>JAMXDD010000004.1:18554616-19154616 GCA_024733475.1 Syzygium grande
AGAGAAGAAGAGGAGGAAGAGAGAAGGAGAGAGGAGAGAGAGAAGAGAGGAGAGAGAGAAGGGTGTCAGGAGGGGGATGGGCATGCAGAAAAGGGGAGGGACGGCGTAGGGGGGGTCAAGGCGCGGGCTGCTCCCAAAGAGAGAGAGAGAGAGAGAGGAAAAGGAAGAGAGAGAGAGAGGGGGGGGGAAGTCACGCGCGGGAGGGGGGCTTGACCGAGAGAGGAGAGAGAAAGAGAGAGAAAGAGTTTAAAAATTTGAATTTAAGCGCGAACGAACGGACACGGTCTAACCAAAAATCGACCTATCGGTCCCAATTTAATATCAGAAAAAGGCCTAATAAACCATAATAAATCCCGACAATATTTTTTAGGGCACATTGTCAAAATAAAATACCCCAAGTCACACTACGAGGGAGGTCTATCAGTCCAAATTTGTACCCGGTCCAAAAAAAATCCACTTTTTCACTTTTCCCGATAATCTCGATAATCGGGCTGCAATAATATCGACACCGCCCAATAGTGGTAATCATATTTACTACTTTAAAGACCCATTTATTAACACCTGATTTTTAACTCTTTTTTTATATTTTCAAAAATCTCAAAATTAAGACTACAAATTTTGACCAAGCCTAGAAACCTACTTCTAAACCAAAAATAAATTTTTTAGTATTTTCCTGCATTTTTCCTTAATTTCTTTTAGTCAAAATAAGTGAGAAAATCAAGAAAAATAGTAAATAGAATCAAAAAATTCCATAAAAATAGTCATTAGTCTTATTTTAAATCCAATGTCATTAATACATCATCAATTTTGAAAAATCTTAATCGGGTATATATTTTTCCCAAAATTGGGCAAAATCAAACCCGAATTGAATAAAAAATGCAATTAAATCTTTTCTAGTCATTTTTAAGTTACAGTGTCTTCAGAACTAATGATTTTGGGACCTTGAATTACATAATGGTTGGTCCAATTGCACAATTTATCTTAGAAATCAGAAATCCCCAAAATTCAATTGAAAATTAGGAATTTTGAGCCCAAATTGGGAATCGTGCCCAATTCGAAGTTGTCGAACCATGAGACCATCATTTCTAGGGTTAATCATATGTGGGTAATTCAATTTTGGCACCAATTTTTCCTAATCAGGTCATTAGGACATCGAATTGAACAAAACCCCAATAACCCGAATACAAAAATTTAAAAATCTTGGACATGATTTTATCAAAATTTGGGAAAAATTACATATTTGGATTCAAAATGTGATGAGGAATTCAATTTTGGGGTTTAATGTTGAAAATTTGGTTGAAATTGGGCTTAATTTGGATTTTTAAACAAAATCAAGCATGCCGGGTCAGCCAGTCAACCCAATCTAACCCAGCTACCCGTCTTCTTCACCCTACTGCCTAGAATACATTAAAAACCTAGAAAATTTTAGTTTGTGTTCACGAATTCGTGAATCTTCCCCAGTCAATCTAGCACGTGTAAACTGACTTGGCCACCTAAAGAATCTCCAGCTAGCACCACAGAATTGATCCTAACTAATTCTAAGTCGGTTCTAACTGAATTTGGGTGGGAAATCAAGCTACAAAAAACAGAAAAAACTGATCACGAAATTACCGAGAGAAGAGAGAGAGATAGAGAGAGAAAGAAGGTGAAATACAGAGACAAGGTGTGGAGTTGAGATTCCCAGATCGAGTGATTGGTGCCAATCAATTGGCCAGTGTCGATGAATCGATCATCCAGAGAGGATCTCCTCCTTGAATGGCCAATGAAGACCTGATCAGGAAGATCTGAAAATCATCGTCGACTGGCGTGTCTAGAGCCTCCCTGACGAAGCCAAGATTATTTTCTTGAAGTATAGGTGTCAAGGAACGACTCTATAGGCACAGAGCAGCTCGACAATTCCCCTTATCATTGGACGAAGTAGGTAAAAATCAATCACAGTCACAGTTTTTCCAAAATTTTCAGAATTAGTTATATGCTCATGTGATTTCGTTGATGATTTTTTCGCATTTTTTATTTTTAAAACATGCTCCTGATCACATTTTGTGATTTTTTATTGCATTTTTTGGCCATTAAATGTGTATAAACCGAGTCAGCCATGCATTTGACCACCTCACCAGAGCTCGAAGAACCTTGTCGGAGTGCCGCCGTGGCCCTAAGCCACTCAAGTTAGCCTCCCTTAATCCTTGTTTGATGTTTTGAATTGTTATTTTAATCGATTTAGATGGCTAAGGTGATTAGGTTAGTCATTTGAAGTCTGAGAATGTTAGCTTATATTAGTGATGATTTAGGTTTTTCCAACTAGATTTTCGCCGGCCAGCGATGGCCGACGAACATCCAGTCAGTCTAGTTGGATAAAAGACGACATGAACTTGATAATGGATCAAAAGAAATGGCGAAATTGTCGTCGGAATGTCGTCGGTGATGAGCTCAAAGTCACGGCCTTGAGAACTATAATTTTGGGATTGTGCACCTTAGGTGCTCGATGTAATGCCCCAATGAAATTCCATGGAAACGACGCCGTTTCAACGCTACTTCTCGCCGGAGGAGACGATCAGTGCCAGTGCCAGGGCCCGGTTCGGTCAAGCCGAACTGGGTTGAACTGGGCCGATCCAGTTCATTTCCCGGCAGGAAAATTTTAAAAATAAATAAATCTAAAAAATTTTAAAAAAATTTTAAAAATAAAAAAAATTCAAAAAAAATTCAAAAAATTCAAAAAAATTTTGGAAAATAAAAAAATTCAGAAAAATAGGAAATTCACAGAAAAATAAAAAAAATCAGAAAATTCAAAAATTTTCAGACAATTCATAAAAATTTAGAAAATTCAGAAAATACAAATAACAATGTGAAAAATTCATAAAAAATTAAAAAATTTGAAAATTCATAAAAATTTTTAGAAAATCATAAAAATCAATTCTCGGTTAATGAAATTCTCAGAAATTCGATATTCGAAAAAAAAAATCAAAAATCAAATGTTTCAAAACTTCACAGAATGATTCAAAAATACAATGGCCAACCTTAGAAAGTTAAATTTGAATTTTTGGAAGTGCCAAAGTGGCATTTTTAGAAAATCTCAAATTCAAGGGTTATAACCCCTAAAAAAACCCTAAAACTCTAAAAAATACAAATCATGAAATAAATAAGCTTCTACGGCTTCATTAGGGTTTGGATGTCTTGATTGATTTTCATTTTTAGAGACCATTTATGATTGATTGATTTGATTGACATTGATTGCGCATTTAATTCTTGATTGATTTTCCCGCGATTAGAATTGATAGAATTAGTGGGTAAGTTTCGAAAACTTACATGACACGTTAGACATCGTATCATTCTTTGGTACCATAAGGGCATTAGGGATCTTGATTTGAAATCATTAACGTAACCAAGTCCCCATACTTAGAATCTCTAATTCGTAGAATCATGGTATTTCTCCCATACCCCGATTAGGTTTCTAGTCTACCTACCAATAATGACTAGTGGCGACTCCAAAATCAAAATCTTAAACCAAATAGGAAATTTTTATCCGTTGTCACGTGAGGTATGGCTTGGGAGAGACCCGTACACGGAAATACCTCCTTAGCGCACAAATCCTGAAAGTCCAAAAAAAAGGCATGGCACGATAGTCTTGGCGACTCCACTAGGGATTGACCTTTTCTAAGTGGACTTAGGCCTAGATAGAACGATACGCATGCGTTTTGTGCTTGTAAGGATCCTAGGTACGTCTTGCTAGTAATAGTGTTAAATGATTTTGCAGGCGGGTGGTCTAAGGGGTGTAGTCTTTGCTAACCTTTGTTTTGCAGGATGGTGTTGGGATTGAATGTGGTTTGAATGAATTTTAGAAATGCTATTTGGTCATTAATTGCTATACATGTTTTTAAATTACTTTAGCACTACACTATTAGCACACACCAACCATGGCCCAACCCTGGCTACATTTAGGATTACCTTAAGGAGGTATGTGTTTAGGCGAAATTATGAGTCGATTGCTCATAATATCGTTTAAATGCAATACCAATCACCGAGATAAAATAATATTCCATTACTTTGAGCCAATTGCCTATTGAAATAGAATCCCTTGTCCATTAAGATGGTAACCTTAAGCCTTTAACATATCTAACCCTTTTAGGCATCAAAACTTCACTAGTTGCATTCGTTTGTCTTTATGGTTATTATACCTAAAACCAAACAAAAATGTCCTAGTAAGCATGTATCGTCCCATTCCATTTTTTTACAATTATGCATGTTAGTTGGTACATTTCAAAAAATGCCTAAATGACATTCAATGCTTGGTCTAAATATCCTTTCATATTAGAATGTGTGATTAGGGTGTCATACTCCATTTGACCATTCTTTCATTCTTAGATAAAATGTATAGGTCCATGGTGGATTTTCCATGTAATTCAAGTGCTTATTCGTTCATTTCAATGTATTTGAAGTTGTAAACTATAGTTTAGGGCTTTATGGTCTAAATGGAGTAAGACAGAATGGATATTTACATCACATATTGAATTTGTCCATAATCTCAAATATATGTTATTTTAAGGTCTAAACGGACTCAAAATGACATTTGCATTGCTTTCTAGGCATGCAAGTGTATTTTACCTCCGTCTTACCTTAAAAGGACATATAATTGAAATTGAGGCATTAAAATCAATCGGTAATCCATGTTGAATAATAATCAAGTTTTCGTGCTTTAGATCAAAATGGGGAAACTAAACATACAAGTCATTCCTATTCCAAGGAAGGAGCTTTTGATATGGTGGGTAAAAATGACAAAGGACAACAAGGCATGCGTAAGGAAAAAGCTCAGGTATTTGTTCAAGTTCATCAATCTAGAGTACCAAGTGAGCTCAGTTCAAGGATTATGCCATTTCTTGGGAAGTTACCACTGCCACATTTTAATTGGGCAAGCACAAGATGGTACCTACACTAGAAGAATATAAGACAACCACTGGGATTGATTTCGAGTCAGGAATTGTTGAGCCTCCAATTAGATTAAAACCCACAAATGTTATAGCTAAATTCTTAACTTGAAGACCCCTTAAGTGGAAAAGTTGATTAAGTCAAATACCGGGAGATTTCCTCTATCTTACTTGGTGGCCAATTACTCCAAATTACCGAAAGAAACTAGAAATACTTCTGCGAGGGTTTTCATTCTTGCCTTATTCGGATTCATCTTATTCCCTACATCAGGGACTGGTTGCAATAATTGCTAGGCTTATAAAGTGGTTGAAGGCTAAGCGACCAATCGACGTTGAACCTTATGTACCATTGAGAGTTACTACTCATTTCAATGAGTCATACACCCCAGAATACATTGTGCCAAGCACGCCCGACGTAGAGCCATATATTCTCGAAGAAGTTGTAATCGATGTGGAAGAATGAGAGACACGAGCCAAAGAATATGAAGAGGCTGAAGCTACCTTAGCTAGTAAGAAGCCTAGACTTGTTTAAGCTAGTGTTCCCCTATTTTGATGAATAGCATTGTAATAAAAATTTTTAAAATTGAAACAATTGCTTAATGAACAATTGCTTAATGAAGTTTCAAAGTATGTTTTGTGAAGAATCACCATGAATTGCAATTCTTTGAATATTATGATTTCTTGAGAAAGCTATTGATGAAGAATTTTATACAAAGCTAAGGCGTGCATGAAATTTCTTATCCTTGATAATCTCATGAAACCATACAATTAAAAAGTATGTAGGGTTTCATGATCATTTTACAATGCTAATATCGAGTCTTTTTGTGAGACATGTTGTTTAGCAACGGAAGGTAAAAGACCTCAAACTCACTTACAAGTTGGAATGGTAGAAGAGGAAACCCGTGCTCGACTAGCTAAAGTCGAGAATCAAATGACCCAAATGGCTGCAATGATGGCAGAAATGAAGGCTTTTATTCTTACATCTAGTGGACAGTATCCTACTACACCAAATGTGGGAACTTTAAATACTATTGAAACACCAATTGAAGAACCAGCTAGAAACAAAGAATCGGTTCAAGAAAATCCTCCAAAGACTAGGCTTGAGGTGATAAATTTGGAAGAAGATGATCAAATCAAGAAGACATCCAAAACAAAGGATGAAGAAGAGGCCAAGAGATTGGCCAAAATTGAAGAATGCTTAGCAAGTCAAGGCTATGAACTTCAAAGGTTCAACAAGTTCTCGCCGTATGCGAAGGTGACTGTTCCAGAAAATTACAAAGAACTAGAGTTTGTGAGCAAGTATGATGGCACTGGTTGTCTCAAAAGCCATTTGAAGTATTATCTCCGTAAGATGGCAAGATATTCAGATAACACGCCACTTCTTATTAGCATATTTTAAGATAGTTTGAGAGGAGCAGCCCTCGCATGGTACACAGCCCTCGACATAGAAGACTTCACTGAATGGGATCACTTGGCGGAAGAATTCCTTTGCCAGTATAAGTTTAATGTTGAAGTACTCCCCACTTCAGAAGATCTCGTCAGAATCGAGAAACGAAAGAATGAAGGGTTCAGAGCCTATGCTCAGAGATGGAAAGCTATTGCCTCATATGTAAAGCCTGCCATAAGTGAAGATGAGCTCATTGAGCTCTTTCTAAAATCATTGCCAATTGAGTATTACGATAAGTTTCATGTATCAGGCTGTCAAACATTCACCATGTTGGTAAAAGTGAGTGAGAGAATTGACTAGGGATTGAAGAGAAGAAGGCTCAAGAAATAGCAGCACAAAGGCATTACCCCGAGAAAAAAGACAAAGAGCCCATCCAAGAAGTGGCTATGCTGTCTAGCCAAAATACTCATCAAGCGTCATTTCCAAAGCAATCGAATGTCGTTTGGAAAAATCCAAGATAATTTGAGCCAAATAAAAGGCCTGTGAGGCAATACATACCGTTTCCGCGACCCATGTCAAAGCTATTACCAATGCTTCTAGAAAGGCATTTGGTGGCCAAAGAAGAATCGAGAGATAATCCTACAAGATTTTCTTGGTACGATGAATAAAAAAACTTACACCTATCACATGGGAGAAAGGGGATATAATGTAGATAATTGCCCCACTCTAAAGTACAAGGTTCAACAACTCATTGACAAGAAGATATCGAACTTTCAAGAGCCCGAGCCAAATATACATCAGAATTCTCTTCCTGAGCACAATCCAATAAACATGATCAGAGATGAAGAAACAATGATCAAGTCTAACAATGAAGATGAATATGAGATTAAAATTAAAGCTTCTAGATTAGGAGATGTTCGCTTTCATCAAGAAGCACTCCTCAAAGGTGAGATTATAGACAACATGAGAGAAAACTCCAGAAGATATAACTTCCAAGTGAAATATACCCCATTGCCATAGGCATTTAAAGATGAAGTAATTGTGCCTGATGGCTGGAGTGGTATGGATGACGAAATTAGCCCTGAGGAGAAAGTCCTATCTAAGAAGGAAATGCTCTAAGATGAAACAGATGAGGATGAAAAGGAGAAAGAAAAAATTCGACGGGGTGCAAGGCATTTCACCCAGAAATCATCCAGGGAAGGTAAGACCGTAAATTTACTTGGTCAAGACAGCGGTAAATACAATTACTGCGTCAAATATACTCTACCACCATGGGCGTTTAAAAATGAAAACCTTGTACCTAATGGATGGGGTGGCATAGATGAGGTCCCGATCAGCCAACTAAATCTCGAAGAGAATGAAGATCCAGAAAAGAAAAAGAAGAAAAAGACTCACCGAGATAATAAGCAACTTGCTCGAAAAGCACGAAAACAAGGTAAAGTTATTGATTTTCTAGGTCAAGATAGTGGCTGGTATAATTACTGTGTCAAATATACACCTCCTTCTTAGGCATTCAAGAATGAAATGATCACACCTAATGGCTAGGGTGGAATGGATGCTAACGAAGCCAATAAAAGCATGATATCCATGATTATACCACTTCTAATCAAGCTTGATGAGGTAGATAAATATAAAGAGGAGGAAGGTCCTATCAAATTAATCACTATCCAACTTCCCATTGATCAACTAAGGATTGAAGGAGAAGAAACACAGCCTGTGATTATCACTCTCCCTCCAAAAGAAAAGTTTGATACTAAGTGTGTACCTTGGGATTATTCTCCTAAAAAAGTTAATGCCATAACCCGATCGGGGAGATGCAATGTCCCTAAAGAAAGTGAGCATGAAAAGAAAGGTGTAACCAAATAAGATGTTAAACAATTGCTTTCAGTCATGAAGACGAGCAAATTTGAGGTAACTAAATAACTGATAAAGATGTTGGCATAGATTTCTCTGTTGGATCTCTTCAAGACTTCAGAAAGCCACAAAGTGGTGCTTATGAAGCTTCTCAATGAAGTGCACGTCCCGAAGATAATTAATGAAGTACAATTGGAAAACTTTGTTGGCACTTTTCTTTTGAAAGATCAAATTGCCTCCTCCGATGAAGATTTCCTAATCGACGGGCATTCCTATAATAAGGCGCTATATATTGCCATCAAATACTGGGGTAAAGAGGTGTCACGTGTACTGATCGATAATGATTCCGCACTTAATTTATGTCCACTAAGCACACTGCATCGTTTGAGAATTAGCCAAGAGCTTATCAAACCATCTAAGGTAACTGTGCGTTCGTTTGATGGAATGAGGAAAGACGGTATTGGCGATATCGAGCTTAAAGAAAACATAAGCCCTATGCCTTTCCTAATTAATTTCCAAGTAGTAGATATTCCAATGACTTTCAACTTGTTACTCGAAATACCTTGGATTCATATGGCTGGTGCTATTCCTTCAACTCTCCATCAGAAGGTCAGGTTCGTCATTAATAGCAAGATGATCACCGTACACGGGAAGACAAATTTCACCACTTACAAAGAGAGTGCAATAATGTATGTCGAACCCAAAGTGAAAGAAGAACTAGACTATCATTCCTTTGAAATGATATCAACGGTACAAATTCCTGCCGATTGCATTATAAAATCCCCAGAGTTCTCAACATCATCCATTATGTCTAGAAGGGTGTTATGCCAGTATGGATTTACTCTTGGTGATGGTCTTGGATTGAAATTCCAAGGAATCAAAGAACCTCTCACTCCGCTTGCTATAAGAATGAAACACGGAGTAAGTTATATACCAGATAGCTCTAAAGATCACCATGGAGGCCAAGGCCGAGGTCGAAAGAATCATAGAGGCTATAGAGGCCAAGGTGATCACATTATTAATCCATCCATATGGAAGAGCAAAGTTAAAGAGCTTCCCTATCATAAGATCCACATCAAGGAAACTTTTCCTCGACATTCCAAATTACTTCAAGAAGAAAATTTACATGTAGTGGAAGAATTAGTTCTGCCTGGTTTATTCGAAGAGAATACCATCAATGTTATCATAATCGAAACAGAAGATATCTACGCACCGGAGTAAGAAGATTCTCTTGAACTTTTGCTATTAGCCTGTCCTATTGCATTTTGTTGATTACAATTTCAAATTTCTTGTGATTTCATTTACAATTTTAGTTCAGTTGCAATTACATTCCTATTGATATAGATGTAATCATATCTTTCAATTCAATAAAAGTGGTCAAATGTTTTGTTAAGGACATGTAAAAACAAAACCAAACCTATGATGAATATTATCCTCATTCGTGAGGCTTGAGACTTTGGGTTTCTATGTTGCTCCTCATTGCGAAAATGATTTTGAGGGCAAGGAAGTCTGATGATATGAGGATTAGTTCTGTCTTTATATTCTTTAAAAATGAATTTCAAAATGAATTTCTAAAAGGCTTTTCATAGGACCACATGCATTATTTTACTTTGTATACAATTATTAATCATGTTTGTTACATGTCAGACATGAGCATTCGCATATCCATAATAGGTTCATATATGGCCCAAATCTTTCCAAGGAGATCACTTGCGATATTGAAGAAGGTAATGAGGATGAGGAATGGGTAAAAAAGGAATGGATTCGTCATGAAGAATCAAAGCCGTTCACATTAAAGAAAACAATCACTATTAAGCTAGGCGATAAAGAGAATCCCAAAAAAGTTAAGATTGGAGAAAGTCTTCCCTTAGTAGAAGCAGAAAAAATCACAGATTTACTCAGTAGAATATCAAGATACATTCGCATGGTCTTATGTTAACATGCCAGGCCTTGATCCGAGCATAGTTGAAAATGCTTTGCCAATCGATCCAAATATTCCACCAAAGAAGCAACAACTGAGGCAAACGAAGCTGGACTTGGCAAAGAAAATAGAAGAAGAAGTGATGAAATTGTTCAAAGTCGATTTCATTGAAGTAGTACCACATCCAGAATGGGTTGCCAACATAGAACCCGTAATGAAGAAAAATGGTCGAGTACGGGTGTGTGCTGATTATTGCGACCTAAATAAAGTAAGCCTTAAGGATGATTTCTCGCTTCCACATATCGATATATTAGTGGATAGCACTGCTCAAAACATTTTCATTCATGGACAGTTTCTCAGGATATAATCAAATTGTCATGAAGAAAGAGGATAAGGCGAAGACGTCCTTCATAACACCATGGGACACGTTTTGTTACAAGGTGATGCCTTTCGGTTTGAAAAATGCTGGTGCCACAGGGCGATGGTAACTTTGCTCCATGACATGATGCACAAAGAAATCGAGGTATATGTGAACGGCATGATCGTAAAATCCAAACAAGGAGAAGATCATGTTAAGGTGCTTCGCAAATTGTTCGAAGGACTTAAAAAGTACAAGTTGCGATTGAACCCCAATAAGGGTGTATTTGGGGCAAAATCTGGTAAACTGTTAGGATTTGTGATCAGTAGCAGGGGCATCGAAATAGATCTCTCTAAGATCAAAGCAATGTATGAAAAATGAGAAGTTTATTGGGGCGATTAAATTACATTGCCCATTTCATCTATCAGTTTTCTAAGACTGCCAAACTATTCTTCAAATTATTGATGAAAAATGCCAAAGTAAAGTGGGATGCAGAATATCAATAAGCCTTTGACAAGATCAAAGAATATCTGGTATGCCCACCAGTGTTGGTACCACCAATCCCTGGGGTTCCGCTGATCTTATTTTTGACGATTTACTATGAGTCGTTAGGAGTGGTGCTTGTGCAAAGAAGATCAAATGATAGTAAAGAACAAGTCATTTATTACTTGAACAAGAAGTTCACAACATCATAAATGAATTACCCGGCAGTTGAGAAGACGTGCGTTGCATTGATTTGGGTATTACACATATTAAGGTAATATACCCTCCATTATCAAATTTGGCTAGTGATTGAGAATGATCCGATCAAGTACCTTCTTGAGAAATCCTTCTTGATTGGGAAATTACCAAATTGGCAAGTCTTGTTATCTGAATTTGACATCAGAAGTTCATCCCAAAAGTCAGTCAAAGGACGAGCCCTAGCAGACATATTGGCAAAAAATTTGCAGAATATCGCCAATCCTAAAGAACAACTTGATGATTATATATTAACAATGGTCGATGATAAATGGCCACGTATTTTGATGGTGCAACCAACTTATCTGGATCAGGAACTAGGCCAGTATTGATCTCTCCAAAAGGCCAACACTATACAGTATCTGCGAAATTGGTATTTCCATGCACTAATAACGTCGTTGAATACGAAGTATGCATTCTAAGCTTACAATTAGCCCTTTCAATGAAGGTAAAGAGGTTGCAAGTATATGGAGATTCTATACTCATCATATTATAAACAACTGGTGAATGACAAACTTGAGATGCCAAACTAATTCCTTATCACAGATACTTAGAAGAGATGATAAAAAAACTTTCAAGAAGTAACATTCGATTATCTCCCAAGAGCTTACAATCATTTTGTAGATACTCTTGTAATTTTGTTATCCTTACTACAAGCTGATAATGGTATGAATATAAAATCATTGAAAATTAATATTCTTGAACAACTAGCTCATTGTATGATGGTCCAGGCAGAGTTTGACAATGAATCATGGTATCATGACATTAAAAGGTATCTTCAATCAGGAGAATTTCCTGAAGGAAGCTAACCAGGTGACAGGAAATTTATAAGGAAGATAGCCAACAAATTCTTCCTCAGTAGTCAAACTCTATAAAAAAATCATGTGATTCAACCCTACTAAGATGTGTGGATGCTACAGAAGCTGAACAAATCATGAAAGAAATTCATAAAAGTGAATGGGGACCGCACATAAATGAATATCTTCTAGCCTGAAGGATTATGAGGTTGGGATATTATTGGATGACAATGGAAACAAATTGCATCCAACATGTGAGGTGTTGCCATCAATGTCAAGTTTATGGAGACGAAATTAATGCACCTCCAAATGAGCTACATCAAATGTCCGAGCCATGACCAATTTCAATGTGTGACATTGATATAATTGGTCTAATCAACTCCAAGGCCTCAAATGGGCACCGGTTTATCCTGGTTGCTATTGACTATTTTACTAATTGGATTAAAACAAACTCCTACATGAATGTTACTGCCAAGAATGTTGCAAAATTCATTAGGCGCGACATCATTGCTAGATATGGAATTCCAGAAGTAATAATTACGGACAATAGCTCAAATCTAAATAACAAGATTGTGGATGATTTATTTGAACACTTCTACATCCGACATATGAACTCATCCCCATATCGTCCATAAATGAATGGAGTAGTTGAAGTGGCAAATAAGAATATCAAGAAGATATTGGCCAAGATAGTTGAAAATTATCATATTGGCACGAAAGGTTACCGTATGCTTTGATAACATATTGAACTTCAATTCGAACATCAACTGGAGCAACCTCGTTTTCCTTGATTTATGGAATGGAAGCAGCTCTACCTGTTAAAGCAGAAATTCTTTCATTAAGGATACTATCTCAATTGAAGCTTTCAGAAGCTGAGTGGATTCAATAAAGATATGAACAACTCAACATGATCAATTAAAAGAGATTAAAAGCTATATGCCATGGACAAGCCTATCAGAGAAGAGTAGTTAAATCCTTTAACCAAAAAGTGAAACTAAGGCATTTCAAAACAGAGGATTTAGTAGTGAAAAAAGTCATCTTCAATAATTTAGATTCTCGTGACAAATTCACTCTGAATTATGAGAGTCTATACATTGTTAAGAAAGTTTTTCCTAGAGAAGCATTGATTCTTGTAGATATGGCAGGAACAGAATTGGCCTATCCTATAATTACAGTTGCTGTCAAGATTTTCTATCCATGAAATGAAGACAAATATTCAAGAAGATATTTGGGTTACTTTAAAACATGTGGAATATCATGCATATCATGCATACCATGCATTTCATGAATATATTACTTTAGAACATGTACAATATCATACATATCATGCATTTCATGAATATGTTTATCTGTTTTGCAAAAGAAAGCAAAAGGAGTCCAAACTAGTCAATGGTTTCAAAAATCCCAATGAAGTTGTCAAATAATAGAGGGAAGTATTATTTCCAATTCAATTTTCCGTTGATATTCCCTAATGTGCTTTTCTTTTTATCATCCCTAGGGAGACAAAGAAAAGGGAGCAACAAAAGAAAAATCCCTAGTGGAACCAAAGTAAAAACATGCAAACAAGAGGGATCTTGGCAAGTTGATTAGACAGGTATCCCTAAATGGTGAGTACATGTGTTAAAGGAAGTTGCCTTTCTAAAAGAAAATCGAACTTCTTCTTCCCCAAGCGGAATAACACTAAGACTGAGTAAAACAAAACAGATTGTTTTGAAAAGAAAATACCTCAGAAATGTTTCAATCAAAAGTTTTGAAACACGCTTTCTTTGAGAATACATTAAGTATTAAAATTGCCTAAAAGGGATGATTTGACAAAAGGCTTTGAAAAATTTCAAAGAAAAAGTTTGGATCAAATTGAATGGAAAGACCTTCAAATGAGGAAAGATAAGCTATATTCAAACACGTCCCCCATACACTCAAAGTCAAAATGAAAGAGTGAATGAAAAAACTCATTTGAAGGAAATAGGGGGTGTTCGCAATGATTACATGGATTGAAATGATGAAAGGCAGTCATTTCATTATCCCAAACACATGTTTATCCCATGCAAACTAAATTTGAGCCAAACAGTGGAGAAGTTTTTTCAAAACAACCCTGTTAAGAACTACCCCACATTGGGGCAAATCATGAGGCTTGTGATTGACAGCTATGGAGAATAGGATCAAGAAAGATTTTATTGCATACTCTTGCATCAATCTTTCTGTGATAACTTCAGATAAAGTCATATGAGAGCTCAAGACATCCCAAGAGGAAGAAGAGCACTTCATTTCTTATACCCAAACACATTACCTTTGGCAAAGCGCAATTGAGCTTGAATATTCATTTCAGAATCCTAAATTGGTGATCATCTCTTCATATTGGAGCATGAGTATATAATCCACTTTAATAGATAAGAAACAAAAGGAATCTTAGAATTCAAAAAGGTCAAAGGCAAAGAATCAGGGGCATGAAAAAGCAGTGCGCTTGGTAAAAGTAAGGCCAAATGCCCAAGAAAAATGAAAAGGAAAGAGAGTTCAAAATAAAACTCAAAATGACAAAAAATCATGATAAAGCAAAGCCAATATCATGAGATATCATATACCATAGTAAGTGAGAATGAACAAAAGAAAAGAAATTGTAATGAATGTCTAGGGGACTTTGATGTTCATAAAAAAGATCCCTAGTGGACAAAAGAAGAAAAAGGTGGTGATACCACGAAGATCACCAATTTCATAAAGACCTTGAATCCAAACAAATAAGTCTTTTGAGCCTACCCAATACCAATAATGCAACCTCTCCCCAAAGACTTCAAATTTAGATGTTGAGAATAGAAATATGACTTTATGACAAGAAGTCATTACTCAAATAAGTGTATGCAATAGTATATTGTCTTATCCTCGAGGTTCTTAACTTATAAACCCAAAGTCAGATATGATAAAATTCTATTTCTTGGCCTCAAAATGCCTATCTTTTGAATAGCCATTGACCAAGCCAACATTACAGTCCTCCGAAAGACCTTATAGGATCAATTGGATTGTATACATTGCAAACATCTCCAAATAACTAAAGATTGGTTAGGAGAGATAAAATTGAGAGATATCAGACAAGTCCACTTTCAATCAAATAAAGAAAAGACCAAGCTCATAGATTAAAACAAATCCTTTCTAATGAAAGTTTTCCAAACGATCATTTCAAGGATTTCTTAAAAGATTGCAAGCATTTTGTTCAAATAATTTCTCGAAAATGAAATTTGATTGTCTGAAATGCATTAATGCAAAGAATGCATGTTTTTAGACCAGGTTTCAAAAGTTTTTAGTCAACTTAAAACCAAGTTTTCAAACAATTTGTGGTAAGCCAAAAAAAAAAAACATGCTTCAAACAGTTTTGATTAATTTCAAAACTACTTTTCAATAATTTTTGGTCAACTAAAAACCATACAAAAGTTAGTAAAACCTCAAAAATCACATAACTCATGGTCAAGGCACTGAAATCTTCCCAAAGTCCTATAGGCGAGAAGCCCTTAAGCAAATTCAAGTCCTACAACCGAGGAGTCCCTAGGCAAATTCAAGTCCTACTAGTGAAGAACCACTAGGCAAATTTAAGTCATACAGGCGAGAAACCTCTAGGCAAATTCAAAGTCCTACAAGTGATGAGCCCCTAAACAAATTCAAGTCCTACGGCGATGAACCCTTAAGCAAATCCAAGTCTTACTGGTGAAGAAACACTAGGCAAATTTAAGTCCTACAGGTGAGGATCTCCTAGGCAAATTTAAGTCCTACAAGCGAAGAGCCTCTAGGCAAATTCAAAGTCCTACAGGCGAAGAGCCCTTAGGTAAATTTAAGTCCTATAGGCGAGGAGCCTTTAGGCAAATTCAAGTCCTACAAGTGAGGAGCTTCTAAGCAAATTCAAGTCCTACAAACGAAGAGCCCCTAAGCAAATTCAAGTCCTACAGGCGATGAGCCCCTAGGCAAATTCAAAGTCCTACAAGTGAGGAGCCCCTAGGCAAATTCAAAGTCCTACGGCGAGGAGCTCCTAGACAAATTCAAGTCCTACAGGCGAGGAAGCCCTAGGCCAATTCAAGTCCTACAAATGAGGAGCTCCTAAGCAAATTCAAGTCCTACTGGTGAGGAACTACTAGGCAAATTCAAGTCCTACAGGCGATGAGCCCCTAGGCAATTTCTAAAGTCCTACTGACGAGAAGTCACTAGGCAAATTTTAAAGTCCTACTGGTGAGGAATCACTAGGCAAATTTCCAAATCCTTAGGCAAGGAACCTTAGGTGTTCATGGTTTGTGGGTTTGTTCTTAAACCATAAAATCTGAATAATCATCATAATCATCACCGCTATCAATTCATACTCTTGGATAAGTAATAAAGAGACGCTCACAAACAGGTAAGTTTCTCTCCCTCAATCATTAAGAACTTGTCAAAATATATTCTTGACAAGAGAACCTTTGGATTAGATCACAAATTTCAAAAGCAAGATTCCTAATTAATTATTGTGAAATTTTCATCTTATCTTATTTATTGAGTCGACTAAAAACTCAAGTGCCACCTTATCTTTGAGATTAACTTCTAACGAGTTCAATCTCAAAAAGAGGCAGCTGTTGATATATGATTTTTAGTTCATTTTTTTTATATTTTCAAAAATCTCAAAATTAGGACTAGATATCTTGGCCAATCCTAGAAACCTACTTCTAAACCAAAAATAAATTTTTCTGCATTTTCCTGCATTTTTCCTTAATTTCTTTTAGTCAAAATAAGTGAGAAAATCAAGAAAAATAGCAAATGTAATCAGAAGATTCCATAAAAATAGTCATTAGTCTTCTTTTGAATCCAATTTCATTAATACATCATCAATTTTGAAAAATTTCAATCGGGTATATGCTTTTCCCAAAATTGGGCAAAATTAAACCCGAATGAACAAAAAATGCAATTAAATCTGTTCTAGTTATTTTTAAGTCATAGTGTCTTCATAACAAATGATTCTGGGATCTTGAATTACATAATGGTCAGTCCAATTGCACAATTTGTCATAGAAATCAGAAATCCCCAAAATTCAATTGAAAATTAGGAATTTTAAGCCCAAATTGGGAATCATGCCCAATTTAAAATTGTCAAACTATGAGACCATCATTTCTAGGGTTAATCATATGTGGGTAATTCAATTTTGGCACCAATTTTGGCGAATTAGGTCGTTAGGACATCAAATTAAACAAAACCTCAATAACCCGAATACAAAAATTTAAAAATCTTGGACATGATTTTATAAAAAATGGGGGGAAATTACATATTTGGGTTCAAAATGTGATGAGGAATTCAATTTTGGGGTTTAATTTTGAAAATTCGGTTGAAATTGGGCTTAATTTAGATTTTTAAACAAAATCAAGCGTGCCGGGTCAGCCAGGTCAACCCAATCTAACCCAGCTACCCGTCTTCTTCACCCGACTGCCTAGAATGCATTAAAAACCCAGAAAATTTTAGTTTGTGTTCGCGACTTCGTGAATCTTCCCCAGTCAATCTAGCATGTGTAAACTAACTTGGCTATATAGAGAATCTCCAGCTGGCACAAGAGAATTGATCCTAACTAATTTTAAGTCGGTTCTAACTGAAAATGGGTGGGAAATCAAGCTACAAACAACAGAAAAAACTGATCACAAAAAGAGGAAGGTGTTCGACGAAATTACCGAGAGAAGAGAGAGAGATAGAGAGAGAAAGAAGGTGAAATACAAAGAGAAGGTGTGGAGTTGAGATTTCCAGATCGAGTGATCGGTGCCAGTCAATTGGCCAGTGCCGGCGAATCGATCGTCCAGAGAGGATCTCCTCCTCGAACGGCCAGTGAAGACCTGATCACGAAGTTTTGAAAATCACCGTCGACCAGCATGTTTGGAGCATCCCTAACGAAGCCAAGATTATTTTCTTGAAGTATAGGTGTCAAAGAACGACTCTATAGGCACGGAGCAACTCGGCGATTCCTCTTTATCATCGGACAAAGTAGGTAAAAATCAATCACATTCACAGTTTTTCAAAATTTTCAGAATTGAGTTCTATGCTCATGTGATTTCGTTGATGATTTTTTCACATTTTTTTATGTTTAAAACATGTTCCTAATCACATTTTGTGTTTTTTGATTGCATTTTTGGCCATTAAACGTGTATAAACCGAGTCGGCCATGCATTTGACCACCTTGCCGGAGCTCGAGGAACCTCGCCGGCGTGCCGCCGGGGCCCTAAGCCACTCAAGTTAGCCTCCCTTAATCCTTGTTTGATGTTTTGAATTGTTATTTTCATCGATTTAGATACCTAAGGCGATTAGGTTAGTCATTTGAAGTCTAAGAATGTTAGCTTATATTAGTGATGATTTAGGTTTTTCCAACTATATTTTCGTCGGCCGGTGATGGCCGACGGACATCCAGTTAGTCTAGTTTGATAAAAGACAACATGAACTTGATAATGGATCAAAAGAAATGACGAAAGAGTCGACGGAATGTCGTCAGCAATGAGCTCAAAGTCACGGCCTTGAGAACTATAAGTTTGGGATTGTGCACCTTAGTTGCTTGATGTAATGGCCCAATAAAATTCCATGGAAACGACGCCCTTTTGACTCTAATTCTTGTCGAAGGAGACGATCGGCAACGGCGCTGGTGAGGCCCGGTTTGGTCAAGCTGAACCAAGTTGAACCGGGCCGGTCCAGTTCATTTCCCGGTAGGAAAATTTAAAAAATAAATAAAAAATAAAAAAAAATTCAGAAAAATTTTGGAAAATCGAAAAAACTTCAAAAAATAGGAAATTCACCGAAAAATTAAAAAAATTCGAAAATTCAAAAATATTCAAAAAATTCATAAAAATTCAGAAAATACAAATAAAAATGTGAAAAATTCATAAAAAATTTAAAAAAATTCAATAATTCGAAAATTCATAAAAATTTTCAGAAAATCATAAAAATCAATTCTCGATTAATGAAATTCTTAGAAATTCAATTTTCGAAAAAAAAAAATCAAAAACCAAAAATTTCAAAAATTCACAGAATGGTTCAAAAACACTGTGGTCAACCTTAGAAAGTGAAATTTGAATTTTTGGAAGTGCCAAAGTGGCATTTTTAGAAAATCTCAAATTTAGGGGTTATAACTCCTAAAAAATCCCTAAAACTCTAAAAGTACAAATCATGAAATGAATAAGCTTCTAGGGCCTCTTTAGGGTTTGGATGTCTTGATTAATTTTCATTTTTAAAGATCATTTAAGATTGATTGATTTGATTGATATTGATTGCACATTTAATTCTTGATTGATTTTCCCGCAATTAGAATTGATAGAATTAGTGGGTAAGCCTTGGAAACTTGCATGGCACATTAAACATCGTAGTGTTCTTAGGTACCGAAAGGGCTTTAGGGATCTTGATTTGGAATCATTAACGTAATCAAGTTCCCGTACTTAAAATCTCTGGTTCGTAGAATCGTGGTATTTCTCTCATACCCCGATTAGGTTTCTAGTTTGTCTGTCAATAATGACTAGTGACGACTCTAAAATTAAAAACTTAAACCAAATAGGAAATTACCATCCGTTGTCACATGAGGTATGGTCTAGGAGACAACTTTATACGGAAATATCTCCTTAGCTCGCAAATCCCGAAAGTCCAAAAAAAGGCACGATGAGACACCGTTTACAAGTAATTGTTATTGCGATGTGGATTGCCAGTGTGAACTTTATATAGCCCCTCTAGAAGAAGAATATGATCGTACTTTGGTGAGGAAGAAAAAGAAAAAAGCCCAATATCCCTTCTACCAAAGATACCTCGACAGAGATTCTTCCATAGGTTTTCTTGGTGAAGGCGATGGAAAGGTACTAGTTTATGGTATCCAACGCAGTACCTAACCCCACTTTAGTATTATCTCAAGCCTCTCCACCACCACATCTTGACAACAAGCCTAATGAACCACCAAAACCAGAGCCCCAAAAAAATAAAGCCAAAACAACAACCCGTTTCTCCATTTTACAAACCCATTTACAAGTGGATTAAGAAAAATTCCTCTTGTAATCCATAACTGCTCAAGCTAGGAGAAGCATATCCCCTTATTGATCCAATGCCAAAATACCAAAAAATCCAAAAGCTTGAACAAAATATGGCCATACAAATTCCGGCTATATGTATGTTCTCTCGTGTTGAGTTTCCCCTTTGATGCCTACACCTCGGCTAGAACAAACGTTTGAGACAATTAGTTCTGGCCAGAGATTTAAGCATGTTGCCAAGGTACAAAATCCTTCTAGAGTTGACGCTAGTGGAAATCCCAAGAAGATTTCTACAGGAGAAGTTGTTTTTAATTGGCAGACTGAGAATAATTTTCTTCAAAACAAGGTGTTTGCTTCTCATACTATTGCTCTTTGACAAATTGGTACCACTCTTGGAACCATGCATGTCACGACTCGGACCCTAACGGGCTCGCGACACCCTTACGGCGGTCGTATTGAATGCGACATCCCAGGATGCATTGCTGACCCAAACAAGATACCCACATAAAGATGCAAGTAGAAGCAAAATAAAACAACCTAGATAAAAGACAAAGACAGAAGGATAGTAATAGCACAAAATAATAATTTCATAACAATAGAAAACAATCAGACATTAGGCTCCTAGGGTTATATCCACCATCATCATCAAAAAGGGACAGGCGGTAGGATAAGCTAGCTAGCTACACAAAAAGGGCTCTACCAAAAAGCTTCTAAGCCCAGCACCCAAATGCTCCTACGGCACCCAATCTAAATTAGACCATGAAGACTTCGACTCCATGTTAGAGTTGATCTCGATCAGCTCTTCCTCGTGCTCAGACTTCAAGGGCTCTGGCTCTGGCTTTGACACAGGCTCGGGCTCTTCAAATTTCTCTTCAAGCTCGAGATCTGCAAGCGTTACGGTTTCCGGTATGGGCTCGGGTTTGGGACCAGGGTTCTTCGGGGGATCTTTAGCATCTAGAATCTCACCATCAGGAGCATACACGTCCTCGGGCTCCCAATCCACGGCATCCCCATTGTCGTGTTGCTGTCTCTCAAAACTCCGGATTGGGCCAACTAGCTCCAACCCATCACGATAGAACCAGGCCAAGTAAGTGTGGTGTTGCAAGTCCTCTACACCCACATCTACCCAGACTGTAGTAAGGTGCCTAATGTAAGTCTGATTTGGACTTATCGAGTACTCGGTCTCCTCATGCACCGTATGCATAGGGACCCCAAAATGCCAAGGTGGAGGCATGATCAAGGTCGAGGTCAGGGATCTGAAATGGTTTGCAGTACAACAATGAGAATAAATCTCAATAAGCAGACAACCTATACCCCACCTAGACCAATGCGTACCCAGACAAGTCCCAACATGCAATCAAGTAATCGACATAATAGAGTTCTCATGCACACTTACCTCGCCTCAAATCACCCGCCAATTTCGCGCATTAGTCAAATCGCAATAATGCAATAATAGTCCAAAAACATAACATAAACACTCGAGTATCATGTCTTTACCCCAAAAAAAAACACTCGAGTATCATATCACATACATTCACCCAATTCAACCAAACACATTTTGCATCTGTGTCCAATCAATGATCCACGACTTGCGTCAACACGCCTCAGGTCCAGCCCTCCAATCAATCCGGATTCAGTCCCATGTAATCATGCCTTAGGACATTTTTCTCGATCCACGTAACCACGCCTCAAGTCATTTCTTTCCTTTCGAGCCACACCTGTGTAACTACGCCTCAAGTTGGCAGCCCTCCGATCAATCTGAACTTAGTCCTACGTAACCACGCCTCATAACATTTCTTTTAATCCACGTAACCACGCCTCAGGTCATTTCTCTCGACCTACGTAACCACGCCTCAGGTCATTTCTTGCCTTTCTAGCTATAGCCGCGTAACCACACCTCAGGTTAGCAGCCCTCCAATCAATCTGGGCTTAGTCCCACGTAACCACGCCTCCGGACATTTCTCATGTACATACACCGCAATACAATTCACCCATACCAATCTAACATGTCATACTATTCAAATCCAAGTCATGCTCACCACATTAGTCCCACTAATCCGACTTTCAATTCGACCACATTCAAACACCATTTCACCCATAAACGCCACTACAATTCAGTCATCAAACTCATCTCGATCTATCATTAATTTAACACAAAATCACCACCACCATAAACCAATCACATCCAATTAACTAATCCCTATCTAATTTAGCCACTAAATCAACACTAATCACCCCTAAACAAGTCTAATAATATCCAAGTTACTAGGTAGGGTTTAGGGAGTCACTTACCTAGGTTTGGCCTGAGGAAAATCAACAAAGGGCTAAAATAGCCTAGTAGAACAGGGGCGATAATAGCTAGGTGGTGGTGGTGGGGTGGTGGTCAGGGCAATAGAGCCAAGCCAATAGAGCCAAGTGGACATGGCGACGAGCTTACTGCTGCTCGCACAAAGGGAAGGGGAATGAAGGAGAAGGGCAATCGGCCCAGGGGCGAACGATAGGACGGACGGCGGCCCTAGTGGTTGGGCATGTGGTGGCGTAAGGTGGACGGTTGGTGAGCAATGGCTGGGAAGGCAAAGGCGGGCAAAAGGGGAGCAGGGCAGCAGTGGCGAAGAGGAAGGAGGAAGAAGAAGAAGGAAGAAGAAAGAAGAAGGAGAAGAAAAAGAAAAAGGAGGAGAGAGAGAGAGTTTGCATGGGGCAAAGGGAGGAGAGGACGTGCGCAGAGGGAGGGGAGAGAGAGAGAGAGAGAGAGAGAGAGAATCAACCCATCGAGTGCGATCCAACAGCCCACGTTTAAACTCGAAGTCAATCCGACGATCCACGAAAAATCCTAATTTATAATTAGGATTTGGCCAGAAGACACTGAATAAAAAAAACACTAAGAGAGAGGTTTACTAGTCCAAATCCGCACCCGATCCAAATTTCACTTTTCGCCAGTTTCAGGTAATATCGACGCTGGCCACAATAATATCGACACCGTCCAATTAAATTCGTCACGAAACTCCAAGAAATTCGACACTAAAGTTCGGGCTCTAAATAACGGCTAAATTCGATCGAGTGTGATTCTAGTGAAATCTCTAATTTAAAAATAACCCAAGAATGATTAGTTCCGAGCAAGATTTTATTACAAGCACACTGATGAAATATACGCTTTATAAATCCCAAAAATGGATCGAAATTCGGAATGTCACAATGCATGAATGACTTGAGCATGTGCACCGGAGAGCTGACCAAGGTGCAAAAACTTCCATCAAAATAGAGGGTATAATTAGAAACGTTAAAAAAAAGGCTTGCTAATCTTGAAACCGGAAGAATCCAACATCATTATTTGGACAATCCAATGGAAGAAATAACAAAGGTGAAACAATAGATTGTTGAACTTAAAGTGGATGGTCTTCCCCAGCATTCGAGACAACTAGCTAATCCTTTTACTCAAACTTTGCAGCTTAGTAGTTCTCTTTTGAGTTCTACTAGGAATATATTTGTAGAGGTCTCAGTTAGACAAGACTTGGTGCCTCAATGCCTAGATATCAAAACTTTATGAGATCGTGTTCAAGATTCGAAAGGAAAGAGATAACTTCAAAATCCAAGGATGGAGATCCTCCTTCATCGATCATGATCTCCAATCCTATTGAGTCTTTTCTAAGACAACAGCACCAGCAACCTCTTCTAGTTGTAGCAACAACTGCAGCTCAACTAGATAAATTTAAAGAAAGTTGATGATTCTGATGCCTTATCCGAAATATCCATAGCATTACCTTTAGAGGGCACTCCAGTGCAGTATAGAGTAATGATGGCAGATGAAGATAATGACATGAAATCAACTATAGAATAGTTTCAACCCAGCTCGTCTAATGTGTTTCAAGGAGAAAGTAGACACACAGCCTCTTCAAAAGTCGGGTTTACTTTGGATAATCTCCCATACTCAAAGTGGATAGATCGACTACAAGAATTTCATGCATGGATGACTACTAGATCATTAAACCCAGAACTATTAAAATGGGATATTTTATCCAAATTTGTTAATGGGTTTACTGGAAATCTGAAAGGTTGGTGGAACTGCCTCACCCTAGCTAACTAGAATCATTTTCTAGCATTTAACGACTTCTATCTGCCTTCAGTTTGATTCACCAAATCTTTGTTGGTGATATCAATAACCATAAGGAATTGAAAGGGTGAGAATTCTTTGATTGGAAATGTTGTTCCTATAAAAGAAATGATCTGAATCGACACTTCAAAGCAATGATCAAGCTCTCTATAATATAGGAGACAATCTAGCCTTAAAGATGGTCTTCCTAATGTCTACTCCAGAAGATCTCGCCACAGCCGTTGAAAGAAATTTTCATATCAAAAGAAGAACTTTAGATGCTACGCTTGGAGAAATGTAGCAAGAATTTCCTTTAGCCATTGATGATCCGTGTCAAAAAAGGCAAACTATCAAATCTTACTTTCAAGCCAACGCCTTATTTGATAAAGCTTGCCACAAACCTAAGTTGCAAATCAAATGTCCAAAAGGACATGCTAATTGTGAGTGCTCTACCAAGAAGCAGAAGCACTTCAAGAAGATTAAATGCAAATCTACCGGAAAGAAGAGATACAAGTTTCTCTGCAAGTCAAAGTTTTCAAAGAGAAAGAAGAAAGGAAATAGATGCTTTATTTGCGGCTATAAAAGGAAAATTGCTAAAAGATATCCCAAAGCAGCTAAGAAAAATAAGCATATCGAGATAATCCAAAAACTTGAGAAAACAACAGGTATTTCTCTTGACAATGATGATCTTGAATTCGTCTTCTCTCTTGAAGATGAACCATCAGAAAATACTATTTGTACTATTGAAACTTTTCACAGTGAGGATGAAACATCTAGTGACACTAATAGTATGTGCTTCTTTAGTACATAGCTCCCTCCAGAGCCAACAAACCAACCAATTGAAACCAATCCTATCAATCCAAACTTTGAAACTTTTGAAAGCTTCAAAATCATTTTATCTCGAATCCACATCTACCTATACACATCATACCCACTAAGTATGATATGCCTGTCACATCCCGATTTTTAGGCCTGGGAAGCCGCAAGTAAACTGTAATATCTTCAATTTCAGTCCCTAGAAAATGGCTATGGTTTAAGTATGGTGGTTTTCCAATCAGAACTAAATTGTTTTATCTTGTTTTGGAAAACCCAGTTTTGGATCCTTTGTACCCCTTCATTTTGTTATTTTTGGGGAGACTTTTGTGATCCGAATTTCCAAACGCTTTCTTCTGAAAAGTTGTTCCAAACATTTTGACGTTTTACATGATTTAATTTCAGAATTTTTGGAGTTGATACGAAAGTAATACGATGGCCTGATTTTCAGACAATGTGAAACTGCCCAGAATGGGTATTTCAGTGATGTTTACATCGTCTTTATTTTCTACAAGTTTTTCTGGGCCGATTTTGGAAAAGATTCCTTCACGAAAGTTGTTGAGAACTTCCTTTTCTATGACGTGTGTAAATTTGAATTTTCTGAGATGATTTGGATTATGGACAGAACTTTTTTTGAGAAATAAATATTCTGTTCCAACGAACTATTTTTAGTCTGTCTTTGAGTGACTAAAAATGATGTTTACAAAGAGAATTAGATTTTGTGTTCTTCACGAAAAATGTTTATTAAAGCCTTGTTTATGACATATCCGAATTTGAGAATTTTTGGAGTACATTTACTATATTTTCAAGTCCAATTTCATGAACAGTGCAAAGCTATTCGGTTTTGTCAGATTTCAAAGATTTATCGATTGTTATATGAAAAATGTTGGAATCACAACTTGAGGTCTTTTGTGGATATTTGAGTACATATCCGTGCCAAACCTCGGGTCAGATGGAATTATTATGCGTGTTTATCGCGGAAAACCTTCAAAAAAATCTTGTGATTAAGTGTGGCACGAGTTGTGATTTTTTGTGCCAATTGGTATATTTAGTGTGACTCGATTGGGCCAAGTCATTTGCGTGAGAATTCAGTAAAGTTAGAAGGTTCTAAGGAGTCCACGGCCTGGAAATTGGTAGAAAATCCTAGAAGTTTGACTAAGTCAAACCTTATCCTCTTCATTATTGCTTGTAATTAATGCTTGGACTTTAGGGCTCTTCATCATAACTCGCATTAATGGAAGTTGGACTTTGGAGGCACCGTCATCATGACCTAATGAGGTCATCGCTCACCTCATTGCCCCGATGACATGCACGCTTACCTCATCTCCCATGATGACACATGCGCTTACCTCATCCAAGCTTAGGCCTCAAGTTTTGTCTCCCTGTAAATAAAAAGAAGGCCATTCGGCCAAGGGAGAGAAAGAGAGAGAGAGTAGCCATGAGGGAGAGAGAGAGAAAGAGAAAGAGAGAGAGAGAGAAAACTGAGAGAGAGAAAGCCAAGGGAAAGAAAAGAAAGGGCTCGACACCGTGAGTTATCGAGAGAAAACCAAGAGAGAAAGAAAGCCGTGGGAGAGAAAAGAAAGGGCCACCGAGACCTCAAGGCCGTTGTTCTCACCATCCGTTCTTCTCTCTCTAGTTCTTGTTTCAGTTTAGAGTAAGTGAATTCCTTAAAATCGGGAAAGGATGTTGAGATGCGTTGTGACATGGTTTGCTTGAACCGTTTCTCGGTCATTTGGTTGGTCGTAGTTGGTTCATTCCCTTGGTTGGATCATGTTTCGTGTTTGATGTTGTTTTGAAATAGAATCGAGACTTGAATGGCAATGTGCACATGTTATAGCCGTGCTTGATATTCTCTTGTTGAACTTTGCTATTGATCTGTCATCGATACGGGTGCGGTAAGAGCCAACTTATGTTAACGGCGATCGATATATCCTCGCTTGATATTAGTGTTTTCACTTGCTGAGTCTCCCTGACTCATCCCCCATTTTTCCCACCCTCAGGTACATAGGATGGTCGAACGGATAGCGGCGACAGGGGGAGTTTGAGCCATGTTAGAGTTCGGGGAAAGCAAGGAGCGAGAAGAAGTAGTGGGCTTAGGACACCCAAGCCATGTTATTATTGTGTAAATGGCTAAAATTAGATAAGTTGGCTTGTAAAATATGTTTGCGTGTCCTATAAACATAAGGTTTTCTCATGATGCTGTTTGTCTTAATCCCACTGTTGTTTTTAATGTGATTGTCCCGAGTTATGCTTCTGCTTGTGTAATGAAAGATAATAATGAACGGGACGTCACGTATATGACCCCGAGGTCAGGGCGTCACAATGCCTATCTGCATTATCGCATTTATTGATACTGGAGCTAGTGCATCTATCTTTGATCCTAAAATTCTCCCAGATGAATTTTGGGAATCAAATATCGAACACTTTCATTTTGCATCCGAAATAGGATTCCCTATAAAAGTAAGGAGCAACCTTATAAAGATTCAGTTTTTCGCTAAATGCTCTATTGCTACTAAAATCTTTGGTTCCTCAAAATCCAAACAGAGACCTCATAGTTAGATGGGATATTATCTGTTGAGGAAATTTCTTAATAGATTTTTTAGTTGACAAAACTATCCATGTTAATCTTGCAAATCTGATATGTACTCTAAAGTATTTTAATCTAAGTAAATATATTTTGGCAGTGGCAAACTTTAATACTTCAAGAGAACTTAACTTTCTAGATGCTCAGACTTTACGAGATTCATAAGGAAAACTTCAGACTTTACGAGTTTCAGAATGAGAAGTTCAGTCTCTACTAAAATAGACATCCAGACTGTATCTTAAGATGTCAGAGAACTTCATACTCTAATTTTGAAGGACTCAGACTTTACTGAAGACCTACGCTAACTTAAGTTCCCGAATATAAAGCAAGAACTAGAAATTCTTTAGACTTAGAATTTATTCGGAACGAAACATAACGGTTAGTGATCTGATATGAATTTCACAAAAGAAAAGTTTTGATTGACTCAATCTAAGGCTAATTGATTGACAATTAAATATTATGGCAAGTATATATCACAACAGATAAAGTTCTACTTATGAAAATTAAGATTCTGGTTGTATAGGCGACCAAATATAGTGGGATTCAGATTTTGTCAATCAATGGCTACTCAATCCATTTTATATAAATCTGTGCAAGATGAAGATTGGAAAATGATCCTCTGAAGACTATCTAATGGCTAGTTTGGAAGTAGAGGAGCTGTTGACACTTGATTTTTAACTTATTTTTTTGTCATATTTTCAAAAATCTCAAAAGTAGGACTACGAATCTTGGCCAAGCCTAGAAACCTATTTCTAAACCAAAAAAAATAATTTTTTAGCATTTTCTTGCATTTTTGCTTAATTTCTTTTAGTCAAAATAAGTTAGAAAATAAAAAAAAATAGCAAATAGCATCAGAAAATTCCATAAAAAATAGTCATTATTAGTCTTATTTTAAATCTAATTTCATTAATACATCATCAATTTTGAAAAATCTCAATCGGGTATATGTTTTTCCCAAAATTGGGCAAAATTAAACCCGAATTGAATAAAAAATGCAATTAAATTTTTTCTAGTCATTTTTAAGTCGTAGTGTCTTCACAACAAATGATTCTGGGACCTTGAATTACATAATAATCAGTCCAATTGCACAATTTGACATAAAAATAAAAAAATCCCCAAAATTTAATTGAAAATTAAGAATTTTGAACCCAAATTGGGAATCGTGCCCAATATGAAATTGTCGAACCATGAACACTTCTAGGGTTAATCAAATGTGGCTAATTCAATTTTAGCATCAATTTTGCTAAATCAGATCAATAGGACATCAAATTGAATAAAATCCTATTAACCCGAATACAAAAATATGAAAATATTGGACACAATTATAGCAAAAATTGGGGAAAATCATATATTTGGATTCGGAATATGATGGGGAATTCAATTTCGGGGTTTAATTTAGAAAATTAGGTTAAAATTGAGTTTAATTTGTGAATTTAAATCAACTCGAGTCTACTAGGTCGATCGGGTCAACTCAACCCGACCCAGGTTGTTCATCTCCCTTACCCAACTCACCAGACCACTAAACCCAGAAAAAAAAAACCATTTCAAGCCTGCAACTTCGCTGATCCTTTCCGGCTAATTTGGCATGTGAAAATCAACTAGGCTAGCTAGAAAATCTCCAGCTGGCACCAATGAAGTGATCTAACCGATCAAAAATCGGTTCTAACCAAATTTGGGCAGGATTTTTTTATCAACAAAAACCAAGAAAAAAACTGAATATTGAGGAGGAGGTGTTCGACGAAAATCCAAAGAGAGAGAGGAGAGAGAAGCAAGCAAAATCAAAGAGGAAAGGTTAGAGAGAGAGGTTTGAGGTTCCCACCCGAGTGTCCGGCGTCACCCTAGCCGGCGGAGCACCGGCGAATCGGAGTTTGGCTGAAACTCCCCTCACTGTTCCAGTTGAAGTGGCTAGTCTTGAAGGTTTGAAACAGAGGCTTTTCCAATCAATCCAAAGCTCTTCCGGTGAGGTCAAGACCACCAGATGGAAGTGCAAGTGTCAGGGAACAACCCTATAGGTGCGGATCAATTCGAAAATTTCTTCTAATCATCGAACAAGAAGGTAAACATTAGTCATAGTCACGGTTTTCCCAAAATTTTCCAGAATTGAATCTTATGCTCATGTGATTTCGTTAATGATTTTTTTCGTATTTTGATGTTTAAAACATGTTTCTAATCACATTTAATGTCGTTTGATCACATTTTGTTGCATAAACCTGCATAAATCGAACCCGGTTGTCCATGAACCATCTCACCGGAGTTCATTCAACCCCCGCCGGAGTATTGCCATGGCCATAGGGCCATTCAAGTTAGCTTCCTTGACCTTGTTTGATGTTTTGTTAGTCATTGGAGCTGAGTTAGACAGCTAGGGCAAGTAGGATAGTTATTCAGATTCTAAAAATGTAAATCCTTGCCAATGAAAGTTAGTGTTTTAGAGACTAGATTTCGCCGGCCGGCGAAGGTCCGGCGACACTCCGATTGGGCTAGATTGGTAATGGGAAATGCGGACTTTGTAATGAATTAATTGGAATGGCAAAATACTCACTGGAGGGTCGCCGGAGACGGGTTCGAACCAGTAGCCCCGAAAATGTTCAATACAAAAATATGCACACCAGGTGCTCGGGGAAATTCCCCAATGAAATTCCTTTGAAATGGCACCATTTCGATGCTATGCCCGCCAGAGAAAATGATTGGCGCCAGCGTCGGCGACGCCCGGTTCAGCCAAGCACCTGGTGTGAAAATTCATAAAATTTCATAAAAACATAAAAATTCATAAACAATGTGAAAAAACAAAAAATATAAAATTTTTGAAATTCGAAAAACTTCACAAAAATAAAAAATTCACAGAAAAATTAAAAAAATTAGAAAATTCATAAAAATTCAAAATTTTCAGAAAATTCATAAAAATTCAGAAAATTTAGAAAATACAAATAAAAATGTGAAAATTTTAGAAAATCAATAAAAAAATTGAAAAATTCATAAAAATTTTTAGAAAATCATAAAAATCAATTCTCGATTAAAACCACCCGCTTGGGTGGCACCGCTGGAGCGCGTACTCTTCCTCTCACAAAAGGTTGAGTGTTCGAATCCTAAGCGCCACAGGGTGACTTAACTGGTGGCACGTGTGTGGTGGCTAGAACGTGTCGCCCCTAGGGTTTACTCCCCAGCTATCGACCGTGCGGAAGTTCCTTGGGTTATCAAAATAAAATTCTCGATTAATGAAATTTTTGAAAAAAAAAGATTCAAAAAATTCAAAAAAATTTAAAATTCACGAAAGGGTCCAAAAACACGTGGCCAACCATAAAAAGTGAGATTTGAATTTTTGGAAGTGCCCAAGTGGCATTTTTAGTAAATCCCAAATTCAAGGATTATAACTCCTAAAAAACCATAAAAACAAAAAAAAAATGTGAATCAAGAAATGAATAAGCTTCTAGAGCTTCATTAGGGTTTGGATGTTTTAATTGATTTTCATTTTTAGAGACCATTTAGGATTGATTGAACTGATTGACATTGATTGTACATTTAATCATTGATTGTTTCTTCCTATGATTAGAATGGATAGAATTAGTGGGTAAGCCTCGGAAATTTGCATGGCACGTTAGATATCATATCATTCTTAAGTACCGAAAGGGTGTTAGGGATCTCAATTCAGGATCAGTAACGTAATCAAGTCCCCGTACTCATAATCTCTGATTTGTAGAATCGTGGCATTTCTCCCGTACTTCGATTAGGTTTCTGGTCTACCTACCAATAATGACTAGTGGCGACTCCAAAGTCACAAACTTAGATTAAATAAGAAATTATCATCTGCTATCACGTGAGACTTGGTCTGGGAGAGACCCTTACATGAAAATACCTCCTTAGCGCACAAATCCCGAGTGCCCCTAAAAAAAAAGGAGCACGGCGCGACAAGCTTGACGACTTCACTAGGGATGCCTTTTCTAAGTGGACTTAGGCCTAGATAAAACAATATGCTTGTGTTTTGTTCTTGAAAGGATCCCAGGTACATCCCGCTAACGATAGTGTTAAATGGTTTTGCAGGCAGGTGGTATAAGGAGCGTAGTCTTTGCTAACCTTTGTTTTGCAGTGTGGTGTTGAGATTGAACGTGGTTTGAATGAATTTTAGAAGTGCTGTTTGGTTATTAATTACTATACATGCCTTTAAGTTGCTTTAGCACTATACCATTAGCACACACCACCCGCGGCCCAACCCTGACTACATTTAGAATTACCCTTAGGAGGTATATGTTTAGGCGAAACTATGAGCCGATTGCTCATGGGATCGTTTAAATGCAATGCTGATCACCGAGGTGGAATAATACTTCATTACATTGGGCCGATTACCTATTGGAATGGAATTTCTTATCCATTAAGGTGATAACCTTGAGCCTTTAGCATATCCTACCCTTTTAGGCGTCAAAACTTCACTGGTTGCATTCGCTTGTCTTTATGGTTGGTATACCTAAAACCAAACAAAAAATGTCATGGTAAGCAAGTATCGTTCCATTCCATTCTTTTACAATTATGCATGTTAGTTGGCACATTCTTTAAAAAATGCCTAAACGACATTCAATGCTTTGTCTAAATGCCCTTTCATTTTAGAATGCATGATTAGGATGCCATACTCCATTTGACCATTCTTTCATTTTTAGATAAAATGTATTGGTCTATGACGGATTTTCCATGTAATTCAAGTGCTTATTTGTTCATTTCAATGTATTCGAAGTTGTAAACCATAGTTTAGGACTTTATGGTCTAAGTGAAGTATGACGTAATGAGCATTTACATCACACATTAAATTTGTCCATAATCTCAACTATATGCTCTTTTAAGGTTTAAACGTACTCAAAATGACATTTGCATTACTCTCGAGGCATGCAAGTATACTCTATCTCCATTTTACCTCAAAAGGACATATGATTGAAATGGAGGCATTAAAATTGATTCGTAATCCATGGTAATGAATAAGAAATCTTTTTACATGATTAAGCTCAATGGAAAAACTAGACATCCAAGTAATTTCCATTGCTCGGAAGGAACTTGTTGCTTGGTGGAAAGACATGTCTTAAGACAACCAAACTTATGTCCAAGAAAGGCTTGGATATCTTCTCGAGCTTATGCATGTGGAAGATCAAGTCAGCTTAGTCCAGGCTTTGACGCATTTTTGGGAGATTTTCACCGCCACATTCCAACTTGGGGAGCATGAATTGGTACCAACATTAGAAGAATATCAAGCCGTCATTGTAATTAATTCTAAACCTAGGGTCGTAAAGCCACCCGTTGGACTTAATCCTATGAGCCTTTTAGCCAAATTCCTTAACCTCAAGACTTCCAAAATTGAAAAGTTGATCAAATCAAACGTGGGTAGATTTTGATTATCCTTTCTAGTAGACAACTTTTCAAAACTTCCTAGGGAAATGGGAAATACTTCAACCCAGGTATTTATTCTAGCTTTTTTCGGCTTTATTCTATTCCACGTGTCCAAAACGAGATTAGACCCCTTTAGTAGCTATGATCGCAAGACAAGCATGTCTTAAGTGGGACTTCTCTAATATGCTTCTTGCCCAAATCGTCATTTTCTTAAACACATATCAAAATTGTGGAAGGGGTATCTTTCAAGCTTCTACTGGTCTTTTATCATTATGGTTCATCTCACACATTTGACCGTGGTGTTGTTTCATGAATATTTGCGAAATTTGTTTGGCAATAAATCCAATTGAATGATACATTCATCTCTAAAGCAAATTATCCAAACAATCTTTCTTAGATTGGCCAATGGTGGATTAAATCCAATGGTGGATCAATTGGCCAAAGATTAGCAAAGCCAAGATCACGAGCCGAGAGGGAAATGCAGTACCATTGCTTGGTTTAAGTAGAGGAGCAGCTTATTGCCCTCTAAGTGTTATTAGACAATTTGGGATACTTCAACAAGTACCACCGGTATGAAATCCCGAAGAGTTCACCTTTGACATCCCAAGTGGAATTATACCCGAAGAGAAGAAGAATATCTTTCAAGCCAAAATTCACAAGATCATTCTATCTTTGGATAACTCACTCGAACAAATAATCGAGTGGCCAAAAAGTTTAAAAGAAGACATGAAGATTCGCATGCCCTCCAAAGAATACAACAAATGGATAGAAAATAAGCATCCAATTGATGTCGAACCATATGTCCCGTTGAGTGTGGTACCAAATCTTGTAGATGAGTATGTCCCAGAATACATTGTTCCAAGCATGCCTAGAGTGGAACCCTACGTCCCTGAAGAGGTTGTGATCGATGTGGAAGAATGGGAGTCTCAAGCCAAGGAATGGGAAGAATACCAAAAGGCAAAAGTTGTCTTAGCTAGTAAGAAGCCTAGGATTGGATGATTTAGATTCTCATTTGAGTTTAAAATCATGATGTCAAACAATTTCAAATTTTATATGCAATGATGGATTGATCAGTTTCTAAACATGCATGGATAATTTCAAAATATGATTTCAAAACATAAAGGAATCACCATGGATTGCAATTCTTCGAATTGTATGATTCATTGAGAAAGACATTGATGAAAAATTTTATACAAGGCTAAGACTTGTATGGAATTTCTTATCCTTGCCAATCTCATGAAACCATACAATTAAAAGAACGTAGGGTTTTGTGATCATTTTGCTATGCTAATATCGGGTCTTTTTATAAAGCAGGTTTTTTAGTAACGGAAGGTAAAAGACCTCGGACTCTATTACAAGTTAGAATGGCAGAAGAAGAAACCCGTTCTCAACTAGCTGAAATCGAGAATCAAATGACCCAAATGGTCGCAATGATGGCAGAAATGAAGGCTTTTATTCTTACCTCCCATGGACAATATCCTGCTACTCTAAATGTGGAAACTTCAAACGCAACCGAAACATTGATTGAAAACTCAGTCAGAAACAAAGAACCGGTTCAAGAGAATCATCCAAAGACTATGTCTGAGGTAGTAAATTTGGAAGAGGATGATCAAATCAAGAAGACAACCAAAACAAAGGATGAAGAAGAGGTTAAAAGATTGGCCAAAATTGAAGAATGCTTAGCAAGTCAAGGCTATGAGCTTCAAAGGTTTAACAAGTTCTCACCATACGTAAAGGTGGTTGTTCCAAAAAATTATAAAGAACCAGAGTTCGTCAGCAAGTATGATGGCAATGGTTGTCCCAAAAATCATTTGAAGTATTATCTTCGTAAGATGATGAGATATTCAGACAACACGCCACTTTTTATTAGCATATTTCCAAATAGTTTGAGAGGAGTAGCCCTCGCATGGTACATAGCCCTCGACATAGAGGACTTCACTGAATGGGATCATTTGGCGGGAGAATTTCTTCACCAGTACAAGTTTAATGTTGAAGTGCTTCCAGCTATGGAAGATCTCGTCAGAACCGAGAAACAAAAGAATAAAGGGTTTAGAGCCTATGCTCAGAGATGAAAAGCTGTTGCCTCACAAGTAAAGCTCGCCATAAGTAAAGACGAGCTCATTGAGCTCTTTCTAAAATCATTGCCAACTAAGTATTATGACAAGCTTCATGTATCAGGTTATCAAACATTCACCATGTTGGTAAAGGTTGGTAAGAGAATTTAATGGGGGTTAAAAGAGAAGAAGGCTCAAGAAACAGCGAAACGAACACCTTACCCCGGGAAAAAAGACAAAAAATCCATTCGAAAATTGGCTATGGTGTCTAGCCCAAATACTCATCAAGCATCATTTCCAAAGCAATCAAATGTCACTTGGAAAAACCCAAGGCAGTTCGAGCCAAGTAAAAGACCCATGAAGCAATACACACCATTGCTACGACCCCTATCAAAGCCATTACTAATGCTTTTAGAAAGGCATTTGGTGGCCAAGGAAATACTGAGAGACAATCCTGCCAGATTTGCTTGGTACGATGAAGAAGAAACCTGTACCTATCACATGGGAGAAAGGGGACATGACGTAGATAATTGTCCCACTCTAAAGTACAAGGTTCAACAGCTCATTGACAAGAACATATTGAACTTCCAAGAACCCGAGCCAAATATACATTAGAATCCTTTTCCTGAGCATAATACAGAAAACATGATTAAGGATGAAGAAACAGTGATCAAGTCTGACGATGAAAATGAATTTGAAATCAAGATTAAAACTTCTCGATTAGGGGATGCTCGCTTTCATCAAGAAGCACTCCTAAAAGGCAAGATTGTAGACAACTTAGGAGAAAACTCCGGAAAATATAACTTCCAAGTGAATATACCCCACCTCCATGGGCATTCAAAGATGAAGTAATTGTGCCTGATGGTTGGGGTGGCATGAATGATGAAACCAGTCCTGAGGAGAAAACCCTGTCTAAAAAGGAAATGCTCCAAGATGAAACAGATATGGATGAAAAGGAGAAAGAAAAAGTTCGACAGGGTGAATGGTGTTTTAACTAGAAATCATCTGTTGAAGGCAAATCCGTAGACTTACTCGGTCAAGATAGCGGTAAATACAATTATCATGTCAAATATACTCCACCACCATGGACGTTCAAAAATAAAAACATTATACCGAACAAATGGGGTGGCATGGACGAAGTCTTGATCAGCCAACTAAGTCTCGAGGAGAATGAAGATCGGGAAGAGAAAAAGAAGAAAAAGACTCGTCGAGGTGATAGACGGTTTATTCAAAAAGCACAAAGACAAGGTGAAGTTGTCGATTTTCTAGGACAAGATAGTGGCCGGTATAATTACCGTGTCAAATATACATCTCCTTTATGGGTATTCAAGAACGAAACGATCACACCTAATGACTGGGGTGGAATGAATGTTGACAAAGCCAATAGAAGTATGGTATCCATGATTACACCATTTCTAATCAAGCTTGATCAAGTAGATAAATATAAGGAGGAGGAAGGTCCTGATAAACCAATCACTATCCAACTTTCCATTGATCGGCTAAGGATCAAAGAAGAAGAAACACAGCCTGTGATTATTACTCTCCCCTCCAAAAGAAAAGTTTGATACTAAGTATGTGTCTTGGGATTACTCTCCCAAAGAAGTCGATGCCATAACCTGATCAGGGAGATGCAATATTCCGAAAGAAGGTGAGCACGAAAAGAAGGGAGTAACCGAAGAAGATATCAAACAATTACTTTCAGTCATGAAGACGAGCGAATTTGAGATAAATAAATAGCTAAGAAAGATGCCGAAACAGATTTATCTATTGGATCTTTTCAAGACTTCAGAAAGCCATAAAATGGTGCTTATGAAGCTTCTAATGAGGTGCATGTCCCGGAGATGATTAATGAAGTACAATTGGAAGACTTTGTTGACACTATTCTTCGAAAAGATCAAATTGCCTTCTCCGATGAAGATTTCCCAATTGATGGGCAATCCCATAATAAAGCCCTGTATATTGCCATCAAATGTCGAGGTAAGGAGGTGTCACGGGTACTGATCGATAATGGTTCCGCACTTAATTTGTGTCCGCTAAGCACACCACATCGCTTGGGAATTAGTGAGGAGCTCATTAAAACTTCTAAGGTAATTGTACGTTCGTTTGATGGAATAAAGAAAGATGTTATTGGCGATATCGAGCTCGAGGTGAACATAGGCCCTGTGCCTTTCCTGATTGACTTTCAAGCAGTGGATATTTCGAGGACTTTTAACTTGTTACTCGGGAGATCTTGGATTCATATGGATATTTCGAGTACTTTTAACTTGTTACTCGGGAGATCTTGGATTCATATGGCTAGTGCTATTCCTTCAAGTCTCCATCAGAAGGTCAGGTTCATCATTAATGGCAAGATGATCACTGTACATGGGGAGACAAATTTCATCACTTATAAAGACAGTGCAATACCATATGTTGAACCCGAAGTGAAAGAAGAACCAAACTATCATTCCTTTGAAATGATCTCAATGGTGCAAATTCCTTCCGGTTGCATCATAAAATCCTCAAAGTTCTCAACACCATCCATTATGTTTGGAAAGGTGTTATGCCAATATGGATTTACTTCCGGTAATAGTCTTGGATCGAAATCCCAAGGAATCAAAAAACCTATCACTCCGATTGTTACAAGAAAGAAACATGAAGTAGGTTATATTCTAGATAACTCCAAAGATCACTATGAAAGCCAAGGCTAAAGTCAAAAGAACCTTGGAAGCTGTAGAAGCCGAGGTAATCGCATCATTAATCCATCTATATAGAAGGATAAAGCTAAAGAGCTTCCTTATCATCATATCCACATCAAGGAAAATTTTCCTAAACCTTCCAAGCTACTACAAGAAGAAGACTTACATACAGAGGAAGAATCTGTTCTGCCAAGTTTATTTGAAGAGAATGCCATCAACGTTATCATAACTGAGGCAAAAAATACCTACGCACTGGAGTAGGAAGATTTTCTTGAGCTTTTGTTACTAATTTTTTTTCTTTTTTTCCATTGCATTTTGTTGATTGCCATTTCAAATTTCTTGTGATTTCATTTGCAATTTCAGTGCAGTTGCAATTTACATTCCTGTTGATATAGATGTAATCACGTTTTTCAATTCAATAAAAGTGGTTAAATGTTTTGTTAAGGACATGTAGAAGCAAAATCAAACCTATGATGAACATTATCCACATTCGTGAGGCTAGAGGCTTTGTGAAAATGATTTTAAGAGCAGGGAAGTCTGATGATATGAGGACTAGCTCTGTCTTTTTATTCTTTCAAAATTAGTTTCAAAGTGAATTTCCAAAAGGGCTTTTATAGGACCATGTACATTACTAAATTCGTATGCAATTACTAATCATATTTGTTACATATCAGGCATGAGCATTCACATATCCATAATAGGTTCATATGTGACCCAAATCTTTTCAAGGAGATCACTTGTGATATTGAAGTGGATAATGAGGATAAGGAATGAGTCAGAAAGGAATGGATTCGTCACGAAAAATCAAAGCCACTCACGTTAGAGAAAACGATCACTATTAATCTGGGTGATAAATAGAATCCCAAAGAAGTTAAGATTGGAGAAAGTCTTCCCTCAGCAGAAGTAGAAAGAATCACAGATTTGTTCAGAGAGTATAAGATATATTTGCATGGTCTTATGCTAACATGCTAGGCCTTGATCCGAGCATAGTTGAACATGATTTGCCAATTGATCTGAATATCTCACCAAAGAAGCAAAAACTTAGGCGAACGAAGTGCGATTTGGCAAAGAAGATAGAAGAAGAAGTTATGAAATTGCTCAAAGCCAATTTCATCAAAGTAGTACCATATCCAGAATGGGTTGTCAACATAGTACTTGTAATCCATAAAGATGGTTGAGTACAGGTGTGCATTAATTATTGCGACCTAAATAAAGCAAGCCTTAAGAATGATTTCCCACTTCCACATATCGATGTATTAGTGGATAGCACTGCTGGGTTCGAAACATTTTCATTCATGGATGGTTTTTCAAGATATAATCAAATCCTCATGAAGAAAGAGGATAAGGTGAAGATGTCCTTCATAACACCATGGGGCATATTTTGTTATAAGGTGATGCATTTTGGTTTAAAAATGCTGGTGCCACATATCAAAGGGCAATGATAATTTTGTGTCATGATATGATGCATAAAGAAATCGAGGTATATGTGGACACCATGATTGCAAAATCCAAACAAGGAGAAGATCATGTTGAGGTGCTTCGCAAATTGTTCGAAAGACTTAGAAAGTACAAGTTGCGATTGAACCCCAACAAGTGTGTATTTGAAGCAAAATCCGGCAAACTGCTAGGGTTTGTGGTTAGTAGCAGGGGCATTGAAATAGATCCCTCCAAGATCAAGGTAATATACGACTTAAAGACTCCTTCTATGGTAAAAAAAAGTGAGAAGCTTATTAGGCCGATTAAATTATGTTGCCCGTTTCATCTATTAGCTTTCTGAGACTACTAAACCATTCTTCAAATTGTTGAAGAAAAATACCAAAGTGAAGTGGGATGCGGAATGTCAACAAGTCTTTTATATGATTAAAGAATATCTGGTATGCCCACCAGTGTTGGTATCACCAATCCCTGGAGTTCCGCTGATCTTATATTTGACGATTCATTATGAGTCGTTAGGAGCGGTGCTTATACAAAGAAGATTAAATGATGGTAAAGAACAAGTCATTTATTATTTGAGTAAGAAGTTCACAACATCATAGATAAATTACTCGGCAGTTGAAAAGACGTGCATTGCACTGCTTTGGGTATTACATAGATTAAGACAATACACCATCACTAAATTTTGCTAATGACTGAGAATGATCCGATGAAGTACTTTCTTGAGAAATCCTAATCAGGAAATTGGCAAAGTGGCAAGTCTTGTTACCTGAATTCGACATCATAAGTTCATCCCAAAAGTCAGTCAAAGGACGAGTAATAGCAGACATGTTGGTAGAAAATTTGTAGAATATTACTAGTCCTGAAGAACAACATGATGATCGTATATTAACATGGCTGATGATAAATGAACCACGTATTTTTATGGTGCAACCAACTTATCTGGATCAGGAACTGGGGCAGTACTAATCTCCCCAGAAGGCCAACTATATCTGGTATCTGCAAAATTGATATTTCCATGCACTAATAACGTCACTGAATACGAAGCATGCATTCTTGGCTTATAATTAGCCCTTTCAATGAAGGTAAAAAGGTTGCAAGTATATGGAGATTCTATGCTCATCATATTGCAAACAACTAGTGAATGGCAAACTCAAGATGCCAAGTTAATTCTTTATCACAGATACTTAGAAGAGATGATAGAAAACTTCGGAAGAAGTAACATTCGATTATCTCCCAAGAGCTCAGAATCATTTTGCAGATACTCTTGCAACTTTGTTATCCTTACTACAAGCTGAAGATGGTATAGATATAAAACCATTGAGAATCAATATTCTCGAACAACTAGCTCATTGGATGATGGTTCAGGCAGAATTTGACAACGAACCATGATATCATGACATCAAAAGATATATTCAATTGGGAGAATTTCCTAAAGAAAGCCAACTAGGTGATAGAAAATTTATAAGGAAAATAGCCAACAAATTCTTCCTCAATGGTCAAACCCTTTACAGATGATCATTTGATTCAACCCTACTAAGATGTGTGGATGCTACGGAAGCTGAACATATCATGAAAGAAATTCATGAGGGTGAATATAGACCGTACATGAATGGACATCTTCTAACTCGAAAAATTATGAGGTTGGGATACTATTGGATGACAATGGAATTAGATTGCATCTAACATGTGAAATATTGCCATTAATGTCAAGTTTATGGAGACAAAATCAATGCACTGCCAAATGAGCTACATCAAATGTCCGAGCCATAGACATTTTTGATATAGAACATTGATATGATTGGTCCAATCAACCCCAAGGTCTCAAATGGGCACCGGTTCATCCTAGTTACTATTGAGAATTTCATTAAATGGATTGAAGCAAACTTTTACATGAATGTTACTGCCAAGAATGTTGCAAGATTCATTAAGCGGGACATTATTGCTAGATATGGAGTTCCAAAAGCAATAATTACGGAGAATGGTTCAAATTTAAATAATAAGATTGTAGATGATTTACTTGAACATTTCCACGTCCGACATTTGAACTCATCTCCATATCATCCACAAATAAATGGAGCAGTTGAAGCGGCAAATAAGAATATCAAGAACATACTGGCTAAGACAGCTGAAAATTATCGTGATTGGCATGAAAGGTTACCGTATGCTTTGATGGCATACCGAAGTTCAATTCAAACATTAATTGGAGCAACCCCATTTTCCTTGGTCTATGGAATGGAGGCAGTGCTACCTGTTGAAGCAGAAGTTCCTTCATTGAGGATACTATCCCAATTGAAGCTTTCGAAAGCTAAATAGATTCAATAAAGATATGAACAACTTAATATGATCGATGAAAAAATATTAAGAGCTATATGCCATGAACAAGCATATCAAAAACGAGTGGCTTAATCCTTTAACCGAAAAGTAAAACCAATATCGACACCTAATTTTTAGCTCATTTTTTTCATATTTCAAAAATCTCAAAATTAGGACTAGGAATCTTGGCCAAGCCTAGAAACCTATTTCTAAACCAAAAAAATAACTTTTAGCATTTTTTTGCATTTTTCCTTAATTTCTTTTAATCAAAATAAGTGAGAAAATCAAGAAAAATAGTAAATGGAATCAGAAAATTCCATAAAAATAATCATCAGTCTTATTTTAACCCGAATTGAACCAAAAATGCAATTAATTTTTTTCTAGTCATTTTAAAGTCATGGTGTCTTCACAACAAATGATTCTGGGACCTTGAATTACATAATGGTCGGTTCAATTGCACAATTTAACATAAAAATAAAAGATCTCCAAAATTCAATTGAAAATTAAGAATTTTGAACCCAAATTGGGAATCGTGCCCAATATGAAATTTTTGAAACATGAGACCATCATTTCTAGGGCTAATCAAATGTGGGTAATTTAATTTTGGCATCAATTTTGCCTAATCAGGTCATTAGGACATCAAATTGAGCAAAACCCTATTAATCCAAATACAAAAAAATGTGAAAATCTCGGACACAATTATAACAAAAATTGGGAAAAATCATATATTTGGGTTCGAAATATGCCGGAGAATTCAATTTCGGGGTTTACTTTTGAAAATTGGGTCAAAATTGAGTTTAATTTGCAAATTTAGATCAACCCGGGTCGACCCCACCCGACCCGGGTTGTTCGTCTTCTTCACCCGAGTCACATTAAGCCCAAAAAATGCCCGTTCAAACCCGCGCCTTTGCCAACTTATTTTGGTCAATCTAAGACATGTAAATTGGTTTTGCCAGCTAGAGAATCTCCAGCTGACATCAAAGATTCAATCAAATCGATTATAAGTCGGTTCTAACGATCTTTGGGCTGGAATTTTTTATCAACAAAAAGTTGAAAAAAAACTGGATGAGAGGGGAGAACATGCTCGACGAAATGCCAGAGAGAGAGAGGAGAGAGAAATAGGCAAAATCAAAAAGAAGGATCTAGAGAGGAGGGTCAAGAGTCCCCTCATGGGTGTTCGGTGCCGCCATGGAAGGCGAAGCACCGGCGAATCATGGATTGGCCGTTACTCTCCCCTAGTTGTTTCAATCGGTCAAACTGATCGCGAAGCCTTGAAAACGAGCTCCGTTCGGCGCACTAAGACCAACTCCGGCGAATCAGAAGCTACTAGGGTGAAGTTCAAGTGTCAAGGAACAACTATAGAGGCGCGGATGAGTTCGGAAATTCCTCTTGATCATCGGACGAAGAAGGTAAAGTTAGCTCATAGTCATTTTTTTAAAAATTTTCCAGAATTTGATTTCAATTCCGATATGCATGTTTGTGTGATTTCATCGATGAATATTTGGCATTTTGATGTTCAAAACTAGTTTCTAATCATTTTTTGTGTTGTTTGATTGCATTTTGGGCCTTAAAATGCATAAATCGAGTCGACCACCCCCATGAACCATCTCACCGGAGCTCGGATGATATCACTAGAGCATCACCATGGCCAATTCAAAAATCAAGTTAGCTTCCTTCAACTTTGTTTGATGCTTTGTTGATGTTTAGAAACGAGTTAGATGGCTAGGGTGTTCTATATTGTAACTTGAAGGTTCAGCTAGTAAGTTTGGAACGAATTGCAAATAAGGTTTTTTCTGACTAGTTGTTCGTCGGCCGGTGAAGGTCCGATGGTTATTCAGCTAGTCTAGTTTGGTAGAGGTTGACATGAGCTTAACACAGAACCAAAAATTAGCCATAAAGGTCACCGGAGGCTCATCGGCAATGAGCTCAAACTGGCGGTCTTGAAAACAACAAGTCCAAAATTATGCCCACCAAGTGCTCGGGGAAATGCCCCAAAGAAATTGAGCCAAAACGGTGCCGTTTTGGGCATTGTATCCACTGGAGAAGACAACCGGTGCTGGTGCCAGCGACGCCCGATTTGGCCAAGCCAAACTGAGTCAAATCGGGCCGGCCCCTTTCATTTTCCCGGTGAAAAATTTAAAAAGTTTAAAAAAAAATAAAAAAATCTACAAAAAACTCATAAAAAATCAAAAAATAAAATCAAAAAATATATTAAAAAATAAAAAATATAAAAAATGCCTTTTTTTTTTTTGGATAATCGAAAAAAATTCAGAAAATATAAAATTTACAAAAAATTAGAAAATTCATAAAATTTTTCAGAAAATCATAAAAAATTAATTCTCGGTTAATATAATTTTCGAAAAGAAAATCAAAAAATTCAAAAATTTTCAAAATTCACAGAATGGTCCAAAAACACCGTGGCCAACAATAAAGAGTGAGATTTGAATTTTTGGAAGTGCCCCAATGGCATTTTTAGAAAATTCCCAAATTCAGGGGTTATAACCCCTAAAAAACCCTTAAATCCTAAAAAATGGAAATCATGAAATGAATGAGCTTTTAGAGCTTCATTAGGATTTGGATGTTTTGATTGATTTTCGTTTTTAGAGATCACTTAGGATTGATTGATTTGATTGACGTCGATTGTGCGTTTAATACTTGTTTGGTCTTTCCTGCGATTAGAATGGATAGAATTAGTGGGTAAGCTTCGGAAATTTACATGACACGTTAGACATCGTATCATTCTTAGATACCAAAAGGGCATTAAGAATCTCGATGCAGGATCAATAACGTAATCAAGTCTTCGTACTCAGAATCTTTAGTTTGTAGAATCGTGGTATTTCTCCCCGTACCTCGATTAGGTTTCTAATCTATCTACCAATAATGACTAGTGACGACTCCAAAATCACAAACCTAGATTAAATAGTAAATTACCCTCATTGTCACGTGAGGTATGGTCTGGGAGAGATCCTTACATGGAAATACCTCCTTAGCACGCAAATCCTGACAACCCAAAAAGCGCAGCACGATAGGCTTAGCGACTCCGTTGGGGATGAATCTTTTCTAAGTGGATTTAGGCCTAGATAGAATAATATACTTGTGTTTTGTGCTTGCAAAGATCTCAAGTACGTCCCGCTAATGATAGTGTTAAATGGTTTTACAGGCAGGTGGTATAAAGGGTGTTGTCTTTGCTAACCCTTGTTTTGCAGGATGGTATTGGGATTGAATGTATTTTGAATGAATTTTAGAAGTGCTATTTGGTCATTAATTGTTATGCATATCTTTAAATTACATTAGCATTACACCATTAGCACACACCACCCGTGGCCCAACCCCAGCTACATTTAGGATTACCCTTAAGAGGTATGTGTTTTGGCAAAACTATGGGCCGATTGCTCATGGGATCATTTAAATACAATGCCGAATACCGAGGTGAAATAATATTTCATTACTTTAGGCTGATTGCCTATTAGAATGGAATCCCTTGTCCATTAAGGTGATGACCTTGTGCCTTTAGCATATCCTACCCTTTTTAGGCGTCAAAATTTCACTAGTTGTATTTGCTTGTTTTAATGGTTAGTATACCTAAAACCAAACTAAAATATTATGGTAAGCAACTATCGTTCCATTCCATTATTTTACAATTATGCATGTCAGTTGGCACATTCTTAAAAAAATGCCTAAAGGACATTCAATGCTTAGTATAAATGCCCTTTCGTTTTAGAATGCATGATTAGGGTGTCATACTCCATTTGACCATTTTTTCACTTTTAGATGAAATGTATAGGTCCATGGCAGATTTCTCATGTAATTCAAATGCTTGTTCGTTCATTTTAATGTGTTCGAAGTTGCAAATCATAGTTTAAGACTTTATGGTCTAAATGGAGTATGACAGAATGGGTATTTACATCACACATTGAATTTGTCTATGATCTCGACTATATGCTCTTTTAATGTTTAAATGGATTCAAAATGACACCTGCATTACTTTCGAGGCATGCAAGTGTATTTAACCTCCGTCCTACCTTAAAAGGACATATAATTGAAAGGAGGGCATTAAAATCAATCGGTAATCCATGGTGAATAATAATCACTTTCTATTACATGTTTTAGATCGAAATGGGAAAATTAGACATGCGAGTCATTCCTATTCCAAGGAAGGAGCTTTTGGCATGGTGGGTAAACATGACAAAGGACAACAAAGCATAGGTAAGGGAAAAGCTCGGGTATTTGTTCAAGCTCATTAACCTGGAGTATCAAGTGAGCTTAATCCAAGCATTATCCCATTTTTGGAAAGTTACCACTGCCACATTTCAATTGGACGAGCACGAGATGGTATCTACACTAGAAGAATATAAGGCAACCATTGGGATTGATTTCGAGTCAAGAACCATTGAGCCCCAGTTGGATTGAAACCCACAAGTGTTATAGCTAAATTTTGAAACTTGAAGACCCCTCAAGCAGAAAAGTTGATCAAATGAAATACTGGGAGATTTCCTCTATCTTACTTGATAGACAATTACTCCAAATTGCCAAAAGAAATGGGAAACACTTCCGCAAGGGTTTTTATTTTGGCCTTCTTCGGATTCGTTTTATTTCCCATATCAAGGACAGGATTAAATCCTCTCGTTGCAGTAATTACTAGGCAAGCTTGCCTAAAATAGGACTTCTCCAATATGCTCTTGGCAAAAACTATCATTTCATTAAGCAAATACCAAAATCAACAAAAGGATGTACTGCAAGCTTCAGCTGGGTTACTTTCTATGTGGTTTATTTCCCATATTTGACCTTGGGAACGTTATATGCATATTCGAGAGATCGACTCATCTACCATCTCTATTAAGAAGTATTTGAAACTCCAAGACAAAATGCAAAAGTACTCTTTTCATGAGTGGGCAAACTTTATTAGAATATTAACTCCCGACCGGCTTCAATGGAGAATTCGATGGTTGAAGATAACGGAAGCTCAAATTAATACCCAAGATGACAATTTTGTGCCTTTGCTTGGATTAAATGGCAGAACTGCTTATTGCCCATTAAGAGTCATACGACAATTCAGAATGGTTCAACAAATTCCACCTATTTGGCATCCTGAGAAGTTTACATTTGAGATATCGCAAGGACCTCTACCTTAAAGGAAGAATAAAGAGTTGCGAACAAGGGTCGATGGGATCGTAAATTCCTTGAAGAGATCAACCAAACAAATAGTACAATGGCCGAAAGATTTAGAAGGAGAAATGAAACTCTTTTTAGCATCTAATGAGTTTATAAGGTGGTTGAAGGCTAAGCGACCAATTGACGTCGAACCCTATGTACCTTTAAGTGTTACTACTCATTTTCATGAGCCGTACATCCCAAAGTACATTGTACCAAGCACGCCCGGTGTAGAGCCGTATGTTCCCGAGGAGGTGGTAATCGATGTGGAAGAATGGGAGACACGAGTCAAGAAGTATAAAGAAGTTGAAGCTACCTTAACTAGTAGGAAGCCTAGACTTATTTAAGCTAGTGTTCTCCTAGTTTGATGAATATGGGCAAAAGTACACTACAAGTGCCATAACTTGTGTACGGCGCTCACTTTAATGCCATAACTTTTTTTTGGATCACTTTAGTGCTAAAAATTTTGAAAAACGATCACTTAAGTGCTAAAAATTTTGAAAAATGATCACTTAAGTGCCAACTCCGGTGCTGTACACAATTTTTTGCCGGAAATCTGACGTGGCATTTTTTTTATTAATTTCTGAAGCTGACGTGGCTCGCCGGAGTCTCGCCGGAGATTGGCACTTAAGTGATCGTTTTTCAAAAATTTTAGCACTAAAGTGATCCAAAAAAAAGTTATGACACTTAAGTGATCGTTTTTCCTCCGATTTAACACCAAAGTGATCCGAAAAAAAGTTATGGCACCAAAGTGAGCGCCGTACACAAGTTATGGCACTTGTAGTGTACTTTTGCCAATAGCATTGTAATAAAAATTTTCCAAATTGAAATAATTGCTTAACGAAGTTTCAAAATATTTTTGTGAAAAATCACCATGGATTACAATTCTTTGAATTATATGATTCCTTAAGAAAAACATTGATAAAGAATTTTATACAAAACTAAGGCTTGTATGAAATTTCTTATCCTTGACAATCTCATGAAACCATATAATTAAAAGAATGTAGGGTTTTATGATCATTTTACTATGCTAATATCGGGTTTTTTAGGCGAAACAGGTTATTTAGCAACATAAGGTAAAAGATCTTGGACTCGCCTATAAGTTAAAATGGCGAAAGAAGAAACCCGTGCTCAACTAGTTGAAGTCGAGAATCAAATGACCCAAATGGCTGCAATGATGGCAGAAATGAAGGTTTTTATTCTTACATCTCGAGGGTCTTATCCTATTACCCTAAATGTGGGAGCTTTAAACGCAATCGAAACACCAATTGAAGACTCAATTGGAAACAAAGAACCGATTCAAGAAAATCCTCTAAAGACTATGTCTGAGGTGGTAAATTTGGAAGAGAATGATGAAATCAAGAAGGCATCCAAAACAAAGAATGAAGAAGAGGCCAAAAGATTGGCCAAAATTGAAGAATGCTTAGCAAGTCAAGGTTATGAGCTTCAAAGGTTCGACAAGTTGTCGCCATACGCAAAGGTGGTTGTTCTAGAAAATTATAAGGAACCAGAGTTCGTGAGCAAATATGATGGCACTGGTTTTCCCAAAAGCCATTTGAAGTATTATCTCCATAAGATGGCAAGATATTCAGATAACACGCCACTTCTTATTAGCACATTTCAAGATAATTTGAGAGAGGCGGCCTTTGCATGGTATACAGCCCTCAACATAGAAAACTTCGCTGAATGGGATCATTTGACGGGAGAATTTCTTCACCGGTACAAGTTTAATATTGAAGTACTCCCAACTAGAGAGGATCTTGTCAGAACCGAAAAACTTAAGAATGAAAGATTCAGAGCCTATGCTCAGAGATGGAAAGCTGTTGTCTCACAAGTAAAGCCTGCCATAAGTTAAGATGAGCTCATTGAGCTCTTTCTAAAATCATTGCCAACTAAGAATTACGACAAGCTTCATGTATCAAGCTATCAGACATTCACCACGTTGATAAAAGTGGATGAGAGAATTGGATGGGGATTAAAAGAAAAGAAGGCTCAAAAAACAGCAGCACGAAGGCCTTACCCTAGGAAAAAAGACAAAAAACCTATCTAAGAAGTGGCCATAGTGTCGAGCCCAAGTACTCATCAAGCATCATTTCTGAAGCAATCAAATGTCGCTTGGAAAAATCCAAGGCAATTCAAGCCAAATAAAAGGCTCATGAGGCAATATGCACCGTTGCCCCAACCCTTGTCAAAACTATTACCAATGCTTCTAGAAAAGCCTTTGGTGGCCAAGGAAGTATCAAGAGACAATCCTGCGAGATTTTCTTGGTACGATGAGTCAAAAACTTGAACCTATCACATGAGAGAAAGGGGACATGATGTAGATAATTGTCCCACTCTAAAGTACAAGGTTCAATAGCTCATTGACAAGAAGATATTAAACTTTCAAGAGCCCGAGCCAAATGTACATCAGAATCCTCTTCCTGAGCACAATACAGTAAATATGATCAAGGATGAAGAAATAGTGATCAAGTCTGACGAAGAAGATGAATATGACGTCAAGATTAAAGCTTCTCGATTAGGGAATGCTCACTTTCGTCAAGAAGCACTCCTAAAAGGCAATATTGTAGACAACTTGGGAGAAGACTCCGGAAAATATAACTTCCAAGTGAAATATACCTCACCACCATAGGCATTAAAAAAATGAATTAATTGTGCTTGATGGCTGGGGTGGTGTGGACAATGAAACCAGTCCTGAGAAGAAAGCTCTACCTAAGAAAGAAATGCTTCAAGATGAAACAGATGAGGATGAAAAGGAAAAAGAAAAAGTCTGTCAAGGTAAAAAGTGTTTCACCTAGAAGTCATCTATTGAAGGCGAAACCGTAGACTTACTCAGTCAAGACAGCGGCAAATACAATTACTGTGTCAAATATACACAATCACCATGGGCGTTCAAAAATCAAGATATTGTACTGGACGGATGGGGTGGCATGGATGAGGTCCCAATTAGCCAATTGAATCTCGAGGAGAATGAAGATCAGGAAGAGAAAAAGAAGAAAAAAACTTGCTGAGGTGATAGGTGATTTGTTCAAAAAGCACGAAAACATGGTGAAGTTGTTGATTTTCTGAGTCAAGATAGTGGCCGGTATAATTATTGTGTCAAATATACACCTCCTTCATGGACATTCAAGAACGAAAAAATCACACCTGATGTTTGGGGTGGAATGGATGCTGACGAAGCCAATAGAAGCATGGTATCCATGATTACACTATTTCTAATCAAGCTTGATGAGGTAGATAAATATGAGGAGGAAGGTCCCTTCACACCAATCACTATCCAACTTCCCATTGATCAACTAAGGATCGAAGAAGAAGAAACACAGCCTGTGACCATCACTCTCCCTACAAAAGAAAAGTTTGACACCAAGTGTGTACCTTGGGATTACTCTCCCAAAGAAGTCGATGCCATAACCCGATCGGGGAGATGCAATGCCCCGAAGGAAAGTGAACACGAAAAGAAAAGAGTAACCGAAGAAAATGTTAAACAGTTGCTTTCGGTCATGAAAACGAGCGAATTTGAGGTAATTAAACAGCTAAGAAAGATGCTGGCATAGATTTCTCTGTTGGATCTCTTCAAGACTTCCGAAAGCCACAAAATAGTACTTATGAAGCTTTTCAATGAGGTACATGTCTCGGAGACGATTAATGAAGTATAATTGGAAGACTTTGTTGGTTCTATTCTTCTGAAGGATCAAATTGCCTTCTCTGATGAAGATTTCTCAATTGACGAGCATTCCCATAATAAAGCCCTGTATATTGCCATCAAATGCTGAGGCAAAGAGGTGTCACGGGTGCTGATCGATAATGGTTCTGCACTTAATTTGTATCCACTAAGCACACTACATCGCTTGGGGATTAGTGAAAAGCTTATCAAACCTTCTAAGGTAATAATGCACTCGTTTGATGGAATGAAGAAAGAAGTTATTGGCAATATCGAGCTCGAGGTAAACATAGGCCCTGTACCTTTTCTAATTGACTTCCAAGTAGTGGATATTCCTAAGATTTTTAACTTATTACTCGAAAGACCTTGGATTTATATGGCTGGCGCCATTCCCTCAAGTCACCATCAGAAGGTCAGGTTTGTCATTAATGGCAAGATGATCACTGTACACGGGAAGACAGATTTCACCACCTACAAAGAGAATGCAATACCATATGTCGAACCCGAAGTGAAAGAAGAACCAAGTTATTATTCCTTCGAAATAATCTCAATGGTGCAAATTCCCGCTAGTTGCATCATAAAATCCCCGGAGTTCTTAACACCATCCATTATGTCTGGAAGGATGTTATGCCAGTATGGATTTACTCCCGGCAATGGTCTTGGATCGAAATCTCAAGGGATCAAAAAAGCCTATTACTCCACTTGCTACAAGAATGAAGCACAGAGTATGTTATATTCGAGATGATACTAAAGATCACCATGGAGGCCAAGGCTGAAGTCGAAAGAATCATGGAGGTCATAGAGGCCGTGGTGATCGCCTCATTAATTCATCCATATGGAAGGGCAAAGCTAGAGAGCTTCCCTATCATCATATCCACATAAAAGAAACTTCTCCCAGACCTTCCAAGCTACTTCAAGAAGAGGACTTACATGCAGAGGAAGAATCTGTTCTACCAAGGTTATTCTAGGAGAATACCATCAACGTTATCATTACTGAGGTAGAAAATACCTACGTACTAGAGTAGGAAGATTCTCTTGAACTTTTGCTACAAACTTTTCATTGCATTTTGTTGTTGCCATTTCAAATTTCTTATGATTTCATTTGCAATTTCAATTCGGTTGCAATTTACATTTCTTTTGATATAAATATAATTGCATTTTTCAATTCAATAAAAGTGGTCAAATGTTTTGTTAAGGACATATAGAAACAAAACCAAATCTATGATGAACATTATCTTTGTTCGTGAGGCTTGAGGCTTTGGGTTTTTATATTGCTCTTCATTGCGAAAATGAATTTTAAGAGCAAGAAAGTCTAATGATATGAGGACTAGCTCTATCTTTATGTTCTTTCAAAATAAATTTCCAAAAGGTCTTTTCATAGGACCACATGCATTACTTACTTTGTATACAATTACTAATCATATTTGTTACATGTTAAGTATGAGCATTCACATATCCATAATAGGTTCATATGTGACCCAAATCATTCCGAGGAGATCACTTATGATATTGTAGTGGATAATGAAGAGGAGGAATGGATCAGAAGGGAATAGATCTGTCATGAAGAATCAAAACCACTCATGTTACAGAGAAACAATCACTGTTAATTTGGGCGATGAAGAGAATCCCAAGGAAGTTAAGTTTGGGGAAAGTCTTCTCTCAGTAGAAGCAGAAAGGATCATAGATTTGCTCAAGGAATATCAAGATATATTCACATGGTCCTATGCTGACATGCCAGGCCTTGATCCAAGCATACTTGAGCATGCTTTACCAATTGATCTAAGTATTCCACCAAAGAAGCAAAAAATGAGGCAAACAAAGCTGGAATTGGCGAAGAAAATAAAAGAAGTGATGAAATTACTCAAAATCGGTTTCATCGAGGAAGTGCCATATCTAGAATGGGTTGCCAACATAGTACCCGTAATGAAGAAAGATGGTCGAGTACGGGTGTGCGTTGATTATTGAGACCTAAATAAAGTAAGCCCTAAGGATGATTTTCCGCTCCTATATATTGATGTATTAGTGAGCAGGACTGCTGGGTTCAAAATATTTTTATTCATGGATAGTTTCTCAGGATATAATCAAATCCTCATGAAGAAAGAGGATAAGGCCAAAACGTCCTTCATAATACCATGGAGCACATTTTGTTATAAGGTAATGCCTTTTGGTTCGAAAAATACTGGTGCCACATATCAAAGGGCAATGGTAACTTTGTTCTATGACATGATGCATAAAGAAATCGAGATATATATGAATGACATGATTGCAAAATCCAAACAAGGAGAAGATCATGTTAAGGTGCTTTGCAAATTGTTCGAAAGACTTATAAAATACAAGTTGCGATTAAACCCTAACAAGTGTGTATTTGGGACAAAATCTAACAAACTGTTAGGATTTGTGGTCAGTAACAGGGGAGTCAAAATAGATCATTCTAAGATCAAGACAATATACGACTTAAAGACTTCTTCTATGGTAAAAGAAGTGAGAAGGCTGTTGGGGCGATTAAATTACATTGCCCATTTCATATATAAGCTTTCTGAGACTGTTAAACTATTCTTTAAACTATTGAAGAAAAATGCCAAAGTAAAGTAGGATACAGAATGTTAACAAGCCTTTGACAAGATTAAAGAATATCTGGTATGCCCACCAGTGTTGGTACCACCAATCCCTAGAGTTCCACTAATCTTATATTTGACGATTCACTATAAGTCATTAAAAGTAGTGCTTGTATAAAGAAGATCAAATGATGGTAAAGAACCATTTATTACTTGAGCAAGAAGTTCACAACATCATAAGTGAATTACCCAGTAATTGAGAAGACATGCGTTGTATTGATTTGGGTATTACACAGATTAAGGCAGTACACCCTTCATCACTAAATTTTGCTAGTGATCGAGAATGATTTGATCAAGTACTTTCTTGAGAAATCCTCTTTGGTTGGGAAATTGGTAAAGTGGCAAGTCTTGTTATCTGAATTCGACATCAGAAGTTCATCCCAAAAGTCAGTCAAAGGATAAGCAATAGCAAACATGTTGACAGAAAATTCGCAAAATATTGCCAGTCCTAAAGAACAACTTGATGATCATATATTGATACTGGTCGACGATAAATAGACCATGTATTTTGATGGCGCAACCAACTTATCTGGATCAGGAACTGGGGCAGTACTGATCTCCTTAGAAGGCCAATACTATCCGGTATCTGTGAAATTGGTATTTTCATGCACCAATAACATCGCTAAATACGAAACATGCATTCTCAGCTTACAATTAGCCCTTTCAATGAAGGTAAAAATGTTGCAAGTATATGGAGATTTTATGCTCATCATATTGTAACAACTGGTGAATGGCAAACTCAAGATGCCAAGCTAATTCCTTATCACATATACTTAGAAGAGATAATATAAAGTTTCGAAGAAGTAACATTCGATTATCTCCCAAGAACTCAGAATTATTTTGCAGATGCTCTTGAAACTTGGTCATCCTTACTACAGGCTGAAGATGGTATGGATATAAAACCATTGAGAATCAATATTCTCAAACAACTAGCTCATTGCATGATGGTCCAAGCAGAGTTCGACAATAAACCATAGTATCATGACATTAAAAGATATCTTCAATCAAGAGAATTTCCTAAAGAAAGCCAACCGAGTGACAGGAAGTTTATAAGAAAGATAGCCAATAAATTCTTCCTCAGTGGTCAAACCCTCTACAAGAAATCACTTGATTCAATCCTGTTAAGATGTGTGGATGCTACAGAAACTAAACAGATTATGAAAGAAATTCACGAATGTGGATTTGGACCGCATATGAATGGACATCTTCTAGCCCAAAAGATTATGAGATTGGAATATTATTAGATGACAATGGAATCTGATTGCATCCAACACGTGAGATGTTGCCATCAATGTCAAGTTTATGGAGATAAAATTAATGCACCGCCAAATAAGCCACATCAAATGTTCGAGCCATGGCCATTTTCAATGTGGGGCATTAATATGATTGGTCCAATCAACCCCAAGGCCTCAAATGGGCACCAGTTCATTCTAGTTACTATTGACTATTTCACTATATGGATTGACTCCTACATGAATGTTACTGCCAAGAATGTTACAAAATTCATCAGACGAGACATCATTGCTAAGCATGAAGTTCTAGAAGCAATAATTATGGACAATGGCTCAAATCTAAACAACAAGATTGTAGATGATTTACTTAAACACTTCCATATTCGACATCTGAACTCATCTTCATATCGTCCATAAATGAATGGAGCAGTTGAAGTAGAAAATAAGAATATCAAGAAGATACTGGCCAAGACAGCCAAAAATTATAGTGATTGGCATGAAAGGTTGCCATATGCTCTGATGGCATACCGAACTTCAATTCGAACATCAATTAGAGCAACTCCATTTTCCTTGGTTTACGGAATGGAAACAGTGCTACCTGTTCAAGTAAAAATTCCTTCATTAAGGATACTATCCCAGTTAAAGCTTTTAGAAGCTGAGCGGATTCAACAAAGATATGAACAACTCAACATGATTGATGAAAAAAGATTAAAAGCTATATTCCATGGACAAGCCTATTAAAGACGAGTGGCTAAATCCTTTAATCGAAAAGTGAAACTAAGGAATTTCAAAACAAATGATTTAGTAGTGAAGAAAGTCATCTTCAACAATTCAGATCCTCGTAGCAAATTCACTCCGAATTATAAGGGTCCATACATTGTCAAGAAGGCTCTTCCTGGAGGAGCATTGATTCTTGTAGAAAGCCCAGAACAGAACTAGCTTATCCTGTAAATGTAGATATTGTTAAGATTTTCTACCCATAAAATGAAAACGAATATTCAAGAAAAGATTCGGGTCACTTTAGAACATGTGCATATCATACATACCATGCATTTCATGAACATGTTTATCTATTTTGCAGAAAAAAGCAAAAAGAATCTAAATCAGTTGATGATTTCAGAATTCCCGATGGAGTTATCAAATAGTGGAGGGAAGTATCACTTCCAATTCTATTTTCCATTGATATCCTCTAATATACTTTCCTTTTTATCATCCCCATGGAAACAAAGAAAATGGAGCAACAAAAGAAGAATCCCCATTTAAACTAAAGTAAAAATATGCAAACAAGAGAGATTTTGGTAAATTCATCATATAGGTATCCCTAAATCGTAAGAGCATGTGTAAAAGAAGTTGCCTTTTTAAGAGAAAAATAAACTTCTTTTTCCCCAAGCAGAATGACACTAAATTGAACAAAACAAAATAGATTGTTCTAAAAAGGAAAATACCTCAAAAATGTTTCAAATCAAGGTTTTGAAACACGCCTTCTTTGAGAGTGCACTAAGCATCAAAATTCCCTAAAAGAGATAATTTGACAAAAGACTTCAAAAAATTTCATAGAAAAAGTATGGATCAAATCATATGGAAAAACCTTCAAATGATGAAAGGTAAGCCATATCCAAACACGTCCCCTATACACTCAAAGCGAAAATGGAGAAGTGAGTAAGAAAAACTCAACTGAAGGAAATAGGGGATGTTTGCAATGATTACATGGATTGAAATGATGAAAAGCAATCATTTCATTATCCCAAACACATGGTTATCCCTTACAAATCAAATTTGAGCCAAAAATAATAGAAAAGTTTTCCCAAAACAACCCTGTTAAAAACCACCCCACATTGAGACAAATCAGGAGGTTTGTGGATTCACAGCTATGGATAATAGGATCGAGAATGATTTTATTGCATACTCTTGCATCAATCTTTATGTAATAACTTCATATGAAGTCATATGGAAGCTCAAGACATCCCAAAAGGAAGAAGAGCACTTCATTTCTTATACCCAAACATATTACCTTTGACAAAGCCCAATTGAGCTTGAATGTTCATTTTAGAACCCTAAATTGGTGATCATCTCTTCATATTGGAGCATGAGCATATGATCCACTTTAATAGTTAAGAAACAAAAGGGCAGAACACAGAGTTCTTAGAATTCAAAAGATTAAAGACAAAAGAGTCTGGGACATGAAAAAGCAGTGTGCCTGGTAAAAGCAAGGCCAAATGCCCGAGAAAAATGAGAAATAAAAGAGAGTTCAAAAGAAAACTCAAAATGATAAAAAAAAGTTATGACAGAACAAAGTCAAGATCATGAGAGATCATAGATTACAACAAGTGAGAATGAGCAAAAGAAAAGAGATTGTGATGAATGTTTAGAGGACTTTGATGTTGATAAAGGAAAAGATCTCTAGTGAAAAAAAAAAAGAAGAAAAGAAAAGAGGTGATGCCAAGAAGATCATCAATTTCATAAAAACCCTTAATTCAAACAAATGAGCCTTTTGAACCTACCCAATATCAACAATACAACCTATCCCCAAAAACTCTTCAGATTAGGATGTTGAAAGTAGAAATATGACTTTATGACAAGAAATCATCACTCAAAGAAGCGTATGCAATAATAACTTGTCTTGTCCTTGAGGTTCTTAATTTGTAAACCCGAAGTCAATTTTGACAAAATCCTTTTCTTGGCCTCAGAATGCCTATCTTTTGAATGGCCATTGACCAAGGCAATATTACAACTTTTTGAAAGACCTTATTGAATCAATTGAATTGTACATATTGCGAACATCTCCGAATACCTAAGAATTGATTAAGAGAGATAAAATTAAGGGATATCATATCAGTCCCCTTTCAATCGAATGAAGAAAAGACCAAGTTCATAGATTGAAACAAATCATTTCTAATGAAGGTCTTTCAAACGATCATTTCAAACATTTCTTGAAAGATTGCAAGCATTTTGTCCAAATAATTCCTTGAAAAGGAAATTTGATTGTCTAAAATGTATTTAATGCAAAAAAAAAGAATGCATGTTTCAAAAGTTTTTGGGCAAATTCAAGTCCCAGTTTGTGTAAGGTGAGGAGCCACTAGGCAAATTCAAAGTCCTTCAGACGAGGAGCCCCTAGGCAAATTCAAGTCTTACAAGCAAGAAGCCCCTAGGCAAATTCAAGTCCTACAAGCAAGGAGCCCCTGGACAAATTCAAAGCCCTACAGACGAGGAGCCCCTAGGCAAATCCAAACGTCCTACTGGTGAGGAACCATTAGACAAATTCAAAGTCCTACAGGTGAAGAGGCCCTAGAAAAATTCAAGTCTTACAAGCGATGAGCCCCTAGGAAAATTCAAAGTCCTACAGGTGAGAAACCCTTAAGCAAATTCAAGTCCTACCGGTGAGAAACCACTAAGCAAATCCAAAGTCCTACAGGCGAGGAGCCCCTAGGCAAATTCAAATCCTACAAGTGAGAGGCAGCAAGGAGCCCCTAGGCAAATTCAAGTCATACAGGCGAGGAGCCCCTAGGTAAATTCAAAGTCTTATAGGCAAGGAGCTCCTAGGCAAATTCAAGTCCTACTGGTGAGGAACCACTAGGGAAATCCAAAGCCCTACAGGCGAGGAGCTCCTAGACAAATTAAAGTCCTACAAGCAAAGAGCCACTAGGCAAATTTCCAAATCCTTAGGCTAGGAGCCTCAAGTGTTCATGGTTTGTGATTCATTCCTTAAACCACAAAATCTAAATAATCATCATAATCATCACCACCATCAATTCATACCCTTGGATAAGGGATAAAGAGACAAAGCTCACAAACAAGTAAGTTTCTCTCCCTCAATCATTAAGAACCTTTCAAAATATGTTTCAAAAGAGAATCTTTGGATTAGATCACATATTCAAAAGCAAGATCCCTAATCAGTTGTTGTGAAATTTCCATCTTATCTTGTTTAGTTGATCGACTAAAAATTCATGTGTTGTCTTATCTTTGAGATTAACCTCTAACGAGCTCAATCTCAAAGAGAGGCAGCTATTGACACATGATTTTTAGCTTATTTTTTTCATATTTTCAAAAATCTCAAAATTAGGACTAGGGATCTTGGCCAAGCCTAGAAACCTATTTCTAAACATAAAAAAAATAATTTTTAGCATTTTTCTACATTTTTCCGTAATTTCTTTTAATCAAAATAAGTGAGAAAATCAAGAAAAATAGTAAATGGAATAAAAAAAATTCCATAAAAATAGTCATCAATCTTATTTTAAATCCAATTTCATGAATACATCATCAATTTTGAAGAATCTCAATCGGATATATATTTTTCCCAAAATTGGGCAAAATTAAACTCGAATTGAACCAAAAACGTAATTAATTTTTTTTCTAGTCATTTTTAAGTCATAGTGTCTTCACAGCAAATGATTCTGAGATCTTGAATTACATAATGGTCGGTCCAATTGCACAATTTGACATAAAAATAAAAAAAATCCCCAAAATTCAATTGAAAATTAAGAATTTTGAACCCAAATTGGGAATCGTGCCCAATATAAAATTTTCAAAATATGAAACCAGCTAATCAGATGTGGGTAATTCAATTTTGGCATCAATTTTGCCTAATCAGGTCATTAGGACATAAAATTGAACAATATCCTATTTACTCGAATACAAAATGTGAAAATTTCGGACATAATTATAACAAAAATTGGGAAAAATCATATATTTGGGTTCGGAATATGATGGGAAATTCAATTTCGAGGTTTAATTTGGAAAATTGAGTCAAAATTGAGTTTAGTTTGCAAATTTAGATCAACCGGGTCCATTGGGTCGACTAGGCCGACTTGACCCAACCCAAGTTGTTCATCTTCTTCACTCACCGAGTCACATTAAGCCCAGAAAATGCCCATTCGAACCCGCACCTTTGCCAACTTATTTTGGTCAATCTAACACGTGTAAATTGGTTTTGCCAGTTGGAGAATCTCCAACTGGCATCAAAGATTCAATCTAACCGATTATAAGTTGGTTCTAACGATCTTTGGGGGTGAATTTTTTATCAACAAAAGTTGAAAAAAACTGGATGAGAGGGGGAGAACATGCTCGTTAAATGCTCGAGAGAGAGAGAGAGAGAGAGAGGTGAAATCAAAAAGAAGGATCTGGAGAGGGAGGGTCAAGAGTCCCTCACAAGTGTTCGGTGTTACCATGGACGGTGGAGCACCGGCAAATTGTGGATTGGCCATAACTCTCCCCTGGTTGTTTCAAATTAGTCACTTGGATGGTCGAAGCCCTAAAAATGAGCTATATCTAGCCAATCGAGATCCTTTTCGAATCAGAAGCTACTAGGGTGAAGTTCAAGTGTCAAGGAACAACTATAGAGTCGTGGATCAGTTCAAAAATTCCTCTTGATCATCAGACAAGGAAGGTAAAGTTGGCTCGTAGTCATTTTTTTCAAAATTTTCCAGAATTCGGTTTCAATTTTGATATGCATGTTTGTGTGATTTCGTCGATGAATCTTGGCATTTTGATGGTTAGAACTAGTTTCTAATCATTTTGGTGTTGTTTGATTGCATTTTGGGCATCAAAATGCATAAACCGAGTCGGCCAACCCCATGAACCATGCCGGAGCTCGGATGACATTGCCGGAGGATCACCGTGGCCATAGGCCTGTCAAGTTAGCTTCCTTCAACTTTGTTTGATGCTTTGTTAATGTTTAGAATCGGGTTAGATGGCTAGGGCCAGCTCTATATTGCAATTGAAGGTTCAACTAGTAAGTTTAGAACAAATTATAAATAAGGTTTTTTAGACTAGTTGTTCGCTGGCCCGCAAACGTCCGATGGTTATTATGATTGGTCTAGTTTGGTAGAGGTTGACATGAGCTTATGATGGAACCAAAAATTAGCCATAAAGGTCATCGGAGGCTCATCGGCAATGAGCTCAAATTAGCGGTCTTGAAAACAACAAGTATAAAATTATGCCCACCAATTATTCGGGAAATGCCCCAAAGATATTGAGCCAAAAGCGGTACCGTTTTTGGACACCATATTTGCTAGAGAAGATAACGGCGACGACACGGTTCGGGCGCTGTTAAACAAAGCCGACCCGGCCAAGTTCGATTCATTTTCCTTATGGAATTTTAAAAAAAAAAAAAAATATATATAAAAACTCATAAAAAATATATAAAAATTCAAAAAAATATAAAAATTTTAAAAAAATCAAAAAAAAAAAATCAAAAAACAGAAAAATATAAAAAAAATTAGAAAATTCATAAATTTTCAAAAATTTTTCAGAAAATTCATAAAAATTTAGAAAATACAAATAAAATAAAAAAAAAAAATTTAGAAAATCAATAAAAATTGAAAAATTAGAAAATTCATAGAAATTTTCAAAAAATCATAAAAAATTAATTTTCGGTTAATAAAATTTAAAAAAAAAAAAATCAAAAAAAATTCAAAAATTTTAAAAAATTCATAGAATGGTCCAAAAACACCATGGCTAACCATAAAAAGTGAGATTTGAATTTTTGGAAGTGCCCAAATGGCATTTTTAGAAAAATCCCAAATTCAGGGTTATAACCCCTAAAAAACCCTAAAATCCTAAAAAATGTAAATCATGAAATGAATAAGCTTCTAGAGCTTCATTAGGGTTTAGATGTTTTGATTGATTTTCATTTTAGAGACCATTTAGGATTGATTGATTTGATTGACTTGATTTGTGTATTTAATATTTGTTTGGTCTTTTCATGCGATTAAAATGGATGGAATTAGTGGGTAAGCCTCAGAAATTCACATGACACGTTAGACAACTTATCATTCTTAGGTACCGGAAAGGGCGTTGGGGATTTCGATTTGGGATCAATAACGTAACCAAGTCCCCCATGCTTAGAATCTCTGGTTCAGTAGAATCATGATATTTCTTCCATTACCTCGATTAGGTTTCTAGTCTACCTACCAATAATGACTAGTAGCAACTCCAAAATCACAAACCTCGATTAAATAGTAAATTACCCTCCACTGTTACGTGAGGTATAGTCTGGGAGAGACTCTTACACGGAAATACCTCCTTAGCGCAAAAATCTCGAAAGCCCAAAAAGTATGACGCGACAACCAAGGCATTTCAAAGCAGAGGATTTAGTTGTGAAGAAAGTCATCTTCAATAATTCGGATCCTCGTGGCAAATTCACTCCAAATTATGAGGGTCCATACATTGTCAAGAAAGTTCTTCCCGAAGGAGCATTGATTCTTGTAGATATGGCAGGAATGTAATTGGTATATCCTGTAAAATGCAGATACTATCAAGATTTTCTACCCATGAAATGAAGACAAATATTCAAGAAGAGATTTGGGTTACTTTAGAACATATGCATATCATGCAAACCATGCATTTCATAAACATGTTTATCTATTTTGCAAAAAAAAGTAAAAGAATTAAACCAGTTGATGATTTCAGAATCCCTAATGGAGTTATCAAATAGTAGAGGGAAATATCACTTCCAACTCTATTTTCCATTGATATCTTCTAATATACTTTCCTTTTATCATCCCCAAGGAAACAAAGAAAATGGAGCAACAAAAGAAAAATCCCAATTTAAATCAAAGCAAAAAACATGCAAACAAGAAGGATCTTGGTAAGTTGATCAAACAAATATCCCTAAATTATAAGGGCATGTGCTAAAGAAGTTGCATTTTAAGAGAAAAACAAACTTTTTTTTCCCAACAGAATGACACTAAATTGAACAAAAACAAAACAGATTTGTTTTGAAAAGGAAAAAATACCTCAAAAATGTTTCAAATTAAAAGTTTTAAAAGACGCTTTCTTTGAAAAATGCACTAGGCATCAAAATTCCCTAAAAAAGGGATAATTTGACAAAAGACTTCAAAAAATTTCAAGAAAAAGTTTGGATCAAATCAATGGAAAAACCTTCAAATGATGAAAGGTAAGCCATATCCAAACACGTCCCCTATACACTCAAAGTCAAAATGGAGAAGTGAGTGAGAAAAACTCATTCGAAGGAAATAAGGGATGTTTGCAATGATTACATGGATTGAAATGATGAAAAGCAATCATTTCACTATCCCAAACACATGATTATCCTTTGAAGCCAAATTTGAGCCAAAAATAATGGAAAAGTTTTTTCCCAAAACAACCCTGTTAAAAATCACCCCACATTGGGACAAATCAAGAGGTTTGTGGATTGATAGCTATGGATAATAGGATCAAGAAATGATTTTATTGCATACTCTTGCATCAATCTTTCTATGATAACTTCATATGAAGTCATATGGAAGCTCAAGACATCCCAAAAGGAAGAAGAACACTTCATTTCTTATACCCAAACATATTACCTTTGACAAAGCCCAATTAAGCCTTGAATATTCATTTTAGAACCCTAAATTGGTGATCATCTCTTCATATTGGAGCATGAGCATATGATCCACTTTAATAGAGTTAAGAAACAAAAGGGCAGAACAAAGAGTTCTTAGAATTAAAAAGATTAAAGACAAAAGAGTCGGGACATGAAAAAAGAGTTAGTGTGTTTGGTAAAAGCAAGGCCAAATGCCCGAGAAAAATGAGAAAGAAAAGAGAGTTCAAAAGAAAACTCAAAAATGAAAAAAAGTTATGACAAAGCAAAGTCAAGATCATGAGAGACCATAGATCAAAACAAGTGAGAATGTGCAAAAGAAAAGAGATTGTGATGAATGTTTAGAGGACTTTGATGTTGATAAAGGAAAAGATCTCTAGTGAAAAAAGAAAAAAAGAAAAGTGGTGATGCAAAAAAGATCACCAATTTCATAAAAATCCTGAATTCAAACAAATGAGCCTTTTGAGCCTACCCAATATCAACAATACAACCTCTCCCCAAAAACTCTTCAGATTGGGATGTTGAAAGTAGAAATATGACTTTATGACAAGAAATCATCACTCAAAGAAATGTATGCAATAATATCTTGTCTTGTCCTTGAGGTTCTTAATTTGTAAACCCCAAGTCAATTTTGACAAAATCCTTTTCTTGGCCTCAGAATGCCTATCTTTTGAATGGCCATTGACCAAGGCAATATTACAACTTTTTGAAAGACCTTATTGAATCAATTGAATTGTACATATTGCGAACATCTCCGAATACCTAAGAATTGATTAAGAGAGATAAAATTAAGGGATATCATATCAGTCCCCTTTCAATCGAATGAAGAAAAGACCAAGTTCATAGATTGAAACAAATCATTTCTAATGAAGGTCTTTCAAACGATCATTTCAAACATTTCTTGAAAGATTGCAAGCATTTTGTCCAAATAATTCCTTGAAAAGGAAATTTGATTGTCTAAAATGTATTTAATACAAAGAATGCATGTTTCCTTGGGCAAATTCAAGTCCTACTGGTGAGGAGCCACTAGGCAAATTCAAAGTCCTTCAGACGAGGAGCCCCTAGGCAAATTCAAGTCTTACAAGCAAGAAGCCCCTAGGCAAATTCAAGTCCTACAAGCAAGGAGCCCCTGGACAAATTCAAAGCCCTACAGACGAGGAGCCCCTAGGCAAATCCAAACGTCCTACTGGTGAGGAACCATTAGACAAATTCAAAGTCCTACAGTGAAGAGGCCCTAGAAAAATTCAAGTCTTACAAGCGATGAGCCCCTAGGAAAATTCAAAGTCCCACTGTGAGAAACCCTTACAAATTCAAGTCCCACCGTGAGAAACCACTACAAATCCAAAGTCCTACAAAGCGAGGAGCCCCTAGGCAAATTCAAATCCTACAAGTGAGAGGCAGCAAGGAGCCCCTAGGCAAATTCAAGTCATACAGGCGAGGAGCCCCTAGGTAAATTCAAAGTCTTATAGGCAAGGAGCTCCTAGGCAAATTCAAGTCCTACTGGTGAGGAACCACTAGGGAAATCCAAAGCCCTACAGGCGAGGAGCTCCTAGACAAATTAAAGTCCTACAAGCAAAGAGCCACTAGGCAAATTTCCAAATCCTTAGGCTAGGAGCCTCAAGTGTTCATGGTTTGTGAATTCGTCCTTAAACCACGAAATCTAAATAATCATCATAATCATCACCACCATCAATTCATACCCTTGGATAAGGGATAAAGAGACAGCTCACAAACAAGTAAGTTTCTCTCCCTCAATCATTAAGAACCTTTCAAAATATGTTCTGAAAAGAGAATCGTTGGATTAGATCACATATTCAAAAGCAAGATCCCTAATCAGTTGTTGTGAAATTTCCATCTTATCTTGTTCAGTGATCGACTAAAAATTCATGTGTTGTCTTATCTTTGAGATTAACCTCTAACGAGCTCAATCTCAAAGAGAGGCAGCTATTGACACATGATTTTTAGCTTATTTTTTTCATATTTTCAAAAATCTCAAAATTAGGACTAGGGATCTTGGCCAAGCCTAGAAACCTATTTCTAAACATAAAAAAAAAATAATTTTTAGCATTTTTCTACATTTTTCCGTAATTTCTTTTAATCAAAATAAGTGAGAAAATCAAGAAAAATAGTAAATGGAATAAAAAAAATTCCATAAAAATAGTCATCAATCTTATTTTAAATCCAATTTCATGAATACATCATCAATTTTGAAGAATCTCAATCGGATATATATTTTTCCCAAAATTGGGCAAAATTAAACTCGAATTGAACCAAAAACGTAATTAATTTTTTTTCTAGTCATTTTTAAGTCATAGTGTCTTCACAGCAAATGATTCTGAGATCTTGAATTACATAATGGTCGGTCCAATTGCACAATTTGACATAAAAATAAAAAAAATCCCCAAAATTCAATTGAAAATTAAGAATTTTGAACCCAAATTGGGAATCGTGCCCAATATAAAATTTTCAAAATATGAAACCAGCTAATCAGATGTGGGTAATTCAATTTTGGCATCAATTTTGCCTAATCAGGTCATTAGGACATAAAATTGAACAATATCCTATTTACTCGAATACAAAATGTGAAAATTTCGGACATAATTATAACAAAAATTGGGAAAAATCATATATTTGGGTTCGGGAATATGATGGGAAATTCAATTTCGAGGTTTAATTTTGAAAATTGAGTCAAAATTGAGTTTAGTTTGCAAATTTAGATCAACCCTGGTCTGTTGGGTCGACCAGGCCGACTTGACCCAACCCAAGTTGTTCATCTTCTTCACTCGAGTCACATTAAGCCCAGAAAATGCCCATTCGAACCCGCACCTTTGCCAACTTATTTTGGTCAATCTAACACGTGTAAATTGGTTTTGCCAGTTGGAGAATCTCCAACTGGCATCAAAGATTCAATCTAACCGATTATAAGTTGGTTCTAACGATCTTTGGGGGGTGAATTTTTCTATCAACAAAAAGCTGAAAAAAACTGGATGAGAAGGGAGAACATGCTCGACGAAATGCTCGAGAGAGAGAGAGAGGAGAGAGAAATAGGCGAAATCAAAAAGAAGGATCTGGAGAGGGAGGGTCAAGAGTCCCCTCACAAGTGTTCGGTGCTACCATGGACGGTGGAGCACCGGCAAATTGTGGATTGGCCATAACTCTCCCCTGGTTGTTTCGGTTAGTCATACTGATCGCGAAGCCCTAAAAATGAGCTATATCCGGCATGCCGAGATCTACTCCTGCGAATCAAAAGCTACTAGGGTGAAGTTCAAGTGTCAAGGAACAACTATAAAGGCGAGGATGAGTTCGGAAATTCCTCTTGATCATCAGACGAAGAACGTAAAGTTGGCTCATAGTCAATTTTTATAAAATTTTCCAGAATTCAGTTTCAATTTCTATATGCATGTTTGTGTGATTTCACCGATGAATCTTGGCATTTTGATGGTCAGAACTAGTTTCTAATCATTTTTGGTGTTGTTTGATTGCATTTTGGGCATTAAAATGCATAAACCGAGTCGGCCAACCCCATGAACCATCTCGCCGGAGCTCGGATGACATTGCCGGAGGATCACCGTGGCCATAGGCCTGTCAAGTTAGCTTCCTTCAACTTTGTTTGATGCTTTGTTAATGTTTAGAATCGAGTTAGATGGCTAGGGCGCTCTATATTGCAACTTGAAGGTTCAACTAGTAAGTTTAGAACAAATTGCAAATAAGGTTTTTTCTGACTAGTTGTTCGCCAGCCTGCAAAGGTCCGATGGTTATTCAGCTGGTCTAGTTTGGTAGAGGTTGACATGAGCTTAACACAGAACCAAAAATTAGCCATAAAGGTCATCGGAGGCTCATCAGCAATGAGCTCAAATTAGCGGTCTTGAAAACAACAAGTCCAGAATTATGCCCACCAAGTGCTCGGGGGAAATGCCCCAAAGATATTGAGCCAAAACGGTACCGTTTTGGACACCATATTTGCTAGAGAAGATAACCGGCGCTGACGCCGGTGGCGCTCGGTTCGACAAAGCCGACCCGGGCCAACCCGGTTCATTTTCCTTGCGGGAATTTAAAAAATAAAAAAATATATATAAAAACTCATAAAAATATATAAAAATTCAAAAAAATATAAAAATTTTTGGAAAATCAAAAAAAATCAGAAAAACAGAAAATTTACAAAAAAAAATTAGAAGATTCATAAATTTTCATAAATTTTCAGAAAATTCATAAAAATTTAGAAAATACAAGTAAAAAATGTAAAAAAAAATTTTAGAAAATCAATAAAAATTGAAAAATTAGAAAATTCATAGAAATTTTCAGAAAATCATAAAAAATTAATTTTCAGTTAATAAAATTTCTGAAAAGAAAAAAATCAAAAAATTCAAAAATTTTAAAAATTCATAGAATGGTCCAAAAACACCATGGCTAACCATAAAAAGTGAGATTTGAATTTTTGGAAGTGCCCAAATGGCATTTTTAGAAAAATCCCAAATTCAGGGTTATAACCCCTTAAAAACCCTAAAATCCTAAAAAATGTAAATCATGAAATGAATAAGCTTCTAGAGCTTCATTAGGGTTTAGATGTTTTGATTGATTTTCATTTTTAGAGACCACTTAGGATTGATTGATTTGATTGACTTCGGTTGTGCGTTTAATATTTGTTTGGTCTTTTCTGCGATTGGAATGGATGGAATTAGTGGGTAAGCCTCAGAAATTCACATGACACGTTAGACAACTTATCATTCTTAGGTACCGAAAGGGCGTTAGGGATTTCAATTTGGGATCAATAACGTAACCAAGTCCCCGTGCTTAGAATCTCTGGTTCGTAGAATCGTGATATTTCTTCCGTACCTCGATTAGGTTTCTAGTCTACCTACCAATAATGACTAGTAGCAACTCCAAAATCACAAACCTCGATTAAATAGTAAATTACCCTCCACTGTTACGTGAGGTATAGTCTGGGAGAGACTCTTACACGGAAATACCTCCTTAGCGCAAAAATCTCGAAAGCCCAAAAAGTATGACGCGACAACCAAGGCATTTCAAAGCAGAGGATTTAGTTGTGAAGAAAGTCATCTTCAATAATTCGGATCCTCGTGGCAAATTCACTCCAAATTATGAGGGTCCATACATTGTCAAGAAAGTTCTTCCTGAAGGAGCATTGATTCTTGTAGATATGACAGGAACAGAATTGGTATATCCTGTAAATGCAGATGCTATCAAGATTTTCTACCCATGAAATGAAGACAAATATTCAAGAAGAGATTTGGGTTACTTTAGAACATATGCATATCATGCAAACCATGCATTTCATAAACATGTTTATCTGATGTGCAGAAGAAAGTAAAAGGAGTTCAAACCAGTTGATGATTTCAGAATCCCTAATGGAGTTATCAAATAATAGAGGGAAATATCACTTCCAACTCTATTTTCTATTGATATCTTCTAATGTGCTTTCCTTTTTATCATCCCCAAGGAAACAAAGAAAAGGGAGCAACAAATAAAAAATCTCCAAAGGAATCAAAGCAAAAGCACGCAAACGAGAAGGATCTTGGTAAGTTGATCAGACAAATATCCCTAAATTATAAGGGCATGTGCTAAAGAAGTTGCATTTTTAAGAGAAAAATCGAAATTTTTCTTCCCCAACTGGAATAACACTAAATTGAACAAAATCAAACAGATTGTGCTTTGAAAAGAAAATACTTCAGAAATGTTTCAAATCAAAAGTTTTAAAAGACGCTTTCTTTAAAAATGCACTAGGCATCAAAATTCCCTAAAAAAGGGATAATTTGACAAAAAGCTTTGAAAAATTTCGGAAGAAAAAGTTTGGATCAAATCGAATGGAAAGACCTTCAAATGATGAAAGGTAAGCCATATCTAAACACTTCCCCTATACACTCAAAATCAAAATGGAGAAGTGAGTGAGAAAAACTCATCCGAAGGAAATAAACGATGTTCGCAATGATTACATGGATTGAAATGATGAAAGACAGTTATTTCACTATCCCAAACACATGATTATCCTTTGGAAGCCAAATTTGAGTCAAAACAGTGGACAAGTTTTTTCAAAATAACCCTGTTAAGAATCACCCCACATTGAGGCAAATCAAGAGGTTTGTGAATTGACAGTTATGGAGGATAGGATCAAGAAATATCCTATTACATACTCTTGCATCAATCTTTCTATGATAACTTCAGATGAAGTCATATGGAAGCTCAAGATATCCCAAAAGGAAGAAGAACACTCCATTTCTTATATCCAAACATATTACCTTTAGCAAAGTCTAATTAAGCCTGAATATTCATTTCAGAACCATAAATTGGTGATCATCTCTTCACACTGGAGCATGAGCATATGATCTACTTTAATAGATAAGAAACAAAAGGGCATGACAAAGAGTCTTTAGAATTAAAAAGATCAAAGGCAAAAGAATCTGGGACATGAAAAAGAACTGTGTTTGGTAAAAGCAAGGCTAAATGCCTGAGAAAAATGAAAAAGAAAAGAGAGTTCAAAAGAAAGCTCGAAATAACAAAAAGTCATGACAAAGCAAAGTCAAGACCATGAGAGATTATAGATCGCAACAAGTGAGAATGAGCAAAAGAGAAGAAATTGTAATGAATGTTTAGGGGACTCTGATGTTCATAAAAGAAATACCCCTAATGAGTAAAAAGGAAAAAGGTGGTGATGCCAAGAAGATCACCAATTTCATAAAATCCCTGAATTTAAACAAATGAGCCTTTTGAGCCTACCCAATACCAACAATACAACCTCTCCCCAAAGACTCTTCAGATTGGGATGTTAAGAGTAGAAACATGACTTTATGACAAGAAGTCATCACTCAAAGACGTGTATACAATAATATCTTGTCTTGTTCTCGAGGTTCTTAACTTGAAAACCCGAAGTCAAATATGATGAAATCCTTTTTCTTGGCATCAGAATGCCTATCCTTTGAATAGCCATAGACCAAGCTAACATTACAACCTTTTGAAAGACCTTATCGGATCAATTGGATTGTATACATTGCGAACATCTCCAAACACCTAAGGATTGGTTAAGAGAGATAAAATTAACGGATATCAGACAAGTTCCCTTTCAATCAAATAAAGAAAAGACCAAGTTCATAGATTGAAATAAATCCTTTCTAATGAAGGTCTTCCAAACGATCATTTCAGACATTTCTTGAAAGATTACAAGCATTTTGTTCAAATAATTCCTTGAAAAGGAAATTTGATTGTCTGAAATGCGTTAATGCATGTTTTCATATCAGGTTTTAAAAGTTTTTGGTCAACTTAAAATCAAGTTTTCAAACAGTTTATGGTAAGCTAAGAAAAAACCACGCTTCAAACAGTTTTGATTAATTTCAAACTACTTTTCAAAATAGTTTTTGGTCAACTAAAAAAATCATACAAAGGTTAGTGAAACCTCGAGATCACATAACTCACAATCAAGGCGTTTATTGTTTGAAGTCTTCCCAAAGTCCTACAAGCGAGGAGTCCTTAGGCAAATTCTGTTACGCCCCGAACCCCGTTGAGCTCGCGACATCCCACTCCGGTCGAATTGTTTGCGACGTCCCAGGAACATCGCCGACCCAACCCAAACATCAGAGACACATGCGAAAGCAGAGATAAAAACCCCGGACTAAATAGATGACGATGAGGTAGATCATCAGAACAGTCAGACGACGACGACAACAACAACAACAACAACAACAACATTTTTATACAATACCATTGCATTGAACATACACATCATATTACAGACATATTTAACAAATAAGCATTCACAACCACCGACTTAACAAAAGGATCAGGGGTCTGGTTAACTTAACTTCACTATAGATCGACTTAGTCTAAACAACCCCTAAAATAGCCTAAGGAAAGCCTAATGGTCGCCCTTCTCCATTTTACTCTGAGTTCTCTAGCTCGGGCTCCGGAAGATCACTCGGACATCACTTGCAACAGTTGTACGGCCTGTGGCTCCATTGGGGCACCATGGACAGTTGCTCATACTCTAAAAAGAAGAGGCAGGCTTCCTGAGTCTAAAGCTGGAGGTATGAAAGTGGTGGTTATACAACCATGAGACGAATCTCAATAAGTGCACAACCCCAAACCCTACATAGGCTCTCACATACCGCCAGACGGAACACACATAACACACGACAATCAACCATACTAACAATCACACACGACCCTACTCGAAACCCATCATACATATTCCTGCACGTTAGATAATAATGTAACCAACATGCCACAGTAATGCACCATCCATATCACAAAACCAAAACATATAATCAGAACTCACATGCATCCTTGCGTCACAATCACACGTGCCTCGATTATAAGGCAAAACCCACCTAGGCACGTCCCATACCATGCCTAGCAGTTTTTTACCCCATAATTGAGCACTACATCATGCGATATAAACACACTGGCACACCAACTCACACCATGCGTTAACTTTCTTAATCCTCACACATCAAGTCCAATCCAGCTCATTCTCAACTTGTCCACCACTACCGCGCCCGCATAAAATGCATTAGACCAACGGTCTTCTGATCTCGTCAAGCATCGTCACCCCGTCAAGCTGGGTATCGTCACCTCGTCAGGGACGGCATTGTCCCGCGTAAACAAACACGCCTTAGGACGGAATCCTACATTGTCAACTTTCCTTCTCTACTGTGCCCGCGTAAAACGCATCAGGTCAATGGTCTTTTGACCTCGTCAGGCATCGTCACCCCGTCGAGCCGAGCATCGCCACCTCGTTAGGGACGGCATTGTCCCGTATAAACGAACACGCCTCAGGACTGACCCACTCTTCCAATCAATCCTACATTTCCGTACCTTCATTCCACACTTTCCACACCTATCATATGCCACACATACACACGGCCACACATAATTTTACATCTCACATGCATTTCACAATTACACGTTCTCGTCACAAGAAAACACCACCTGATCACACAGGCTTGGCATGCAAATTCAATGCGCAATCACACCGCCACACCTCACGGTCACACACTCATGGCACACAACCATGCCATAATCAGTCCAATATTCACTCAGAATTCAGCCAATTACCACAAGTCACACAACCACGTACATAAGTCCATTTAAGGCATAATCCTACCAATCGAATATGCATTTCAACCCTACTCGTTCCACACCATCACAGCCCTAACCAAGTCCAATAAACCACGCATTTCAAATTACCAAATCAGTCCACAACAACCCAACAACCAGCCCCTATTTCAGTCCCAAAACAGCCACCTAAACTACTTGAATCGAGTCATAAAATACATCTAACAATACCCGAGGTCCTAGCTAACATTTGGGGAAGTCACTTACCCTAGAAAAGAGTGACAACAAGGCAGGATGGTGGCCGGAACAACCGGATCAGAAGCAGCAATAGCAGTGGCGCTGGCGATCAAGCAAGCTAGCGGCTGCACCACCGTGGATAGATGGCTGGCGGGTGGCGATCTAGTCGTACAAACCAGGGGAGGGTGGCCAAGGGTGGCTCGGTGGTGGCGGGGCTAAGCGAAACAGCGAAATGGAGAGAGATAGGCAGACGAACGGTAGGGGGTGGCGCGGCCGGAAAGGAAGAGGCGACGACCAGGCGGCGGCGAGCTAGTGGCCGGCCAAGGTGGCTCACGCACGAGGGAGAGGGAAGAGAGAGAGAACGAGTCGGTGGAGGGGGCTGAAGAGAGAGAAAGAAACTTGAATTATTGGAGAGAAAGAAAGAGAAATGAATATTTAAATGGTATCCCCCAATAATTGCACTCTAAACCCCACCGGAAATTACTAAAATACCCCTCTAACTACCCCTTCGATCCAATAGCCAAGATTTGATCTTATCCTTATCTTGACGGCCCACGATCAACCTTATCCATTAAGTCAAAGGGTAAAAGAGTAATTACTCAAGGAAGGAAAGAGGCACTCTTGTCCTCTTATTTTCGGTCAAACAAGATTATTTTCAGTCCCCCGACTTAATCCAGTTCTTAAAATTCGTTCGTGATCCTAAAGGCAAAATGATCATTTTCTCGGTCCCGAGCTGAAATTCATTTTTTTGCAAAAATGGGTAGCCTCAAAGTTGGCCATGCCAAAAACGTCATCGGCCGCTCAAAATTGTCACTTTCAAAATTCTCGATTCCAGGACCCGAATTGTAAGAAATGACTAAAATCGAACAATCGTGACTTTAGCTTATCTCTAGCTAACGGGTGGCTCATTGGGATTACATGCTCTTGACACGTTTACTCTACCAGGACAACCTCGGTTGTCATATAATTGCGAAGGTCTGTCGCTAGTTCCCTTCGGATACGATCAATCAAATAGATCGGTCTCTGTTGGCCCAAAACATTCCCTCGTCAATCCTTATGATCGAAGGTCAAACCAAGGTTGAATCATTTAGTCGTGCGAATTCAATCCCATAATGACCTTACCCTTAAGGTTAGCATCTCGAGAATGCGCGGTTCCAAGTGAGATCTCACTATAAGTACATTTGCCAAAATATTCATTTCATAAATCCCGAGAAAAAGGATCGAAAATTCAGAAGTTACAAATTCAAAGTCCTACAGGCGAAGAGCCCCTAGGAAAATTTAAGTCCTAATGACAAGGAGCCCTTAGGCAAATTCAAGTCCTATAGGTGAGAAGCCCCTAGGCAAATTCAAGTCTTACAGGCGAGAAATCCCTATACAAATTTAAAGTCCTACAGGCAATGAGCCCCTAGGCAAATTCAAATCCTACAGGCGAGGAGCCCCTGGGAAAATTCAAGTCCTACTGGGGAGAGCCACTAGGCAAATCCAAAGTCCTATAGGCGAGGAGCCCCTAAGTAAATTCAAGTCCTACAGGCGACAAGCCCCTATTGACACCTAATTTTAGCTCATTTTTTTTTCATATTTTCAAAAATTTCAAAATTAGGACTAGGAATCTTGGCCAAGTCTAGAAACCTATTTCTAAACCAAAAAACAATTTTTTAGCATTTTTCTGCATTTTTCCTTAATTTCTTTTAATAAAAATATGTAAGAAAATCAAGAAAAATAGAAAATGGAATAATAAAATTCCATAAAAATATTCATTAGTCTTATTTTAAATCTAATTTCATGAACACATCATCAATTTTGAGAAATCTCAATTGGGTATATGTTTTTCCTAAAATTGGGCAAAATTAAACTTGAATTGAACCAAAGACGCAATTAAATTTTTCCTAGTCATTTTTAAGTCATATTGTCTTCACAACAAATGATTCTGGGACCTTGAATTTCATAATGGCCAGTTCAATTGCACAATTTGGCATAAAAATAAAAAAAATCCCCAAAATTAGATTGAAAACTAAGAATTTTGAACCCAAATTAGGAATCATACCCAATATGAAATTGTCAAAACATGAGACCATCAATTCTAGGGTTGATCAGATGTGAGTAATTCAATTTTGGCATCAATTTTGCCTAATCAGGTCATTAGGACATCAAATTGAATAAAAACTTATTACCTCAAATACAAAATGCGAAAATCTTGGACACAATTATAACAAAAATTGGGAAAAATTGTATGTTTAGGTTTGGAATATAATGGGAAATTCAATTTTGGGGTTTAATTGGAAAAAATCGGTTGAAATTGAGTCTGATTTGAGTTTTTAATCAAACCGGGCCTGACGGGTTGACCGGGTCAACCCGACCCGACCCAGTGAACCGTCTTCTTCACCCGAATCACCTCAGAACGTTCAAAACCCAAAAAACAACTCCCGTGCCTAGAACTTTACCGACTTCCCCCGATCAAATTAGCACGTTTTAATCGATTTGGCCAGTTAGAAAATATCCAGCTGGTACCAGGGAATCATTTTAACCGATTCAAGGTTGGTTCCAACAAACTTTGGGCGGGAATTTTTGATGAAAAAAAACAGAAAAAAACTGAAACATTAGGGAGAACCTGAGAGAGAGAGAACGAACCAAAGAATAGGGGAGAGAGAAGAAAGGCGTGAAAGTTGTGTAGAGGATCCCCGAACTAAGCGTTCTACGTTTCCTTCGACGAGGAAAGGTCGGCAAATCTGTTCAAAGCGTGATCTTCAACACCTGAGTGACCAGTGAAGGTTTAATTGTCATAACCTGAAAACAATCCTCGGTCAGCATATCCAAAGCATCTCCGAAAGTTCTAAGACCGTCTACTTGAAGCTTGGGTGTCACAGAAAGATTCTATAGCATCAAATCAACTCGGAGAAGTCATTTGATCATTAAACAAAGCAGGTAAAGATCGTTCATCACCTCGGTTTTCACCAATTTCTAGAAACATGCTTTTGATCTGTTCGTGCATTTTTCATTGTAATTCTGTCATACTAGTTGCTTGGAGCATGCTCTAATCATATTTTGTGTTACTTAATTGCATTTTGGGCATAAAAAACGCATAAAGTTTAGTCGACTGACTATTAATGACCCTCGCCGGAAACCCTGAAGCTTCATCGGAGCACCACCCGCAGCAAATGGCCGCTCAAGTTAGTAAACTCCTACCTTGCTTGATGTTTTGATGCTTGTTTTAAGCGATCTAGATGGCTAAGGTAGTTAGAATTAGGATTAGCAGTTCTGGAAATTCTAATAGCATAGTTTACAAGTTAGGTTATTCGAACCAATTTTTTGCCAGCCGGCAAAAGTCCGGCGGCGAGTTGATTAGGCTGGGTTGATAAGTGGTGATGTGAGGATGATAAAGAACCTAAAATTGACACCAAAATATCATCGGAAGACCGTTGGAGATCGATCTAAAGTTGCAGTCGTGAAAGCAAAAAAAAACAAACCCATGCAGACCACCTATTCGAGGAAATGCCCTAATGAGAAATGGTGAAACGGCGCCGTTTTAGCGCTGTTTCTCACCGGGAGAGATGATTGACGATAGCACCGGCAATGCCCAATTATGCCAAGCCAAATAGAGTCAAACCGGGCCGGTCCGGTTCATTTTCCCGGTGGGAAATTTAAAAATCAAAAAAATCAAAAAATCTAAATAAATCAAAAAATAATTTAAAAAAATATAAAAATCAGAAAATAAAAATAAAAATAACTGAAAAAAATAGAAAAACATAAAATTTATAAAAAAAATAGAAAATTCATAAAAATTCCAAAATTTTCAGAAAATTCATAAAAAAATTCAGAAAATACAAATAAAAAATGTAAAACTTTAGAAAATCAATAAAAATTTGAAAATTTAGAAAATTCATAAAAATTTTCAAAAAACCATAGAAAAATCAATTCTTGGTTAATAAAATTTCCGAAAAAAGAAATAAAAAATTTTGAAAATTCACAGAATGGTCAAAAAACATCGTGGCCAATCATAAAAGTGAAATTTGAATTTTTGAAAATGCCCAAGTGGCATTTTCAGAAAACTCCAAATTTGGGGGTTACAACCCCTAAAAGACCCTAAAACCCTAAAAAAATGTAAATCATAAAATGAATATACTTCTAGAGTTTCGTTAGGGTTTGAATATTTTGATTGATTTTCGTTTTTAGAGACCACTTAGGATTGATTGATTTGATTAACTCCAATTGTGCGTTTAATACTTGTTTGGTTCTTCCTGCGATTAGAACGGATAAAATTAGTAGGTAAGCCTCGGAAATTCGCATGACACGTTAGACATCTTATTGTTCATAAGTACCGAAAGGGCGTTAGAGATCTCAATTCGGGATTAATAACGTAACTAAGTCCCCATACTCAGAATCTCTTATTCGTAGAATTGTGGTATTTTTCCTGTACCTCAATTAGATTTATAGTTTATCTACCAATAATGACTAGTGGCGATTCCAAAAATCACAAACCTAGACTAAATAAGAAATCACCTTCCATTATCACGTAAGGAATGGTCTGGGAGAGAACCTTACACAGAAATATCTCCTTAGCACGTAAATTCCAAAGCCCCCCCCCCCCAAAAAAAGCGTGGCGCGACAGCCCCTAGGCAAATTCAAGTTCTACAAGCAAGGAGCCCCTAGGCAATTTCAAAGGCCTACAAGCTAGAAGCCCCTAGGCAAATTCAAGTCCTACAGGCGAGGAGCCCCTAGGCAAACCCAAAAGTCCTACTAGTGAGGAACCATTAGGCAAATTCAAAATCTACAGGCGAGAAGCCCCTAGGCAAATTCAAGTCCTACATACGAGGAGCCCCTAAGAAAATTCAAGTCCTACTGGTGAGGAATCACTAGGCAAATTCAAGTCCTACGGGCAAGGAGCCCTTAGGCAAATTCAAATCTTACTGGTGATGAGCCACTAGGTAAATCCAAAATCCTATAAGCGAGGAGCCCCTCGGCAAATTCAAGTCCTACGGGCGAGGAGCCCCTAGGCAAATTCAAGTCCTACAAGTAAGGAGCTCCTAGGAAAATTCAAGTCCTATTAGTGAGGAACCACTAGGGAAATCCAAAGTCCTACAAGCGAGGAGCTCTCAGGCAAATTCAAAGTCCTACAGGCGAGGAGCCCCTAGGCAAATTTAAAGTCCTACTAGTGAGGAACCACTAGGCAAATTCAAGTCCTATAGGCAAGGAGCCCCTAAGAAAATTCAAAGTCTTACAGGCGAGAAGCCCCTAAGCAAATTCAAGTTCTACTGGTAAGAAACCACTAGGCAAATTTCCAAATCCTTAGGCAAAGAGCCTCAGGTGTTCATGGTTCGTGGGTTCATCCTTAAACCACAAAATCAGAATAATCATTATAATCATCACCACCATCAATTTATGCACTTGGATAAGCAACAAAGAGACACTCACAAACAGGTAAGTTTCTCTCCCTCTATCATTAAGAACTTTTCAAAATATGTTTTGAAAAGAAAACCTTTGGATTAGATAACGAATTTCAAAAGTGAGATCCCTAATCAGTTGTTGTGAAATTTCCATCTTATCTTATTCAGTGAGTAGACTAAAAATTCAGGTGTCACCTTGTCTTTGAGATTAACCTCTAACGAACTCAATCTCAAATAAGGGCAGTTGTTGACACTTGATTTTTAGCTCATTTTTTTTCATATTTTCAAAAATCTCAAAATTAGGACTAGGAATCTTGGCCAAGCCTAGAAACCTATTTCTAAACCAAAAAATAATTTTTTTATCATTTTCTTGCATTTGTCCTTAATTTCTTTTCGTCAAAATAAGTGAGAAAATCAAGAAAAATAGCAAATGGAATCAGAAAATTCCATAAAAATAGTCATTAGTCTTATTTTAAATCAAATTACATTAATACATCATCAATTTTGAAAAATCTCAATCGAGTATATGTTTTTCCCAAAATTAGGCAAAATTAAACTTGAATTGAATAAAAAATGCAATTAATTTTTTCTAGTCATTTTTAAGTCATAGTGTCTTCATAACAAATTATTCTGGGACCTTGAATCACATAATGGTCAGTCCAATTACACAATTTGACATAAAAATCAAAAATTTCCAAAATTTAATTGAAAATTAAGAATTTTGAACCCAAATTGGGAATCGTGCCCAATATGAAATTATCAAACCATGAGACTATCATTTTTAGAGAAAATCAGATGTGAGTAATTCAATTTTAGCATCAATTTTGCCTAATCAGGTCATTAGGACATCAAATTGAATAAAACCCTATTAACCTGAATACAAAAAAGTAAAAATCTTGGACACAATTATAACAAAAATTAAGAAAAATCATATATTTGGGTTTGGAATATGATGGGGAATTCAATTTTGGGGTTTAATTTTGAAAATTGGGTCAAAATTGAGTTTATTTTGCAAATTTAGATCAACCCCGGGTTTGCCGAGTCGATCAGGTCAACCCAACCCGATCCGGGTTGTTCATCTCCCTTATCCGACTCACCAGACCACACTAAACCCAGAAAAAAAAAAAACCATTTCAAGCCTGCAACTTCGCTGATCCTTTCTGGCTAATTTGACACATGAAAATCAACTAGGCCAGCCGGAAAATCTCCAACTAGCATCAATGAACTGATCTAACCGATTGAAAATCGGTTCTCACCGAATTTAGGCAGGATTTTTTATCAACAAAAACCAAGAAAAAAGCTAAATATTAAGAAGGAGGTGTTCGACGAAAATCCAGAGAGAGAGGAGAGAGAAACAGGCAAAACCAAAGAGGAAAGGTTAGAGAGAGAGGGTTTGAGGTTCCCACCCGAGTGTCTGGCGCCGCCCTAGATGGCGAAGCACCGGCAAATCGGAGTTTGGCCGAAACCTCTCCTCACTGTTCTAGTTGGAGTGGCTGATCTTGAAGGTCTGAAACTGAGGCTTTTTCGATCAATCCAGAGCTCTTCCGGCGAGGTTAAGACCACCAGGTGGAAGTGCAAGTGTCAAGGAACAACCCTATAGGCACAAATCAATTTTGAAAATTTCTTTTGATCATCGAACCAAGAAGGTAAACATTGTTCATGGTCACGGTTTTCCCAAAAATTTCCAGAATTGAATCTTATGCTCGTGTGATTTCGTTGATAATTTTTTCGCATTTTGATGTTTAAAACATGTTTCTAATCACATTTTATGTCGTTTGATTGCATTTTGTTGAATAAACCTACATAAACCGAACCGATTGTCCATGAACCATCTCGTCGGAGTTCATTCAACCCTCACCGGAGCATTACCGTGGCCATAGGGCCATTCAAGTTAGCTTCCTTGACCTTGTTTAATGTTTTGTTAGTCATTGGAACCAAGTTAGACGGATAGGGCAAGTAGGATAGTTATTCAAATTCTAAAAATGTAAATCCTAGCCAATGAAAGTTAGTGTTTTGGGAGACTGGATTTCTCCGGCTGCTAAAGGTCTGGTGACACTTTGGTTGGGCTAGATTGGTAATGGGAAATGTGGACTTTGTAATGAATTAATTGGAATGGCAAAATACTCACTGGAGGGTCGCCAGAGACGGGTTCGAGCCAGCAGCCACGAAAATGTTCAATACAAAAATATGTACACCAGATGCTCGGGGAAATGCCCCAATGAAATTCCTCCGAAATGGCGCCGTTTCGGTGCTGTGCCCGCCAGAGAAAATGACCGGTGCCGGCGCTAGCAACGCCCGATTCGGTTCACCACTTCGGCGGGAATTTTAAAAAATAGTAAAAAAATAAATAAAATCAAAAAATTCATAAAAATTCATAAAAACATAAAAAATTCGAAAAAGATGTGAAAATATAAAAATATAAAAATTTTAGAAATTCAAAAAACTTCATAAAAAATAAAAAAAATTCACAGAAAATTTAAAAAATTTTAAAAATTAGAAAATTCATAAAAATTCAAAATTTTCAGAAAATTCATAAAAATTCAGAAAATTTAGAAAAAACAAATAAAAATGTGAAAATTTTAGAAAATCAATAAAAAATTGAAAAATTCAGAAAAACTTTTAGAAAATCATAAAAATCAATTCTCGATTAATGAAATTTCCGAAAAAAATTCAATAAATTCAATAAATTTTAAAATTCACATAATGGTCCAAAAACACCGTGGCCAACCATAAAAAGTGAGATTTGAATTTTTGGAAATGTCTAAGTGGCATTTTTATAAAATCCCAAATTCAAGGATTATAACCCTAAAAAACCCTAAAAACAAAAAAAAAATGTGAATCAAGAATGAATAAGCATCTAGAGCTTCATTAGGGTTTTGATGTTTTGATTGATTTTCATTTTTAGAGACTATTTAGGATTGATTGAACTGATTGACATTGATTGTACATTTAATATCTTATTATTTCTTCCTGCGATTAGAATGGATATAATTAATGGGTAAGCCTCAGAAATTTGCATGACACGTTAAAAATCATATCATTCTTAAGTACCGAAAGGGCATTAGGGATCTCGATTCGAGATCAGTAACATAACCAAGTCCCCATACTCAGAATCTCTGGTTTATTGAATCGCGGTATTTCTATCGTACCTTGATTAAGTTTTTAGTCTATCTACCAATAATAAGTAGTGACGACTCCAAAATCACAAATTTAGATTAAATAGGAAATTACCATCCGCTGTCACGTGAAGTATGGTTTGGGAGAGACCCTTATATGAAAATACCTCCTTAGTGCACAAATCCCGAAAGCCCAAAAAAAAAAAAAAAAAAAGGGGGCACGACAGGAGTATAAAAGAAGATTAACGAGGAGCAGAAGGAAGCGAATGAAATCAAAAAACAACAAGTCCAAAGACTGAGCACATTCTGATTCTATTACTTATCTTTCCTGAACTAAATACTGATATTTGAGAAACATTCTATAAGAGTGACTGTGTGAGATAGAAAGTTTTATCATTCACCGAGTGTTATCACTTAGAACTTGCAATCCCTTTTGATTATATAGTGGAATCCAACTAGTAGGCTGTCAGCATGGAAGAGTGAACGTAGGCTTGATCTAAGCCGAACCACTATAACTTCTTGTATGCAGTCTTCTCTATCCTTAATCTCTCATTATATTATTTACACTACATAATAGCATATTCAGAATTTGAATATTGTTTAGACTTTACTGATTATAATTCGTTTTCGCTCTAAATTCTTCAAAATCACTCAAATCACCTGTTCACTCCCCTTTAGGTGATACTTGCTAACTATATCATTATCAACCAACTCTCGATTCTCCATATACTTTCGAATGATCTACACTTTAAAGACCAGTTCAAGGAGTTTATCGACATCAAAAGGATGTATTCTTTACAACCATCCCAAGCGGAACCAATTCTACAGTAGTTACTGAGTTCTTGCACGGAAACTCACTCGGAATTTTTGAAGAAATGCTCCAATCCGTTATGGCAGAATTTCAACTTTTTTTGTCAAATTGCTTTTCAAGAAAAAAAAAGATATTAATCCAACAAAGGCGACCCATTTAGGAATGAATCCTAAAGATGCAGCTCTAACCCATCAAGAATGCCATCAATTGATTCAACAAAGATTAATTGAGCCCTCTCGCTATCAATGGGCATGCGAAGCATTCTACGTCAACAAAAAAGTCGAGCAAAATACTAGAAAAAAGACATTGGTAATAAATTACCAGCCTCTTAATCATTTTTTGCAAGATGACAAGTTTCCTCTATGAAATAGAAAAACCTTATTTCATGCCTGACGAATGCAAAGATCTATTTTAAGTTCAATCTCAAAGCAAGATTTTGGTAGCTTGGAATTCAACCAGCAGATCGCTACAAGACAGGACTATACATTCCCAATTAGCATTACTAGTGGAAGTTACTTTCTTTTGGATTGAAAACTGCACCTTCTCTCTTCCAAAAAGCTGTGTGCAAGATCTTTCAGCCAATCAGTGCTATTTCTCAAATTTTAATTGATGATATCCTCTTAGTCAGTCTTGAAGAAGAATATCACTGCAAATTACTAACCGAATTTACCAGTCTTATTAAGTAGTATGGCATAATGCTTTCACAAAAAAAGATGGTGATAGCTCAGAAGGAAATTAAGTTTTTTGGAATGCATCTTAAGGATGGTTCTCACTACCTAGAGAGCATATCACTAAAGAATTGCTAAAGTTTCCTTATGAGAAACTTTCCCCCAAGCAAGTACAACAGTTTTTAGATATTATAAATTACCTAAGAGATTTTGTAACAAAAATTTCAAAACTCATACACCTACTTTGGAAAATGCTCAAGAAAGATCCTCCTCCCTGAGGAAAGTCTTAGACTATTGTAGTCAAGACTATAAAAGAGAAACTCCAAGATTTGCATCTACTGCAAATTCCTTTTGATGGCAAAAGAATCCTCCAAATAGATGCCAATGACAAATATTTGGCAGACATTCACTTAGAAGAAATTGAAGACATGAGGCATATTTGAGGATTTAAAAGTAGAAGTTTCACATATGCCCAAATGAATTATCACTCCACTTTTAAGGAAATTTTAGCCATTGAGTATGGAATCAATAAATTTGAATTCTATCTTTTTGGTTATCATTTTATTGTTGAAATGGAAATGTCATCTTTCAACCAGATGATGAAGTTCAAAAAGAAGCAATTGCCTCATCCACAACTCCTCCAATGGCTTGAATGGCTTTCAAAATATTCTTTTGAGTCCAAGCATATTAAATGAGATAAGAATGTCCTTGCAAATCTCCTTTCTAGGCCCAAAGAAGATTCTTCATTATTCATGTATGTTTCCAAAAGTTTGACTAGTGGATTTCCAATACAAGACATGAATCCCAAATTCCCTAGTCGAGTATATCCTCTTGAAATCCCATATTTGATTAAATCCAACGCTCTTTTTGATAATCTCACAAATTTCATGTGAGAATATCAGTACAAGATCTTCAGGAAGTATGGAGGGCTTAATCTTCAAACAAGTGGCATGCATCCAAATTATCCATTCATTCATCCATTGTCTTTCTCCCCAGAAGACAAATTTCAACTCAAATGGTTCTATTGGTATGCATTTAATTGTCATACTTTTTCCATTTAATTTCCAATAGCAAAGATGACAAGAATTGTCAGCCAAGTAATCCGAGAGATTGGTGATGGTGGAAAATATCATCATTTTGCGGAAATACTTTATTGGTTAAAATCCTTGAGAGCATAGAAAGGTTTTTTCACAAAACAAAATGAGAGCATGCAGGCCAGATCCAGAGCTACGTACTCTTTTATAGGTTGTAGACATTGACAACAATGTTTCTAGATACTCAACAGTTGTAGGAGTCACAACCTACAAAGCCCAAGAAGTCCTTGGCAAGCTTTATATGTCATTTTGGGTCAGAGCTAATTCATGAGAATACAAGGAAATCTAGTGAATACTTCGTGAAAATAATCACACCATTCCTTCAAGAGTATAGCCAAACGATAATACTGATGTTCCATGCGATTATTTAAGCAGCTATCATAAGACAAAACCCTTTATTTAGGCTGCTTTAGCGGAGTTTAGATAAGATAATTCAGACTAGTCATCATCCTCACACAGCCCATGGGGTGGACCACTCTCTCAAGATCCTTATGATTATGGAATGTCATCAACCTTAGGAAACTCCTTATCATTGATGAATATCGACTGTTGGCCACAGCTAGTAATGCCTGAAACGCATCTATCCCTCAACATGCAAGATTCTACAATAAATTTAGACCCAATAGACATTCCATCAGAATCTAATGATGTCCCATCAAGCTCTTACTAGTCTCCTCCCAAAAGGTCGCGAACTAGACCTACTTTTGATATTCTCCCTTCTAGGTTTCTGAAAGAAAGTGTATAAAAGAAGAGAAGAAGAAGAGGATAGGAAGGTGTTATACGCTACTCAGAATAGGCGATGGAGACAAGTTGCTCTTCGCCATCATCAAATAGTGACTGATAAAATGTGTGTCAATAATTAGTCACGTGATACCAATAATTGGTCGCGTTATTGTATTATTAGTGTGTGCTAATAATTGGTAATGTGATACCAATAATTGGTCACGTAGATGTATTATTAGTGTGTGCGCTAATAATTGGTCATGTGGCACCAATAATCGGTCGTGTTATTTGTTATATCTTTCTCTCATGCCTATATAAAGGCATCAGTTGTATCATTTGAAAGGCGGAGTTCCCTTAGCAATAAAACCCTTGTGTGGTATTGCGTGAATCATGCAAGGCTAAATCCTCTCTCTCCTTCTCTTCAATTCTTGTGTGATATTAGGGATCTTAGAATGGTAAGATAGTGCCTTATCCTTGTAATGAGGCCAGAAGACCTTACGTTCAGAAGAAAAATTAAGTTGGATGCTAAGAGTTGGTCTCAATAGATAAGAATTTAGCTGGATGTTAAGAATTGGTCCCAAATAAAAATTTAGTTGGATGCTAAGTGTTTGTCCCTACAAGGTAATACATATAAAGGCACCGTAGATGATTGAATATCTGCATCTGCTGAGTTTTGAAAATCTCGCAAGGGTCACCAAGGCAAGCAAATTTTAACTAGAAAATGCTACGTGATGAACAATTTTTAATAATAATTTAATAATTTTCAAATTTTTTATTTCTTTTTTTTCTTTCTCGTTTTTTTCTTTTCCTTCCCCTCTTCCTTTGGCCGATCGACGTACCTCGGCGAACGGCCAAAGGTGAGGGCCGGCAAGGTTGACCTTACCAGCCACTAGCGTGGGCAAGTCTCACCTGGCCATGGCGAGGCATGCCCTCACTCACCGAGGTCCGACAACCGGCTAGAGAAAGAAGAGAAAAAGATAAAGAAAGAGAAAGAAAAAAAAAAAATCAAATAGTAAGGAGATAATCTGAGACTTATAATGGGTTAGGTTCCCTTTCCTAGTAAGGTAGCTTTTTGGGATGAGTTCTTTCACCCCTTATGACGCATCAGCATGGTGTCAGAGTCACTCCTTAAATGCTCACCTTCTGGCACTTTATCATCGGGGCTACGTTGCCTCGGTAGTGGCCCAAAGCTGCATCCTCAGGGCCGTTCCGCAAGGTCGCTGAATCCTAAAGAGGGGGAAGGGAAGGATGATGCGAGCAAAAGTCCCCCGTAGAGTAACTAAAGAGATATTGTGGAGCTTATAATAAGTTGAATTCCCTTCCCATCAATAGAAGAAAAATCCTCACTTCACTTTTTCCTCTCACCTCGTTATGGTGCACCATGCACATACATTGCATTGCGTACACCACAAAAACAAGTATGAATGCTCGCGTGTTTGGGGTCCTTCCTCCAAGATATAGTATGTCAAATGCTAGTATGTTATAATCTCTTCAAGATATAATATGTTAAAAGCTAGGAATACTTACAACAACAAATAATCAACTAAAAGTTACCAAATGTTTAAATTTAGAGTTGCGAAGTCAAAACAAGAATCCCAATTGAATTTCAAAGTAAACCGCCATACACACAAACTATTGGTGCACCATATACTGTTATAAAACTAATTCCTTTAGCTAACTTAAAGAATACCCTTTTTTTTTTAAGGGGAAAAAAAAAGAAGAAGAATAAGAATCTACAATTGCCACCGTCCCACGTGTGATTTTCCAGTCTCGAGCCGCTCCGCTCCTGAGGATTTGTTGATTAAGAAGGAAATATAAATTACGAAATAATTTGTTTGAAATAGGAAACGCCCACCCACATATATTTCTAGTGGTAAAAAAGTAAGTCTGCGGTCAATGAGATAAGGCGAATAATGGCTAAGCATTACCTAATTTAGGCACATCTTGTCCACCACTTTTTCCCTCGGGTATGACTCCCATTCTCGAAAGCCTCCACCAAAATCAAAAGTGGAACGACTTTGGTTATACAGCCGACGTCATATGTGTAAACATGATACACGAGAGTAATATGGGCCCAACTGGTCTCCACCTATATCTCGTTAGAATACTTAAATATTGAGCTACGTTTTTATCTAACGGCTTAAATTTTTAAAAGAGTTGGTAATGGTCCAGCAAAATTTTACATAATATCAAAGTAGATAGTCTTAGGCTAGAGTTCTTTCTACGGATGAGGTGTGGAGTGTTAGAATATATACAACCCTCGCTCAGTCGAGGCCAGCCCTCGCCCCTAGCACAAGCCTTGGAAGAAAAAGAAAGAAAGAAAATTCAAAAAAAATATATTTTAAAAAAAATTTTAGTGATTAAATTAGTCCAATTAAAAGGTTGATGACTGAATTAGCATCAACGCAATAGATTTATGACTTTTTTATTACTTTTTCCTCATATAACAATTTAAGTTTTTAGAATAGTGGGCTATAGTTTCATGAAATTGCCCATATCTTGGATAACAAACATACATATACATTGTAGAATGCAATTGAGAAATTATCTCCGTCGAGAAACTACAAAGAATTAGTTGAGATGACCGAAACTAGCTATTTTTATCCAAACTTGTTATTAGATTTCATATTCAATTCCCCGAATAGGATGAGATAATCTATGTTATTGCAAACAATGAGGTAATTTGTCATAAAATGTTGTATCCAACGTTGAATGTTTGCTATACCATTACTTGGACTCGTGTGCAACACAAATGAGAGATGTAACTTGTGTCATAATGGATTGTTAGAGTCCTGTGAAGCTACTCTACTCTGCAAGCAAAAATCAAGAGAACACGATGCAAAGTAATGCGATATATAGTCTACCTTTACCCAATCTTTTCTCGCCTATAATAAAAACCTTTCCACTAGCATTTGTCTTATGATGCTATTACAAAGGAATAATAAACCCCTTTCTTTTCTTGTTCCATGGGGTGCTTTGCTTGTGAGTGGTGATGCTGCTTCGATCCAACGATGGCATGCCAAGTTTCAATGCGCACATGCTTTCTTCTGTTATAGCCAACAAGTATCACCTAAAAGGGGGTGAATAGGTGATTCGAGTGATTTTTATGCATTTAAAACAGAAACAATTTATAAACAGTAAAGTTTGAACAATGTTCAGAATCTGAATGTGATAGTGTGCAATGTAAACAATATAAAAGGAGATTAGGGATAAAGAGAACTGCACATAAGAAGTTATAGTAGTTCGGCTTAGATCAAGCCTACGTCCACTTTCCCACGCTGACAACCTACTGGCTAGATTCCATTATTTGATCAAAAGAATTACAAGATCTGAATAATATCACTCGGTGAATGATAGAACTCTCTACCTCACACAATCACTTTTACAGAGTATCACTTAAAATCTCAGTATTTAGCTTAGGAAAGACAAGTAGTAGAATCGAAATAAGCTCAGACTTTAGACTTGTTGATTCTCAATTTTGTTCTGTACCTTCTGCTTCTCATTGGTTTCCTTTTATACTCCTTCACTTCCAAACTAGCCGTTGGACAGTCTTTAGAGGATCATCTTCCAATCTTCACCTTAGGCAGATTTGCATAAAATGGATTGAGTAGCTATTAGTTGACAAAATCTGAATCCCACTGAATCTGATCACTCATACAACCAGAATCTTGATTTCCATGAGTTTTATTCGTTGTGATATATATACTTGTCATAATGTTTGATTGTCAATCAATTAGGTTCAGATTGAATCAATCAAAACTTTCCTTTTTTGAAATCCACGCAGATCACTAGCTATTATATTTCGTTCTGAATAAATTCTAAGTCTGAAGAATTATCACGCCTCGAACCTCGCCGAGCTCGTGACATCCCACTCTGATTGAATTGTTGTGAAGTCCTAGGAACATCGCCGACTCAACCCAAATATCAGAGACACATGCGGAAGCGAATATAAAAACCCCAGACTAAAAAGATGACGACGGGGTAGATCATCAAAACAGTTAAACAACATGACATTCATTTTTTTTATACAACACCATTGCACTGAGCATGCCAACATCATATGACAGATATATATAACAAATAAGCATTCACAGCCACCAACTTAACAAAAGGATCGGGGGTCTGGTTAACTTAACTTCACTATAGGTCGACTTATCCAGCAAAAAGGTAAATGGTCAGACCTATTCTATGCAAGCTCCCAAAATACTCTAGGGAAAACCTAATGGTCACCCTTCTCCATTTTGCTCCTAAGTTCTCTGGCTCGAGCTCCGGAAGATCACTTGGACATTGCCTGCAATGGTTGTATGGCCTACAGCTCCATTGGGGCATCATAGACGGCTGCTCATACTCCAAAAAGAGGAGGCGGGCCTCCTGAGTCTAAGGCTGGAGGTCTGAAAGTGGTGGTTATACAACCATGAGACAAATCTCAATAAGTGCATAACCCCAAACTCTACATAGGTTCTCACGTACCGCCAGACAAAACACACACAACGCATAATAATTAACCATACTAACAAACACATACGATCCTACTTGGAATCCATCATGCACGTCCCTGAACGTTAGATAATAATACAGCTAACATGCCACAATAATGAATCACAGTCACGAGCGTGTCTTGATTATAAGATAAAACCCACTTGGGCATACCACATACTGTGCTAAGCAGTTTTTACCTCATAATTGAGCACTACAACACGCAATACAAACACACTCGCACACCAACTCACACCATGCGTTAACTTTCGTAATCTTCACACGTCAAGTCCAGTCCAGTTCATTCCCAACCATTCCACCACTACTGCGCTCGCGTAAAACGCATCAGGCTAATAGTCTTCTGACCTTATTAGGCATCGTCACCCCGTCAAGCCGGGCATCGTCACCTCGTGAGGGACAGCATCGTCCCGCGTAAACGAACACGCCTCAGAACGGAATCTTACATTCTCAACTTTCCTTCTCTACGCATCAAGACAACGGTCTTCTGACCTCGTCAAGCATCGTCATCCCGTCAGGTCGGGCATCGTCACCTCGTCAGGGACGGCATCGTCCCGCGTAAACGAACACGCCTCAGGACGGACTCACTTTTCCAACCAATCCTACATTTCCGTATCTTCGTTCCACACTTTCCCCCACGTATCACACGGCCACACAAACACGCAGCCACACACAATCTCACACCTTACATACACTTCACAAAAGCACATCCCCATCGCACAAACACACCATACGGCCACACACGCTTGGCACGCAAATTCATTGCACAATCACACTCCACACCTCACGGCCACACACACACGGCACACGGCCAAACCACAATCAACTCGAAACACATTCCCAAACCAGCCAATGATCATCCATCACACAATCACATAAACGAGCTTATTCAAGGTCGGAAACTATCAATCAAACATGCAATTTAACCTCGATCGTTCCGCAACATCACAGCCCTATCCAAGCCTCCTAAACCTCGCATTTTCATCCCGAAATTCAGTCCACAACATTCATTAACTGCGGCCCTAAACAGCCCCTCCTCCGAGACATGCCTCAAACAGCCCACCGTGGACGGGCGAGTGGCGAGCGGCACATGGGCGGCTGGGGGTGGTAATCTGGTCGTATGGACCAAGGGAGGGTGGCCAAGGGTGGCTCGGTGGCGGCGGGGATGATCGGAATAGTGAAACAGAGAGAGAAAGAGGGAACGACGGGCAGTGGTGATGCTCGGCTGGAAAGGAGAAGCTGGGCACCGGGTTAGCCGGCCATGACTGTGGACGGGTGGTCACGGGTGGTGGCTCACACACAAGGGAGAGGGGAGAGAGAGAGAACCGATTGATGGGGGGGTAAGGAGAGAGAAAATGAGAGTGAATTATTGAGGAGAGAGAGGAAATGAATATAAATATTCTACCCCCGATAATTTGTCTCAAAACCCCACCGAAAATTACCAAAATACCCCTTAACTACCCCTCCGATCCAATGGTCAAGATTTGATCTTATCCAAAATCCAATGGCTCACATTCGTCCTTATCCAAAAAGTCAAAAGGCAAAAGAGTAATTGACCATAAAGGGAGAGGAGCATTCTTATCCTCTTATTTTTCAGCCAAACAGGATTAATATTAGTCCCCCGACTCAAACTAGTCCTCAAAATTCGTTTGCGGTCCCAAGGGCAAAACGTTCATTTTTCCGGTCCTCAACCAAAATTCATTTTTTTGCAGAAATGGGTGGCCCTAAGGTTGGTGACGCCAAAAACATCATCTACTGCTCAAAATTGTCACTTTCAAAATTCTCGATTCCAGGACCTGAATTGTAAAAAATGACTAAAATACGAACAATCGCGACTTACCCCTCTTATCCAATGGTCAAGATTTGGCTCATTATCCAAAATCCAATGGTGATCGACACTAATCCAAAAATTCAACGCAAAAGTTTAATTGACCCAGGACAAGGGTTGTCATATAATTAAGGTTCAGCTAGTTCCCTTATTTTTCAGTTCCTTGGGACACGATCAATCAAATAGATGGGTCTCAAATAGTCATAAAAATTCTTCGGCAATCCTTATGGTCAAACGCGAAACCATTTTTGAGTCCTCAACCAAAATTCATTTTTTCCGTAAATGGCCTTACCTTTAAGGTTAGCATCTACGCCAAAAACATCATCCGGTTGGGCGGTCCACCCCAAAACCCGAGGACCAACTCATAGTGTTAAAAAATGATTTTTGGGACCAAGGACCGATTTTATTGAGCACAGGACCAAGGACCCGGACCGACCTAATGGGTTCGGGTCCGGTCCTGTGGTCAACCCGGGACCAACCGGTAATTTTTTTGTTTTATTTTTGTACTCCTTGAAAAGGAAAACCTACTATTTCAAATTACATATCATCGATAATGTCGATGTGCAACCAAACTATAAATACCATTACATATTTAACAAAATTACAACAATATAAATCACCTACTAAAAGCAAAAAACCATAAAATGATTAAGACCACTCCATAGAGATATAGAACAAGATGGGAAATTCTGTAATCATCCAGAATAAACTATAAATACCATTACATATTTAACAAATTTAAGATAAGGCAACAATATCAAAAATTTCTACCATTTACAAAAGTAAAAACCTAGTGAAATACAAAAATGATTAAGACCACTTCACATCTTGTTAAGATATCAAGAACAAGATATATATATATTATTATAATCATATATAATATAAATAATACTAGTAAACTATCCGGATCGAGGACCACAAAAACATTTTTACATTCACGGGAATCGGAATGAGAGTCCAATCAACCAAAAAATGAGTTCACATCCCGTGAATACTTAACTAGTGCATTGGTCAAATATTCATTTCATAAATCCCGGGAAAAGGAGAAAATTTGAATCTTCTTGCTTTACATTCAAACCATTTTGAGTTCTTCAAAATAAGAGTTTGAAAGTCTCTAACATTTTAAAAAGTGTCTATTTAGAGTTTGAACTTCTCATTTGAAACTTACTAGTGTAAAAATACTAGAAAAAGTTATCTTGAATATTAAACCATCCAAAATATATATACTTGGATCAAAATCTTAGAGTACATATCAGATTTACAAGATTAACATGGATAGTTTTGTCAACATCAAAATCTGTTTAGGAAATTTACTCAACATCTTCTTCACTCCCACTTATGGGGGCCTATTACATCCCGATGCAGGCAAAAGTCTCACATTGGGCAACTAAGGAGATATCCAAGCTTGTAATGGATTGGGTTTCCTCTTCAAGCAAGCTAACTTTTTAGGATGAGTTCTTCCTCCTTATAACGCATTAACATGGTACGAAAACCACTCTTTAAATGCTTGCCTTCTAACACTTTATCCCGGGGGCTTTGGTCCCTCGGAGGTGGCTCGAAGCTGCGTCCTCAGGCCGTTCTGCGAGGTTACCCAATCGTGAAGAGGGGAGGGGAAGGACGATGCGGATAAAAATCCCACATAAGAGTAACTAAGGAGAAATTATGGGGCTTACAATGAGTTGGATTCCCTTATCATCAATAGAAGAAAAATCCCCTCACGTCGCTTTTTCCCCTCACCTCGTTATGATGCACCATGCACATACATTGCCATCGTACGTCCTTTTTTCAAAAGACGTCATTTCACTTTAAGTCACTTTCGTTTAATTCTTCAGCACCTAACACATGGAGAATGAGGCGAACCTTGGCATGTGTCCGGCAGTGCCTAACCAATCATCATCTTCAATACACAAGTGGATTTTGATGCACTAAGGTGCTGAAAGACAAATGGAAACAATTAGCCCTTTGACAAATCAGGAAGCCCCTTGTTTAGCATAACAGGGATGGGCGTCATACAAAACGCTTTTTCCAAGTAAAGATCTCACTATAGTGCATTGGTCAAATATTCATTTCATAAATCCCGGGAAAAGGATCGAAAATTCAAAATGTTACAAGAATTTTTTGTTCTTGCTTTACATTTTAAACCTGAGTCAGCGTAGGTCTTCAGTAAAGTCTAAGTTCTTCAAAATAAGAGTTTGAAAGTCTCTAACATTTTAAGAGAAAGATTGAGTGTCTATTTCAGTAGAGTTTGAACTTCTCATTATGAACCTTGTAGAGTCCGAAGATTTTTCTTCTGAACCTCGTAAAGTCTGAGCGTCTAGAAAGTTAAGTTATCTTGAAGTATTAAAGTTGTTACTTCCAAAATATATATACTTGGATCAAAATACTTCAGAGTACATATCAGATTTACAAGATTAACATGGATAGTTTTGTCAACTTCAAAATCTGTTTAGGAAATTTACTCAACATCTTCTTCACCCCACTTGGCGGCAGGCGTGGGGGCCTCCCTTACATCCCGATGCAGGCAAAAGTCTCACATTGGGCAACTAAGGAGATATTCCGAAGCTTGTAATGGATTGGGTTTCCTCTTCTAGCAAGCTAACTTTTTAGGATGAGTTCTTCCCTCCCTTATAACGCATTAACATGGTACGAAAACCACTCTTTAAATGCTTGCCTTCTAACACTTTATCCCGGGGGCTTTGGTCCCTCGGAGGTGGCTCGAAGCTGCGTCCTCAGGCCGTTCTGCGAGGTTACCCAATCGTGAAGAGGGGAGGGGAAGGACGATGCGGATAAAAATCCCATATAAGAGTAACTAAGGAGAAATTATGGGGCTTACAATGAGTTGGATTCCCTTATCATCAATAGAAGAAAAATCCCCTCACGTCGCTTTTTCCCCTCACCTCGTTATGATGCACCATGCACATACATTGCCATCGTACGTCCTTTTTTCAAAAGACGTCATTTCACTTTAAGTCACTTTCGTTTAATTCTTCAGCACCTAACACATGGAGAATGAGGCGAACCTTGGCATGTGTCCGGCAGTGCCTAACCAATCATCATCTTCAATACACAAGTGGATTTTGATGCACTAAGGTGCTGAAAGACAAATGGAAACAATTAGCCGCTAATTGACAAATCAGGAAGCGCCCCTTGTTTATTTGTCAGCCATAACTAGGGATGGGCGTGGAGTGGGGCCGGAGCGCGGAGTGGGGCGGGAGAGGAGATCACGACCCCGGTCCCCGCCTCGCTGCAAGGGAATATGCCCTTTCACCCGTCCCGGCCGTGCCCCAGCGAGCTATATATCTTGTATGGGGCAACAATGCCCTGCGGAGCTTTGTCCCGCTATAGGCAAAAAATTCTGATGATGTCTTTTCTTTGTGAGAAATTGATGAATGTGTCCCTATTTTGTTTGGCATATGATTTAGCAATAAATAACAAAAAAAAAGAAGAAAGACTTGCAAACGTCTAAATATAACATCAACCACTCATTACATAGAAATAACAAAAGATTGTTTCATCCTCTCTTTCAATTAGTAATAATATAGCTAGATAGAGATAAGTATAGTAGAGAATAGAGATATTTGATTTTAGTCATTGGGCATTTTATTGTTGTTTTAATCGGATGATTTTTTTGCCAATAAAGATGAGCACCCGAAGGCATTCCGTCCGTACTAATATTAAGGCAAAACTGGAGGTTTTGATCTCTCTTTCCAATAATATTTTCACTCATAGTAAAAATTTAGGTCGGCCCCCCTTTTTTTTACCTCTGCGTGAAGAACATCAGCAAGATTAGTTGGTGTTTGGTAACAAGGTTTTGATGTGTCTTTTCTTTAATTATTGTCGTGCCCACAATTAGGCTAAAGTAATCCAGATAAATTCGAGTGATGGGGATTGATTCGTGTCATTACAGCCCTGGATTTAATTAGGATTACGACCTGAAAGCTATGTTTTTAGTACTTGTTGCCCCAGGTACATGAACATGATAAACAATTAGCAGGTGCTGTTTTCCAATCGTGGCATTGCGTTGCATGGATGCCAAAGTTTATGCCTCGCGCCTTCGAGAAACTGTACAAGATAGAGAAGAGCATGTCAATGATTTTAATTGCGCTATGTACGTGCTGCTTATCACTCAACTATTGATAAGGTCAATTAGCATATCCCCTTTCTTTTTGTCGTTACTCCTCGCTAGGAAACGGGCAACAATTGCTTAGATTCGCGAACCCAAAAACCCACGGTCGCATGGAAAAACATAATACTTTATTGATTTTCTTAATGATTATTTTTTAGGCGCTTGGTAAACATCTACATGTGTTTTCCGTGTTTGCCGTAGACGGTATTTTGTCAAGTATAATTAACATATGTTTCGAGATATTTGCTTGTAAGACCCTTTTCGTCTTAAATTGAAGGGTTATTACTACAATCTCAAACTGATATACTTGTAATAAATTTATTTCAAACTAATTTTTTTGACAACCAAAAACTCCAAACTGATACATTTATAATAAATTTACCCTCTATTATATTTAATTAATACAAAAAAAATTATAAACTAATACACCTGAGACAAATGAAGGGATAAAACTCTAAACTGATACATTCATCAACTGTCATATGTCATTTAACTAAAAACTTTGACAATAAAATTTAACGAAAACTGACAGAAAATAAATTTATCATATGTGTACCAGTTTTGAATTTTTATTTATCAAAAAGTTAATTTAAAGTAAATTTATCACAAATAAATCAATTTGAGATTTTTCATCATAATAACCGTAAATTCAACATGATTATATGTCATCAGAATGGTATGAATGCTTTGGCTGTATATAACAAATATTTGAAGGTCAATTGTTGGCAAAATCATACAATTACATGATTTTTTTAATTTTTTTCCTAATTATATAAGAATCCTCGACGAGAACCCACAAATGCCAAAGTAATTTTTGCATCATGAGTAATTCTGTTCATCGACGATGAAAAAACTTTACCTTATCAAAAAAAAAAAAAAGAAGAGAAAACAAGTTCACACGAAAAGCTATCCTAGGTTCGGGTTTTCTTCTTTCGGGGACTCAACTCAATTAATGGAATAATAGCTCTACGGTAGCTTTCTCACCTACCGACAATTCCCGTGGGTCGTCACCACTTTTGTCGTTTTCTCGGAAAATCTACACCTCCCTCTCCTCCATCCTCCTCCTCCCTTTCTTATCCTGCAAGTCTTGATCCATCCCTCATTAACATCTCTTCTCTTTTGCAGAGATCGGCATTTGGCAGGAGGAAAAAAGAAGATAACAGAGGGCAGAGAGGAGAAAGAGACAACCAAAAATGCATCCACTACGATCAAAAAGGAGTGAGAGACGAAGTTTACATGCAGAGAGGAGAGTCGTCTTCCCTTCAAAAAGTAACAGGAACAGGAAACATAAAACCCACCCAACACCAGATTGATCCATGAACGAACGAAAGAAAGAACTAATGGGGGAAAATGAAGCTTGAGCCGATGTGAGAGAGACAGAGAGAGAAAAAGGGTTTGTGTTTCTGGCTCTCCGACCCGGCCTAGCTGTATCAAAAATTTCCCCCGATGACAATATGTGTTTCCGAGCATCTAATATATAGCTAGTGATAACAATACTTCAGTGGAAGTAAACAATGGCGGAACGACCCTCCCTCCCTATCTCTCTCTAGTCTTCGAAGCCAACTTTCTCCCAAATGGCGTTCCGGACGCGACGGAGATCTCTCCCTTTCAGCGTCCTCCCAACGCCTTCGTGGACGGAGAGCGACGCGCCTCTCCTCCTCGCCAGGAACTCGTGCGGAGGGACTATGTCCCCGTCGTCCTCTTCGTCGCCGTCGTCGCTGCCGCCGTCCTCGGCGGTCTCCCTCCCGCGGTGGTGCTCTCGGTAGTCCCCCAGCAGAATCTTCGACCAGTCCGGTATGTTCACGGGCAACGACGCCGCCCCCGGCGGCGAAGGGGCCTCCGCCGCGGACGGCCGCCTCTGCAGCTTCTTCAGGGATCGAGGCTGACGTATTCTCGGGTCGGAGGACGCGTCGTCGGAGGACCAGAGGAGATCGGACTCGTCGAACTCGAAGACCGGGTCGTCGGGAGGATTAGGGCGGTAGTGGTGGTGGAGGTGGTGGTGGGAGCCGGGAGGGTTCTTGTGCGTGGGCGTCGCTCGGGAGATCATTCTCGAGGCGGCCATTGCTGAAGGGCTTGAAGTGTGAACGAGGAAAGAGAATGGGAGAAGGAGGTGGAGGGTGAGAAGTTTTCCTCTGTCTAGCATTTTTATAGTTGTGTCGTGTGGAGTGATCTCTTATGAAGTATAATCCTCTTGCTCTCTCTCTCTCTCTCTCCTGGTTTGGACCCACGAAGAAGTCTCTGAAAGCTAATAAATAATGACTTGGAGACGACGACCTCGTAAGGTCTTCAACGGGAGCTACCACATGGGATTGTCACAACTCTCCGCTCTGCAAGCAAAAATGCCAATAATGATATCTTGATCGCTTCATTATCTCGTCTTTCTTAAATCCAAAGAAAGAAAATGCATAACAAAGGAAGCATTCCCACCATATTAGGGTTTGAAAAATGGGAAATATTAAGACTTTTTGCCCTTTGCATGTGCAATTCTTTACCACAACACCGACTAATCATTTTTCACCTTGCGCGCAACACATTCGAGGTTAGAATCACATATGTAGCGTGCACTATCAATTAAGAAATTGTTCATGTTATCTTATCAAATCAGTATGTTTTCATTGCTCAGTTGACTTCTATCCGTATTAAGGCATCACGAACATGCTCGGTAAAGCAATCAAAATCCCGTTGCATAGTTAGGTATTAAGTATGATTATCAACAGATTATGCAAAGAGACAATGCCTACCGAATTTCCAAATTGTGTTTGCCAACGAGATGATGCCCTGATAAGTCGAGCTGCGTCAGGCTCCAATACCATTATGCCAAAAATTAAAGTGCATATATATATATATATATATATATATATATATATAGAGAGAGAGAGAGAGAGAGAGAGAGAGAGAGAGATATCCTATGTTTGATTATTGAGATCAACCTAGATTGTATGCAATGAAACCGCTTACAGGTGGGCACGGGGGGAGGCCGCGAGAGGGCAGAGCAATTAACGGAAAATCCGATACAAGATAAACGAGGAGCAATAAAATAATTTGGAAAAAGAGGAGCTCGCGCAATGCGAAAACTCCAGATAGAGAAGATTAAAAAAAACAAAAAAAAAAAACAGAGAGACCCACAACCATCACCGCCACCACCGCCACTCGTGTCGAAGCGCCCTTCGTCGAATCGCCGAGGAATGACGCGACGGACCACATTAAAATAAATGGCGCGGCCCGGTACTCGCACACGAGGCGACGCGTAGGACGGGCCAATGAGAATCGGAAATCCCATCTAATTCTCTTCCCTCCAATGAGACAAACGGTGGGTGAGGAGAGGATGGTAATTAGACCTTTGGGGTAATGGATAGGGGACGACGACTTTATCAGCTGCCCCGCGAGTCGTGCGCGCGCGCTGTGGGGGGACGTGGACCAGTGGGGGTTGGGCCCACGCCCTCGGCGGATTTTTCCTGGCGCGTAGCATCTTTAGCCTATGAGGGCGGCAAAACATTAATTGGAGGAGGATGTCCGGTTAGGACAAACTAGATCTGTCACAATGGTCATAAACTCATTTCTTAATTTATATATTAATAAATGAATAGTCAATTGATTAGTTATATTTATTAAATAAATCATAAATGGATAGAAGTTTAATATTAATATTAAATTAATTATAAATGAATTATAAACGAGTTTATAACTGATTTAAACTTAACTCGTCTATTTCGCCATTAATTAACCTCAGACTTTACTCATTTTTTTGGCCTCGATCTCATTTTTTGGATATAAAATTTTCTTAAATTTAATTAAATATAGAAGTATTTTAGTAATATGAGTCCAATCGAATATGAATTGAGTACAAATCGATCGGGTATAAATTAAGAAAATTATATTTCATATAAATAAATCATTAATTAATTAATAGATCAATTTAATTCGGGCTATTTATGACTGGATTTAAATTCGATTTGATCTACCCATTTTACTGTCCAGGACAAACCAACGTTTCTCCGAAGCTTCGTGTTACGGGAGGGGCCCCGCCGGGGCGCACGTCACGACCATTCTGGATGTGGATGTCCATGTTTGCGACACGTCACCGAGGGGTGGGAGCTGGTTTCTTTCTCTCTTTATTCTTTTGTCGCGACGCGGGGCGTTGTTATCCGAGGATCAATTAATTAATGAATTATCTTCTGGCGTGGCCAGGCTGAGGACCGTCCCTAACCCCGTAATAATTTGACAGCGAAGGACATTAATTGACAGCAGTAAATTTTTTTAACGCCCCAGCCGTGGCTGGCTTGCCTTCATTCTCTTTTTTGCCTTTTTTTTTTTTCACCTTTTTAACTTCTAGTCCTTTCATCGGCAATTTGAACTTCTGCTTTTACATCATGCGTGTTTGTTTTTGCTTAAGCGAGGGTCAAAAGTAAATTTTAACTTTACCGTCAAAAGTTAGAATATTATTGAAAAAATTATGCGCGAATTTACAACTCAATGTTCATGAAAGTATTTGGATTTTTTTGATTTAGAATAAAGACGATGTTAACCACTATACTTTTTTAATTCGTTCGATGTTGTCTATTTATGTTTATTTGGCCAATGGAATCCTTCTAAATTGTATGTCTTGTTGTTTGAGTTAATCTTTTTGTTAAAAATGCGAATGAAGATGCTGATGCCGACTGTCATGCCAGCACCACAACATTGCTAACCGAAAAACTAAAGTAGATGGATCTTTTTGTTTGATCGCGTATCAGGCAAAATTCAATTTTCAAACTCTTTTAAAGCAAATCCAAAATAAATGCAAATTATGGCTTAATTGGGAAGTTGTGATATCGAAAGGGCGTTGCGGTTTTGCTAATCCGTCCCTCAAGTGACCCAAACCCCAACCTCAGCCTCTGCTTAACGCACTTAAATCAATTACCTTGCACATGTCACTTAAGTATTTTATTTTCCCTATAGTTGCTCAGGCATTCTAGGTGTCCAATCGACAAAGGTTAACTAAATTGATTGGCGCCGACTCCTGCGTGTTTTTTAGCTTATGTATTATTAGATGTGGTGGCAAACTCCAACCAAGGACTTGGAAAAGTCCTAGGAACTGGGGACTCCACAAACTGGCAACCCTCAATTTTGCAAGATTTGAGGCGCTGCAAGGCATGGGTCAAATTTCATAAAATATTTCTAACGAAATTATTCTTAAGTAAGTATGTCTAACAAATGACATGAGGACTACCCTTATTAGCTTGACCCCTTATCTTATATTGGATAAGTCAAGTGTTTAAAAACATATCAACACAGCATTAATGCATTGTTTGCAAAGGAGGGGGAGGGGGCGGGGCAAATGGAGAAAATTAGACAAATTTTTACTTTTTTGTGAAGAGAGAAGGGAGAGAAAATTATATTTTTTCCTGATTTATTTCATTTTCTTTCCTCGAAAATGAGGAGAAAAGAAAATGAAATGGTAGATTACTAGAAGGAAAAAGGTGGAGATGAACCATGATTTTCTCCTATGATGTTTGGATAGGGAAAAAATGTGAGGAGAAAGAAAAAAAAAAGATGGAAATTTTCAAATGTAATACAAACTGGCTATTGATACCCTTTATGCAATGACGGCATGATCACGAAAATGGGTGAGAAAATTCTTCGGATGGTCATTTTTTTTTTTCGACTTTTCGTCTTTATTTAGCACAATAACTTTTCTCTCCAGTTGCTTTTTCTAAGATTTCGCTCGAACCCAAACCTTCCATTTTCTTCTTTCATGCACGATAGCTTTTCTCTCCAATTGCAATTTTCTAAGATTTCGCTCGAACCCAATCCATCCCTTTTCTTCTTTCGTGCAAACGAGGGTGATTAATTTTCTTTCGAATATCCCCTTCTAACACTTCTCTTTCCCATGTCTTTACCCCTCGGCCAAATAAAGATTTAAAGCCGTGTCAAATCTCTTTCCATATTTTCCGCGTTTTGACTGTAACTCCTAACCAAGTTTTGACCTCGACAAAGCTTATATTGTTCTTAAACCGAGGTACAACATTTAAATTCGACACGTCTGTTGCGCAGCCGGAAACTGCTTAAGACCACACGAATTCTTGCGTGATAAATTCCCGACTCAGACCCGCTTCGCCTCCGGAATGGAATCCAACAGATGAGAACCGTCAACAGGGAAGAGGCTGGAGTAAATAAATCGTGTAGAGATGGACAAGAAAATTCACGCCAGGAAGCGCGTCTTTTAATACCGTAGAAAATTAGGGTTTTATGATAACGATGAAGTAATTATCGATTCAACATAATTAAAAATGCCTATCTAACTTAATCAAGGCACGTGATTAGCAATTGATGCGATAGTTTAAGAGAAGAGATAAACACCGTTGTGAGGGAGCTTGGGCACATGCACATTGGATTTGCGCATGGGAATTGATTAATCGAATGGAAGTGCAGCATTATTGGGCCATATCATCGGTCAATTAATGCATGAGATTATACTAAGCATTTCTTTCTCTCTAATCTTGTTTCCCAAGGATAAGTACGTGAGCAATTTCTTTATTGTTATTTCCTGGTTTTGACCACGTGTTTATCAGCAATTATTTAGGCCATTTGCCTTTCTGTTTTCTAGGTTTTTTTTCCTTCTTCTTATGTCCCTTTTTATTTGCTTTGAAGTATAGTTTGGTTCAAGTATCAGGACCTAAGCAAGTCCTTAAAAGACTTCATATTGATTCTTGTCCGAATTTTGAAATCACCAAGATGTAAAAACTTTTAAAGGATATTATCTCTCACCAAAAAAGAAAAAGATGTGGTGAAAATTTGGGATGGATGACATGCAAACACTAATATGTTAAAATAAAGAATGCATCCGTAGTGCCTGCCCTGCAAGATTGGGATAGGCTGCAAAGGCCCCTGCAGAAGTTTCGGCTCCCTCTCTTCTTTCCCTTTATCTTTTTTCCCAAGGATAAGTACGTTAGCAATTTCCTTATTGTTATTTCCTGCTTTCGACCACATGTTTAGCATTAATTATTTAGGCCTTTTCCCTTTCTGATTTCTAGGCCTAATTCCTAAAAGAAACATTAACTGGATTTTGAATGAAAATTCTAGAACCAACTGTTTTTTATCTCATAAAAAATCACAAATTTTCATTTAATTTCCAACTTTGGCCTGAATAATTTGAAAATTTCACATTACGAGGGCTAGATTTAGGACTCTAGTAAAAGTTGATGCTCTTTATTGAGAAAAAAAAAGTTCGATCAGAAATTATCACTTAAGGTAAAGTTGGTGCTTTTTTTTTTTAATTAGCCCATGTTTTCTAGTTTTTGTCCTTTTTTATTTGCCCTAAGGTAATAGTTTGGTTTAGTTCATCTTGGTTGCTCGTAAAAGTTTAAGGATGACTTGTAAAAATCTGATTTCCAAGTTGAATTGTAAGATTCAAAGTTGACATGTCCTATGCAAATACTGTTCTGCTGACGGAAAAAAGAGGATTGGAACGTGCGACAGCACACAGGGCCAAGCAAGACAAGGAAATAGAACTTTCCATCGACTATTCACAGCGATGACTGAGCTAGAATTTGCATCCAACGCAATGAAAGCACGATCATATAAGCTAATTCATCACCATAAATTAAGCATAAAGTTCTTAATGCCAAGCATAATTAATGACGATAGCATGTGGAAAAACGCTTCCCACGGTAAGGTTTGCTCGGCTTAATTTGAATTGAATTATGAGCTTCTGAACTAGTTCGTACAACTACGACCAAAAACAAGAACTAGTTCGTACAAACCCAAAAGAATTGTACACTGCTTATCTATTCTCCTTTTTGGCTTAACTGCTGCTTAACTGGTTGTTAACTGCTGCTAATTGCTATAAGTATTAAGATTGTAATTCGATTAAAAGATTGTCAATCAATCAATGAACACCAGTTGTTAAATTTTATCTTCTTGCCATCTTTACATTACACTGCCCTTTACATGGCTAACAACGATTTTTGCCCATGGTCTTCGTACTTTTAATTTTCTCGACAGTTTACATTTTCTATTCAAGAATCAACACAGGACCCCTTACATCCTGTGTCAATTGGTTCATTGATCAATCTTTTGAAAGGTACTTTGTCGACTCCTTTCGGCAAAACAATTGCTTATTGGTTTTCTTTTTTTGGCTTAAATGCGACTTAACTACAATTTTGGCCCCCAAAACCAGAACTTGGGCAAATGTTGCGAGGGTCCTAACTAAAGACTACAATCTATATTATGTACCCACAAAAGAGGAAAATGGTGAGCTAATTGTGGATATTACACCGGAGATTATAGCTGATGAGAATCCCTTTTGGCAAGAATGTGTTGTCGGACACTACATTGGGAAGAAAGTTCCATTCAAATTGACCGAAGAGGCTATTAGGAAAGCATGGGGTGACAAAGTGGCTGATATTAAACTCCATGAAAATGGCTTTTACTTCTTTAGAGTCCCAAATTCTGAGTTTCGAAGAAAGATCATTGATTCTGGTCCGGTCTCTATATTTAGCTGCACTATGTTATTGCAGCAATGGCATTCCAAACTAAAGCTCAAACGAGGTGTTCTTGAAACTATCCCGTTGTGGGTCAGATTAAGAGATATCCCTTACTCCTTATGGTCCCCTGCTGGCATTGGGCGAATTGCTAGTGCCTTAGGGAAACCTCTCTACGTTGATGTACAAACTAAAGAGATGGTGAGGATCTCCTATGCTCGAGTTTGTGTGGAAATAAAGGCTAAGGATCCAAGAGCTGAACAAGTAAAGGTTAGATGGGATGATGAAGTGAATGTAATCCGTGTGGAATATGAGTGGAAACCGCTGGCTTGTCCTTCTCGTGGCATCTTTGGACATAAAGAAGGTTCTAATGGTTTTAAATGTGCACTGGTTCGCCCCAATATCAAAGACAACTCTCCTGCAAATGGCCACCACAGCAGAGTTCCTCACTCAGCACCTGTTCAGGAAGATGATGGGTGGACTCAAGTGCCATCTCGGAAAGGTAAAGCCCCTGCTGGAAAGCCTCAATCAGCGACATACTCAGATCCCATACAATCCCATCCAGGCTCGACTTCAGCTGCGAATCTGATCATTCCAGATCATCCTCCGGCTGACTTGCACCCACCACTGCAACCTGAGGCGCGACTCTAACCAGAGGCCTTTCACGGACACAGAGACAAGCCTTCCCTCTGCTCCAAGTTCTGTAGGGCTTACTGATCAGCAGGCAGAGAACCCTTCGCAGGCTTCTACAGAAGGATCTACTGACTCTCAGATCATTATGGATAAATCTAGTGACTCGAAAGGAAAACTGGAAAAGGAAGCAGCTCTTGCCTCACCCCCCAACACAAGATCTCGTGCTTCTATGTCTAGTGCTTCGGATGAAACGCATAGACCCCCTCCCGGCTCTACCCCCAACTCGATACACCATGGAACACTTCTTAGTCCGTCTTCCTCAAAAAAGAAAACAAAAAGGAGGAAGACAAGAAAATCTCAGCGGTAGTTTCTGCATTTATATATGTTTTTTGGAGTATGGAATATTAGGGGCTTAGTAGGACCCTTGCGGCAAGCTGAAATTCGTGCCTTCATTAGGAACTACCACCTCAGCTGTGTTGGGATTATAGAAACTAAAGTTAAAGCTTTTTCTTTTGCTGTGATCTCTAGAGGCTTATTCACTACTTTGAGATGGATATCCAACTATGATTTCTCCCCTCTCGGTAGGATTTGGTTTGGATGGAACCCAAATGAGATAGACATTAGTCTTATCTTCTTTTCGGACCAAATTATCCACCTTCAACTTCGATTTTTGAACCTTCGGGATTCTTGTTTGTTCACAGTTGTATACGGCCAGCATACCTTTGTGAAGCGTAGACAATTATGGGCTGATCTTTATTGTCTCTCTAAAGGTGACTTACCATGGGTTGTTGCTGGGGATTTCAACGCAATCAGAGACCCAGAAGATAGGATGGGCAGTACAACCTCCTGGATCCCAGCTTTTGATGAATGCAGAGAAGGCCTCAACCGGGTGAGGTTGGAGGACCTTCGGTATATAGGGTGCAGATACACATGGACGCATTCTTCATGTGTTAAAAGGAAAATGCGCAAGATTGATCGGGTGCTTATTAACGACGCTTGGCTTCAACAATTTTCCTTTTCTGAAGCAAATTTCCTTCCACCTGGAAGTTCTGATCACTCCCCCATGGTGATCAAAATTGTACCACCAAGTTCTTCTCGCAAGCCTTTCAAGTTCTTCAACTATTAGACCACACATCCAACTTTTTTGGACTTGGTCACCCAAGCTTGGGACTCTCCCTTTACTGGAACACTTATGTATACAGTTTGCTGCAAACTCAAGGCTCTCAAAGCAAAGTTGAAACTGTTGAACAGATCTTCCTTCTCAAACATTTCCACCAGAACGGAACAGGCTAGATTGAATCTCTCAGCTATTCAGACAGCCTTGGAGTCAAATCCAGATGATCAAAGTCTAATGGCAAGTGAAGTAACACTCCTGCGAACCTTCTCTGAATTGAGATCTCAAGAAGAATCGTTTTTTAGACACAGAAGTCCAAAATTCGTTGGCTCAAGGAAAGAGACAGGAACACTAGATATTTTCACCACTTTGTCAACAAGAGGAGACTTCATAATAGAATCCTAACTGTTTCAACAGAGAATGGTATCGTAATTACCGAACCTCAGGCAGTTAGGAACCATATCGTTGGACACTTTCAAAGTTTACTAAATGGCGATTCAGCACCGGCCCATCCTTCTGCTACAGAGTTGGAGGTTCTTCTTGGACAAGTGTTAGATGAAAATCAGAGGTCTACCTTAGTCCAGCCGGTCTCTGAAGAGGAAATCAAATCTACCCTCTTCTCGCTTGCCAAGGACAAAGCTCCCGGCCCTGATGGATACAATGTTGAGTTTTTCAAACACACGTGGGGGATTACTGAGCCATCTATTCTTGATGGCGGTAAAGGACTTCTTCGAGACTGGGCGCATGCTTAAAGAAATTAACAACACCATCTTAACGCTGGTTCCCAAATCACCTAATGCATCGGCCATGAGCGATTTTCGACCCATTGCATGCTGTAATACCCTCTACAAATGCATTTCCAAAATCCTTGCCAGGCGTATTGCAAAGGTTATTCCGACGCTGATTGGATCTTCCCAAACAGCTTTTGTCAGAGGCCTCAGAATCAGTGACAACATCATGGTTGCTCAAGAACTTTTTGCGGACTTCCATCATGAAGCTTACTTACCTAAGTGTGCCATCAAGGTGGACTTCTATAAAGCCTTTGACACCATTGATTGGAACTTCATTGAAGGGATACTTTCAGCATTCAAATTTCCAACTGCTTTCATTAAACTGGTTATGGCATACATCTCAACTGCCAAATTTTCGATCTCCATCAATAGAGAATTGCATGGCTATTTTGCTAGTAGTAGAGGAATACGACAGGGTGATCCCCTATCACCGTACCTATTCATTCTTGCTATGGAAATCTTCTCAACCATTCTCAAGACCAAAACCGACAACCCGGATTTTCGGTGGTTTTGGCGATGCAAGAAACCTCGCATCTCCCACTTGTTCTTCGCTGATGATGTTCTTATATTCTCGCAAGGACACATGAGATCGTTAGAGCTCATAAAGGATTCTCTTGACTTGTTCTCAAACTGATCTGGCTTAAGACCTAATCCCAACAAGAGCAATATTTACCTCTCGGGAGGTAACTCTGAGCTTCATAACGGTCTACTACAATACCTCGGATTTCAACAAGGGTCTTTGCCTTTTCGATACTTGGGTGTGCCTATTATTTCATCTAGGCTGCGTAAGGAGGATTGCAAACTCTTGATTGACTCCATCACGACACGAGTCCGTTCTTGGACTCAAAGATTTCTATCTTTTGCTGGACGTGTACAGCTTATCCAATCAGTATTGCACTCCATTCAAGTGTACTGGGCCACGATATTCTCCCTTCCCAAATCAATCTTGAATAGTATTGAGGCTATACTTAGACAATTCCTTTGGAAAGGTCTTGGCTTAGGATCGGGTGGTGCTAAGGTAGCTTGGAATACAGTTTGTCTCCCAAAAGACGAAGGCGGCTTAGGGATACAAAGACTAACCGATTATAATAGAGCCATGACTTTAAAGCACATATGGATCCTTTTTACGGATAAGGAATCTATGTGGTGTAAATGGGTACATTCAAACTTTTTAAAGAAGACAAACTTTTGGGTTGTATCCAAACCCACCTTTTGCTCTTGGACTTGAAAGAAGATCTTTGATTTGCAAGCCCCAGCCAAGACTCTTTTCCGGTGGAAGATTGGTAATGGCCGGTCGTTATCCTTCTGGTTTGATTGGTGGCATTCAAAAGGGCCCCTTTATCTACTATTCACTAATATGGACATATATCAGTCTCGGATTCCGCGTGATACTTCCCTCCGGGACTTTTTTTCACTCTACATGGTAACCATCAACTACCTTACACACTATTATGAATTGGATGGAAACTCTTCCAAGCTTTGAAGATGACACTCCAGACACTTTGATCTGGAGCCCTAATCCGACACATTCTTTTTCGGTAGCTCATGCCTGGAACCATATAAGGAAGAAAGGCCATCCAGCCCCTTGGTACTCCTTTATATGGGATTCTCAATTAGCCCCCCGACACTCCTTTCTACTATGGATCGTGTCACTGAATCGACTTCCTACTCAAGTTCTTCTTCTCCAAAACCGTCAAATCGAATCAGGACTTTGTGCTTTTTGCCGCGCTACCCCGGACTCCATTAATCACCTTTTCTTCGAATGCTCCGCCACCAGCAGGCTGGCTTCTTTCTGGGCAGCTAATTGTAATCTTCATTGGCGCAATCGTCCGTGGCCGGAGCTTATTTTGTGGGCCAGCAAAGTTTGTGGTGGCCCTTCCTTTGCCCATGGAATTGCTCGCTTCTCCTTCGGAGCTCTTTGTCATATCATATGGAGTGAGCGCAACAACTCTCTTTTCAGGAACAAGACGCAAGCACGTTTTCAAACAGGTGAAGGATAAAGCTTTATCCTTGGGACGAATTGCAGACACACCTACGAATAGAAAATTACAAAGAAGCTGGGACCTTCCACCTTCCATCTTTTCTTAATTTGGTAGTGTAGTTGCTCCTCCTGTATAGGCCTTTGCTTTTTTGGTGCTTTTACTTAGCCTTGTAGAGTCGCTCCTTCCCCTCTTGGACTTTTGTGTTCCTTTGGGGCCTCGGGCCGTCTCTTGTGTTTCTTGTACATGGTGATTTCGAAAAGTAATACAAATTCTTACCCTTACCCAAAAAAAAAAAACTACAATTTGATGCAACCCACCCATCGGTGACCGTGTTGATTTGCGCTCAGTTCCTTTCACGAGAGGTCTTAGGTTCAAACTCGCCCATCGGTGATTTAAGTGGGGGATCGTGGCGGTGGGATGCTGTGCTAGCCCCCCTCGAGGACTAGTCGGGCATCACCGCTGGTTTGAGCCCTAACTCACCAGCCGCGTGGACACCTCGGTTATAAAAAAAAAAACTACAATTTGATGCAAGTAAACGGTAGGGATTCCTAATTAGAATTTAGTCAACAAAATATCTAGTAGGGAATTATCCCTAATTCAAATCAATTAGAGACCTTTTCTTCCAATATAAACGGCATCCGCTGGAGATTTATTTTTTCAAACCCCTTACTGCATATTGCGTGAGCCCTTCTCCCGTGTAAATAACGTTAGCAAACAATTATAGAGAAAAAGTAAGAATATTATACTAGCAAGTGTTAGCAAAGGAAGAAGGACAATAAAAGTGCTAAAAGTTGTGTACGACGCTTATTTTAGTATCAATTTTTTTTCGAATTATGTAAGTGTTATTCTTTTAAAAAAACAATCACTTAAATGCCAACTCCGATCTGAATCGTCGGAAATCTGACGTGGCTATATTTTATTAATTTCTCAGTCCTACATGGCTCGTTGATGTCTCAGTCAACATATAACCCCTAAATGACATAGTCTAAAAGTTGTAAATAATGATCATTTGAGTGCCAAATTTTGTTTGAAGTCATCACTTCAGTGCCGATCATTGTTAAAAAAATAATCACTTCAATGCTAGTTGGATTGTGCGACGTCATTTTGGATGTCCATGTGGATTAGATTTTTTCAAAAAATATGCCAAGTCATATTAATAATTTTAATTTTAAATGCCACGTAATCAATTTTGCAGGAATTTGTACTTCAATTATCATTTTTTTCTCCGATTTGGCACTTAAGTTATCCGAAAAAAAATTTTGACATTAAAGTGAGCACTATACACAACTTTTGGTACTTCTAATATTTTTCTCCCATTGGCAAAAGTTATAAATATAATGGCATCCGTAAACATTGACAAAAGCAATGCATATTATTGGATTTATGAATTAGGGCAAAGCTTATGGATATAACCGCATTTGTAAAATGTAGGTATAAGTTTATTAAATATAGCGGCATTTAATCGTGTATTACTATAGGGGTGTCAAAAAGGTAGGTCGGGTCAGGTCGGGTCGGATTTGGATAGGGTCGAAAATGGTCAAACTCATATTGACCCATTTAACCCGTTTGGACCCATATTCATATAATACAAATTTAGCGACCCAAACCCGACCCGACGCACACCCGATCCGATATTGCTAAAAGATTTTAATATTAAATCCAATAAAAAAACTTATTTCTTATAAATTTTTAAAAATATATGTTGCTAAAATACTGTGAATATTTTTTTTTACAACTTCAATAAAAATCTGATTTATTTGTATTTTTTTTCTTTGTTCCTTTTCCTTTTTTTCTTCTATGTCCAACGACCAGCAACAACTGGCGATCGACGACCGACACTCCTTTTAATGATTTTTCTTTTTCCTTTTTTTCTTTTTCTTTTTTTAAATCAATTTTTAATTATTTTTTTCTTTTCTTCTTTTTCCTTCTTCTTTTATCGGTCGTCAACCATGGCAACGGCCGGCAATCGGCCACAGGCAACAAACGAGCTTGCTAGCCTCTGGCGAGCTTTGAGCCTTGCCGGACATCGACAAGCTCAAGTCTTGCCAAAGGCCTTGAGCTCGAACTCGCTCAAGGACGACAACCTTGAGTCTCACTGAAAGTCAGTGAGCTCGAGGCTCACCATATTAGAGAGGCTCGTCAGATCAGCAAGCTCATCCCACACTTGTGGCTAGCTATCATCGTGGCCAGCCACCTGTTGAGGAAGAGGAAAAAGAAAAAAGAAAAGAAAAGAAATATTATTTTAAAAACCAGATAAAAAAATTTAAAAAGACATGTTTATGATTCACTTAAGCTTATCTTTAAAGCTAAAGCCAACCCATTTATGACCATTTAAAACCCATTAAGTTACTAAGTAACCCATTTATGACCCATTTAAGCTTATTTAAAACTAATGCCAACCCATTTATGATCCATAAAATTAAATATGAGTTAAAATATCGGTTTTTAACCCATTTTGCCACCTCTAATTTACTGACATTCTTTGTTTTGTAGTAGTGTTGATATAGGAGTTTCGCCAGAATTTCTCCCGTGACAAAATACTTTTCACTGAAAGTCATTCTTCAATTTTTATTAAATGAGACAGATTTTACACTAACTCTAGACAAAAAATATCCAAGTGAATGAGGGAATCAACAATTTTACTTTAAATAGAGTTACACAAACACAAACCATGCTAGAATTTAACCGACAACAAGATCTGAAAAAAGTGTAATTGTTACAAATGAACCAGATGTAAATAATCCCTACCAAGATTTAATCAAAGACAAATTTTGAAAAAACGTAAAAATATCACATCGAGGACTCGAATTTGGAAAGTAAAGTACTAAAAGATAGTAAATTTAATTGATTTTTTTGGGGGGGGGGGGGGGGGTTGGAGTCTCTAGTAGATGATTGGTACTATTTATAATGATCTAGCGATATTTGTAATGATCTAGAGGTAATTACTTTATAGCTGTGTCCAACAATTGCATTTCCTTGAACAGCCTTTATATTCCTCCATCTCCGAAAATTTTGTGCCCATGCCTTCGTGATGCCATGATTTTGCTTCCAAGCGATTTCTTTTACAAGACTCTGTGTCAACAACTCCATGACCTCAATTTGGGACAGTTATTGCCCCGTGATTTAACTTTTCAAGTGATGACTGCCCTATGATCTTATTCCTAAGGGTCTGCATAGCAACGTTTCTATCCCAGAAATAATTTTTTATTAAAAATAGTTTTTTCTATTTCTATTTCTTGGAACAGTTTCTGAGCAAAAAATAGTATTTAGTAACTAAACAAAATTTCTATTCCTGGAATAGAAAAAGAATAGAAACGCGTTTAGGGCGCGAATGATCCATTTCTAATCCATGGACGAGTTTCTCCCTTCTGGGCTACCGGTGGAGGACGGCGGGTGGCGAGGGGGGGAGGGCGGAGGACGGTGGTTGGCGGTGGCAGAGGATGGTACTCGGCGGTGGGAGGCAATGGAGAACAGCGGTCAATGGCGGAGCACGGTGGCGTCAGGCGACAGTGACAGCGGCCGAGGGATGGTGGCAGGAGGTGGATGGCGGCGGAGGGTGGCCATCGTCGGTCGATGGAGCATGACGGCCGGTGGCGAAAGATAGTGGCCGATGGTGGGTGACCACCAGCGTCGGGTGGCCAGAGGCGGGAGGTGGCCGGCGGCCGAGGGCAGCCAGCGCTGGGTGGTGGCCGACGTCGAGCGGTGGAGCACAATGGCCGGCGGCGAAGGATGGCGGCCGGTGGTGGGTGGCCCGCGGCGATGGAGGACGACGACTGGTGTTGGGTGATCGCCGGCATTGGGTGGTTGGTGGGGGGTGGCGACCGGCGTAGAACGATGGAGCACGGTGGCTAGCAGTGGAGGACAGCGACCGGTGGCGGGTGGCGACAAGCGTTGAGCGGCGGAGAATAGTGGTCGACCACAAGAGGCGGGTAGCGGGCGAGAGGCGAGCGTTGGCCGGCAGGCGACGGCGGCGGAAGGCGAGCGGTAGGTAGCAACGAAGGACGGCAAGAGGCGGCGGTGGATGGGTTGCGGCCGATGGATTGTTTTTTATTTTTGTAGAATTCTAGAAAAAAATCGTTTCTTTTTTCTTGTTCCAGAAACATGAAGCAGATTTTTTTTGCTTCTTGTTTTTGTTCCAAATCTATTTCTAGAACACTTTTTTGTTCTAGAAACAAAAAAAAATAGATTTTTTTTACTAAACGGATTTCTATTTTTTTTTTGTTCCGGGGAACAAATGAACAAAAAAACAAAGAAACAGAAACGTTACTAAACAGACCCTAAGCGATAACTGTTCCCTCAAAAATTGTAGGCCCATTTCTTCTCAATCTCAACTGCTTTGCTGATCTTGAGCTTGGTAGCTGTGCTTCTTTGCTCCTCAAGTGAACATTTGCCAATTACTCCATTGTCCCAATTGCTTTATCTGAACAGGTTACTATATTTATATACCTTTCATGCTTTCAAAGAACTTGGATGACATTATGCTATTCACCCATTACCAGTATCCCCATATCGATAATTGCTAGCAGTCCGTCGTCATGTATCGATAACTAAATATGTGCCACCGATGTGTGTTAGTGTCGATAAGCAAATATCAATCTCTATGGTCGTCATTATGGTATCACATGCATGGTATTGTTCACGTGTTGCTCATGTGGCTGTCCACACTCACTTGTTAAGCACGTACTTGTTCATGTCAACGATTCGCTTATTTTTTGATTTAAACAAATGCCCCTTTTAAAAGTATTAAAGAATTAAAAAAAAGTTTTAATTCTTTTAAAACCATATCTTAAACATGCGCACCCTTCTTCCATAGGCGGCTTTAACGTTTAACGTTTCGTATTTTCCGCGCAATCAGCCAGCTCATTGTACCTTGTGGTACTCCGACACGTTGTCTTGATCGTCTCTGGTATGCGGATCATCATCATTAGGGATCGTATCTTTTCGAATTGTCGTCCTGTGAATCGTTGTTCATCCTGGGAAAATATACATGTGCAAAAAAATTGATTTTTATTCCTTCTTCATTTCCAGCCTTAAACCATAGTCTTCCGTTTGGCCTAAAGCCCTCGATTTCTCTTCGTCTCAAGCTCCATTATTTTCCATGGCTCTCAATCTTCCTTAGTATTCTTCTCCAGATTATATAGTCAAGTTCGATAGTCTTAAAAATGATGAGCAATCTGATAATTGTTGCTTTCATCTCTTGAACTTGACTTATGAGTACCCTGAGTGGCTTATCCTCGGTCCTTGCCTCAAAAGTCACCTCCGAATCCCATCCTCTCTTAGGCTTTGATTTCCTCAAAGGAGTGGGGAATTACTTCCCATTCAAAGGCCTTCTATTGTAGACATCTGAGCTACTGAACCTTCTCGAGTCGGGTTTCCCTATTTTCGAAGTAGGTTTCTATACATGGTGTCTATGGATGAACACCGACAATCAGATACAGCTTGCTTGGAAAAAGGCGGGGATTGAAACTGCTCTCCAAGTAGCGTCAACGAGGATTTAAATCTGGGTCTTCCAAGTGATGCAATCAGTTTCTGGTCTCCATCGACCAACTGCTTCTTCTTTCCCTAGGGCCCCATGTCGATCTCCCTTTTAGATGCTTACGCTGTCGCTGGCTTCCTTCCTAATGGCTCACCCGTAAAGGATATTGGTCCTCCTGATCTCCTCAGTCCTACCGTTGTTCCTATCAACGTTCTAGCTTATGGAAGATTCTCGACTAGATTTATCGAAAGTCTGGTCTAGTCACTAATGTCGAGCATGCAGCCTACTTGCTTTTTTGGCTTTACGTTTTCTTCCATCCAGCGGTCAAGGTGTCAAGTACCTTCCAGGGATTGTTTCTAGTCTTGTAGCAGGTAAACTAATTGCTCTAGGTCCACTTGTTCTCACTACTTTGTATAGGAGTTTTACCCATGCTTCTTCAGCTATGCGGTCTATGGAAGGTTGTACCCTTTTTGGCCAGTTTTGGTTTCTTCACGCTTGGATTGCCTTATACTTGCTGTCTTTCTTTGGTGATGAACCTCGTGTTCCACCTTATTATGGGCAAATGGACTCTCAACCCCATTTTTCTTATTCTGCCGGTTGTCGATTGTTGAGTCGTCCTTATTTGCATGTACCAAGGATTCTCCCTTAAAAATGTTAGGAATGTGATTCAAATCACTAACGGCTAGTAGGAAGTGGTCTTGGTGATCTTTTTAGTAAATCTCATGATTGTAGGAACTATCATTAGTGATCCTTATTCAGTGGGAACATGATCCCACATTATCACATTTTTTTTTGTTTTCTAGGAGTTCAGTTATTTGAATTTAGCTATTTATTAGCTTGTTCCTTTGTTATGTTTATGGGTGTGTTTTCGAATTATTGAATGAAAAAGGATCACTTTGTTATTGCATTGTGTTATCTTTTTCATATCTTCTATCGCCTTTAAAGCTCTTTTACTTTAACATTTTGGTATCAGAGCCAGGTTCTTCTTTCTAACTTGAACAGCAACGGCCTCATTAGGATCCAACTCAATGCAGTCAATGATTCTAGTCTTCAAGGGTGAGAATTTCGATTTCTGGAGGATCAAGATGAGGACACTTTTCAAGTCTCGGGGAGCTTTGGGAGGTGGTTGAAGATGGGTATAGTGAGATTGATGATGAAGCAAAGTTGAGGGAGAATAGAAAGAAAGATGCAAAAGCACTTTGTTTCATTCAGCAAGGACTTCATGAAAGTGTTTTCTCAAGAATTTCAACAGCAGAAAGTGCAAAGGAGGCGTGGGAGATTCTGAAAACTGAATTCCCGGGATCATCCAAAGTCATTACAGTCAAGCTCCAATCATTGAGAAGGGAGTTTGAGTCACTGTCAATGCAATCCAATGAATTTGTTCAGGACTTTCTATCGAGAACAAAAGCAGTTGTCAATCACATGAAGTCTTATGGAGAGAATATCACGGATGGGACTGTTGTTGCAAAGATCTTGAGAAGTCTCACTCCAAGGTTTGATCACATGGTTGCAGTAATTGAGGAGTCAAAGGATCTGTCAGTCTTCACTGTGGATGAACTCATGGGGTCACTGCAGGCACATGAGGATCGATTGAACAGATCACAAGAGAAGAGTGAAGAAAAAGCCTATGCCGTGAGAGATTCTACTCAAGATGAAGGGAGAAACAACAGTAGCAACAGAGGAAGAGGATGTGGCGGTTCAAGAGGAAGAGGCAGAGGCAGAGGTTGGGTGGAGCAAAGGAAATGTTACACGTGCGACAAACAAGGTCATCTTGCAAGAGACTGCAGAAGCAGTCAAGCTAAATTTGCTGCTAAGGAAACCTGAAGCAACAGAAGAAGACTTTCTGTTCATGGCGTTAATGGAGCATGGAAAGGAAGAAAAGGCTGTATGGTTCATAGATAGTGGTTGCTCTAACCACATGATTGGGATGAAGGAGATGTTTAGAGAGCTTGATGAAACTCAAAGAATGGTGATTCGTTTGGGGAACAACAAGCAAATCCAAGTAGAGTGAAAGGGTATAGTTGAGGTAAAGTCTATTTCTGGGAAAAGTAAACTCATTTCTAGTGTTCTATATGCTCCAGAGTTGGCCCACAATCTCTTAAGTGTGGGACAGCTTTTACTTAGTGGTTTTACTATTTTATTTGATGAAACATGCTGCACTATTACTGAGAAAGCAACAGGTCATGTTTTGGCCAAAGTAAATATGGCTGAAAACCACATGTTCCCCTTAGTTTTCAGCAAATTGGAAAGTCACGTAATGGTCACTATGTCTAAGAATGCCTCTCAACTTTGGCATCTTCGATATGGTCACCTAAACACAACTGGATTGAGGTTGCTAACTCAAAAGGAGATGGTAAGTGGTCTTCCACAAATTGAAACGGCTGAGGCAATATGTGAGGGATGCATGTATGGGAAGCAAAGCAAGAGGCCATTCCCTATTGGTCAATCTTAGAGAGCAACTAAGCCGTTGGAGCTTGTACATGCTGATTTGTGTGGCCCCATGAGTGGCCCCATGAGGACCGAGTCATTAGGTGGCAGTAAATATTTTCTACTATTTGTCGATGATTACAGTAGGATGAGTGGCTGTATTTTCTCAAATTTAAGTCAGAAGCCTTTGAGCAATTTGTCAAGTTCAAGGCTCTTATGGAAAAGCAGAAGGGGAGCAACCTGAAGACATTGCGCACTGACAGAGGAGGAGAGTTCACTTCTAGAGAGTTCAATCAATACTGTGAGAAGCATGGAATACACAAAGAGCTGACTACACCTTACACTCCAGAGCAAAATGGAGTAGCGGAGAGGAACAACAGAACAATTGTTGAAATGGCAAGAAGTATGCTAAAAAGTAAGGGGCTACCTGATAGATTTTGGGCGGAGGCAGTGACTACTGCCATCTATTTGATCAATATCTCACCAACAAAAGCTGTTCTTAACAAAACTCCTTATGAGGCCTAGTCAGGTAAAAAGCCTTCATTTGAGCATCTTAAAATTTTTGGGTGCATTGTGTATATAATGATTAATGCACACGAAAGACATAAGCTAGAAGGAAAATCAATTAAGTGCATTTTTATTGGTTATTGCTCACAAACTAAGGCTTATAGGGTCTATAATCTAGCAACTGGTAAAGTGATTATAAGCAAGAACACAGTGTTCAATGAGGAAGACTATTGGCAATGGGAAGACAAAGGAAAAGCTCTTGTATTTCAGATCAAAGATGTTGAAGAAGTACATAGTAGGGAGACTAGAAGCATGACCACATCAGAATCAAATTCAGTTGCGAGTCCAGATGGCTCGAACTCAATTGGCAGATCAATTCTCACGACCTCAACTCACCAGGGCAGCAGCTCAAATTCGTCTAACAATGGTACAGGTTCCACGGATGGAGATACAGACAATGATGATGATGATAGTGAGACACCACCTATGAAGTTCAGGTCACTTAGAGAGATCAATGAGTCATGCACATTTGTTCTCTATGTAGCTGAATCCTCCTCATATGAAGAAGCAGCAGAAAAGTTAGAGTGGAGATTAGCAATAAAGGAGGAAATGTCAGCAATTGAGAAGAATGAAACCTAGAGTTTGGTTGATCTACCAAAGAATAAGAAAGCCATAGGTTTGAAATGGGTATTCAAAACCAAATATAATCTAGATGGAACTCTACTAAAGCATAAGGCAAGGCTAGTGGTGAAGGGCTACTCACAAAGGAAAGGGATAGATTTTGAAGAAACATTTTCTCCTGTGGCAAGGTTTGAAACAATTCGAGTGATACTATCAATAGTGGCATTTCTCAAGCTTTGTGTTTATCAATTTGATGTCAAGTCCGCCTTTCTTAATGGAGAACTAAGTGAGGAAGTTTATGTAGCTCAGCCTGATGGGTTTGTTAATCAAGAGAGTCCAAATAAGGTCTATAAACTTAAGAAAGCCTTATATGCACTTAAGCAAGCTCCTAGGGCATGGTACATGAAAATAGATACATATTTTCTGCAATTTGGCTTTAAAAGAAGTGAAAATGAGCCAACGATGTACATTAAGAGCTGTGGGCAATATGTTTTTTTATTAGTATGTTTGTATGTTAATGATATGATATATGTGGGGTCTAACAGCTCTTTAATTACATAATTTAAAAGCCAAATTATACAGAAGTTTAACATGACAGATCTGGGCAAGCTTCACTACTACTAGGGAATGGAGGTAAGGCAATGTAAGGAGGGGATCTTCATAGCTCAAAAGAAGTATGCAATGGATCTTCTGAAGAAATTCAACCTGAACGGGTGCAAAGCAGTAGAACCACCCATGAATGTGAATGAGAAACTTTAGGAGGATGATGGGTATAAAGCTGCTGATGCGCAAAAATTCAAAAGTTTAGTTGGCGATTTAATTTATCTCGCGCATACAAGGCCGGATATCATGTTTGCAGTGAGTTTGGTATCAAGGTTTATGCACAAACCAACAAAACACCATTATGGAGCAGTTAAGAGAGTGTTAAAGTATGTTGCACGAACTCTAGAATTGGGGATTTGGTATTGTCAAACTAAATCTCTGAAACTGGAGCGTTATTGTGATAGTGATTGGGTGGATTCATCAGTTGATAGAAAAAGTACAACAGGTTTTTGCTTTACACTTGGATCAGGAGTAGTCACATGGAGATCAAAGAAACAATCTACGGTTGCCTTATCATCGTGCAAGGCAGAATATGTAGCTGGAGGAGCAGCAGCGTGCGAAGCCGTTTGGATGAGAAAACTCTTGCTTGACCTTGGTATGAAGCAAGAGGGGGCAACTGAGATTCATAGTGACAGTAGTTCAGCTATAGCTATGACAAAAAACCCCGTCTTTCATGGTCGAGCTAAGCATATAGAAATAAAGCATCATTTTATAAGGGAGCTAGTAGCTAAGGAGGAAATCAGCTTGAAATTCTGCAATTCAGATGATCAAGTTGCTGACATCTTTACAAAGGCACTGTAATATTCCAAGTTTAGTTACTTAAGAAGCAAGCTTGGGATGGGGGGAGTTTGAATCAAGAGGGGGTGTTAGGAATGTGATTCAAATCACTAACGGCTTGTAGGAAGTGGTCTTGGTGATCTTTTTAGTAAATCCCATGATTGTAGGAACTGTCATTAGTGATCCTTATTTAGTGAGAACATGATCCCATGTTATCAGGTTTTGTTCTGTTTTCTAGGAGTTCAGTTATTTGAATTTAGCTATTTATTAGCTTGTTCCTCTGTTATGTTTATGGGTGTGTTTTCGAATTATTGAATGAAAAAGGATCACTTTGCTCTTGCATTGTGTTATCTTTTTCATATCTTCTATCGCCTTTAAAGCTCTTTTACTTTAACAAAAAAAATTTCTTCGATGAACTCTTGAATTTGAATCAGGTGGCTTCGAGTTTCTCCTTATGCTTCAGCGACTTCCCTTCTTTCTATGACTTTTTCCTTCAACAGCAGTCTTTTGATTTTTGGGTCGATGTGCTCGCCACGGTTGATTGTCCTTCCAAACTGTTGGTGAAAGGAAGGTTTTACCACTGGTTCGAGGTGCATTATCCACAATACTGTGCCCTGACAGTTTGGTTTGAAGCAAGCTGTGCCCATGCCTATCTAACTTCATCAAGGCACGTGATTAGCAGATAATACAATAGTTTAAGGGAAGAGATAGACATCGTTATGAGAGAGCTTGGGCACTTGCACATTGGATTTGACCATAGGAATTGATCCATCGAATGGGAGTGCAGCATTATTAGGCCATATCAACTGTAAATTAATGCATGAGATTCTACTGTGCACTTCTTTCTCTCCGTCTTTTTTCCCAAGGATAAGTACGTGAGCATTTCTTTATTGTTATTTCCTGCTTTTGACCACGTGTGTATCAGTAATTATTTAGGCCTTTTCCCCTTGCTATCTTCTAGTTTTTTTTTCCTTCTCTTTTTTGTCAATTTTTATTTGCCCTGAAGCATAGTTTGGTTTGGTTCACCTTGGTTGCAGATAAAAGTTTAAGGTTGACTTGTAAAAATATGATTGCTCGAGTTGAATTGATAAATACAAAGTTGATATGGCCTATGCAAAAACTGTTCTGCTGACTGATACGGGTGGATTGAAACAAGTAACAGTATTCAGGGCCACGCAAGAAAAGGGAATAAAATTTTCCATCGACTATTTACAGCGATGACCGAGATAGAATTGCCATCCAAGGCAATGAAAGCAGGATCATATAAGCTAATTCATCACCATAAATTAAGAATAGTTCCTAATGCCAGGCACTAATCAATGATGGTAGCATGTGCAAAAACACGTCCCACAATAAGGTTTGCTCTGCATACTCTAAATTGAATTATAAGGATTTGAACTAGTTCGTAAAAGCACCTACCAAAAAAGGATAAACTAGTTCGTACAAAGGCCTAATATCCAAAAAAAACCTCAAACTTTAGCTTTGTCCCATTTCTACCTTTTGTCTCATAAAAAATCTCCAACTTTAGGTCATGTCCCAATTCTACCATAAACTTTTTATTGTCCCATAGAAAATTTTAAATTTTATGTCTTGTCCTAATTTTACCCTAAGCTTTTTTTTGCCCCATAAAAAACGTCAAACTTTAGGTCTTGTCCCAATTTTACCATCCAGTCTCAATTTTACTGTAAAAATTTTTAGAATCTCATAAAAAATTACAAAATTTTACTTGAGTTACAAATATGACTACATTAACTCTCCGTCCAAAATTTCTCGTTGACAACCAAGAGATTGAAATCTCTCAAGCAAGAGCTGTTTGAGTATTCCAAGCACTCTTTGACCACAAGAGATGGAATATTCGCAAGCATGAGAGATCGATAAGCGCAAAATCCTGAGGGTGATTTTGACGGAGGGTTGATAGAGATCTTTATGAAACAAAAAAATTAGAGTGAAATTGAAACTTGACTTAAAGTTGAAATTTTTTTATGAGATAAAAAAAGTTTATGGTAAAATTGATACTAAACCTAAAGTTGAGGGTTTTTATGAGATGGAAAAAAGTTTATGGTAGAATTGGGACTTGACCTAAAGGTAAGGGTTTTTTATGAGACAAAAAAAAAGTTTAGGGTAGAATTGGGACATAACCTAAAGTTGGAGGTTTTTTATGAGATAAAAGGTAGAAATGGGTTAAAAACTAAAGTTTGAGGTTTTTTTGGATATTAGATCTTCGTACAAACACAAAAGAATTGTACACTGCTTATATGTTTCCCTTTTTGGCTTATATGCTGATTAATTAGTTGTTAACTACCGCCAGTAGCTATAAGTATTAGGATTGTAATTTGAGAAAAAGACGGCCAATCAATCAATGAATATCATTTATTAAATTTTATCTCGCTGCTATCTTTACATTCCAATACCCTTTTACATGGTTGGCCGCAATTATTGCCCCTAGTCTTTGTACTTTTAATTTTTTTGTCAATTCTCGATTATAGTCCAAGAATCAGTAGAGGACCCCTTACAACTTGTGTCGATTGTCTCATTAAGATGAAACAACTACTTATCTGTTTTCTTTTTTGGCTTAAATGCCGTTTACCTAGAATTTGATGCCAGTGAGCGATACGGATTCCTAATTAGAATTTAGGGTGCGTTTGTTTCGCGAAAATTATATCATTTTTGGAAAATAATTTCCAAGAAGTCATTTTCCAATGTATGGCTAAAACCTAAAAAAGATTTGGAATGTATTTTCAATTGTTTAGTGAGAAAAATCTAATAGTAAAAATTATCAAAAAAAAATTAGATTTTTAAGTTATTATAAATTATTTTTATTGTTAAATTATTTTTTTCACTTTTTTCTTTTTCCTTCTTCTTCCTCTCATCCACCTCTCCACCTCACCCGCCGCTCCTTCCTCCTCTCCACCCCTACCACCGTAGCCATCTCCGACGACCTCGCCTCCCTCTATGCCGACTCCGTCCACCTTGGCCACCTAATCCTCAACCCTGGGCAAGCTTGAGCTCACCGAGATTTGGCGAGGCCTCGAGCGAGCTCGCCTCGCTAGCCTGTGTCTTGGCTAGTCACCGAGCTTCCAACTAGGGGTCAGCATGATGGATCGCCCAAACCAATACCGGACCAGATCAGATCGGACCGGCCGGTTTGGTCCAATTCTCGGGAGTATCGGTCCGATTCCCGGTTCCTAAAAGTGGAACCGGTTTCCGGGAGGTCTAGTTCCCGTTTCTAGAGTGGGAACCGGACTGGACAGGACTGATAATTTTTTTTGCTCAAAAAATATATTTATTTATTTACTTTTTTAAAATTTATGAAAAAAGTAGAAATAATTTTTATCTGTTTACCTATGGCCACTGTGGGCCTCTGCGGCAAAAGTCCCCCTTTCTCATAAAATTGAAAACAGAGTCTTCTGTAGCAAACCCTAATCACCGAGGCTCTCCCCAATTCACTCTCGCCAATTCCTCACTTAGTTTACGCAACCTCGCTCAATGCCTTTCCCTCTCGTGGCCTTGCCAGTGGCCTCATGCCTCGCTCGATGACGACGACCAACCGAGGACGAGTGCTCCTCTTGCCCAGCGGTACTCGATCTCCGCCGCCTCCTTACCCTCCTCGCAGCACATGCTGGCCGCCAAGGTGCAGCGACTCAAGGACGATGTCCAGGTTTTTCGAAATGCTCCCATGTCTCGCATCCATTTTTTGGTTTGATTGAGTGTGGGGGAGATTGAGTTGGTTTCATTGGAACCGAACCAGATCGGATCGGACCGATGGTCTGGTCCGATCTTCAATCCTAGAGACTGGGAACCGGTTTTCCCTATCCGGTTCCCGGTTCTTGGGTGGGACTGGACCGGACTGGGAACCGCTCACCCCTACTTCCAACCGTTGCCAATGCGCGCAGCCGGTGAAGGAAGAAGGAGGAAGGAAAAGAAAGAAAAGAGAAAAGAAAAAAAGAAAGAAGAAAAAAGAAAAGAAAAGAAAAAGAAAAAGAAAGAAAATAAGAAAAGAGAAGAAGAGATTAACAAATAATTTCAACAAAGAATAATTAAAAATTTGATTTTTCTCAGAAAAATATTTTATAAGAATAATTTCAACAATCAAAGATCCACGCACGGTCTTTGTGAACTTGACTAGAGCTCAAGCATCGAGGATCGAACACAGCTTTTGTGGACCCGAGTTCAGGTGCCGTAGCATTAGGTACGGGCACGAGGGGTTTGAGCCTGACCTTGATGGTCTCGGGCGTAGGCTAGCGAGCTTAGCCTCGCCAGCCTACACTCGTGGCCAAGGCCAGGAAAAAGAAAGAAAAGAAAAGAAAAAACATTAACAAATTTGAGATGAGTAATTCTAAAAAATATTTTCACCTTCTTAGATTAGGGGATTCACTTTTCTAATTTTATACATAAATGTTTTCCTTGACTGGAAAGTATTTTTAGTTGACTTATCATTTTCAATGAATCAAACGAGTGAAAGTCCGAAAAACAGATTTCCCGAAAACACTTTTCCTCAAACAAACGCATTCTTAATGAACAAAATACCTTGTTGGGAATTATTCCTAATTGAAATCAATTGGAGATCTTCTTAATGAACACTAGTTGTTAAATTTTATCTCCTTGCTATCTTTACATTCCAATACCATTTTACATAGCTGGCCACGATTATTGCCCTTGGTCTTTGTACTTTTAATTTTCTTGTCAATTCACATTTTATGTATGAGAATCAACAGAGGACCCCTTACATCCTGCGTTGATTGGTTCATTGATCAATCTTTTGAATGTAACTTTGTTGACACTTTTCGGCGAAACAACTATTTATTTGTTTTCTTTTTTGGCTTAAATGCGACTTAATTGGAATTTGATGTGAGTGAGCGATAGGGATTCCTAATTAGAATTTAGTCAACAAAATATCTTGTAGGGAATTATCCCTAATTGAAATCAATTAGAGACTTTTTTCTTATAATATGAATGGCACCCGCTGGAGATTCATTTTTTCAAACCCCTTACTGCATGTTGCAGGAGCCCTTCTCTTGTGTAAATAACCGTGTATTTACTGACGTTCTTTGTTTTGTTGTAGTGTTGATATAGGTCAAACCTTAAACACAATCTTGGGGGTCATCCTGTTCCTAATATGGGAAATCCTATCTCCAAAGCACTTTGATGCCATGTGAGAAGGAACACTTCTCCTAAAGCTCCCCTTGTTTTCTGCACACGTATTGACTAAAGCATCGGAGGGGAACCAAGGGCAAACGCGAATGGATGGAGTAATTTGGGCCGAAGAAAATCACACGCTAACTTCAAATGGACATGCCAAATTTGGGCACCATCAAATGGCTAGGGTGGCGGTAGCAGCTAGATGTGCATCGGTAACGGCGGATTGTGGTGAATTGGATGGCGCGAAGTGACTCTTTGAGGAATAAGAAGAAAGGTAAAAAGCATAAAAAAAAGAAGGACAAATGAAAGAAAAACGATGAAACTCATCTCAGTTGTTAAAATCAGTAAGCTGACGAGAAATTTGAAGATGCCTAAATCTAGAGGCTTATGAAGTCTACGTACTCAGCATAGTCTAATCCATTTTCTACGTCTTATCAGTGACAAGGATGGATGTTAATCACCGAGTTCGATAGGATGAGCTTATAACCAAGTGCAACATAAAAGTGGTCCAATGTTGCAGATGATTTAGATAAAGGTTAAATGGACCAAGGCCCAGAGATTTGCACTGGAATTATGTGCCCCTTCCTTGAGTTAAAAGGCACCTCCATGATTGGGGCAGCTAAAAAGAATGGATGTTAATCACTATCAAACCGCAATTGCGGGCTTTACCTGGGTGGCTGAACGAGAGGGTTGATTTACATCTTCCTCTTGTGTGATGGTTGATAATTTAATTTATATACCAAGGGCATGTTTGGTACAATCTTTGTTACACTTTTTATAAGTTGTCGGGCAAATTCATCGTACCCGTAGCATCTCGCGATTTCAGTTGCTAACACTTCTAGAAGCACCCTCATCGAGTTTTGAGGTATTGCAGCTTTAAAAAGCATAATGAATAATTATTAAACAAAGTTACAACATTTCATGGCATGGCTACAGCCCAACACAGATATGGCCATACTATAGCAAACAACTACTTAAAGACATGGCTTAAACTAGAGCACTAGTGACAAGAAGGGGAATTGTTACGTACTGAACGTGGTTGTCTTGATTAATTGCTTTTCTATCAAAATTAGTTTCACAAAATCGTATCTTACGATTTGTTAGCGTAGGATTTTACAAAATATTGGAAATGTCCCTAAAAATAATGTAAGAATGAGATGATATCGACTGTACAAATCTAGGTTAGATAAAACTAGTTACGTAGCCGGTGGCTTACGTGGGCATGCGTTCATAAATATTTCATTGTATGTGTAGTGTAATTGCCAATATAAACTTGGATCAGAAAATATATACTAAGTTTTATTAATTTCAATAAATAAAGTATATTATCTTATTATAATATCAAATCGTAAAACATTTTGATTCTTTCTTTCTCTCAAAGATTATTCGAGGGTATTGATGGCTTACTTTTTAATATCATGATCTCAATACTCTTTACGAGCCACACATGAAGACCTCGGTGGCTTGATCTCAAGTCGATGTTGTGTTCTTCTAAAGGTTCAGTCTCCGAGAAAGAGCAATTCCCCAGATTGTCACTATGTCCACCGTCTATAAGGGGTGTGGAAATAAAGGGAGGAGCCTCCAATTTATAAAGAGAAGAGGAGTTTTGATCCTCATACTTGAGCGGGTTGATTTGAGATTTTCCCTCAATAATTTTGCATTTAAAAAAAATATAGCCAATCAATCTCAAATTTCACTTGGATATATGGCAGTTTAAGTTATATAATTGTCGTATTGTCAGATAATAAACCAACAAATTAATACTCATGAGCTTATCTCTTATCTCGACCTAGAAATACCTCAATTTCAAATTAAGTCGATTGTAAAAAAAAATGCTTATTTTCATTTATTGCTAAACATACTTGCTACAAATAATATAAGCCATATATAATATAAGTGGCATGCAAAATAACATTTTAGAAGAAGGAAGTAAAACAAAATAAAATGAAATTCAAATAAGTTGCAATTTTTATACTTTTACGGCAATGTTTAAATTAAGTGAGTACTAAGTTAAATTATTCATGGTAATAAAAGAAGTCATCATTCAAGTTATTTGGATTGAATCTTGAATTGAATGGATAAATAATGTATTCATTCATGTAATTAACAAATGGTATATTTAATTTACGAGTATTATTCATTTAGTATGATATATGTCTCTTTTGCATTAATTTCAAATTGAACGGATTAATCATATATTTGTAATCACTTAGATAAGTCAAAAGAGATAAATGTTTAGGAAGGATAACAGAAATTTATTTCAAGATATTTATCTTTATCGTTGTCTATTTTATTGGTCAAATATATTTATGTCAGATGATTTTTTCTTATCCATTCTTAAATTTAAAATTTAACAAGCAATACATATCTGAGGATGACAAATCACTAAACCAATATTAATTGAATGAATATGGACCATACCGCACAATTATGTCACGGCTTGCCACGTGGCAACTGCAGAGGTAAAGTTAAGTTAGGTACTGTGCGACGAGTACGTGAGCGATCTAAACAAGATTCGATAGAGAAGATGGTAAGTGCCCGTAATATACTTTATTAAACAAATAAATTAACCATGTCACTCAAGAAGCGGATGCATTTGTCAAGTTAATGAGCTTTCTTTTATTTTCTTTCATTTATTTTTTTATTCTGTGCTACTAGCTTCAATTACTTGGACGCTATACCAATTCTTCTACATGGATTTTGACTTAAAAGGAGGAAATTGAACGGTGAGTTTCTTTTCCCCACAAGGGCCACATAGTGAAGCTAGTGAGTGCGTCTCAGTTAAAGCAAAGCTTAGCTCCACATACTACTAAGATGGGCTAGAGGTTCATTGGGTTGCATGTGTAGCCCCCGCGAGTCAAATTACTCTGATCTGATAGGGGCTCTTTCAGGCGCAGATCACCCTAAATGGGAAGTAAAAGTGCTTAATCAAAGAAGGCCATGGCACGATCTGTTAGTGCACTTTTCGGATCTTCAGCTGGCCCATTGTAATAGCAAGTCCAACAAGACAGCAGAATGGGTTGTTAAAGCCAAAAAAAAACAAAAAAAACTGCCACGAAATCGGGCTATTTATCGTCTCAAGCCATTGAGGATTTACTTTGTTCTGAAGTTTTGTTTACGCATTCTCCATCTCCAACCGAACGAATGAGGAACTATCTTTTCTGACAAAAGAAGAATGACCGGTCAGCCTGTGTGAGATTGACCCGCAACCCCACATGCAACTTGATCGGTTATTAGATTAACTGTGTTTGGTTAACCCAACTTATGTCTGCAGCTGTTGCCCCAAGATACAACACCACCGGAGCTGCCACTAAGCCACCGTGATTCAGCCACCTTCACCATCCCTCCACCACCTCTTCCTCCATCATCTCCTATCATTACGCTTCCATTACCGCCACAATGGGTTTGATTGAGTTCAAATGGAATTACATGAAGTATAGCCAGAAGCAAACTCCAGTTTCCTTCTGTTAAACCTAATTTTTGCAGCGCATCTAGAAAGTTTCACCGAAGAATGTTTGGGGCAAATACTGAGTCCCCTAAAAGACATAACTTATGTACCGTAGTCTGCTATAATTTCCATATTACGAGTCTATAAAATCTTTTCCTAGTTATTAAACCTACGCAATTGATCAAGAAAGTTATAACTAGACTAGAATAGCCTCCAATTATGGGTCAATTGGACACCTAAAGCCCACACATGTCAAGGAGGTTTACTCCTTAGGTCCCTTTGCCTTGCAGAAGGGTTAGGATCATGCAATAGTAACACCAAAAGCGAGATGAAGTAGAAAGGGCGTGAGAAGAGAAGCAGGTAATTCTAGTAGACACGAATGGCAGGTGGCATGTGAGGAATGTCTCAGTTACTTGAGAGTTGTTGAAAGTCAGGAGAGAAACCCAAAATTAATGAGGAGTCAACAGCCAAATGTCCCCAAATGAATGGACTATTGGGTTACAGGTAGTGAAAGAGCCATGCTGCTTAATGGCTAGGAGGACATGGGCCAATCGGGTTTCCACATGTCGGAAGAATATGGGCCAACACCAAGTCCACTACAAAGAGTTTGGGGATAGTCTAAACTATCCTTAATGGGCCTAGCTCTAAGTCCACTAAGTCAAAACTCTCTAAAACATCTCACAAGGATAGAAATAACAGAAGGCCTTGTCACTTATTCTAATTTATTATTGTATAAGATAATGCTTTCGTGAAGCAAAACCTGCAAAAATTCCCCTAAGAGAGGACACTTGTTAGGAAATTTAAGCAATTACAACAAGAAAAAAATATTTCTTTTCACAAACATTGTAATGACCTAACATGAGACATAAATATTTCTTTCTAGTAGTACTGATCACACCAACTCGGTGTAGAAGAAGAGAGAATTGAGAGAACGATCATCTCAAAGAAAGGCAATCGTGTCAACAAAGAAGCAAAAGGGAAGTCATCTAAACAAAAAATCAAAATGACAATCATAACAATATAGAATTAAAAAGGGCAATCATGTCGGCAAAGAATCAATAACAACCGCCTTCTTATTTTTTTTCTTAAAATATTTTGGATGAGAACGATGAAATTTATAATCTAATAATTTTCCACTTTAAAAAACCTTTTGCAAGAATTCCCCCTAAATATAGACCATAATGAGATTTGACAAGGCACCTGCATAACACTTCTATGACAAAACCAAAAGAGTCTAGATTCGCTTTTTATTACATCAAGAAATAAATAAAGATTTCAAGAAAGAAATGAAAAGCCAGAGGTAGAGAGACGATCAATGGAATCTAGCATAATCGGCATCGGGGAAGGTGATCAACAAGAGAGGTCCTAAGTATGACCTTAAATTACCTCGTCTAAGGTTTTGTGTCGACCTCAGCATTCCTTAGATGTTAAATATAAAAAGGGTAAAGCCAGGTATTGAACTCGAGAAAGATTCAGCCAATTATAGAGGTGCAAAATATGCGGGTACCGATACGTTAAAATAAAGAACACAAAGTCATAACTCGCTCCATAGGTTGGAGATAGCCGGAAGAGGCCCCTGTACGTGGAAACACCCCTTCTCAACGAGGGAGAACTTTGTTGAGGAGCGAAGTCCTTGAGCCAGTGCGTCCTTAATTGCGAAGTATACGGACAACAGCAGCATAGCTGTTCTTGGCGGCTGTGTTGAAGATTTTGTGGCGGGCTTGGCTCTATGACGAAGGGCTATGTGAGCGAAAGTGAAACACAAACGCAAGGCTCTTTGTATTTCATTGGAATCTCGAATACAGGCAATGACTATCCTTTTTCAAAACCCAAATTGGATCAAGAGGTGTTAAAATGAAGTTGAGCATTGTTAAATGGATGGGTCAGGTCATATTATAAATGGTCCGACTCAAATTGACACATTACTCCATTTCTAATTTCTCGATCCATATCCAACTGATATAAGATCCGACCGGATTCATATTGTTAAAACACTTCCATATTTAACCTAATTTAGAAAAACTTGTTTTTTATGATTTTTTTAAAATATTATATTGTTACAACATTTTCATATGTTACAAATCTAGTGGACAATTTTATAATTTTTTTAAAAATTATAAAATGTTTTTCATGAAGTCATTTTCCTATGAAAATGATAATATTTTCTTGTGTTTGACCAAAACATGAAAATGAACTAGAAGATATTTTCCGTCTTGTGGTATAGCAAATCTCATTTGATTTTCCTCCGTGCACCCGTTTTAATAATTTTTATATTTATTTTTCAAAAAAACAAAATTTTAATTTTTTTTCTTTTCTTTCCTATTTCTTTTTCCCTCCAATTACCGATTGGTCACAGGCGAGGTCTGGTGAGCTCAAGTCTCGAGCATCACCTAAGGCCAGTTAGGCCTAGTGAGGCCTCAACCTCGCCAAATCAGAAAGTTCAAGATATGCCGGCCGTGGTCAGCCATCAGCCGAAAATGAAGGAAAAAGAAAAAGAAAAAGAAAAATAATAAAAAGAGAAAAAATAAAAATAATTATATTATACTTATTATTTCAATTTTTTAAAAAAGCATTTTTATAAGGACGAAAAAAGGAAAGAGCGTGTGTGGGCATAATGGGTTAGAAAATGGGTTCTAAACTCAATCCATTTAAACAAATTTATTTTATGCTTAAAATTTTAAAACCCATTTAAAGAGGGCTCTTCAAAATTGAAGTGAAACATATATAATCAAGTTATTTTTTAAATGGATTATTATATGGATTTAAGACCCACTTTTAACAGGTGTAGGTATTTTTTTCAAGGTCAAGGTAAGAAAAAGGCTCTAACCCAACAGGAAGAATTAGGGCATACAAACACAGGAATATTAAAATAATGAATACATGAGTGGAACTTTCAATTATAGGACAGGCCTTTTAGGCTCATGGTGCAATTATCTCTAGTGCTATCATCAAACCTAGCCTATAAATTTTGTTCGAAGCAACACATCACATGTAGACGAACTAAGCTCCGAGGAGAAAATATTGGGTGTAACTGTAATTCCAGCGTGGCAAAATTCGAGTCACTCACCGAGCAACATGTGTTGTCCGAGCCCCACCATGTCAGAGCTGAAAAGCAAGACTCTCTCTCCTCTCCGCACTTTTGCTCCCCCAATCGCCTTCGATGAGCTGACGTCGACGCCTCCGACAAACGATATCGACGCCTTCACCTCCGCCTCCGCCCAGCCCTTGCCGACGCCTCCGCCACGCCCTAGCCAATGCCTCTGCCCAACCTTATCCATTTCTTTCCCTTTGGCCTGTGGCCGGTACACGGCCATGGTCGGCAACCGGCCACAGGTGAGGGGCGCCGCGGCCCTTGCCCGCCACAGGTGAGGGTCGCTTTCCCGGATTCGGCGACGGATTGGGGAAGTTGTGGAGGGAGGCAACGACATCGGAGACGCAAGGGACCTCGAGGATGCAAGGGCTGTGGGAGGGCCTGGGGTCACGGGCGATGACGACGGGGGCTTTGGCATGTTCTTGGACCCAAGGAGCGGTGGACGAGGCGGAGTCCACGATGTCGTCGCCGTCACAGCCGCCGTCCTTCGGAGCACCGTTGTGGGAATTGAACGCGGGAGGTTATCGGAGACGGAGGTTGATAGAAAGCTGCAGAAAGAGAGAGAAAACAAAAGGCGGCCGTGAAGCAGGGGAGAGAGGAGAGAGATCTGACGCGGTGGGGCTCGGACCACACGTGTCGCCCAAGAAATGGACTCGAATTTTGCCACAATGAAATCATAGTTGCACTCATTATTTTCTCAGCTCCGAGTAGTTTGGCCCAAAGGTAAAAAAGCTCTTGCCCAAACCGAAGAAACCCAGCAAAGGCCGAGGACAGATCCGTCATTTCAGGGGATCCTCCCCCTCCCGCACCCCGCAAGTAACCCTACTCATATAAAAACCAAAACAAAGCTCGCGCCTCCGGCTCCCACCGCTTCGCCGCCGCTCACCACTGTCTCTCTCGTCCTCGCCCCTCTTCTTGACCCCTCGCGAGCCTCCGCCATGCCGCCGAAGTTCGACCCCACGCAGGTAGTCGACGTCTACGTCCGCGTGACCGGCGGCGAGGTCGGCGCCGCCAGCTCCCTCGCCCCCAAGATCGGCCCCCTCGGCCTCTCCCCCCAAGAAGATTGGCGAGGACATCGCCAAGGAGACCGCCAAGGACTGGAAGGGCCTCCGGGTCACCGTCAAGCTCACCGTCCAGAACCGGCAGGCCAAGGTCTCGGTGGTCCCGTCGGCGGCCGCCCTCGTCATCAAGGCCCTCAAGGAGCCCGAGCGCGACCGTAAGAAGACCAAGAACATCAAGCACAGCGGCAACATCTCGCTTGACGACGTCATCGAGATCGCCAGGGTGATGAGGCCGAGGTCCATGGCCAAGGAGCTGAGCGGGACGGTGAAGGAGATACTCGGGACGTGCGTGTCCGTCGGGTGTACGGTCGACGGGAAGGACCCGAAGGATCTGCAGGAGGAGATATCGGACGGGGACGTCGAGATTCCTCAGGATTGATGGGAAAAGATAGGTCGCTCCGTTTTTGTTTTAATATCTTTTCTTTTTTGGTTTAAGTTCGGTTTTGGAGGATCTTGCTAGTTTGTGTTGTTCGGGTCATGTTCCAAGAAGATTAATAGATTCTTGATTTTCGAATCTTATGTTGTGATGATGTAAGTCCAGTGTTTCAGTAGTGATAAGAGATGTCGGGACGTAATTTAAACTAATTTATGGTGTTGCATTTTCATGGTTCTTGCCTTAGTTGCTTAGTTTGTTTCTGTTTGTCTCATTGTTCGTGGATGCTGCGTATACTGGTCATTGTTGCAATGTGGGGTTTGTCTGAACGGCTTCTTGCTTCAAAGTTTGGTTTTGCGAATGTTGAGTATAATCTATGAATTAGGAACTCGGCTGTGGATCCTGAGTCTACAGTTTTATCTCTTTATAGTTCCTATAGGTTTTTGATTTTGGTAGCCTCATTGTGTTTTGACCAATATAAGTAGCCTCAATTTATCCTCGGCAGTGTTCGATTGGGTGATCACTGATGATGGCATGTTTGGGTTTAACTAGTTTTGATTTTCAGCTAATCGCATACCCAGTGGCCTTTTGATTGCTCTGTAGCCTGCATTGTTTCCTTTGTCTGCTGTTTCGAGTCATTAGTCTTGCCCGTGTTAGTGTTTCTCAAGTGAGGGATTGGTTCCACTTATTTAATTAGGTTAGTGAAGTGGTGATTTGATTATTTCAGTTTTGGAGGTGATTTCTTGTGAATTCAAAGGCAGGGTAATTGGGCCCTTTAAGGGTTGTTCTTCCTCTGGATGGTTGCGTTGAACGCTCTTATGCAGTAGATCATGCAGGTGCTATAAGACTAAAATTTTAAGGAATCCAATGAGGGGATTGTCAACGGTTTGTCAAACCTCTGCAATGTTCCAAAGGAAGCAAAAGGATAATGTACTTACTAGGTTATTCACCAAAGCGTGCTAGGAGAGAGACATATTGCTATATATTTATCGTGACTATGCCAGCATTAAGCCGTCTTTTGCAAGTGATCTTGCTGTTTGTTTTTATTTTTTGGCCAAATGTGATCATGCTGTTTGGTATTTGTTCATGCTCATTTTTGGGTATGAACAATTGATGATTAGAAAGGAAAGAAATAATCACTAGCCTGATGCTTGCGCCTTGTAGACTTGATATGTCATCGACTGGTCAAACCGATTACTTCTGTCTAGGTTTCAAGGAGGTTGTACTCTTCTTTACTGTCTGTTCAGCGACAAGTCGATTCAATCAAGTAGAATGTGATATTCTTTTTTATTGTTTGTGTATTTTGAGCTGGATTCATTTTTCTAAGTTTCATTTACAATTTCCGAAAGTTTGTAATTCGGTAACTAGGATCTGGTCCTTGTCCTATAACTCATGAATCATCCTTACTCGAGACCGTAAAAGATAACGTAAGAGCTCTTGTCTTTCGTTATAGATTTGTTGATGTGCAAGGATTCTGTTAATGATGGAAGTGTATTGCCTTGCTGTGGACTTTTTGCTGTCTTTCGTTTTAGATTTGTTGATGTGCAACGATTCTGTTAATGATGGAAGTGTATTGCCTTGCTGTGGACATTTTGCTGCATACCTTGTTTGCTCAATACCTTTTTCTAGGGTCTTTTTTTTTTTTTTTGGCCTTACTCATGCATGGGCAATCTCTTAGATTTATTTTAGTTTGGAACAATTTTAATCTTGATGTTTGCTCTTTCAATGGTCGGTCAAGTTGATTGGAATCACTATCGAAGAAACCATGACTCAATTGCATGAACTGTGTCTCTGTTGGTTGGATTTTGGTCTTGTAGGAGTTTGAGGGTGTTGTTACTTAGATTGAAAGAATGACTGGGAATGTCATACAACGTGAAAACCTTCATCATTTCCTTGTCTTCACTGTTCGAGTTGTGCTTCTGCAAGTACCAAATTCAAGTTAGTCGATGTGCAAACCATTCTAGGAATATTGGGTCACTAGAGCAATTGTAACTGGACAAATTAAAACCTGCTCTTATACTGGGATCAGAGGGGCTGTTAAGGTTTACAGAAGATTGTAACGCAAGTCATCGTGCAGTCTTAAAAAGCTTAAGCCTCTTCTGCATAATTGCGATCTTCATTTCTATATCTCAGTTCTGACTATGCAATTGTGTTCTCATGTGAAATGAGCTATCTATGAGCTCAAATCAGGAGGTCACCATAGGATCTTTAGATTGCTACCAGTGGTCTCATCAGGAGTCCATGATCTCTGGTTACGGATGTTCCAGCTACTAGACGGTTTGATTAGTTTTTTGCCCTTAGACACAAGTCAGATGAACAATTTGCATGTCAAGTAACGCTGCAGGCCTCTACTAGAGTTTCCTCTAGCTTCGCCCCCCTCATGAATAGTTTACCATCTTTTGAGTTCCGACAGGCAGGTTCTCACTCAAACTCTTCTCAAAAGATCAAGGTCGGTTGGCAATGCACCCAAAAAAGGTCTCACCAATTGGCTTCCTCACACCTTATGAGTTGCCACCAATTGACTCGCATGCATATCAGACTCTTTGGTCCGTGTTTCAAGATAGGCCGAATGGAGACGCCACTAGTTGATGCGTGGAGTACACAAATGTTGAGACACGTCAGAAAGCGTGTGCTAAATTTCATGATCACAATGGCAACATTTCCACCAACGTATCAAAGGCCTGGGCTAGGGCTCACACATATCAAGCCAATTCAATATCTTTGGTCCAGAAGAGGAAGAGACATCAAGATCAAGTTGTTCAGGCTTGAGCTTTGAGCAACATACAAATATTTTGGCTACTGGCTTACCCTTAAATCTACTCTCTAGTTTGCCGAGTTAGCTTCCTAAGGTAAATTCATACTGGGTATTTAGGTTATGGATTTAAACATCAATTCCTTAACAATCTATCAAGTAGCCGCTATCGGCCTAGTTTTTTATAATGACATTTATCAAGGTAAATTTTAGCAATTTTCTAAAGGAAGAGATGGATTTTTTTTATGAGTTTTGTGAAAGGAGATGATTTTCAAAAGGAATTGTGGTATATTGCAGATATCTACTAGGAGCAAGGCTATGGGGGCAACAGGGTCATCTTGAATTGACTTGATTCCAGGGCAAACTGTGTCGTTAGGATGATATTTAAGCTAACGAGTATTAAGTCCTAACGGTAGTGTGACTTTCGTATTACGAATAATTAGTTGCTCACTCCAAAGTTTAATTTTGGACATGTGAAAGTTCACGAGTGTGAAAAGAAAATAGTATTTAGGAATTTAGATTATCGATTTGTCTTGGATCTATCAAATTAGAAACCACCGAGCATGTCAGGCTAGTATAGTAAATGGATCATACCGTCTTCCTAGGACCACAAGTTCGAATCACGTCATGAATGAAGAAATCATTACTCTAAAAAAATCCATCAAATTAGCAGGCTCGACATACCACTTGACCTTGAATTTTATCCCCGTAAGGAAATGGTGAAGTTGAAAAAAAGCATATTCACTCATGCCTTATCATTATTATATTACCTTTTATCCCAAATTATAAAATCGTTAATATTTTGCTATTTATAACAATACGTGTTAAAGTTAAGAGGTTCGAACAACCACGTAGTTCATAATGAACCATAGTCGATATCAAAATAAAGTCTATATTTCAAGGAACCGAGAGATGAGGACGCAAGATTTGAGTGTGAATTTTGAAAACAAGCAATGGTTGATTGGATTTTGATAAGTAATGTGGGTAGGCATGTGATCCATGCGATCACTCCAAAGAGGTGATCTATCTATGAATCGGGAAGTCGAGTCCGACTAGGAAAATTACACAACTCACGAGGAGAACAAAGAAGAAGAACAAGAAGAAGAAGCTACTTTTCCATATAAATTAAATAACATGGAGCAAAGTGGGTGCAGAAGACAGACAACTTTGTTTAAAGAGTGAAGAATTATCAAGCGCGGTAGTAGTTTTTCGCTCGGTGTGGTCGGATGGCCGGCCTCAAGAATAGGAAGGGAGTTCTCCCGGTCTCCACGGCCGACGTCCTCTTCCCTGAAGCCTGCAACATCGCCAAGTTCGTTCATGTGCTGAACTGGGTGATCAACTTCACCGTAATGATCATGATTAGGGCGGAGGCCATGTCGCCATTCCTGTGGACCTTCAAGGCCTTGCTCTTGTCCACATTGATCACCTACGCGCTCTCGATCGCTTCCGTCTTGTTAGTCTACTGGGAGACAATGCCGGGCTCGGAGAAGATTTGCAGGTACTCGTCGATGGTGTTGACTGCCGCAAACGTGGCGGTGGTAGTAGTACTCGGACAAATCTATGTCCTCTCCACTTCGCCCTGAAATCGATTTCTTTTTGGGGCGGTGGTGTGGGGAGGGGGTTCATAACTTTGAATTTTGATTGATCTTGCGAGGATGTAACATAGAGAAGGAATGAATGAGTCCCTTTGAAATTATTGGAGAGGTGATGTAGTGTTCGTTCTTGTTCATTCGAGATAATGATGATTGAAGTCTTTGTCTCTCTTTTCTATTAGGTTTTTCCCTTTGGTTTCCTCGTTGTACTTTCTTTGGTTTTGGCTACATTACTTGGTGACCAAAAGATTAGCGACCAAATTGGTTTTTATCTGCTCAAGGAAGAGGGGATACTCTATGGAAGTTTCACATCTCGACGATCCCGAGTTCCGAACAAGAACTGAGATAGAACCTTTTAAAGACCTGTTGAGGTTCGTAGTGACCAAAAGATTAGCGACCAAATAAAATCTCGATGCAAGAAAGAGTTCTAGCGACCAAATTTTACTAGGACACAAGTAATCCTATGGTAACCAAACCTTGAACTGGCAACCAAACACTCTCACACTCTCCTCCCACAACCACACACCTTGCCCATCCATCCACCGTTGCCATCAACTTCAACCGCCATCGCCACCGGTCACCCATCCATCATCGCTCTTAGCCCAAGTCGCTGTTGTTATGGTTTTTCATTTATATTAGTACGTAAGTTGTGATTATGAAAAAATCTGCAAACAAAATGTTTTTTTTGTACATTGATCACTAAACAAAATATATAGTTTATGTATTTTTTTCATTTCAATTTCATGTCAAAATTTTTTAAATTGAAACTCGAGGGCGAAAATGTCATTGAAGGTGATGTAGGATGGAAATCCTACTAGAATTGTCATCCTGTTAGTTTTTAAATTTAGGATGAATTTTATTTGTCATATTTGATATTATCCAATTAGAACATTAAGTTTCCTTATTTTACTAAGACTCTTGCTTTAGGATATTACAAGAGAAAAAGTCACAAAAAATTCTCAAATTATACTCACTGACTCACAGTGACACATTTACTTTTAAAAAAATTTTGACATAAAAAACCACAAATTATGCACAATGTAACACATTTACCTCAAACTTTTTCTCGTGACATAAAAATTCTCAAACCTTATTACTTATATGACACATTTACCCCCCACAATCAAAGTTTCGTTAGATAATTTTTCAATCAAAATAATGTCGTGAAATTACGTGAGCGTCGTATCAATACTGTTTGCTTTATGACATCCATATAAGCAGATTTTTAATGGTTATCATTGACAGAACTTTGACGAATGTAAATGTGTCACACAAGTACACATTTGGAATTTTTGATGTCACAGAAAAAAGTTTAGGGTCAACGTGTGATAGTGAGTATAGATTAGGGTTTTTTATGGCTTTTGCTCATATTATAAATAAGAAGCCGATGCTTCACAGTTGTTAACTTTTCATTACAAATTAATATTGAGATAATTAAATTATTGCTAAGGTTTGGCGTTTCTTCCCCATTCCTCCATCTTTTGTCTGATTTTCTCCCCTTTCTACTATTGACAACATCTCTCGATACCACTTCCCCCAATGCCGCTTCCGACCTGTATCAGTTTGCTATCACAAGCTAAAATTGAGTTGGGAGTTGTCAACTTTCTATTATTGCACGCAGAAAAAACAATCAAAGCTTTAGCTAACCCTACTAAAGTTTTGCAAGGGTTGACGATTTGAAGATGGACGATCAAATTCTTGACCTTGCTTTACTAACGATACCCTACAATCAAAAACACATACATTTTTCCCTGTATTTTTGTCTTCTTCATGCAGAGGGAGTACCCTTTGAAAATTTTATCCTAAAAATCCCGAGATCCGAATAAGATCAAAATCAAATCTTTTATTCAGATATTAAGTTAGCATCTTATCAGTGTAAAACTTTCTTCTTAAAACCAAGGTACTATTTTTCCGCCGAATCTACCGGGGTCATCTTGAAGTTGCGGAAGGATCAGCAAAATCATCCAAAAAGATGCATCGGAAACTTGTTGGAGCCGAGTTCTTCTTGGTAAAAAGGAGACTATGTAGGATGGAAATCCAGTTAGGTTGTTGTCCAATTAGCTTCTAAATTTAGGATATGTTGTCTTTTTTTTTTTTGTAAAGGTAAGAATATGGGGGAAGTCTTTTTTTGTAAACTTTGGTGCCAAAACTTTCATTTGGATCACTTTAGTGCCAATCGGAGAAAAAATTATCACTTTGGTGCCAACGGCTAGAAATTCGGCCAAATTAATACGTGGCATTTATAATTAAAAGTTGGATTTTTTTAAAAAAATTACCGTATATATTTCTATTTTTTAAATACTTTTCTGAATGCCCTTTGGTCACCGGGCGGTGAGAGGCCAACCCGGCCGAAGGAGGCCGGGCGAGGCCGGGTAGGACAAAGAATGAAGGGCGGTCGAATCACCAACGGTGGCAAGGTAGAAGAAATAAAAGAAAAGAAAAAAAAAAAAAAAGAAATAAAAAGGAAAAAAAAAAAAATTATTTAAAATAAAAAAAGATGCGTCTTAATCCGAGCCACGTATTTCAAATACTAATAAAAAACGTCAGTTCCGACCAATCTAATCGGAGTTGGCACTTAAAAGATCATTTTTCAAAAGGCACTAAAGTGATCCAAATGGAAGTTTTGGCACCAAAGTGACTTCCGTACACAAGTTTTGGCACCAATGCTGTTCTTACCCCAAGAATATGTATAACTTTCCAAAATACCATATACAAACTAACGCCAAGGCCAACCCTCGAACCAAGTAGGACAAAGAGATGTCCGAATGGGGTCAAGCAAGGCCTAGCAAAGGCTATACAACAAGTCTAAGAAAGGCTACCGAGAATCACTAAGGGAGCACCAACATTAAGAGACCGACCCAATCGTATCGAAGATCGAAGGAGATAATCCCCACTTCCGTTGCAATTTCCGATTCTTAGGCGTGTCTTCAATCCCTCCAATGGATATGGCTTTATCTTTCACCATTTTAATGAGGAATTTAGGATATGTTGTCATAGGGGAAAATTACGAAAAAAGTCCTAAACTTTTTGCAATTGTGCCAATTCAATCATAAACCTTTTTTTTGTCAATTCAATCCTAAACCTTTTGCAAATCAGCCAATTCAGTCCTTTTGGCCCACGCGGCGTCCACGTGGCAATATTTTAATATATTTTTTTTTATTATTTTCGAATTTTTTTTCCTTTTTCCTTTTTTTTTTCTTTTCCTTCTCCCCCTGGCCTGTACGGCTAGGGGGATGGCTCGTTGGCGAGGACCCAGCTCCAGCAAGGTGAGCTAGGCCCTCGTCGCAGCTGGGCGAGCTTGCCCAGCGGCGGCGAGGGCGGAGTTCACCCAGCCATGGCGAGCTCCGCCTCGCCGGAGTTGGGCAAGGCTTGCCCATCCATGGCGAGCTAGGCCCTCACCTAGATCTGGTGAGGCGGAGCTCACCCAGCCAAGGCGAGCTCTGCCTCGCCGGAGCTGGGCGAGCTCGTCATGGCCGGAGTTGGGCAAGGCTTGCCCAGCGGCGGTGAGGGCCTAGCTCGCCTCGCCGAAGCTAGGCCCTCACTGGCAAGCCTTCTCCCTGGCCGGACAGGCCAAGGAGGAGAAGGAAAAGAAAAAAGGAAAAAAATTTCGAAAATATTAAAAAAATATTAAAATATTGCCACATAGATGCCGGCTAACGCCAAGTCAGCCGGCCGGCAACCACATCAGCGCCAACCGGCCAAAAAGACTGAATTGGCTGGTTTGCAAAAAGTTTAGGACTGAATTGATAAAAAAAAAGGTTTAGGACTGAATTGGTATAATTATAAAAGATTTATGACTTTTTTTGGTAATTTTCCCGTTTTCATAGTTAATAGTATCTAATTAGAATATTTAGATTATGAACTGATAATAGGATTCTTGAGTTGCCAAGCTTTGGCGTTTCTTCCATTCTAGACCTTTTTCTCGATACTGTGGCAAGTCGTGGTTGGCACGGCTTGCGACGGTACCGTGTGTGCACTGCGGCAAGCCGTGCCGTGCAAGACTGGCACCTTTGCATCGATCACTATTCTTAAGGTAAGGAAACAGACGTGTATATGCAAGTGTCATAAATCAAGAAGCTTTTGTAGTACATTGAGGACGAGTTTCTTGTCATGACTCGTGGAGTCATGGTTTTTTTTCCCTTTACTAGATTGATTTCGATCTTCTGTAAATCTCAATCTATCAATTTATGACTCAAATCACAACTATTTTATATGTTTGTGTATTGGACCTCAAAAGGGTAATATTTTCGTATGTTTCTAGTCCAAGAAATATTCTAATTAGTAGGTTACAAGGTGTGGACTTAACCTGTAACCAAAACCTAATATAATTGTGGGTGACATCTATGCTTATAACCCATCTATCAAAGATTGATTAGAAGATATATCTTTTGATTAGAGATGGATGGAAAAATAATTGTGTGTAAATTTCATGTTACCATGTTAAAGCACATCAAATTTCCAACATTAAAAACCTTATTAAACGACAACACATTTGGTTATGATCCAAATTATCTTAGGGATTCGTGAACATCTAAACAAAGTAAATTGGGGGTTGCTACTCAATCAACGAAAGTTGTCTAAGGACATTTTGTTGGATGGGAATTTGGATGGAATCCCTAATATATATATATATATATATATATATATATATATATATATATATATATATATTATCCTCTACAAAAAAAAAAATACTATATTTTGTAAAATTACATTACCAAAAAAACCACGGTGTGCTTAAAATGTTAATACTTATTTGTATTTAAAGTTTTTAGTATCTATTTACCTATGTATTTGAGATAAAATTGGGGTTTTTAGTGGCTTTGCTGAATTTATCCCTATATTAACTAATAAAAATATGAAAAATATAAGTAAAAATTATAATAACTTCCATTTATCTCTCATTCTGTTTTCCATATGCATCAAAATTTAAAACTACCCACTACTCACTCTTCATTAAGCAATCATCAAATTCAGACATGTTTAATAACTATCCCTGGATATTCATTCAAATAAATAATCACTCAACTCCTTCAAAATATTATTCATTTCTCTTCATACGTAAATAAAACCAACCGTGATGATGCATGCGCGCACCATATGCCTTAGTAATTATAAAGCATAGCGAAAGGCTAGACTACCCTTCAAAGCTTCATTGAGGTTTAGACTAATTGCATTCTTCATGTGTATACTTCAATTTATTTCTCTCAACTTCTCGGTTTGATCCTTTGATGAAGGCAAACAGCCACACGTGAACTCACTGTTCCACACCACATATACATTTGCTCGTCTCCTCTCTTGAAGTAGAGAATGATTGAGAATCCACCGTAATAATTAGACTTGTTACAAGATGCATTTAACCGGGTCCACCCACAGCGTAAGAAATAAGTTGCACTTTCGCCTTTGGACAGTCGACATGCGTGTAGATCAAGTCGGTCACATGACTATCTCCAAGTATACTCGTCATCCATCAACCGTGAATATGTAAAAAAAAAGTAAAAATTATACTGTCAGTGGGCCTATCAATAATCCTTATAAAATACTAAAACTTGCAGTAGACTAGAAAAAGATGCGGGTGAGAGTCGAAATTATTGTAAAAAACTCAAATGTGACATCACATTAACATGAGCAATTTGGGTCATATATGACTTCTCGACCGAATCTTAAGTTTTCTCGAGGAAAACACCAAATACCAAACAATAAGAATTCATGGCCTGGCCTCCAAGGGAATTTCCTAATGGTCCAGAGGACCAGTGCTTCTTAGCCGTTAGATTCCTTTTGCCTGATCATGCACGGCATAGGCGTGCCAGCAAAGTCCATATCAATACGAGAAGACGACAACCGACCATTTCGTTGCGGCCTAGCACTGAGACGTGGCAAGCCATGAGCCACAGTCTCTACCTCTCTCTCTCTCTCTCTCTCTCTCTCTCTCTCTCTCTCTTTACTTTTCTCGTCGTCGACTCCAGCGAAGCAAAAACTTTCGGATTCGCTCAGACAAAATTATTTAGGCCGCACTTACGGGGATGCTGATTGTTGGTGGATCAGAGCGTGCAAGACGAAGGGTCTGATAAAAATGATGAAATAGAAAATGGGGTATCACCCCCATGTTGGAAATTTCTCATTCTTTAAACGATTGCAATTGTTTACCATATATAGTAATACTAGCGACGAGAAAGCTGATTTGTGAGATCAATCTTATTAACTGTTGTCTTACGATGCTTACTGAATACATTTGATATGAACCGATTTGGTTATCAATGTATTGATTTGGTGCATTGAAAACTGCGAAATTTTCTCACTAGACCGTTTCGCGAATGTCCCCAAAGCACCGTTACAAAACTCTTGTCAAATGAATAGTGGGACAGACCATGATGACCCGTGTGGTTTAAGCGGGGACTTTAATGAATGTGCGGCGAGATGAAATCAATTACGCGATATTATTCTCTTGGAAGATGATGGTCGGAGAGCAGGGCCCACCGGTTGCCACGTGTAACCATCCGAGTGGATGGGTAGACCGCAAATTTGGACAAATGAGGTGGGCGGTGGTGGCGATGGCGAAGGTGCGTGCGTGGAATGGACGGTGGAACACGTGTCACGACGCTTTCGGACATCTCACCTTTGCATCGATTTGACTTTTCAAACACACCGTGCTATGATTATTCGTGGGTCCCAACCACAGTAGGTGGAGGTGGCGTGTCCGAGTATGAGCCACTCCGCTTTTGCCGTTCGCGTGATGGGTTGACAAGGGTACGACGACGTAGTGCGATGTTGCACGATTATGAGAGATTGGACAAAGCACTTCATTTCCATCTAATCAAAAGAAGAGATGGAAAAAAATTTTGGACTGCTCGGAAATGAGTCCTCCCCTTTCACGTGCTGATGAACAAAGGGGGACACTTCAAGTTCCTTTTCCGATATTTTAGGTGCACAACAACATAAATTTGTTCTTTAGCTTAAAGGATGACGAGTTTGCCGACTTCGGACATTAATTTGATTGCACCTTTTCCTTCGTACTAGATGCTATGCACGTGTTATGTGCGTAGTCAGTTATTATCATAATTACTTTACTGTAAATCTTATGATTATTAGTGAAATTCTGTCATTGGAGAATAATGATAAGAGTGATCATAAGAAGTGGACATGATTTGAGGAGTTGATCGTCAGGGTTCTATCTTACCACTAAGGGCCCGTTTGGCAACGTGCCAAACAGTGAAAATTTCTGTTTTTTTATTTCCAGAAATAGTTTGGGAACAGAAATGCGTTTGATAAACTTTTTGTTCTTGGGCACATTTTTGCAAAAATTTGTGCCGAGAAACAGTTTTGGAAGAGAAACAAGAAGTAAAAAAAAATTGCTTCTTATTTCTCGAAACAATTTTGAGAATCAATTTTTTTTTCTTTTCTTTTTTTGTGTTGTTCTTCATTGGGCTGGGTCGGCCGCTGGCGACCGGCGACTGACCACAGCCCAGGGCCGGCGAGGGCGTCACGGCCCTCGCCGGCGGAGGCAAGGGCAAGGGCTAGACCCTCGTCGCTTGGGTGAGGCGACGACCCTCACCTCCACTGGCGGCCGACGAGGGCCGTGACGCCCTCGCCGGCCTTGGGCTGTGGCCGGTCTCCAAAAGAAGAAAATAGTTAGAAAGAAAAAAAAATAATTCAAAATATTATTAAAATATTATTTGGGAACAGAAATTTCGTGTAGTTTACCAAACACATTTCTATTCTTTTCTACTCTAGGAATAGAAATTTTGGACAGTTTATCAAACGACTTCAAATACTCAGAAATTATTTCTGGGCACAGAATAAAAAAAATCATTTCTGTTCAGAAATTATTTTCGGGCATAGAATGGTATTTATGCACACCCTAAAAGTGCGTTGTAAGTAGGTTCGAGAGAAAGTGGCCTGCAAAATGTGACTTTACCTTTTCGCCATTCATAATGTGAAGAGAAGAATTTCTATTTAAGGGGGGTAACATTGAAGGGGCTAAAAAGTAAGTGTTTAATATATGGAAGAACTAGACCAAAAAATATATATATGGAAGATATATATGATTGAGATCTTCATTGGATTGATTCAATTATTTCAATTTAGCCCTTGATTTTTGCTTTAATTTTGTGGTCTTTCGTGTTACGATTGTTTTCAAAGCATAATGTTGACATATTTCACATCTATTTTCCAATTTAATTAAGGAAAAAAACAAAGTTGAAAGTTAGAAGTCGGCGGCGAACAACTTTTCCTGCTTTAGTAAGTTTGATATTTCTATTTTTTGGGTGGCATAGCAAATAAGGCAGATTTAAACTCAAGGCGTCAAAATAAGTGTTAGGCCGAAAAAAAAAATAGAAAATAATTTCTCCCTAGAGCTCATAGGCTTTGATAATCTAAACTACAATTTATGTGGTCACCTAAAATAGACTAAGTTCTATAGATGGGAACTTTCAATGGTTCACATAATTCTTGCATTTCCAAAGTTCTGATAGGACAAATTATTCTACAACAAAGAATTTGTTGCCAGATCTAGGTCTCACTGAATATGTGTCAGATTCGACTAAATCCACCGTGCATCTACTGCATTGGAGATTAGGGTTGGGAACTGCTCATGACCTTGAGAAGTCAAAGATGGCCAGCTATTCGGAAAAATGACATAAATAATTTTTAAATTTTAATTTAATGTATAATTTAATTCATTAATTTTTAATTTATTTAATATAATTTTTGAAAATTTGGTATATGTGCAAATTAGTTATTGGACTATATGAAAATGTTCAATGTTGTCTATAAATTTAAATTAATGGAAGAATAACATTGTATATTTTTATTTAATATACAAACTAATTTGAATATTTACTAGAAGTTCATGAATCACATTAAACAAATTAAAAGTTCAAAAACGATATTGCATATTGAGCTAAAGTTCATTAATCATATTGAAAAAAATCAAAAGTTCAAGATGACATTATATATTGAATCAAAGTTTATGAATAATTTATGTCGTTATCTTTGTAGTTTCAGGATGCTCTGGGCTCTACCTAATACCATGCTAATCACCTGTTCCCCTTTCTCCATCTATTCCTAGCTTTCTGCATGTATACCTCGGGGACCATAGCACTCTGGACCTTTGCCCTAAACCCTTTGGTTTTTCATTGGAGCAGCTAAGTGTATATACACATTTTTTCGCACCACATAAGAAAATCGATGCAATTGCTCATCAGCCGATAGAAACCAAATTTTTATTCAATCTATTTTATGAATACATTATATATTGGCGTTATCTTTTTAGTTTCAGGATGCTCTGGGCTCTACCTAATACCATGCTAATCACCTGTTCCCCTTTCTCCATCTATTCCTAGCTTTCTGCATGTATACCTCGGGGACCATAGCACTCTGGACCTTTGCCCTAAACCCTTTGGTTTTTCATTGGAGCAGCTAAGTGTATATACACATTTTTTCGCACCACATAAGAAAATCGATGCAATTGCTCATCAGCCGATAGAAACCAATGCGGGGGCCGGTTTTCGTAATGTAGCGCATGGCCCTATGCATACACATTTCGCGTGGTTATGTTTTCACAAGAAGTGTGGGTTTTTAACTTAGGGAATGAGGTACACCGACGCTAGTGGAAGAATGAAGGGAAAATGACATATATGATATGTGAACGTTAACCCAATATATAATGCAAGCTTTGAACTTTTTATTATTTAATGTAGATCTTGAACTTTAACTCAACGTGTAATATGATCCTCGAACATTTCGATGGGAATCCCTGGAATTTTGATATATATATTTAATTTAGTCATCGAATTATATGAAAAAGCTTAATGTTGTTCTTGAATTTAAATTAATAGAAGGATAATATTGAATATTTATATAATACAAGAACTGAACTGAATATATATAAAAAGTCTAAAGATTATATATAATAAATTAAAAATTTAAAAATCATATTATATATTGAATCCACGCTAAGAGGTTATTGGTGTGATTACAGAGAGATAGAAAGGAGCGCGAGGAGAGATATTGGGTAATCCCCGGGGGGTTGGGGTTGGGGTTGGCGGCGGGGTGATGGGACCAAAAGGTAGGCATGTGTCAACATCAGGGCGGGGAGGGTCGGCAGGCTGAAAGCCATTCGAGCACCACTAACTTGGCCACTCTCCCGAGTACAATGCCCCGATAAATACGACCTCCCCCTTCGCTTCCCTTGCATTGCACTCCAATCTTCAATCTCCAAGAAGCAAAGCTAAGCGAGCCCCTCTCTCTTTCTCTCACTCACTCTCTCTGTGCCTGTCTCTCTCTCTCTCTCTCAAGCAAGGAGCCGGCAATGGCCAAGGACATGGAGGCCGGAGGCGGGCACGGCTCGTTTGGGGCGAAGGACTACCAGGACCCGCCGCCGGCGCCGCTGGTGGACGCGGAGGAGCTGGGGAAGTGGTCCTTCTACAGGGCCATCATCGCCGAGTTCATCGCCACCCTGCTGTTCCTCTACATCACCGTCCTCACCGTGATCGGCTACAAGAGCCAGGTCGACACCACCAAGGGCGGCGACCAGTGCGGCGGCGTCGGCATCCTCGGCATCGCCTGGGCCTTCGGCGGCATGATCTTTGTCCTCGTTTACTGCACTGCCGGCATTTCTGGTGGCCTCTCTTCTCCCTCTCGATTCTCTGGTTTCCTCATTATTTAATATTTGTTGTCAATGCTTGATTTTGTTAGAAAGTGTTTCGTCATTTCAAGTTTTTTTTCTTTTTTTATTTTTAACTTGGCATGATTTGAGTGAAATTATGTAAAGCGAACCTAACTGTTTTCCCTTTAGAGTATTTTCTTTAGCTGCATGTTTTAATTGAATTTTGGTTATACTTTATTTCTAGACTGTGCGGCGCATGTTTTTTTAACTGTTTGTAATTGTAAATGTTGCAAATTTTCATAACATTTAAGAATTGATGCGTTTATTAATATATAATTATTTTCTAATTTTTCAACTTGGATAGTATTTAAAATTTTGACGGATAACTTAAATCTGAACAAACACGCAATTCTATGCGGTTTCATATGATAATTAATCTGTGAGCATATTTGATAAAAACGAAAGATAGAACGAAATTAATCTTTTACTTGTGAAAGATAAAAATGAAAGGTAGAAACTTAGGGGACTGCTGTGAATGATTTTTGTTTTTTTGAATCTTTTTAGGATTTGATGTTTCAATTTCATATTACTCTGAACATCCGAGTTTGAGCTAAGACTTTCTCTTTTAATCCAAGTGAGAAAACTAGATGAATAGCATTTTACTTGAAAAAAAAAAGGGAGAAAACAGAGACCCAAAAAGCAAAATTCATCCCAACAAAGACTAGAGAGACTACTTAATTTAATAATTAGAGTCAAATGAAGTATAGATACATAACCCTTGATTTTGTTGATCAGAACCGTGACATATCACACTCACCCTACAAATAGATGAGTGGATGAGAAAGCATTTCATATGTTAAGATTTCAGAAGAACTCGTTCCTTCCCATTTAGAAAATATACTTAATTAATTAGGTTAGTAAATAATGTGGCACTGCATATCTTGTATAGCTTACAAGCTAAATTTGGAGCAATTGAAGTGCTAATACCTTTTCGGGTATTGGTGTCGTGTCTTCCGCAGGAGGTCACATAAACCCGGCAGTCACTTTCGGGCTGTTCTTGGCGAGGAAGGTGTCGTTGGTCCGAGCCGTGCTCTACATGGTGGCTCAGTGCTTGGGCGCCGTATGCGGGTGCGGTCTGGTGAAGCAGTTCCAGAAGGCGTACTATACCAAGTATGGTGGCGGCGCTAATGGGCTAAGCGATGGTTACAGCACGGGCACCGGTTTGGCTGCGGAGATCATCGGAACCTTCGTCCTTGTCTACACCGTCTTCTCGGCCACTGACCCCAAGAGAAGCGCCCGAGACTCCCACGTTCCCGTGAGTACTGATATCACAACCTCGATAATCGTACAAATTATCGGGACCTAGTCATATTTAGGTCACTGAAATTAACATCTATTGAGGAATTTGTCTAATGGATTTAACCTTTAAGTTTGACCTTATCTTGTTTCCAATGAAATAGGTTTTGGCTCCACTGCCCATCGGATTCGCCGTGTTCATGGTCCACCTAGCTACCATCCCGATCACCGGAACTGGCATCAACCCAGCTCGAAGCTTTGGAGCCGCGGTTATGTACGGCAAGCAAGAGGCATGGGATGACCAAGTATGCCCCCACTCACACATGCCCTTAAATCTTTTTCTCTTCCCTGAAAATTGAGATTGCTAGTGCTAACATTTAACGATTCTCGTTTCGTGATTGTTTTGTTGCTTCGATCAGTGGATCTTCTGGGTCGGACCATTCGTTGGCGCGGCGATCGCTGCATTCTATCACCAATACATTCTGAGAGCTGGAGCTGCTAAGGCGCTTGGGTCCTTCAGAAGCTCATCTGTCATATAAATTTCTCAGAGGGTGGTGCTGCTCTGTCCTGGCTTGAGGAATAGCCAGGACTTGAGGATGGAAACTAAAGCTGTAAAATTTAGCGTTGTTGTTCTCTGCTCGGCACTTGGTTTTTTTGCTGTGCCCCAAGAATTAGCTCCAATCTGCTTTTGCTGTGTTAGCTGCTTCTCTGGTACTTGTCGGCCCTTTTGGCATGCGGTCAATGTGTTCAAGGTGCTATTTACATGGATTCCATGAATGCATTTCGTTCGCCTTATTCCCATTTTGAATACGCAATCTCTTTAAGTAAGGATGTATTGGTCAGTGCACTGTGTCGATCACTAGAACTTGGAATATAATCAGACCTCAAATTATGCTTCTTTTCATGAAGATAGAGATGGAAACAAGAGAGGTTACACAAAATGCTAGCTCTGGTGATGAGTATTAAGGATATGCGTTCGAACTGGTTCTACCTGGCAATCGGACTGGGCCGCCCTGAAAACAAATCCGCTTCTTGATTTCAAAGATTTGGAATTGGTGGAAACCAGTCTAGTTCTTGGTTCCGAGTGACAACCTACCTGGGAATCGGACCGGTTTTGGATCCAGTTACAGGACCATTTTCATAAAAGCTAAAACGAGTATTTGTTTCTAACCTCAGCCTCCTCCTCTCTATTTCTCATGCTCCTCTTTCCTCTTCGCTCGCATGGCACGGAAGAGACTTAGGAGAGAGAGAGAGTGGTGGCTTGCCCTTGCAACCTTCACTAATCAATAGAGGTACGAAACACTGGCGCTTGACTCGACTCCAACCCTAGAATCTCACTTGATTCCTCTCCTTTCGCGCTGTGCATCGTTGTCTTCTTTGCAATGAGCTTGTTTTTCGCTTCGGTCTTGCGGCATCGGGATTGAATCGTTCATGTTCCTTATGCTCTTGACTTGAGCTGATTCTTCGGCGTGTTCTTGCTCCTTTTTTTTTGTGATAAGAAAGCAGAAGCTGAAGTTGACTTGCGTTCAACCAAATTACCAACTAAGTTGGCATTAAATAACCAACCAAAATGCAAATCAGACCCATCGAATCATAAAGGGTGATCAGTAGTGCCTTTCTAATATCTTTAGAAACTCTCTACTGCTTTTCCAATGTCTTTTCCCAGAATAGACCGGAATTTGTTGACTAATCCCTTGGCACAACATATTTATGGGAATGTGTACATAACATACATCAAACTCCCAACTCTACTAAAATAAGGCACCGCAAAGCACCTTTTACCACTGAGACTACACTTTCTTCTTTAGGAGTCCTCGGCATATGACAAGGCTCGATTCGCGTTTCACAACAGGAGTATTCACAAGATTGTGCGCAAAATTATCAAAAAAATCCTAAACTTGTTACACTTTTATCAATTCAATCATAAACTTTTCAATTATGTCAATTGAGTCCTAAACCTTTTCATATTTTTCCAATTGAGTCCATTCGGCCAATTTCGGCTAGAAATTGCTGACATAAATGCCGGACTACTATATGGCACGGCTGGTACGACCCGGCGTTGACATGAATATTTTTTAATAATTTTTTTGAAAATTTGTATGGTTTTATTTTTCTTTTTCTTTACTTTTTTCTGGTTTTTGGAGTGAGGGCTGACAAAGGCTTGGCGGCCTTCATCGGCCACCATGAGGGCGTCACGTCCTTGGCCCAGAGCCGACAAAGGTCGCTGGCCCTCACTCCAAAAACTAGAAAAGACTAAAGAAATGGAAAGAAAAAAGAAAAAAGAAACCAAAAAATTTATTAAAAAATTCAAAATATTATTAAAAAAATATTCACGTCAGCGTTGATTGTCCTATATGGTATGACCAACATTTACATCAATAATTTTTAACTAAAATTGATAGGATAGACTCAATTGACAAGACATAAAACAGTTTATGACTCAATTAGCACATTTAAAAGTTTTAAGATTGAATTGGAAAAAGTGAAATAGGTTTATGACTTTTTTGGTAATTTTCCCTAGGCTTGCAATTCTCCATTCTAAATTGTTCGAGAGTTTTCTTTATGTAACGCACTTGAGAGTTGAGAATAATAAAGTGGAAGGGAGGAATTTAGAATTTGTGTATATTTCGATATATAGAAAAGAGTACATGGGGAGTCTATTTATAGGCTTTATTAGATGTATATCTAAGGTAATAAGATAAACACAATATCAAACATAATTAATCAAGGATATGCCCTATCAAATGAGATATATGCATAATCTTGAGAGATATGCAAAATCAAGTAAATATCTTAATATCACTAAGATCCCCCTCAAAAATCAACTTTGAGTTTGAAAAATAATCTAAACAGTTTCCCAAAATCTTCGATCAACATGAAATCATATAGCTGAACTAGCACTGCACAATTGGGCATGGAGGATGCGTGGCGTGGCTGAGTGTAGGGTGCGTGCCGGGGGCTCCGAGCTTTTGTAGATGATGAGATTTCAATATGTTGATCATTTGACAGCGGTGAGTGTGGTGGTGGTGGTGTCAACTTCTCGAAATTAGAAGTGAAAAGTTGAGAATTGGAGGCATTGCGACTGACTTTGTTGTCGAGACAATAACTTAACAAACACAGCTGATATGGTTGGTGTGGCTATAGCAAACGAAATAAGCCAGGCTTTGCTGAGCAAAAGTTGTTGTACAAAGACACCTCCACAACATCAAAAATATCTCCATACAAAAGAAAAGCTCAACTTGGTGAGCGTTCCCGATGTCGTAACACGACCCCCGTGACACTTACTTAGATGGGAATGAGGCACTCAGATGAACACTATCAAGTGGCGGGAATGGATTTATTTTATTATAAGTGCATGCGGTGCCTAGGGTGCACCAGGTGTGATATGCACCCAATGCACTTAGGATTTCCTCAAGAATGGCGGTTCTGATACAAAGTTGAGAATAATAAGGCGGTAGAATAGAATTTGGAATTTGTTTGTAGTTTGATATATAGAAAAGAGTACATTGAGAGCCTATTTATAAGTTTTATTATATGTCTATGTAAGGTAATAAGATAAGCACAATATCAAATATAATCAATCAAGGATATGCACCATCAAAGAAGATATATGCATAATTCTAAGAGATATACATAATTAAGTACATATCCTAATGTCACTAACATTGAGAAAAATAAATCAACTTTCTTGAACGACCCCCCCCCCCCCTTGGAAACTCCTAGCATACAATTTGCTTGACCTAAATTTTTCATATCAAATTTCCAAGATAACCATTATTTTATGATTAACACAAGCCCATTAGAATTTCCGGCCAATAGTATATCACCCAAATATAATAATAAAATTACAAATTCGCCGATGGATTGCTTAACATACACATTAGGTATGTATGATAACATATTTGTTTCTGGAAATAATTCCTGTACATAAATAATTTTTTTTAATTTTATTCCTTGGACGAGTTTTTAAATAAAAGAATACGTTTGATAACTGAACAAAAGTTATATTGCATGGAATGCGTTTGGTACGACCCTACAATTTTTATTTACAATTTTTTTCATTTAATTATAGAAAATGTCAATGAGAGGTGCCACTCCCTGAATGATATTTTAAGGCTATGGATAGATATTTGCAGCTTGCATACTTTTTGCTCTTGGCCTTCTCGAACAAAAGCAGTAGGTTATTCCTTACAGACTTATTCATTCAGTTCACAATTAAGAAAAAGCAGTTTTAACATTCATTTTATATATTTTTAAATCCAGACATGCTACTGTGCCTAATATGAGCCAAAGAGAGGTGAATCTTGCCCTTGGCAAAAAGGTTTCCTTATAATAAATATCCTCTTGTTGAGTATAATAGTTTGCCACTTATCGAGCTTTGTATTCGTCAATCAACCCATCTTCCTTTCTTTTAAAAATGCGAATCCATTTGTTCTGAATGGCTCTACGCCTAAGCAGCAAGTCAAGTAACTCCCACACTTCCCGGACTCCTTTTCTTCTTCCGTTGCCTTTATTTCACTTCTAGTTAGTAGGGCAAGAGAGAGCTTCACTTACTGTCTTCGGTTCCTCACTATGTTGTGGAGTAACAATAAAGATTTCGCCTTCATCCTCGTAATTCCACTTTTCCTTAGCAGGGCAAGAGAGAGCTTCGCTTACTGTCTTTGGTCCCTCGCTATCTTGTTGAGAGATTCGACTTTTCCCAGTTTGGCTCCAATTTTCTCGCAAACTGTTCGGCCGAAACGACTCAAAAACTTTCCAGCATAGCTCAAAGACACATTTATCTTCCTAGGTGTCAAACATGGATTGCATACAAAAATTACTCAAACACGGCATTTGTCGGATACAAACAAAAGCATAGGAAACTGTCAGCGCACTCTGATAACAATGTTGGGATTACGGGATCGCATCTTAAGTCCCAAGAACTGAGATTGTTCCACGTAATACCGATGCTATCCTTGCCGGTCAAAACTGTAATAACGCACTCCGACTAACACCTGTATTCGCACAATTAAACATACCCCTTAATAAAGCACACGTGTGCTTTGCAACTTGTATGCTTCAGTGCAGTTGCAAACTCTTTGCATTGGACGTGTGCGTAGGTTTTTGAGAAGAGAAGTTTTCCAGAAGAGAAGTTTTCTTCTCATCTAACCATTCCCTCTCGTGGGAAACACTTAAATCCTTCATGGGCTGGATTGAGTCAGCACATCATAGGCGGCCCAACCCAGTCCAAAAGCCCAATACATTGTGTCCTACTCTATTTTTTTGGGGGGTTTTGCATTTGTTCCCCATCTTTTCCCCTTCTTTCTTCTTACCCGAGCATGCGCATGCCATCATTGGCGTTGCCCTCGATGAACCATCCATGAGGCCCATCCATCCGTCACCAGTGCCACCGCCATCGACCAGAGAGAGAGAGAGAGAGAGAGAGAGATTAAATATAGGGTTTGGTGGGTCTAATTTTTTTTCCATAAAATAACTGTATTTTGATAATGAAGCTTAGTCTGAACTATATATTTGTTTGACAAGCTGTCCAATCTTTCAAGGCAAATCGAAGTTGTAGATTCAGCCTCTAAATTCAAAGGATCTCTATCCTCTTTACAGTCGAGCAATGACATCTTGCGAAGCCAAGCACAACGAATATGAATCAATCCACAATTAAAATAAGCAATGCTCATTGTATTGCAATAAGCTTTGTCGCTTCACAAATTTAACATCAAGAGAGAACTCTTTCTTCGCATCATTCTCTCCCCATCCATGACTAATTTTAGGCATGACCAGTTTAATAAAATCGCATATTAAGTAATGTGACAGACTTTTATTAGCATTTTGAGCAAGCGGTTATACGATGTAGGGTATGTAGAATATAAATTCTTATAAAACTATTTCTTAGATCTTAGTATACCTAGGCATTAGTGCATGTTTTGTGAACTGAATCCCCGTATAAAAGATCGTGCCATGTTTTCGTACACGACTGAAAACATACATCACTGAAAACGTTCACTCTACGTGTTGCCTTTACTTAATCTCGTTCTTCTCCTTCACCGTCAACTCCACTTTGCGTGACAAATTTCCTTCAAATCACTCAACTCGCCTACATCGAGACGCTTTAGCTACATCAAAACGTTGTAATAGTCAACTCCCCCCTCTTGCCTCTCTAATTTCTTTTAAAGATCACCGAGGAAGCATCATCATATCAAGCTATCAACCATGGCCAGATTCAGTAGCTTCACTTCGCATATTTCCCTTCTCATAGTCGTTTCGCTCTCTCTCGCCGTTCATGTTAGCATCGTCTCTCCATCATTGCCGTCGTCATCGCCCGCTCAGTACCCCGAAGTCAAATATGTCTCAACCGAATATCATCCTTCATCCTTTGAATCTCCATCACCGGCAGAAACTGAGTACGACTCCCTCTCTCCTCCTGTGTCTCCTCCTTTGGGTCTCTCTGGCTCCTCCGAATCTCCTCCTCCTGTGGCAGACGGATACAGTGAAGCACCGATCTTGCAAACAACCACCTCCGAATCTCCACAGCAAACACCTCTAACTTCTCCTCTTCCCTCTCCTCCTGACGAAGCACCAATCTCGCCACCTTCTTTATCGACAGAAGACAACGTAGAGTCTTCTCCAGAGCCCTGTCCTGAAGACGAGGACAGCGAAGCCGATCTTTGGCCTGATCATCAGATCACGTCATCGATGCCTTACAAGTCGAGCTCGGGAAATAGCGACGGCCATGATTCTGTCGTGTATGAACAAAACCTGGAGAAGCAACCAGAGGAGGAGAATGAGGATAGAGGTGAAGGCAAGGCAGGAAGAAGCGGGGTTGGGCTTGGGGTGGCGATGGGCGTTTGTACGGTTGGTTTGGGAGGGTTGGTGTATCTGAAGAGGAGGAAAGGAAATGACGTGCGAAGAACAAGAAGCTACATGCAATTGGCCGAGAGAAAGAGTTTGATCTGAAGGTTTACATCTATTCAAAGGCTGGGACTTTATGTTAAGATTATTTGAATTTTGTTATAAGTGACCCACCACTGGATAATAAGTACTATTTTATTTATGACATGCTAAAAGAACTTTTTTTCTTATGATCTTCACAGCAAGGTTATTTTCCCGCTTTGCCGGTGTTTGGTCTATCTAATCGACCTATAATCTATGTCAATATAGGTTGACGATGTGAAGCACAAATATGGAAAAAATTGCCAAAAAAGTCCTAAACCTTTTGTAATTATACAAATTCAGTCCATCCGGCTATTTTTGGCTAGCCGGTGCTGACATGGGCGCCGGCCAGCGTTGGTGGGCTGACGTCGCAATATTTTAATAATATTTTAATATTTTTTTGAATTTTTTAGAAGTGGGCTGGATGGACTAAATTGACACAATTGTAAAAGGTTTAGAATTGAATTGATAAAATTACAAAAGGTTTAAGACTTTTTTGGTAATTTTCCTCACAAATATGCATACCGTTTCTAGGTGTAATGGATTTCAGATAAATTTAATCAAACTTATGCAAACAATTTTTTTTTGAGTTGTACGTATTGAGAGCCAATGATTGTTAGCCAATGGAAGAGTGATTAGGATAATTGATACGGGATTTCGAAATCTATATTGGGGACAAAGAGAGAATAAGTACAACTCCCATTTATGAATTATACGTACAAAATACAGAGTAAAAGAGACAATATTCGCAAGGTTTTGAAGCAGTTTCGTAGTAGAAAGATAATTGAAACCATTGAATTTAGATGTTTTATAGAGTACCTTGAGGAACAATTCGAATGAAGGTAACTGATTATCAAACTTCTATATTTATTTACGTGCATATATAAAACGGTGTACGTTGGAAATATGGGTTAGGAGGAGTAGAAGTTAAGCTATTGTAACCCTTCCCAACGATAATACTCAGAAGGAAAATAAAATTCAAAATAAACTCAAATAAAAATTTGAAAATAAAACTCAAAAATTTTACGTGCGAACGCTCCCAATGTGTAATACCCTGGAGTCTTCCATGCCACATAGGTCACAGAGAGCTCCGGTCGTTCCAATTCTTGAGCTGCTCTAGATTTCGCCACCTATAATTTCCTCGGTCAATTTGAAACCTTAAAGCAAATCTTAAGTGTTGGAAGGAAGTCAACTAACTATCTAAGAAGGTCCTTTGGTCTATAAGTACACCAAAATTTTAAGGTCCAGATGTTCGATTACGCATGGGGAAGGATTAGAATCCTCACCGCGCCCTCTCGACCAAATTCCCTAGATAAATTCTTAAAGGGAAATTGACACAAATGGTCCCTAAAATTTGGCTTGATATGTAATGTAGTCTATGAATTTTAGTTCAATATACAATATCATTCATAAATTTTCAATTTGTTCAATGTGGTCCGTGAATTTTTTATACATGTTTAAGTTAGTTTTTGAACTATATGAAAATATTCAGTGTTATGTACCAAAAGTCTAGATGTAACATTAAACAAATTAAAAGTTCATAGACCATATTGTACATTGGGCTAAAGTTCATGACCACTTTAACAATTAAAAGTTCAGGAATCACATTGTACATTGGGTCAAAGTTCAAGGATTATCTGTGTCACTATCCCATTCTTAAATGCAATATCATGAGATTTTCATATGTATTTGATAGACAAAGTTTTATTTCCTATATTGAAAAATTGAAAAAAATCGTGTTTTACACTCATGTTTTGTTTAGGTCGGAACCCTCATGCTAAATTGTCCGGTCGTGGGATGGATAGCAAATCAACTCCAGCGTACACCGTTTCGAAAAATATACAATTCATGAATTCGATGCATTTAAACAAATAATCAGAACAAATCCCAACCATATCAATTGTTGTCACCTCAAATTCCACAGGGCAAGAAAGCCACTAAAACATGCCTAATCGACTCTATTTTATAGTGTGGGGAATAATTCATAAAATTGTTATGTTTTCCATATGAATGACCAAGAGTTCACCAAAAATTGACTGGCCAGTTACAATGCCCACAACATTTTTTTTAACATGAAAAATGAGTTCTACACGTTAAAACGAATCTTTTGACACTCAAAACTGACAAGATTTTCCACCCTTCGAGACAGATTGCTCGTTTTTCGCAGTGTGAGGAAGTTTTGTATCATACATCTATTTGTGTATGGGTAGTTGGTAAATTTATGATACTTAATTTTGTCACACGAATCAAGAGCAATTGAAAAAGCCAAACGATTTCCCAATTTCAATTACATATTCTTAAACAAGATATCGCAACCATTCCAACGTGACCAAAAATTGGGTTGAATGAATGTCAGGTGAGGGAGTAATTGTCGGTCAAATCTTGGTCAATTTTTTCAATACTCAAGAGAAAGGTCCTATAGCCCAAAACCGTACCTAAAGTTCTCGGAATAGAGTGAAACTTTCCAAACCTCGTTTTTGGAGATGATAAGTCGTGAAAATGATGCCCGATGCGTCGACCCAAGCCTTAAGCCCCAATGGATTGAATTTTCGGGTCCATAAGTTCCTGGATTTTCCTAAAGATATTGGGCTCATCAAAAAGCCCTTGACATGAGTGTTTCCACGCCGCAGAATTACACGAATCAAACGTCGATCAAAGGAAATATGACCGGAGAAAAAATGTAGTAACTCACTCTGCGGCGTGTCCATACCCTTATATATACCTCATTGATGCATTTGAGGGGGTTTAAATCTATTCTTAATTTCTAATTATTCTTTCAAGTCAAGTCCGTATCTTACATTTTCTCTCGTTTTCATGTCTTTGTAGGTATTAGAACTCTCGTGCTCTCAAGGTAAGTCTTGAGTCCCTCACTTTCAATTCATATGCTAGGATGTTATAATGTCGGGAAAATTACCAAAAAAGTCCTAAACCTTTTGCAATTGTGCCAATTCAGTTCTAAACTTTTTTTTTTATCAATTCAGTCCTAAACCTTTTACAATTGTGCCAATTCAGTCAATCCGATCACTTTTGGCGGTCGAGAGGTGACAATGGCCCGCCTTGCCGGTGAGGACCTTGACCAAGGTAATTTTTAATTATTATTTTCGAGGCCTCACCCAACTCACCCGGCTTGACCAGCCGAGCTCGACCTCGCCCGGACATTTGTCGCCCGCCATGGCGTCGCCGTCGCCATTGGCCATGGCCATTAGCTTCGCCCCGACCGGCAAGGTCGACCGACCACCCCGCCATGGGAGGTTGACTTAGCCCCAGCCAAGGTGAATTTACGATGGTAAATTGCAAAAAGATTTAGGACCGAATTCGAAGCGGGGAAGAAGATAGGCAAAAAAAAAAAAAAAAAAAAAAAAAAAAAAAATGGCCACATTTAGGACGTCGCGCCAAATCGGATGGCAAAAGGTTTAGGACTGAATTGGCCAAAAAACAAGGTTTAGGACTGAATTGGACAATTGCAAAAGATTTAGGACTTTTTTGGTAATTTTCCCTTATAATGTCCGCTTAGAAAGATAAAATCTAGAAAATGGCATACCACCCATTTTAATGACGAAAAATTCATGTTTTTAAGTCACTGTAGTGCTGAAATGAAAACTCGAAATTCTTGGAAATGTCATTATACTTGTCATTTGAATAGCTGAAGATGCATATTATTAGGATGTCAAAATGACGAGATTATATCATGAGCTACATGATGCGCTGTTGTGTAGCCAATTAGAAATTATGCATATTAGCATACTATCATAATGATTATTTAGAAATGAAATTAGGCAATTAAAATGCTAGTTGTGATAGAATTACGGTAGAATGCATGTTGCTACTATTGACGCTGCTCAAATAGAAACTGTGGTTTGCACAATAGACCAATAACTTAGCCTGGGTGGCGACCTTGCCATATTGCTTAGATAATAGGTTTTTAATGCGCCTAGGATTTATTCAAATAGAGTGGCGGTGAGATTTTAAATTTGATTAAAGCAATGAATAGATATGATCCATGTAGACCCCAGACTTAGGATTTGAGAAGATCCTAGAAACTTAGTCGCTTCAAGGCAGAATCTCTTAGTTGTGGTCATGTTCTCTCTCTTTGCAAGTTTTTCCCTATTCTAATGGTAATAGTTTTCCTTAAAATCCCTTATTGCCACAATCCCTAAATCACACCTAGCCCATTTCTTACTTATCCCATTTCTCACTCAGCTACCTCCTTGCCCTAACCCCATGCTGACCCTGGGGCTGACCAACCTCCCACCCTGCAGAGATTCCCTTCGCCTTAACCCAAGCCAATCTTCCCTCAAGGTTGACCTACTTCAAGCCAAATTCGATGAAGCAAGGAAGTTTCTAACCTTAAAATAGGCTTCTTACGCCACACTTCACTACCAAAAACACTTCCCCTAAACCCTTTGGTAATGGAGCCCCCTTTAATCCATTTCCACATAACCAACCCCACCACACCCTCCTCAATTGGTCCACTAGCACCAATCTTCAATTGCAAGCCTTAGCTAGTCTAACTGGTGTCTTTCTATCAGACAACATTAGAACATGGAGCATGAAGGCAGCGCATCTCCCCTGGGAATCCCATAGGACTGAGGACTATAATTGACTAGCCTATTGCAAATAAAATAACCAGTATCACGAGCAAAGAATGAAGCAGCTATTACTTAATGCCAATCTCAACAAACAGTAACGGTAAGCCCTAATCAAAACTTCAACTTTTACTATGGAAGGGGAGGTAGGTAGCGATGCTCCATTGGCTGTTTTGTGTAGAAAACTTGGGAATCTTTGGTCTGAAGATGATGTAGGGTTGACTAAAGTAGGGATTTCTGTAACCAAACAGAAGGAAAGTGACCTAATGCTGTATAGGAAGTTGTATTCAAAACCAAATGTTGACTTCCATGCTTTTCTAAGCACAATGAAGAGAGCATGGAAGCATGGAAGTCAGAATAGATAGAATGTGAGTTAATAGAGCTGGAGTTTTTCTCTTTCACATTTAATTTGGTTGACAAGAAAAAGAGAGTGTTGGAAACTAACCCAACGTCCTTCTCGAGCAACTTATTGGTCCCACATCAAGGAGACTTGAGTATTCCTGAGCATTGTTACGAATTTACACATTGCTCGTTTCGGTTTACTTAGTAGGTATTCCCTGAGGGAGGATAGCATAGGAAATGATTCGGGATGTGGTAGGGAAAATAGCTAACACCTTAGAGGTGAAACCAGAGTGAAAAGGAGCTAGCCAACACAATAATGGTAAAGCTAGGGTCTACCTAGACCTTTCCTCCCCTTTAATAGTGGGCACAATTGTGGATATGGGTTACAAGAAACTTTGGGTGGACTTTAAATACAAAAAACTCTCACACTTTTGCTACTCTTGCAGATAGATTAGGCATTATGCGACCTATTATAAAGAAGTGTTTTATGAGGAGTCAGGGCCCAAAGAAAATAATGTGGGCAAATTTGGACATTGGCTGAGAGTGGACGTATGTGAATCTAGGCCTCACTGGAAAATCATCTATGGAAAGCAAAGTCATGAACCATAAGATGTTGAAATGATCCCAAAAACGCCAAGAGAATTGATTTAAGGGAAGCAAGGTGGAGCTGAGTACAAAGGAAAAGGAGGTGGCTGGGCTAATAGGTGATAACTAGCAATTCAAAACATCTAGGGACCTGATTATTGCGACTGAGGTGAGAGGCGATAACCAGGATGTAGGAGAGGCATGTTAGGCAAAAGGAAAACAAAGCAAAATACCAAAATTATCCTATTGGAAGAAGCTAGTAAAGATAAATCCACAAGGTCCTTGAGGGAAAAAAGTTCGAACTCAAGTCCTTTAAGAAAGTGGCTGCATCGAAGAAATAGAAAAGACTGAACTCAATTGGCTTGCACGACTTGCTCAGTCGATCTTGCAATGAGGAGATGCTGATTGATACTCCCATTCAAATGGTGGATGGAATGAAGGAATTGGCTTTGGTGGTTAGCTCTGATAAGCCACCGCGGGGGATATATGAAACTTTTGAGCTGGAATTGCCAGGGGTTAGGTATACTCTTGATAGTCTAGTACCTTAGAGACTTAATGGCTCAAGAACGGCCCAACTTAATTTTCCTGATGGAAACTAATAATAAAAAAACCAGTAGTAGAAAAATTCAAGAGGCAACTTCAGTTTCAACATTCGGTAACAGTTGATCCTATAGGGATAGCCGATGGCTTGGTAGTGTTGTGGAATGACGGAGTAGAAGTGGGGGTAGAGATAGCTCAAGGGATTTTAGTTATGGTAGCGGAAGTACAATGCGTATCTCCACAAACTTTCAGGAAAGACTTTAGCTATGGTAGCGGTTACATGCTATACACTCGGGCAGTCATCTCCCATGAATTTGTGTTGGAGACTTTAATGAAATTTTGTATCATTGGGAAAAAATGGGTAGCAGAATGGTGGTCCATTATTGGTTAGCCACTTTTCGTATTTTTTGAATAGTTGCTCACTCACGGATATTGAAAGCAAGGGGGTGTGCCTTCACCTGGGCTGATAATATAGACGGGCAAGCACTCGTAAAGAAGAGACTAGACAAGGTTCTAAGCAATGTTGATTGGAGAGTATTGTTCCCCAACGTAGAGGCTTAGGACCTACAAACAATCTTCAACCATAGCCCAATTCTTCTCCCACTATCCCTAACATTGACCAAGAGGAAAAACAAAGAGTTCAAATTTGAGGCGTTTTGGCTAGAAGAGATCGAATGCAAGGAGTTGGTAAAGAAGATATGGACTATCTAGCAGGATAAACTCGATGCTTTCATAAGTATAGTGGAAAAGTTCACAGAAGCATTAATTGCGTGGAGCAAAAAGAATTTCTCTAATACTCAGAGCTAGATTGAAATGTTAAAGTGAAGACTCATAGTCCTCACAAATGCTGGTGTAGGAGAGTCCAACTAAAGGGAACTGCAATAAATCAAAGAGCATATTGAGAAACTATGGAGGCAAGAAAAGCTTTATTGGGGAGTGAGCTCTTGTATATATTGACTCAAATGGGGAGACAAAAATACGAAATATTTTTGTACTACCACGGTACAAAGAAGACAAAGGAACAAGATTTTAATGATGAAAGTGGATGATCATTGGTGTATTGAAAGAAATACATCACTAGTTTTTATTAGTCCTTGTATGAATTAGTGGGCACCAGGAACTTCTAGCTAATCCTAGAGCAGTGTCCTTCCCTTGCTCGAGATGGGATCAATGAAGTACTAGTAGAGCCGGTGGCTTTAGAGGAGATGAAGTAGACCACCTTTCAGTTAAATGTAACAAAAGCCTTAGGACCCAACGGGATGAATAGCCAGTTCTAGCACCTTCATTGGGAAGATATCCAGCTTGACTTATATTGATTAGTTAGCAATTTCTTTTGAATCAGGTAACCTTGACCACGTACTCAGCAAAACACATATTGTTCTCATCTCTAAAGTCTTTAGTCCTAAAAGTATAAACCAGTTCAGACCCCATCAAATTGTGTAACTTCAGTTACAAGTTATTTTCGAGGTTAGAGTGAACCGCCTCATGCCTTGGCTCTCGGACCTTATTGCCTCATAACAAAATGACTTTGTTAGTAGGAGACAAATTCAAGACATTATCTTTGTAGTCCAGGAAGTCTGACACCAATCGGGGAGAGTAAATGAAAGTTCCAGATGATCCTTAAATTGGATATGCAAAAAGCATATGACAGAATGGAATGTGATATTTAATGTGCCTGCATGCTGAAAATGGGTTTTTGTGGGAAATGAGTGTCACTAGTAAAGCAATGTATTTCCACAGTCACTTTGAATGTCAAAGTCAATGGGGAGCCATTTCTCGATTATTTAGAATCATGGTTAATGTGCTCTCTTTCCTATCGAACAAAGCAGTGAAAGATGGAAGTTTGAAGGGGCTTAGATTGAATATAAACTACCTTACACTATCTCACCTTTTATTTGCTAATGATAATATATTATTCCTAGATGAGACTATTGGGGTGATATAGAATTTGGCGAGCATTTTAAACCAATACTGCTTTGCATAAGGACAAGCAATTAATCTAAACAATTCCCGAAATATTCTTTAACACGGGTTGCCCACATAACCTCAAAAGCAACTTGGCAAGCGAACTACAAGTACTGGTTATTGAGAAAACAAGGAAATACCTTGGCGTTCCCTCGGATTTGGGTAAAAAAAAAATATGTTTGTGTGGATACTGGCGAGGGTAAATATGATGATAGGGGCCTAGAAGGAGAAGTTTCTATCTAAATATTTTGATCAAAACAATGGTACAAGTACTACCAAAATATATTAAGTCGATTTTCAAGATCCCCATTTTAGTGTGCAAAGTTATAGATCAGCAAATTGTGGCCTTCTAGTGGAGACAAAACTCATCCAAGTCTTGAATCCACCGGAAGAAGTGGGAGATTCTTAATGCAAGGAAAATATAGAGGGTTTGGGCTTCAAGGGCCTTGTCACCTTTCACAAGGTGATGTTGGGCAAACAAGTGTGGAGACTCACACAATCTCCTTTAGCCTTATGGAGCTAGCTTTTGAAAGGAATATATTTCCCAAATGGCAATTATGAAAAGTAAGCAAGGGCTCCCGCCTTCTTGGAGGTGGCAAAGCTTGTTAATAGGAAGAGATGCGATAAGCTTCGAAGTTGGATGGATGGTCGAGAATGGTGAGAAGATCAACATCAGATAGAATAAATGACTAGAGCTTGGAGTCACTATGGGTTCAGCCAATCGAGAGGACTCCCCAAATAGTAGTGGATGTGATAAATCAATATCCAAAGTTGTGGAACGAACGCTAACTGAACGAGCTATTTGAAGAAAATATTGTGAAAGAAATACTAGCCATTTGGATCAAGCTGGATTTAGAAAGGGATAAGTAGGTATGGACCGGTAACACAACTAGGGAGTACGTCGTTGGACATGGGTACTTTGAAATGTTCTCAACACATTCAAAGCAAGACACAGAATAAGCATCTTCATTGTATGAGCTGCCCCGATCCCTTTGGATTGAAATTTGGAAGCTCCACATAGACCCCAAAGTTCACATCTTCATGTGGAGTGCGTGCCAAAATGCCCTGGCCATGATGGAGAACTTGTACAAAAGAAAACTACTACTTGACCCGCTTTGTCCAGTACGTTGGAAGACCCTATAGACCACGGAACATATCTTCATCTTTTGCGACTAAGCCATGGAGATTTGTTTAGACTAGAGGTTAAACGTGGACGTGTCGCTGCTGAATTTAACAAGAATGGACAAATAGGTAGATGATGTGCTTACCTCCAAAGCTAGATCACCACCTGAAGAATGGGTCACAGGAGTATTGTGGCTAATTTGAAAAGCTCAGTACAATTTCGTGTTTCAACTCAGGCGACCCAACTTAGGAGCTATTATAGAAGACGCCCTCTTACTGAGGAGTACCTACCGCCGGTGGAGCTCCCAGACAACAAATCGATGGACGGAGTCAAACACCTCACTTGAAGGTTGGTTGACACCAGCAAAAGGGACATGAAAATTTAACATCAATGGGTCATGGCTCAGTGGCCCACAGGAGGGATTAGCCATTAGAGTGATTCGAGACCGCAGGTGAACGTTCACAGCCAATTTTGCAAAGAAGATGGTTGGTTCCTCCGCCTTGTGACCGATAGCAACAAAGGAGGCATTGTCGTGGATATTTTTTTTGGTCGAAAGTTGTTGTGGATTTTGGAAGCCATGATACAACAGCAACTTTCTGGTTTTCACGTGGAAATCCTGATAGATAGTAAATCTTTAGTTAGATTTGTTGCCGATACAAGCCTTAGCCCATGGGCCCTGAAGAGTATCTTCGAGGATTGCAAAGAATTATAACCCATTTAAAGGATGTCTCTCTAGCCCACTACCCATAGGAAGCCAACCAACTTGCAGACTAGACTATCAAAGCCCACCAAATAGGAATCCTCCCCTCCAATTGGCTTTCCATGTCACCCCAACCATTTTTGGGATATATTATGATTAGAATCTTGTCATCACTCGTTAAATTTAGCCTTTGAATGAATGAAAGGGTTTATGTTTTGACCCACAAAAAGGCAGAATCCCATAGGATTGCAAACCACATCAAAAGGAAGAACGTTTACAATATTTCTTTGATACATTTGAATACCATTCAGTAAAATTATGGTATAACTTCAAATCATGTACTCGTTAGTATTCCAATATGGTGTGATTTTAATTAAATTTAAATATATTAATATTCATTTAATAAGTATGAATTTTTTAAAACTATTTAGAACTTTAATTTATTATTAGATTTCCCGTAAAATTTCATTAATTATTTTTTATCTTTGTAATTTATGAAGAATTTTTTTAAAGTAAATAAAAGATAGAAACTGGGCTCGGCCATACTGTGTCTGGGCCCGAGTATGGAAATTTTCTAGCTCGGCCGCTTATCACTATGTTGCAATCATCGTATCCCCACCATATGGAGGGGCCTACAACTAATCCAAGACAAATCTCACGGCCTTTTTCCTCACTGTTCCTCAAATCACGTGGTGGATAATTTGCTGAAATTGGGGTTCTTATGCATCATTCGTACACTTTGCGTCGTCGAGCGAACACATACAATCTAGGTCAATCGAAATAGCTGGCACAACACGCGGATCATAGTCTCATCTATACGTCAATGAAAGTTTTGCTCAGTACATTAATTAATAACGGGCACTGGAGACGGGGATGGTCGTGTCGTTGGCAGGTAAACGCCGTAACAAATCGTACACTACAATTTGCAACTGCAGCTGATGATGGGATTGATTGGACAGAGGGACAGAGAGGAAAGATTCTCAGATGTAATCTGTCTTTCATCCCCGACACGTGCACATGCAACGATACGCTGTGTCCATCCTCTAAGTTGCCTTCCTCCTCTTGTACCCGAGGGCGCCCCCCACATTGTCGCCCGCGATTAAGTGAAAACTGTGATGTGATTACCTAGCCAAACTGTAAGTGAACGCATGGGGAATGGCTTGGAAACTTGATTTGGTTTTGTTTGTGGTAGGTATCCATCCCTGGCGCTCGAACTGGCCATCGGCACAATATTGTCTGTGCCGGTCGGGACTGATTTGTGCATTCGTGATTTGTGCTAGTTTGGGATTTGCAGGAATTATTTACTAGTGTAACTATCCATCTCTGGCGACGTGAGATCGGAGACTTTGAAAATGCCCTACTAATCTCTAGATGCCATGCAAGGGTGTGGATGGTGGCTGGTTGAGAGCGTCATTAGTACTTGGTAGGGGATTCCGTATGGTGGTCCACTGCAAGAGCTAGACGGCATCGATTGCTAATAGCGGATTGTTGGTGGCGGTGGTCATTGGAACACAGCCCCATTCACCAATAGAGCAAGAGAAGGGAGAGAAAGAGTGCAAAGGCATTTTGGTATACTATTTTATTTTAAGGAAAAAGTAACAAAAAATCTCAAACTATACTCACTGTAACACATTTATTGTGAATTTTTTTATTACATAAAAAACCCTAAGCTATGACTATTGTAATACATCTACCTTAAACTTTTTCTTGTGATCACAACCTTCAAGATTTCGTTAGATGATTTTTCAGCCAAAAATACATCGTCTTTCACGTGAGTGCCATGTCAATATTATTTCCTTTCTATATCCATATAGGTAGATTTTTAACGATTCTCATTGACAGAACTTTAAGGGTGAGTCAATATGTCACACATGTATAAGTTTGAATTTTTTGGTGAAATTAAAATTTTTTTAGGGTAAATGTATCATATTGAGCCTAGTTGAGAATTTTTGATGGCTTTTGCTCTGCATTTTATTTGGATCTTGTAATAGTTGCACTATCAAGTAATAGCGATTATATTATTAATATTTAATTGATGTAGTACCTTTTAATTGATTCTCTGTTGTTGCTTAACACAATATTAGTATTTAATTAATGTAGTACATTTTAATTGGGGAAACTACATTTCTTATCTGTATAGTTTTAGGGAATTTCACTTTTGATCCTTTTATACTTCATTCTACTGTAATTCTAGTTACCGTGCTATTCTTCGGTGGCAATATGACACTTTTTGTTTTAGTGACAAAAATAGTCCCCACATTAGTTTTCGAAAGGTTGATTACTTTCATTACAATCCTATCCGAATCTAATGAAAATTTCAAATCAAGAGTGATATTTGACTTTCAAGTGTGCCCAATTTAAATGACATCCCATTAAGTTCACCAATGAAAGCACAATATTACACCCGTACAATTCGGGGTGAATGGTTCCATGGTCGGTCTCGCTTTCACCTAGAACCTTCTCTTTGAAATTGATTCCCAAATTTATGAAACCCGAAACCTACTTTGCATACTTTTAAAACTGGAACCTACCTTATCACAGATTTTAGGTTGATTCCATGGTTTACCCATGTTCTATCCGTATTCTTAATTGAACAATTATAATGAATTATCACCTCTAATGACTGCAATTTGTTGTTACAATTTACTGATCACGACTCATATTTAGACACACGATAACAATATAAAATATAACCAAAGTAAAAATCCTCGGTCATGAATATAGCTCAATACAAAAAAAACATTTTTTCCAACACCCAAATTTCCAACTGAGATATTCAGCACATGCGGAAGCAAAAAAAACCACCGGTAATTTTTGTTATATATGAATACATAACCGAGGGCAACCACAAAATTTAACACTTGCATTGGTATTGAAAATTTAAATACAATATCCAAGTACAACCCGAACGTCGAAAATCGATAAAAAAAGCGGGTCAAGGCTAAATTTTTTCATGACAAAAGGGGTAAGTGGCTCGGGGTTCGGTACAAAAATGTGGCAAAAAAAAAATTTTTCGGGGCTCCTCCCAAAAATGCATTGGGGCTGTGTCATCCTCAAGGCGAGGGGGATCTAAAAAGTCGGTTTTACAACAACCGTGAGAATAAATCTCGGGTGAGTAATTCCCTAAACCTAAACTAGGCTAACATGCACCTCCTGACAAGTACTAAACAACACAACATACACACAAAACTGACTCAGGCCCTCGGGCCTAAATCTAATCCCATTAGACCCTGTAGGTTAGGCATATCCATATATAGTAATCACAGTACTTAAGTGGCACTCATATTCACACATATGCCAATCGCACGCTTGAGCTCAAGGTCGCCTCGGGTTCTCTCTTTCTCACATTCTTGCACCGCCCCGAAGATGCAGAGAGGATGTTAAGATGCAAATCTTATGAAAACCCTGCCAAGGACATCACTCGAGGTCGAGAGCAGCGACACCATCGACAAAGTCAAGGCCAAGATCCAAGGCAAGGAAGGTCCGTCCCCGTCCTCCTCCTCCTCCTCCACCGCCAGCGGAGCCTCCGCTCGTTTCGCCTCTGCTCCGAAACGGATCGGCGATCGATCGGGTTTCGATTTTCGCTCCAAGATTTCTACGATTTTGATGCGTTTGCTTTTTTTTGTTTGTTTTCGAACATCGCTGAGCAGGAATCCCGCCGGACCAGCAGCAGCTGATCTTTGCCGGGAAGCAACTCGAGGATGGTAGGACTCTGGCCGACTACAACATCCAGAAAGGTACTCTTGCTTTCCTTCGTGCTCTGTTGTTGGTGTTTGATTGCATTGTTGTTGGTGTTTGATTGCATTGAGCTGGAGACGTTCACGTTTTCTGCTTGTTGAAAGGAAGAACGTTTAATAATATTTCTTTGATACATTTGAATACCATTCAAAAATTATGGTATAACTTCAAATCATGTACCACGTTAGTATTCCAATATGGTGTGATTTTTAATTAAATTTTAATATATTAATATTCATTTAATAAGTATGAATTTTTAAAAACTATTTAGAACTTTAATTTATTATTAGATTTCCTGTAAAAATTTCATTAATTATTTTTTATCTTTGTAATTTATGAAGAATTTTTTTAAAGTAAATAAAAGATAGAAACTGGGCAAAAAACCATACTGTGTCTGGGCCCAATAATTGGAAATTTTCTAGCTCGGCCCTTATCACTGTGTTGCCATCATCGTATCACCACCATATGGAGGGGCCTACAACTAATCCAAGACAAATCTCACGGCCTTTTCCTCACTGTTCCTCAAATCACGTGGTGGATAATTTGCTGAAATTGGGGTTCTTATGCATCATTCGTACACTTTGCGTCGTCGAGCGAACACATACAATCTAGGTCAATCGAAATAGCTGGCACAACACGCGGATCATAGTCTCATCTATACGTCAATGAAAGTTTTGCTCAGTACATTAATTAATAACGGGCACTGGAGACGGGGATGGTCGTGTCGTGGGCAGGTAAACGCCGTAACAAATCGTACACTAAAATTTGCAACTGCAGCTGATGATGGGATTGATTGGACAGAGGGACAGAGAGGAAAGATTCTCAGATGTAATCTGTCTTTCATCCCCGACACGTGCACATGCAACGATACGCTGTGTCCATCCTCCAAGTTGCCTTCCTCCTCTTGTACCCGAGGGCGCCCCCAACATTGTCGCCGGCGATTAAGTGAAAACTGTGATGTGATTACCTAGCCAAACTGCAAGTGAACGCATGGGGAATGGCTTGGAAACTTGATTTGGTTTTGTTTTGTAGGTATCCATCCCTGGCGCTCGAACTGGCCATCGGCACAATATTGTCTGTGCCGGTCGGGACTGATTTGTGCATTCATGATTTGTGCTAGTTTGGGATTTGCAGGAATTATTTACTAGTGTAACTATCCATCTCTGGCGACGTGAGATCAGAGACTTTGAAAATGCCCTACTAATCTCTAGATGCCATGCAAGGGTGTGGATGGTGGCTGGTTGAGAGCGTCATTAGTACTTGGTAGGGGATTCCGTATGGTGGTCCACTGCAAGAGCTAGACGGCATCGATTGCTAATAGCGGATTGTTGGTGGCGGTGGTCATTGGAACACAGCCCCATTCACCAATAGAGCAAGAGAAGGAGAGAAAGAGTGCAAAGGCATTTTGGTATACTATTTTATTTTAAGGAAAAAGTAACAAAAAAATCTCAAACTACACTCACTGTAACACATTTATTGTGAATTTTTTATTACATAAAACAATACATCTACCTTAAACTTTTTCTTGTGATCACAACCTTCAAGATTTCGTTAGATGATTTTTCAGCCAAAAAATACATCGTCCTTTCACGTGAGTGCCATGTCAATATTATTTCCTTTCTATATCCATATAGGTAGATTTTTAACGATTCTCACGACTGATGGAACTTTAAGGGTGAGTCAATATGTCACACATGTATAAGTTTGAATTTTTTGGTGAAATTAAAATTTTTTTAGGGTAAATGTATCATATTGAGCCTAGTTGAGAATTTTTGATGGCTTTTGCTCTGCATTTTATTTGGATCTTGTAATAGTTGCACTATCAAGTAATAGCGATTATATTATTAATATTTAATTGATGTAGTACCTTTTAATTGATTCTCTGTTGTTGCTTAACACAATATTAGTATTTAATTAATGTAGTACATTTTAATTGGGGAAACTACATTTCTTATCTGTATAGTTTTAGGGAATTTCACTTTTGATCCTTATATATGAGAAAAATATAATGTAAATCCCTAGAAAATTAATTCTACTGTAATTCTAGTTACCGTGCTATTCTTCGGTGGCAACATGACACTTTTTGTTTTAGTGACAAAAATAGTCCCCACATTAGTTTTCGAAAGGTTGATTACTTTCATTACAATCCTATCCGCAATCTAATGAAAATTTCAAATCAAGAGTGATATTTGACTTTCAAGTGTGCCCAATTTAAATGACATCCCATTAAGTTCACCAATGAAAGCACAATATTATACCCGTACAATTCGGGGTGAATGGTTCCATGGTCGGTCTAGCTTTCACCTAGAACCTTCTCTTTGAAATTGATTCCCAAATTTATGAAACCTCGAAACCTACTTTGCATACTTTTAATGCTGGAACCTACCTTATCACAGATTTTAGGTCGATTGCATGGTTTACCCATGTTCTATCCGTATTCTTAATTGAACAATTATAATGAATTATCACCTCTAATGACCGCAATTTGTTGTTACAATCTACTAATCACGACTCATGTTTAGACACACGAACAATATAAAATATAACCAAAGTAAAAATCTCGGTCATGAATATCGCTCAATACAAAAAAACATTTTTTTTCCAACGAAATTTCCAACGAAAAATTCAATAAAATTCGTTGGAAAATGAATTTCAAAAAAAAAAAAAAAAATTTTTTTTTGTTGACAAATTTTCCAACGAAAAATTTCAATTTTCGTTGAAAATTTAAAATTTTTCGTTGGAAAATTTGTGGCTACTAAATTCGTTGGAAATACTACAAAAAAACAACCTTTTTCCAAAAAAAAATTTGGAAATCCAACGAAATTTCCGTCGAACAAAAATTGTCGTCGCAAATTTTTCCGATGAAAAAATATAAATTTTCGTTGGTAATTTTTTTGAAATTTTTTCATGCAAAATTCATAACTAAATTCGTTCCCTTAATTATTCGTTACAAAATGTGGCAAAAAAAAAAAATTTTTTTTGGTCAAAAAATCGTGGCAAAATGCACTAGAGAATTTTGAAAACTAGCTTTAGATGTCCTCACAAAGGCCATAGAAGGACTTTTGTAGTTGATATACAAAATTCAAGCTTGTGTCATGAAACTTGGTGGAAGCTTCATATAAACTTCCTCATCCAAGTCGCCATGTAGATATGCATTGTTGGCGTCTGCTCCATGCAACTCCCAATTACGAGCCAATACAAATGCGACCTCGAGCTCACCCGGATCGCGAGTTTAGGCGACCTCAGGCTACTTGACCATGGTGAGCTCGGCCCTCATATGGCCCGTGAGCTCGAGCTCGCCGACGGCTCGCCGTCGCCCGGTGACTCGAGGTCCATCTCGAGGTTCTCTTCATCCTCTCTAGATTCCCTCCTCCTCGCCGAGAAGATCACGTGGGGAGAGAGAGAGGCGAAGATGCAAATCTTCGTGAAAACCCTAACCGGCAGAACCATCCTCTAGAATTCGAGAGCAGCAAACCCCCATCGACAAAGTCAAGGCCAAGATCCAAGACAAGGAAGGTCTGTCCCCGTCCTCCTCCTCCTCCTCCTCCGCTGCCGGCAGAGCCTCCGTTCTCGTTCGCCTCTGCTCCGGAACGGATTGGCGACCGATCGGTTTCGGTTTTCGCTCCAAGATTTCCGCGATTTTGATGCGTTTGCTTTTTTGTTTGTTTCGAACATCGCTGAGCAGGAATCCCGCCGGACCAGCAGCGGCTGATCTTCGCCGGGAAGCAACTCGAGGATGGTAGGACTCTGGCCGACTACAACATCCAGAAAGGTACTCTTGCTTTCCTCCGTGCTCTGTTGTTGGTGTTTGATTGCATTGTTGTTGGTGTTTGATTGCATTGAGCTGGAGACGTTCACGTTTTCTGCTTGTTGTTTGGCTCAGAGTCCACGCTTCATCTCGTTCTGAGGCTTCACGGAGGGATCATCGAGCCTTCTCTGATGGCTTTGGCTCGCAAGTACAATCAGGACAAGATGATCTGCCGCAACGAAAATTGTATACACTGAAATAATTACCCAAAAATTGAAATTTGTGGGAAAATTAGATTTGAAAATTTCCAACGAATTTTCCCACGAATTTCAATTTTCCGGGAAATTATTTCAGTGTATAATTTTGTTGCAAAATTATTGAAAATTTCCAACGAATTTTCCTACTTAATTTAAAAAATGCCGAATAAATACTGGTTTTTTTGAATCGTCACAAAATTCATTGAAATTTCAACGAAAATTTTTTCGTTGCTAATTTTCAACGAATTTTGCGACGAAAATTTTTTCGTTGTAAATTTCAACGATTTTATGACAATCAAAAAAAACCGGTATTGTTCGGCATTTTTAAATCGTGGAAAAAAAATTGAAATTTCTAACGAATTTTCGATATAAAATTAGTACATGCGGCATCTTTCAAATTCGTTGCAAAATTCGTGGGAAATTTCCAACGAATTTTCCCACAAATTTCAATTTTCCGGGCAATTATTTCAGTGTGTACAATTTTCGTTGCAAATTTCGTTGGAAATTTCCAATGAATTTTCCCACGAATTTAAAAAATGCCGAACAATACCGGGTTTTTTTGAATTCGTTGCAAAATTCGTTGAAAATTTCCAACGAATTTTGCGACGACAATTTTTTCGTTGGAAATTTCCAACGAACTTTGCGACGAAAATTTTTTTGTCTCTAATTTTCGACGAATTTTAGTTTTCCTTGGAAAATTTGTTGCAAATTTGTGACAAAAATTTTTTCGTCGCAAATTTTCGTGGCAAAAATCCAGTTTTATTTGTAGTGGCTAGAAATGGAAGCTCAAACTAATTGAATTGGTTCATGTTACACACTTATCATCAGACACCATGATATATTGTAGAATTTCGCAAAGACATAGTACAAGAAAAAGACAAAGAATTATTCTAGGTTCCAGATAGAACCTATTCGTCAAAATCGATCACGTAATTTTTGGAACCTAGAGCCTATCCTGTATAATTTAGAATTTGGAGCTGTACCGATTCCTGATTCTACTCTAAAACGATGGTCACCTCTACCAACATCAACTATCAACAGTCAAATAACATTGGTTTCTTAAAAAGAAAAAAAGTCTAACCAATTGAAAATCTCAACCGCTACGTGAATTCACGAAGTATCACTATACTTCAGGAAATCCCTAATTAGTATAGGGACATGGTAGATGCGGAGATGCAATTCTACCAAAGAACATAAAAACATGTTTAATCCCCATTGATGATTTTTTTTTTTATGGGTTTCACTGCGTTAGGAATGCAATCCTTGTGGATCCTACACTTGCATGCGAGGGGACTTTCTTTGCAACAACGGGGGCCCCACTCTCACCACATAAGGCTGAACCACGCACGTGACAGCGCCAGATAAAATCCTTAATTTAGGCCCTTGCCAGGGGGACCACTAGATTTGCATCAACAAGGCAAATTCTTGAAGAAGGAGCGGCGAAATCCTCCACCGGTTGAGCGGAAGCAAGGAAACGTGAAGTGTCTCAGACAGCTGACCGAGCCACCACGTGACTCCTTGCCCGCCCGCTTGATCATTATTATTATCTTGCAAATTGCCATGCATGGGGACATGTTGCGCTTTTAACGTAAATTAATGTCCACGGTTCTGTAATTTGGAAATAGTTATATGACCTGTCTGTAGTCTGTAGCGCTGCACGAGCACGACGACTGCTGGGCGTTAAAACGGGCGGAAAAGAGGAGCGATATCGGATACCGTATTTGACCTTTGACTATTCGGTTCTTCCTTCTTTTCTTTTTGCACATGTTAGTCCTACTGATCTTGTGTTTTCCACCGTTCGGGTAATAGTGATGCGGCGAAACCGATGTTGGATTATCAATGCGCCATGCATTGATTCTCTGAAAATTCGTAATTTGCTTATATTGTTCAACATACGTTACGAATATTTATACAACATACTGCTTAATGGAGAAGGGAAATAAAAGATCTATCAAATATATCTAACTGATTATAAAAGAGATACTCAATATTATGATAACTTAAAAACAAAAAGTAAATCCTAACTAATAATAAGAAATACACTACATATGAGAAAAATATAATGTAAATCCCTAGAAAATCTGCCGCAATACTCCCCATCAAGTTTGCACATGGAGGTCACGAATGCCCAATTTGTTGACAAGAAATGCAAATTGATTTCGGCACAATGCCTTGGTAAAAATGTCTGTTAGTTGAAGTTTAGTAGGTATGTGCTCAATTCGAATGGCATCCGACTGTACATGTTCACGAACAACCTGGCAATCAATCTCAATGTGCTTTGTTTGTTCGTGAAATATTGGATTTGTGGCGATATGTAAGGCAGCTTGGTTTTCGCAATAAAGACCTATCGGTCTGTCATACACTACCCCGAAGGAGACAAGTAAAGTGCGCAACCAAATCAGTAGCGGTAGTTGTCATAATGCAATAATCAGCTTTAGTAGAGGACCAAGAAATTGTGGTCTATTTATCCTTTTGAATTTGCTCAATTATTTCTTTTCTTTTATCCTTACCAAAAAAGAAATTGTGGTCTACTTCTTGGTTCTCCAAGACACGGGATAGCCATCGAGCAGCACAAAGTAACCAATAACTTATAACCAAGTGATTGAACAACTTGCCCAATCAAAGTCATACAAGGCAGTCAAATGAAGTGAAGCTGGGACTGATAATAGAATCCTTTATCCTGGGTTTTTCATGAGATATCAAAGAACTCGTATAGCTGCTTCCCAATGTTGTTCATTTGGTACCTGTATGAATTGAGAAATATGTGGACATAATAACATAATTTAGGCCTAGTGATAGTGAGATAAAGTAGACATCCTACTAATCAACGATAGTGACTTGGGTCTATCATGTTAGGTCCAGTTGCTGTAGCTAACCAATATTGTTACTCCATCGGAGAAGTTGCTGGTTTAGCTACTAGTATATCGCATTTCGATAGCATGTCAAGTATACACTTTCTCTAGTACAAAAATAACCCTGAAGTCATCCGCATTACTTCAATTCCCAAAAAATACTTTAATTGGTCAAATTCCTTGAGATGAAAACGCTCATCAACGTACCGTTTGAGAGTTGCATATTGTTTTGAATCATTGCCTACCAAGATAAGATCATTAACATATACTAACACAGCTAGAAAAGTATCGCAATAAGAATACGTGAACAACGAGTAATTTGCTAATGATTGATCAAAACCATACTCCCTCAATGCACTAGAGAATTTTGAAAACTAGCTTCGAGATGTCTGTCAAAGGCCATAGAAGGACTTTTGTAGTTGATATACAAAATTCAAGCTTGTGTCATGAAACTTGGTGGAAGCTTCATATAAACTTCCTCATCCAAGTCGCCATGTAGATATGCATTGTTGACGTCTATCTGATGCAACTCCCAATTACGAGCCAATACAAATGCAAGAAGACATCGTACAGTTACTAGTTTTGTCACTAGTGGGAAGGTTTCATGGAAGTCCATGCCCTCTATCTGGGTGAATTCCTTTGCGACAAGACAAGCTTTATATCGCTCAAAACTATTGTCAGCTCGATGCTTGATTTTGTAAATCCACTTGCACCCTATGGATTTCTTATTGTTTGGCAACGTTGCCAAAGTTCAAGTCTTATTATCTTCTAGTGCTTTAATTTTCGTCACCATCGCTTCTCTTCACAATGGATTTTTAATAGCCTTGGTGTAATTCCGAGGCTCGATATCAGAATCAACAGTAGCTAAAAAGGCAATGTGAGGCTTAATAAATTGTTTATAAGAAATAATCTTTTCAATTGGATAGACTGAACCTAAAGATATTGATGGAGCGGGCTGAGGAGTAGGGATCTTCATTTGGACCATATGGCACACAATCTCGCATATGGGTTGGCTATCTTTTTTGTAGTGTATGGGGAATTAGGGGTGGAATTTGGTCATCAGATTGTTCGTTGGGTTGCTCTTCAACTTGGACTGTACTATCCAATTCTTGCATCACCGTTTGCCTATTTTCTTCACGAACCTAGCTTGGAACCCTTTCTTCCTCCCCTTGAGGTTGATACCACCACTCATCAATAGGACCTAGCTCATGAGCCGGTGTCAAAAGAGAAGAGAGTCTTGATCCTCGTGTGCAAGTTGCTGAGCAAATGGGAAATTCTCTTCATAGAAGCAATATCATGAGATACCAATAATTCTTCAGTTTCCAAATCATAAACATTCCAACCATTCTTGTTGTATGGATATTCCAAAAATACACATTTCTTGCCCTTTCTTCAAATTTATCTTTGCCCTTTGATAGTTTGTGAGCAAAGCACAATGCTCCAAAAACTTACAAATGACTATAATCTAGGGGTTTCCCAAACAAAAGCTCGAACAAAGTTTTTCAAGATAATAATGGACTTGGAGTATAATTGATTAAATAAGCAGCCGTTAATACGCATTCACCCCAAAAACGAATTGGTAAATTCACTTGAAACAAAGTGCTCGTGCTATATTGATTCATCCATTCTGCTATGGCAAGTAGGAATATGATGTCTGATGCATAACTCCACTTTGATAATAAAAAAAAATCTTTATGGAATTAGAAAGAAATTCATGACCATTATAACTCCGTACCATTTTAACTACTCAACCAAATTGGGTCTTTACCATATGACAAAAATCAAACAAAGACTTTGTACATCTCTGATGTTTCCTTCATCAAATAGACCAATACTACTCGGCTATAATCATCGACGATGGTTAAAAAATAATGTGTACCGAGAGACCATGTCTGATACGACCCCTAAAGATCACAATGCAACAAATCAAAACATCCGCCAGCTTTATTATTGCATAAAGAAAATGAGGAATGGGTTTGTTTTGCACGACAACATATATCACACAAATCAAGCCTTCTTTATTTATTTCAATACTACTGATCAAATTCAAAGCTTGCCATGATGGGTTCACCAATAGTTGATGCCGGATGTCAATATTTTGTCACTTGATTGTTGGAAAAGCTGAATGAGTGCCCATACGTCCAAGATAATAAACCCCTTCTTGAAGATTACCCACTCTAATCAATCTCTTAAAGGATAGATCCTATCTTGACACGTCAAGAAGAGAAAAATGTTACTGAGCAACTCAAATTCAAACTCAATTTTTCAACGGAAATAAGATTGCACCTAAAGTTCGGGACATATAGCACATCGTGCAAAATAAAATTAGGGCTTAAATAAACATTACCTCTTTTGATGGCGTGAGTCATTTTTCCATTAGGATTTCATACAGGATATGCACTAGTGATGTTCCCGATGAATTTAGAAGCAAAAGCTGATATGTCATATGTTTGAAGGCGCCACTATCAATAATCCAATTTGTGGAAGCATTATTGGGCCAATAGACCTAACTTGTGAGTGGATCATTTGAAGTGGGAGATTTCATTGCAGTGAGCAAATTGGCCAAACGATGACATTAATCGTCGCTAATTGTTGTTGTTGTTTCAATGCCCTTTAGGCCTCCTTGAGTGGTATTTGCAATAGTTCATAATCGCCACCGCTAGCCCGCGTGGAATGTATAGCCGCTGTGGAAGGATTACTTTGCATGCCTTTCCACTTTGCCTCGCTCCCAATTCAGTTGATATCCAATTAACTCCTAGCAATGACTCTTCTCATGCCCAATCTTCCCATATCGGTCACATTTGGGTTTTTAGACCGTACTTTCCTTGGGCCCACTCTTCCAACCAAGAAAGCAGCACCCTCGATCTTCTCTTCTATCCCTCGGACAATTGATCGTTGGTACTTCTCTTGCATGATCATAGAATAAACCTTACCGAGGGACGGGAGTGGCATAAGGTTGAGAATTCGAGATCAAACATTCCCATAGGTTTCGGCATTAAAGTCCATAAGAAACTGGTGGATCTTCTTTCTTCACGTACATCGTGATTGCAGCATAGGTACATTCTGGGACATCATCATATTCATCGAGTTCATCCCATAATACCTTCAATTTGGTGTAGTATTCTACCACTGAGAGCCCTCCTTGTTGTAGGAGCCAAATCTCAATTTTAATCTTGTGGATGCGAGGTCTATTACCTTAAGTGAATCTCTCTTTCAACTCATCCCACATTACCTTTGCTTTTTCTATGTATGCCATGCTTCCCTATAGACTCCTATTGAGGGAATTGAAAATCCATGAAACTATCATGGAATTACAGATGTCCTAGGCATTAAATTCGAGTACCATTGGATTCAACTTCTCTAGTGATCCATCAATATACCTGATTATACTTTTCACTCGCAACACTCGTCTTGTCACCTTCGACCATGTTGCATAGTTATCTCGGGTCAGTAGGCATAATACAAGCATGTTCCATGATGGTCGGAGGTGTTGAGATAATATGATGAGGAAGGGTCAATCACCTTCTTGGTAGATGCTTCTTAAGCCATATTGCAAACAATATGGGTCGAATTGTCTGGCGTGTTTAAGCTCTCTAGCTCTCTAATACCATATGAGAATTCATAATTTGATTGATTTGCTCAATAGACATTACACATATTTATACAACCTACTGCTAAATAGAAAGGGAAAAGAAATGATCTACCAAATATCTCTAACTAATTATAAAAGATATACTAAATATTATGCTAACTAAAAAAAAGTGAATCCTAACTAATAATAAGAGATACAGTAAATATTAGAAAAACATAATGTAAATCTTTAGCAAATCTTATGTAATAAATTCTATGCAAGAATTTGACTTAGTTGCATGAGTAACTATTAGGGAAAAAAGCCACAAAATCCTTAAACTATGCCCACAACACATTTATCATAAACTTTTTTCCGTGATATCAAAAGTCCTAAACTTGCAATGCAAATAATTTGATTTTATTTAAACCGGAAACACCAAATGCATTCATAAAATATGTTTATTGACATAGAGTCACATATAAATTCCACATTACCTTTTGGAATCTAAATAATACAAATTTTAGTGGGAAAGTAAAAGAAAAAAGCACATTTTCGTTTTTTTAAACATAAACAGATATGTCACAAAAGTAGAATGTGTAAATGGAAAAAATAAAGATACATAAATGGCTGTTGAATAAAGGAAAAATGATACAAATGATCCATGAATTTTGGCTCAATGTGCAATGTGGTCCCTAAATTTTTAATTTATTCAATATGGTTCTTGAACTTTTAATACATGTTTAATATAGTTTCAGGACTATATGAAAATGTTCAATGTTGTCTTTGATCTTGAATTAGTGGAAGGACAACGTTGAATATTTTCATATAGTTTAAGAATTATATTGAACATGTATCAAAAGTTTAGGACCACATTGAATAATTAAAGTTCAGGGATCATGTTACACATTGAATTAAAGTTCAAGGACCATTGGTGTCATTATCCCTTAAATAAAATATGAATATGCCTGTTGTATTTTCGCTTATCATCACTTTCAAAAAAAGTAAAAGAGATCCAGAAGTAAAGGGGAAGGTAGATTGGGATAATTTTTCCACATTAATATACAAAACAATGATTAGATTGCAGAGGAAGTAAGAGGACTCACTTGGATATCCTTTACCTCCACAAAAATGTTCTGAATCAACTAATCAAATTGTCCCAATAAAATAGTCTATCTACCTATGGATCCCTTGTATACCAGAGAGAGATAATGACAAATTAAATTCTGAAATAGAAAAATTGACAGAGATTGGCTTTCCTTAAACCTCATCAACCACAAATGGAGGGTGGACACACCCAAATGGTCAACCTGGAAAGAACCCACCTCTATCATCCAATAAAGCACTGAAAGAAGCAAAAAAGAGCATGGTCCTCTCCTCTGCAATATTCTAGGGTTCCATAAAAACCCTAGAGGAGCCCACTACTTATTTGTACCCAAAATTGGACAAGATTCATTTGTATTATCGCTTTTGGTGGGCTATCTCCTCTTCAGCAGTACCTTCCATTTGGCCGTTGTCACAGTGTGTTTGTGCACTTTCAGCTGTCACCGTTGCGCCAGTCTTTTGCAGATTGTAATATAGCTGTCTCCCTGTACATCCCCCCACTATTCTCCTTTCAAAAAGACAAAAATTCCTGATTGTGATGACTTGATTGGTCATATCCACTTCATCTCGATATCGGTTAAAAAGCTTGTTAAATTTCTTCATTGTGATCATAATTAAGAAGACAGTTATTTTAATGAACTTCATGTGAGATTTTTGTCTTTTGCTGTGCGATGATACTCAATGTGAGTCCTCATTTTCTGAATTGCATCAAGTGCATGAAATTCATCTTCAAGCAAGAACAAAAAGAAAAGAAACGTAATCAGCTATATCAATCCAGACATTATTTGTTTTGTTACCTAGCAACTAGCAGAAGTCAAATCCTAGTGTTTTTCTTCCTTCTGCATTTTTTATTGGCCGTAGACCGAAGTGGTTACTCTCTGCATTGCAGTAAAGTAACTCCTGGAAAGTACGTTGGATTCAGGATCAGTCCAAAGCAAAACTGTGAAAAAATGGCGACACCCACGTTCCGTCATCGTCACCCTCATAGATTTCAGGTTCAGCCCCCCAAAAATATATTGTCACAATCACTACTAGGCCTCGCTAGAGAGCCAAACCACCACCACCACCACCAACATAATCATCTTCCGCATCGAGCACCATCACCGTTTCCACCCTTCTGCTTCCTCTTGTCCATGACACTCTTGATCCAAACCCACCACGGCCAATGCAAATGCGCAGCCCTTTTGATCTCGGCCGCTCCCTTCCACTTGTTTCTTTTCTGCTGCTCCTCCTCGTCGCCGTCGCATCTGGGTTCGGATCAATGGGGCCAGTCTCCGCCGCGTTCGGCGGAGACGGCTTCTTCTGTGCCATCGACGCCAGCGGCAAGCAGAACGTGATCTGCTGGAGCAAGAACAGCTCGTCGACATCGTCGTTGTCTTCGGCATCTCCTTTCAGCGACATTCCCGAGATGGCGGCCCTCTCCGGCGGGGAAGGCTTCCTCTGCGGAATCTTGGCGAGCACCTCGCAGGCGTACTGCTGGAGCTACGGGGATCCAGGTAAAGACCTCGTCCCTGCCATCTATCAGGCCACTCCTTATTCCCACATTGCTGCTGGTAAGGATCACGTCTGTGCTGTCAGAGGATCTTACTATTCCGAGCACGATTCGGGTACTGTTGACTGTTGGGACATTGGGAGATCCTCAAATCGTAGCTTGGGCTCTGTCCAGAGTTCCTTGTCGTATGATCAATCCATTAGCAACCTTGTCTTTAGGAAGGTCGTTGCGGGGGAAGGATTTAGCTGTGGGGGTGTAAGAGAAGGGGGTCTGGTATGTTGGGGACCCAAGTCAGCAGCTTTAGGGGTTTCAGGGGTGTCGGATAATTTCGCAGTATTAGCTTCGGGGAAAGGTTCTCTTTGTGGAATTGTGGAAGGTTCTCGTGAGGTCAAATGTTGGGGTGATAATAATTCATTTGTGGGTCATCCTGCCGGAACCCGGTTCATTTCGTTGGGCGCGGGCACTCTTCACTTTTGTGGGATTCGTGCGGACAATCACGAAGTTGAATGTTGGGGCAACTTTAATTCTTCTCTTGTCCCCAAGGGTTCTGGGTTCCTTGCAATCGCTTCATCGGATTTTACTGCCTGCGGCATTAGGGAAGTTGATCTTGTACTTGATTGCTGGTTCTCTAACATTTCCTCGGTCTTTGATTATGATCCTCCGCTGGAATTGTGTAGTCCCGGTCTCTGTACAGCTGGATCGTGTAGTGAAGGGCAGTTCGCTTTCAATGCGAGCATTCTGAATGAGCAGGGATTGACAAGCTTATGTGCTCGAAGAGATCTGAACATCTGTTCACCTTGTGGGTTGAATTGCTCCGAAGGTTTCTTCTTGTCCAGTCCATGCACAGCTCATGCTGATAGAATATGTACTCCTTGCTCTCTTTGCCAGAACAGTTCATGTTGGAAAGTTTGCAGGCTTCGGTCTTCTAAAGAAGTGCAGCTGAAGCATTTCCATCAGCAGCGCAAGCTATTGATTGCAGTTGGATGTTCTGCTTCCGGACTGCTATTGATATTAATGTGCTCATTGCTCCTTCCTCGTGTGCTTGCCCATCTTAAAAAGGAGGGGCCAAAGAATCAATTCACTTTTTGCGTAGGCAAGAAAGAGAAGAAGATTGAAATGAACGACGATTCGCATCCACCTCTGGTTTCGACTCCGAGTGTTGGACTTGCCCAAGTTTTTCGACTTGTGGAGGTAAAGGATGCCACAAATGGCTTCAAGGAGTTTAATGAGCTGGGGCGAGGAAGCTATGGTTTTGTCTACAAAGCTGTCCTTCCAGATGGGCGGCAGGTTGCAGTGAAGAGGGCAAATGCGGCGACGATCATCCACACTAATAGTAGAGAGTTTGAGATGGAATTGGAGATCCTTTGTAAAGTTCGGCATGCTAATATTGTGAACTTGTTGGGTTATTGTTCCGAGATGGGGGAGAGGCTATTGGTTTATGAGTTTATGCCACATGGGACGCTTCATGATCACCTCCACGGTGGGTTTTCTCCATTGAACTGGACCCTCAGGTTGAGGATTGCTATGCAAGCTGCGAAGGGGCTTGAATATCTTCATAAAGAAGCTGTGCCTCCAATAATCCATCGAGATGTCAAAACTTCGAACATCCTACTTGACGCTGATTGGGTTGGACGAATTGCAGATTTTGGGCCTCTTACATCAAGCGAGAGGGATGTAAGTCAAGATATGAAGAGTGATATATATGACTTCGGCATTGTACTGTTAGAGATTCTCAGCGCAAGAAAAGCTTACGATGTTGATTATACGCCCCCTAATATAGTGGAATGGGCGGTTCCTCTGATTAAAAGGGGTAAGGCGGCTGCCATAATTGACAGAAATGTGACTCTTCCCAGAAATGTTGAGCCTCTGCTCAAACTTGCGGATGTGGCAGAGCTGGCTCTGCGTAATAATCCAAATGAGCGTCCCTCGATATCAGAGATTGCATCTTGGTTGGAGCAAATTGTGAAGGATGGATTGATCTTTTGATGCCTCATTCAATCCCAAGGTTTTTGAGCAAGAATGAACGGGCATAATGTGAATGGGAAGATCATTCAATTGGTACTGCTCTGTGGCAACTGTACATTTTTTTAAAATGAGATGCTTGTACATGATATTATATGCAATGATCCTTTACTTTGCGTTTCAATGATTCTTTCTGATTCCTGTTTTCTTGAACCATCAGAAAGTGAAGGAATTGCAATCTTTCATGCAATTTTCGCACGTTCTTTTCTTTTCAGATATTTGTTTTGTTTGATTTTGCTGCTTGTAGAAATTGGATAGTCAAATGCCCATGATATGAGGGCAATTTTTTCTGACATTGGGTGGTTTTTCTCATGATGCGAAGTGACTTCTTTTATGTGATAGTTCTGTTGATAACAAATCTGCGGAATGAGATTTTATTATTGCATGGAGCAAGACGTTTCCTCCCGTGACATTCTCTAGTGCAATTTGTGGCTAATGTTATAGATGAAGTTGATATTCTTCTGTGATTAGGTATCTGATGTTAGATCAGCAAAACTTCAATAAGAAGATTCCAAGCTAACTATCAAAAACAGGTACCAAATGTTAATAGGTAGATACATGCTAGAGTAGAAACAGGACATGTGGATGGTTTCATGGATAAGAGTGGCAAAGGAAAAAATACATTGGAACAGCCTGTCAAAATGGTGGTCTGAATACTGCCCATTGCTTCTGAGCGGGTTTAGTGGAAAACAGGGATGGAATAGCTGTTGGGTGAGATTAGATTGTCACAACCTATATCATTTTTAGCCAAACAGGAAATGTCACAGGGGAAGGTACTTTTCCAAGTACTCCAGTTTGATGTAAGTTAATACAACTTTTAAACAGGTTGTCGGTTTCCAGCTTTGTGTTTAAATCGTTCATTGTTCTCACTATTCAATGACATAATTGTTAGAATTTGCCAGGGATGATGGTGCTGTCAAAGATATTGCACACTGTTTTATTCAGTTTTCCTTCATAAGTTGATAGACGCAATAATGTCATGCTTTTGTGGTGGTGTTGATGGTCCTATTGCATAATCCTAATTCTTCTTTTCCGTATGTTCTTGATTCTTCTTTTTAAGCTCTCTTTTAGCCGAGAGACTTGGAGAGAATCCAACTTTTTAAGCTTTCTTTTTTGGCCAGCTAGTCATGTACACACTTAAAGTGATGTAGTTTGGGCTTCTATTTGGTCTGGCCCGCGGAGCTTTGACTGCGACCTGTCGATTCGTTGAGTTAACTATTTTCTGCAAGCCAACTGATTGTAGTACAAGTTCTCTATCATCCTGTTAAACACAAGCACGCACTCATGCAGGCAGAGGTTGCTGTACCTCTCTTTCCTTGTGAGAATATAAACTGCACAGAATGTTTGCTGGTTAGACTTTAGAGACCTTGTGGCTGTGAAAGGATATTGAGCCCATCCAGCCCTTTTTCAACAGATTAATGTGCTATTAGTGGTCTGCCTTAGGAATCAATCAAGATAAATACTTTAATATTAGTTGTGGATTAGGTTGTATCAGAAAATCGACCTTTACTATACTTAGGTAGTCATAATATCTTAATAGAGACCGCTTATGACTTGTGGGCCAAAAAAAATTCTCAGCACACTGCTAATGTTTAATGAATCTATAAGGTCGCACACAAAAGCGAATTGAGTTAATATATTCTGTGCACCGGGATCTAATTAAAATAAGAAGTAGATTTTAATTTATTCTCCTATTTAACTTATCTACGTCGACATGCGCGTTATGAGATAATGATTAAATGTACGATTGAAGGTGGAAGGTTTGGCGGGCCCAAATCAACTGGCCTACTTCCTTTAATTTCGCTGGATAATGAGACCGTATAAATAGATAGAGAATCGTTTTCTGTTTAAGGTTTTTCGACAGAGTATCGAAAATCAAAAGGTGTTGAAGAAAAGGAACTTCAAAATCTTTAGCTAGCAATTGGATTGTTGGAGACTTCTGTTCGCTTGTGTAGATACCGATAGAGGTGCAACACTTGGGGCACTAATCTAGACACAATTAATTGTCAATTATGTTCAATTTGCAAAAGGTACATATCAAACTTTTGTCTCGATTTCAATATACACATGGATCCTATCTAGGGTTCTAGGGTTTCGGTTTACAAATATATTCCGCTGTGTTTTAACAACTGTGGAACCCTACATCGAACCCTACAGTGGTATCAGAGTAATTTGTGATATATTGAAGTTGAATTGGAAACCCTAATTGTTAATACATATGATGTCCAAATTAGGGTTAGACGAATTTGAAATACAAATTGATATGATCAATTGAGAAGGAACGAGGCAGGGATGGGTCGATCATGTTTCGCTCGTGCTTGGGCTGATGCTTGAGGCTAAGACGGTGGGTGGAGACGACGGGCGAAGACGGCGTCGCGCCTGGGCTTTGTTGCCCAAGGCGAAGACGGCGTCGTGCTTGGGCTGATGGCGGCGCGACTGGGCCTGTTGCCTGAGGTGGAGACAGCGGCGCGCAGAGTCAACCGGTGCATCGAGGCATTCAGCCGAATGGGTACAGTGAGGGCACAGGAGGCGACAGCGATGGATAGTCTCCTGAGAACACAAAATTGAGACTAGGTTTTCGGGGCTCTCCTCATAAAACAGAATTGAGAATTCTGTCTAGGTTTCTGGGGCGTTGCCCCCTAGCCATCGCGAAAACAAAATTGGAAAAGCTGCAAAATGTTATGTTGAGATTTTTGATTCAGTTGGTAAATTTCTAATACCGTTTGCTAGAAAATGCAGATATGTGGCTGTTAAATTCCTATTAAAAGCCATGTCGGCAATCGACATCACATGTGGCACCCAAAGGGGCTGTTGAAAAAAGGGGCTATTGAAAGCCTTAAAGTATGTAAGAAAAAAAATTATAAAAAATTTAGAAGAAAGGAATTTAAAATAAAAAAAAAAACAAAAAGTAGTTTGTTGTTCGAACCTCTACCTTCTGTTAACTCTCTTTCTTTTTGAAATTTCGCAAATCTGATGTTGAAATTTACCTAATTAAAACAAACATCTTATAAACCCTGCTTTAGATTTCTCTTGGCTTGTTTAAAATTTTGCAAATCTGCATTTGATCTTTAACGCTCTTTCAGACATGAAAGTTTAGTTGTATTCGTTGAATCTGGGATAAAGACCGGATCTTTTGCTTCACTTCACAATTGAAGCCCATCTCTCAATTTGCAGACATCATATTCTGGGAAAAAGTTGGAAACCTCACAGCACTCTTATTACATTACATCAATAAGCCAACTATTGGAAAGCATAAGAAATTTCACACACCCCCAAATGAAGAACCAAAGGCAAGGAAGGAGAGGGCAAGAGATTGCTTCTTGTTTATGTGTTTCTTGACCATCTCAGCCTCTTCAACTTGGCTACCTTCACCACGATAGCCATATATGCCTTGTATGTTGCTTGATCCGCAAAGCTGAAATATGTACGTCTCCAATCCTTCTTGAGATGCAAAACTCCAAAGAAGCCCCAAAACCCCGTCGCAAATCCAAGCATTACGACCTCGTAGAACAAGGCCTTTTCAAGCTTATCCTCTTCACGTGGATCTTTAGGGTGAGGGATTTTTGGAGGTTGAGGAGCCTCAGCATCAAGGCATTTTCTTCTCAGAAGATCACCGCAGAGTAGAGGATTGCCGGCATAAATGGAAGGATCGTTGAGTGTCCGGATTTGATTTCCTCTTGGAATCTGCCCGATGAAGTTGTTTTGAGATAGGTTGAGGTGGCCCAGAAATGTTAATGCTGAATTGCCCTACGGAATTGTCCCCGAGAGGTGGTTGTTTGAAAGATCAAGAGATTCAAGTGACGTCATGTTCCCAATGCCAATGGTAATATCTCCAAAGAGAAGGTTGAGGGACAAGTTCAAGCCATGCAATCCCGCGAGATAAGCAAATTCTTCGGGAATTGACCCGGTCAAATGGTTGCTTGAGAGATCCAAATTGACCACAAGTAGCAGATCAATATTGGTGTATTCATTGTATCGTCCCTTCATGATCTCAACCACAAGTTGATTCCATAAAGGATATAATGGCAATGGAGATCCAAATGGATTGACTTGATTGAAGTTTATCATGCCGCTCATATTGCCAAGACAACATAGGATCGTTCCCCTCAAATTGTTCCTTGTCCTGTCTAATATTTTTAATCCTGAGAGTGAGCAAAGCTGCGAAGGGATGCTTCCCGTAAACCTATTCTCTCGTAGCCTTAGGATCGACAAGTAACTAAAGCTTTCGCCAAACCAGGTCGGGATGCTACTAGAGAAGTTAATTCTCTCCAAGGTCTAAAATTTCTAGCCTTGTGCAATAACCCAAAGACAGAGGAATCTCCCCATTGAGACGGTTTCCATTCATGCGTAGGATAGAAAGGACGGGTGTCATTGAGACTGGAGGTACTACGGATGACTTATTGAATGACAAAGTTGAGGGAGATTAAGAACAATTCCAACAGTCCAGAATATTGCCAGATAAGTTATTGTTGGCAAGATTCAAAGCAAGCATGCCCGTCACGGTACATAATGATGACGGTATTGTACCATTAATTAGGTTATCATTGAGATACAAAAAAATCGAATCAATACATAACACCAATATCTGTCGGAAGAGATCCAGAGATCAAGTTGTGGGAGAGATCCAAAGCAAAACAGTTAGAAGGTAAGCTATGCAAGGGTCCAGTAATTTGATTGTGAGATAGAATAAGCTCGTGAAACGTCATGTTGGCTAACCAATTTGGCAGGGGCCCAAAAAGGGAAGCATCGAAGAGTGTGATGCATTAGGCTGTCTAGGTTTTCAAGGGCTCTCCTTAGAAAACAGAATTGAGAATTCTGTCTAGGTTTTGGGGGCGTTGCCCCCGAGCCCTTGCAAGGGGCTCTACCCCTTGACCCCGCAAAGGGCGTTGCCCCTTGACCTCGCAAAGGGGCGCAGCCCCCTTAACCCTTGCATGGAATTGGTTGTTCTCGTACGATTGATGTACCTTTGTTATTATAAGTAATGTTTCGTTTATGTTCATAACATGCATACATTCATCACTAAATAAACATTAAGAGTCCCTAATAAAATTAAGTAATAATATGATACCTTTCCAATCATACACCTATTAATACTTGAATCATTGATAGATGGGCCTGCCAAAGCAAGGTGTTTTTAACTATTTGAGTAAAATAAGATGGATAATGGTTATCCATAAGTCAAGATTGGTTTACTTAACGAGGTTATCAAAATGGTTTTGGGCCTTGAGGTATAGTGTTTGGGGATAAGATATGAGATATCAACCCCAACAATTAAGAGTTGTATTTGATACAATTGACAAAGAGTTGTCTACCTAAATAACTTAATCTCGAGCAGTAAGCCAAAGCTTACTCGAGTCTTAGTGAAATATGGATCTTGGTACACTATACTTATTGGGACACATATTATAAAAGTATAGTGGGAGTTTATTAAAAATAATATTAACGAACAATTCACTTTGCATATTTGTTGGAGACAATACAATTACCTCTGCATCAAGCTTTTCACTGCGATCTATCCTTGAGAAGGACAAATTGAATGGTTCAAACTTTTTTTGACTGGTATAGAAGCTTGAGAATTGTTGTCAAGTAGGAGAAAAATAATTATGTCCTGGAGAAATCACTCCCTCAAAAGACACCTCCTTCCAACGCTCCCCATGCTGAAAAGAATGCTTATTAAAAGCATAAAGATGATTCATTGGATGCATCATGTTTAATGTTAGCTACCATGTACTCAGACCTTCAGAAGCAGTTTGAGAATGTGGATGCCTATGATATGATCATAAACCTGAAAAATTTATTTCAGAAGCAGGTATGCACTGAAAGGTACCAAACGGTAAAGACTTTAATTGAGTGCAAACTAGCAAATGGGAGCTCAGTTAGCTCACATGTCATATAGATGATAGGTTATATTGAAAACCTAGAGCGATTGGGCCCTCCCATTAGCCAATAGTTATCTACTAACATTATTCTTCAGTCATTGCCTCAAGATTATGACACGTTTGTTATGAACTATCACATGCATAATCTGAACAAGGTTTTGACTGAATTGCATGGGATGCTCAAAACTGCTAAGCAGAATATCAAGAAGGACCCTATCCCTAATGTTCTCATGGTTTAAAAGGGGAAAGGCTTTAAAAAGCCAGGTAAGGTCAAGGGTAAGGGCAAGAGCATTAAGCCCAAATCCAAATCCAAGACCAAATTGGGTCCGACTGCTGATGTTGTATGCTTCCATTGTAGCGAGAATGGACATTGGAAGATGAATTGCAAGAAATATTTGGAGATCTAAAGAAAAAGGAAAGTGAGACTTTCGATTAAGGTATTTATGTTATAGAAGTAAATGTTGCTATTAGTTCTACTTCATGGGTATTGGATACCGGTTGTGGTACTCACATTTGTATGAATGTGCAGGGACTATAACGAAGTAGAACACTTATAAAAGGTGAAGTGGAACTACGTGTTGGAAATGGAGCAAGAGTTGTTGCATTAGCCGTAGGAACATATGATGTAGCTTTATCTTCTGGCATGATTTTAGAACTGAATAATTGCTACTATGTACCTGCTATACGCAAGAATATTATTTCTATTTCTTGTTTGAACAAGGAAGGTTTCTGTTTTGATATAAAGAACAATAATTATTCATTTTATATTAATGGATTATTTTATGGTAGCGCCCATATTGTGGATGGAATATATGTTCTAAATCTTGACGTGCCAATCTATAATATAAATACAAAAAGGTTTAAATCTAATGATTTGAATCCAACCTACCTATGGCATTGTCGATTAGGCCACATAAACGAAAAACGAATTCACAAGCTTCATGGCGATAGACTATTACATTCATTTGATTTTAAATCATTTGATACATGTGAATCTTGTTGTTGACACCTAAATTTTGGCGCATCATTTAGTGTTAATTGCATAGAAAATTAGGGATTAATTTTTTTAACCCCTGAATAAAAATATTAAAATTGCATAGCATATAGTTTAGGTTCATTGCATTTCGCATCGGATCAACGATGGCAAGCGAGCTTAAAATTCATTATGTGAATCGAGCTTGGGCATCGAACGAGATTCGGCTCACTCGGAAAGCACAGGTCGAAAATCACACGTGAAAGGGCTTGGTTGTCTTAATTTGAGCTTAAATTAGCCCATTATGCTTAATTAAAGAAAAGCCTGAATTAATTCAGCCCACTTGGAATTAAATTAAAGCCTAAACCTAAGTCCATTAGGACTAGAAAACCCGGCTAATTGACCTAGGTTTACACTATAAATATATGTTTATGTCTTTGGGGGAGGGAGGGGGAGAGCTCACACAATTTTTAGAGCACGCAATCAGACACACGCCCATACAAGAGAAGAGAGTTCACGTTCCTTATACACGAAGAAGGAGACGTTCTTGAGGGACAACACTGCTTCACGGGCAAAGATTTCACGTTCTTCACCACGAGAAAAAGCAAAGACAGTGAAGAAGGTTCAGAATATACAAGGAAATATCAAGACAAAGAGAGGAACACGTGTTGCTGCCATACGTTGCTTCTCAGTCTCACCAGCCTCCTGACGTCCAACAGCAATTAGTCCACCAGAGGCAACAGTGATAGCCACGCTTCAAACCAGACCATCGCTACTGCTTTGTCCATCGTTGAACCACGTCATCACCGGTGTTTTTGTCGCGCCTATAAAGTCTCTACTGGACCACGGTTCCTTCTTTGCAAGTTTCCGGTCGTCCCTAAAGTCTTGACGAGCTTCAACAGTTGCTGCTCGTCGCTCTTCCAGTCATGCGGCGGACACTGCTGGCTGATCGTCACTGACCACGTGAACCGAGCCCATAGACCGCACCGCATCATCATTGCCGCGTCTGCCGCCGAGCACCACCACTGCCGAGTCGCGCCCCTGCTGTTGCGTCACTCTCGCGGCCAACCTTGTGGTCGCGAGCCAGCCCATCGCCATCGTCGGTCATCCGTTGCCGATCCACTCGCCGCGATCTCGATCCACCACGAATTCAAATTTGGAAAGTAATCCGCAAATCAGGTAAAAATCTCTATCCGGTATATTTTCAAAATATTTAAATTCTTAGTTTGAATATTTTGAATATTCCGTGAATATTGCGTGATTGATTAGATGCCTAAGGATAATATTTGCGATATCCGTAATATTTGAAACACTCAAAATTAGGAATTTTGCCTAATTTAGCAACGTATCTGGACGACTATCCGACCTTATCCTTAAGGTACGATATGCGGCGATACGGAAAATCGTTATCTTATCCATAACCACTTGGGTACGATATTAGATTTTATTTGCTTTCCAAATTTAAACAATCAACTTTCTGTCGATATCTATAACCCTATAGATATGACCGTTAGCTTGATTTCTTTGCCTTATCTGAATTTGAAAAATCTTGCGGATTGCGTGGACTGTTTGAATATGATTGCTATCTTCGTTTGATTGCTTTCCTTTTAAATAAAGAAAATCCAAAAATTTGTTATTTAGATCTTATTAGAAGATAATGATGCATGTTTAGCATAGGTTTAGAATAACTTTCTTTGAATAAGTCGATAGGATAACATTTTAATTTAAATTAGGAAATAGAGTAATTTATTTCCTAGTTTAATTTAGATATTATCCTAATCTTGACGGTTCATTTTAGGGTAATTCTTAATTTCGAATTTTCATAAAAATACCAAAAAGAAGTCACTTTAGGATAGATTAAATTAATTTTTTTAGAATAGATTGCATGTAAATTTAGGCATTTTTTTTAATTCCGAATTTCATTTGAAAATACCAAAAACAAATCATTTATCCGTCATTAGAATTAGGTCATATCGTCGCGTGACATATAGTTTGCATTAATCGCATGTTAATTTTGCACGTCATTACATATAGATTAGTTTTCATTTAAATAATTGAAAATCCAAAAAAATATTGAGTGAGTTGCTTGTTAATCAGAAATCATATTAGGATTGTTGATATGATTTTCTAGCTAACAATGCAGATGCTTACGTTGCTTCAAGGTAAGTAATTTCCCCAATCTTGCAATTTATTTAATGTTTTGATTATTGGGTGTTACTTTGGTGGTTTGCGCACCCGTATGATCACCTCACATGCTAGTGACTAAGTTAAAATGGATCCAAACTGCATGCATAAACATTTTTTGAAAAGAAAAGGTACCGAAAGGGCGTTAGACTAGATCAGCGTAACCAAGTCCCCGAGCTTAGAATCTCTGGTTCGCAGGAATAAAATATATCTCCCTATGTTTTATTTAGGTTTCTAATCGACCTACCACAAATAGATTAGTGGCGACTCCGAGCATGAAAACTTTTGCACGTTAAGAACTTAAACCCTAAGTTGCGAATTGGTAGGGCTTGGGAGGGCCCGAGTTAGGCTTAGTCCTAATAATCCATTAGCCTAAGAGCAAAATTTTAGGTCGCGACACTTGTTTAGTTGGAAAAATGACAAAAGCTCCTTTTACTAATCAAAGTGAGATGACAAAAGAATTATTAGCCCTTACACATACTGATGTGTGTGGATCACTAAGTTCTACAGCCAAACGAGTTTATCAGTACTTCATTACATTTACTGATGATTTCAGTAGATATGGATATATTTACTTGATGAAACATAAATCCGACTCCTTTGTTGAGTTTAAGGAATTTTAGAATGAAATACAGAATCAACTTGGCAAGAGTATCAAGGCTCTTCGATCTGATCAAGTAGGAGAATATTTAAGCCAAGAGTTCAATGACCATCTCAAAAAGTGTGGAATTGTTTCACAGCTCTCTCCCTCCGGAACACCACAGTGGAATGATGTCTCTAAGAGGAGAAATCGACCTTTGTTAGATATGGTTTGATCAATGATAAGTCATTCAGATCTTTTATTATCTTTCTAGGGATATGCACTCGAGACAGCTGCATTTACACTAAATAGAAGTCCATCAAAAGTTATAAAGAAGACTCGCATTTACACTAAATAGAAGTCCATCAAAAGCTGTAAAGAAGACACCATATGAGATATGGACAGGAAAAGTTCCTAGTATGTCTTTTCTAAAGATTTGGGGTTGTGAAGCTTATGTAAAACATTTACTTTCTGATAAGCTTGGACCCAAATTTGATAAATACTTCTTTGTGGGATATCCTTAAGAAACGAATGGATATTACTTTTATAATCCATCAGAGAACAAAGTGTTTGTTGCTCGAAATGGTGTCTTTTTAGAGAAAGGGTTTCTTACTAAACGAACCGGTGAGAGTAAGGTAAACCTCGAAGAAGTTGTTGTGCCACAAGAGGGTGTTCCAGTTCATGAGAAACCTCAATTAGATCTACAAAGAGTTGTAGAGTCTACTCCAGTGGCACCTATAATTTGTAGGTCTGAAAGAACACATCGTGAGCCTATGAGATATGGTTTTCACATGACAAAACATCATCGTCTATTGTTAATAGAAAATGACGAACGTATAACCTATACAGAAGTCGTGATGAGCCCAAACTCCAATAAATGGCTTCAGGCCATGAAATCTAAAATGGACTCAATATATCAAAATAAAGTTTGGACTTTGATTGATCCACCCAAAGGTGTCAAACCTATAGGGTGTAAGTGGATTTTCAAGAAGAAAACTGATATGGATGGAAATGTTCACATCTATAAAGCACGGCTAGTGGCTAAATGTTTCAAACAAACTCATGTTATTGACTATGACGAGACCTTTTCGTTAGTGGCCATGCTTAAGTCCGTTCGGATTATCCTATGACGAGACCTTTTCACCAGTGGCCATACTTAAGTCCATTTGGATTATCCTAGCGTTTGCTGCATATTATGACTATGAGATATGGCAAATGGATGTAAAGACAGCTTTCCTTAATGGAAAACTAGAGGAGGATGTGTATATGATACAACTTGAAGGCTTTACATCACCAGATAACACTTGGAAGATATACAAGGTTCAACATTCTATTTATGGATTGAAGCAGGCATCACGGAGCTGGAATATTCGTTTTGATGAAACTGTCAAAGAGTTTGGCTTCATAAAAAATAAAGAAGAAGCTTGTGTATACAAGAAATCTAATGGGAGTGCAATTGTGTTTCTAGTGTTGTATGTGGATGACATACTACTAATTGGAAATGACATTCCTATGCTTCAGTCAGTTAGGACATCGCTAGGAAAATTTTTCTCTATGAAGGACATGGGGGAAGCAAACTATATCTTAGGAATCAGATCTATAGAGATAGATTTAAGAGACTTATTGGACTGAGTCAAAGTACATTCGATCGTAGTCAGGTTTTGTCTTTTGCGTGAATGGTGGAACGATGTGCTAGAAGAGTTCTAAGCAGGACACTCTTGCAGATTCTATGATAGAAGCTAAGTATATTGCTACTTTAGAAGCATCAAAGGAAGCTGTTTGAATTCGAAAATTCATAGAAGAACCGGAAATCAGTCTTACTAGTTCAAATCCAACGGACCTCTATTGTGATAGCAATGGGGCCATAGCTTTGGCTAAAGAGCCTAGGTCTCACCAGAAGACCAAATACATACTCAGTAAGTATCATCTCATTCAAGAATTCATTGAAAGAGGTGATGTCAAGATGTGCAAAGTGGCAACGAAGTTGAATACAGCTGATCCGTTGACGAATGCTCTTCCACAACTTAAGCATGAGCGTCATTGTAACGCTTAAGGCCTTAGACACATTAGTGATTGGTCTTGATGTGAGTGGGAGTGTATGTGAAATGCATTTTCATTGTTCATTAATAAAATATATATTATATTTGATTTCGATTTAATTTGAGTATATAATTGAATGCGAAATTTTATCCCCTGAATATTGAATATCCTTAATAGATAATCAAATACATGATTTGATCGTGAAACTCTATTAATAGAGTAGATATTAATATTCTAAATGTCCATAGTCAATTTCCATTGTGCATTGGGAAGCAAATGGTGTTTAAGACTAGCATGTGAGTCAATTGATGATCAAGTTTCAAGAGTCATAAATATAGAGATATAAAATTGATCACATGGAATACATGTTCGAGAATATTGTATTGGATAGACCCACTATGAGAATACTGTAGGATTGTTATGTAATGTCATCAGTATTTCTCATCACAACTACAGAGTATAGTCCTTTGACTTGAGTCTACCATGGTTTTCTAGACGTGGATTGGCATGCTTTAACATTGCCAAACGTCAATTGTAATAGGTGATTATAAAGGTAATGGCTGAGCATGTTATAAATTGTGCTGAGTGATGTGAGTAGACAAGATATGATTTGTCCCTCTCATATAATGAGGGTATGATTTCCTGGCCTCCTGTAGAATTGAAACTGTGAAATGCATGGCCATGCTCAAGTGAGTTGAAGAGTCAACTACTTGTTTTGACAGTCTAACTGCGGTATTGGGAAAATGAGTTTAAGCTATATAAGGATGACACTTCTCCTACCTTATGCTTAACTCGGAAATCAAGTAACAAAGGAACTTAGTTTATATGATTGGTTCTAGGGCAAGTGGGAGATTGTTAGTGGTCTTCCTTATAAATTAATCAAGGTTGATACTCTAATATTAGTTGTGGATTAGGTTGTGTCGGAAAATCGACCTTCACTATACTTAGGTAGTCATAATGTCTTGGTAGAGACTACTTATGACTTGTGGGCCAAAAAAAGGTTTTGAGCACACTATTAATGTTTAATGAACCTACAAGGTCGCACATAAAAGCGAAATGAGTTAATATTTTCTGTGCGCCGGGATCTACTTAAAATAAGAAGTAGATTTTAATTTATTCTTCTATTCACTTTATCTACGCCGTCGTGTGCGTTATGAAATAATGATTAAATGTACAATTGAAGATGGATGGTTTGGCAGGCCCAAATCGCCTGGCCAACTTCTTTTAATTCCGTTGGATAATGAGACTGTATAAATTGATAGAGAATCGTTTTCTGTCTAAGGTTTTTCGACAGAGTATCGAAAATCAAAAGGTTTTGAAGAAAAGGAACTTCAAGATCTTTAGCTAGCACTTGGATCGTTGGAGACTTCTGTTCGCGTGTGTGGATACCAGTAGCAGCGCAATACTTAGGGCGCTAATCCAGACACAATCAATTGTCAATTTACGTTCAATTTGCAAAAGGTACGTATCGAACTATTGTCTCAATTTCAATATACACATGGATCCTGTCTAGGGTTCTAGGGTTTCAGTTTACAAATATATTCCGCTACGTTTTAACAACTGTGGAACTCTACGTTGAACCTTACACATGCATGGTGAGTGATGGTCCCTTTGGGATTCTTCTCTTTTCCTACAGCACTAGTGGGTCTAATAGTTAAAAAGGGTTGTTGAAAAGGTGGTCCTGGAGCAATGTAAGCATGCACAGTTATTTTCTTTGCTAGGGATGAGAGTATGGAGATGATGTAGATGATGAGGATAGTGGGGATATTGTTGTATGTCTTTGTTTCAATTTTTCAAAATGTAATACGTTTGGCGAATCAAATGAGGACAAGGAGGACATGAGAGGAGAAGCTGAGAGGCTTTTTGAAGTTGAAGGTGATGTGCAAAGACAAAATCCACTCATCCAAGCACTCAAATATCACCTTTTTAGCTCAGCCAAACCCCTAAGAATATTCTATAGCACTTGAAAACATATTGGTATCAGAGAGGAAGTCACTCATCTTTGCTTCATGGTGCTTGAAAGAGGAATAAATAAGCAGATCCCTAAGTCAGCAGTCGCTACCAACCACAGCTTCTTCCACATTACTATCTGAGCACTTTCAAGAACCTCCATTATCTGAAAACCGAAAATGGAGAAAATAATTAAATTTCATTATTTTATGTGTCTATTTAGACCGACTTTTGATATTTACCTTTCACTTATTTTAATTTTGTGGTCCATTCATTTTGATTGTTTTAATTTGAAATATTTGAAATTTTCACAATAGACAAATATTGACATATTGGTTCACATATAAACTTTTCATATTTTTATGAAATATGGAAAATATTATAAAAAGTACTTTTGCCCCCCAAAATTTTCTATCTTTACGCAGTACTCTCACTGACATTCGTTTTGTCCTGCTGACCCTCCATTAAACTTTCTGTTATTTTTGGGGTAAAATGTATTTTTCTTAATGAAATATCTCTCTTTCCAACGGTTGCAATAAATTATGAGTCAAATATAAAAGAATAGAAAACCTATAATAAACTAAGAAAAGGATAAATAATGATAAAAAGCGTATGAATTTCTAATTTTATCAACTATGGGGAAATTTAAGAGGATTATTTATGAAAATGTTAATTCCTATTTGGCTTTCTTATAAAATAAGAAGCCCAACGTGGACAATGAGCAGACCCTTCTTTACTAAAAATGCTGCTCTCTTCGAAAAATTAATTTCTCTCTGTCTTCTTTATAATTTATTTAAGAGTTAATATCACAAAAAACCCAAAACTAGTACATTTTTTACAAATTTATCCCAAATTAATTTTTTATCACCAAAAACTCTAATCTGGTACACCTACAACAAACTTATTCAAAACTAATTTCTTGACCACCAAAAACCCTAAACTGATACACTCGTGATAAATTTACCTCCGTTAAATTGGATTAATAGCACCAAAAATCATAAATTGATTAATCTATGACAAACGGAGGGGTAAAACCCAAAATTAGTAAACTTGCCAACTGTTACGTATCATCTAACTTAGCAATTTGATGGTAAAATTTAACGGAAACTAACAGATGGTAGATTTGTCACAAGTGTACCAGTTTGGGGTTTTTGGTAGTCAAAAAATTAATTCGAGGTAAATTTATCACGAGTGTATCCTTTATTTAATTCCAGTGTATTTAGATGCATCTAGAAAGCGGAAAAGGGAGAATTCTAATGGCATTATTTCTTTGCGAGTCGTAGAACACCGGAATGCCAATACCGACCGCAACGCTCAAAAACCCCGCCGATATGGCCACAACCTGGACAATACGTCATTTCTCACAAATGACCCTGCGAATATGTTTTCTTGCTCTTTTAACTTCTCTTTTGTCAAATCTAAAATCTTTGGAAAAAAAATCCGAACATCAAAATAAGATTTTTCATTTTTTGGCTTGGTTATTTCCCTTCTCAAGCTTAAAAGTTCACGTTTATTTTCTTCTTTGACGTAAACATTTTTTACAGAAGACTTGTAAAAAGTGACGTCTCAATGCACCAAATATTGAAGCATGGAATTACGAAAATAACATAATTCCGGTCGTTGGAATCATGGCCAAAAAAATGCCTTGGGCCTTTCATGGGAGAAGTGCATTGAGAGTCCTAAAACCTGTCCAATTAATCAAATCAAGTCCTTTTATTGATTTTATTTTTTGAAATTTTTAGGATTCAATTGCACTTTTATGATAAGTTTTAAGACTTGATTGCATTAAGTAAGTGCAATCGAGTTCTAAAACTTTCAAAAAGTACAATCAAGTCCTAAAATTTGTCAAATTGGTCAGATCAAGTGATTCCATTGATTGCATTTTTTTGAAATTTTTAGGATTCAATTGCATTTTCATTACAAATTTGAGGACTTGATTGCATTTTTTAAAAGTTTTAGAATTCAATTGCACTTTTGTGATAATGCACTTATCCCAACCTTTCGTGCATGATGCCGATCGCCGGAACATATGTGCTTGGTCACTCAGTCCCCTTTACTCTGGCAACTTTGCACAAATCGATGCTTGTTTCAAAACACTCGAAACACTAATAGCAATAATGTAATTAGTCATAATTAAAGATGCCTTTGGGACCATCAAACTAATTTTGGGTCAGCAAAATCATGTAGCAAATATAATTTCACTCTCCAAATAATTTCTTTTAAAATCACATAGAATTTGCTTTCTTTCCTCCAAAAAAGAAAGAAGCGATCAACATTTTCTTCACCTTCCCTTGTGACTTCACACTTGCTTATTCTCTGACCTTGTTGCATTGTTTTAAGATTCGAGAATGGAGTTTGGAGCCTTTTGAAAACATATTGCCATGCTAGGGCACATTTGGGAACCAATTTTACTCGGGAAAATTGTCCAAAAAGTCATAAACCTATTATATTTTTACCAATTCAGTCATAAACCTTTTAGCTTTGCCAATTGAGTCTTAAACTTTTTCATTTTTTGCCAATTGAGTCCATCTGGCCAATTTTGATTGAAAATCACTAATGCGGACATTTTTATATAATATTTTAATAATTTATGATTTTTTAATGATTTTTTCTTCTTTTTTTCTTTTTTTATGGATTTTGAAGCTAGGGTTGGCGATGGTGGCTGCCGACAGTCATCGGCCACAGGTGAGGGACGCGACGCCCTCACCCAAATTTGGCTAGGCGAGGCCCTCACTCGCCCAGGCGAGGGCGTGGGGTTGATGAGGCAACCAAGAGCCTCGCTTGGGGCCAGCAAGGGCTGCCAAGCCCTCGCCTAGCCATGTCTAGGCGAGAGCTCGTGCACCCTCACTTTGGCTCAGTGCCCTTGCCTAGGCCGGCGAGGGCATCGTAGCCCTCGCCCAGAGCTGGTGAGGGTCATCGGCCCTTGCCCATGGCCGGCAAAGGTTGGCCAACCACCTTTGCCGGCCCTAACTTCAAAACCCAGAAAAAAAAAATAGAGAAAAGAAAAAAAGCATAAAAAGTTCAAAACTTATTAAAATATTACATAAAAATGTCCACGTGGCCATCTATCGTCCACGTCAGCGATTTCCAGCCAAAATTGGTCAAATAGACTCAATTGATAAGAAATGAAAAGGTTTATGATTAAATTGGCAAATATACAATAAATTTAGGACTTTTTGGACAATTTTCCCAATTTTACCCAAGTTTCTCAGTTTGTGGGATATTGATGCATTCACGATGTTGTTTGGTGTATAAATTGATGCGCCAACCAACTTTAAAATGTTTAACTTTTAAACTTAAATGAGCCGTAACTCTAGTGTCAAAACTTTCCAAAGAATTATTCAGTACCAATGCCTTTTAGAACTGCTCCTTTAAGGGACAATGATGCCCTTTAATCATTAAAATAATGTTACATCAAATTTTCTGGCGTTGTAGTTGGTTAAGCAATGTTTAATTCTGGGGCACATAAATGATTATTTAAAAAGTTTTGCTACCAAACTCTTTTGAAGCGGTGTGCATTTCTAGTTTTATTCCAGTACACATGTATTTATCGATTGGGTTGTTACCATATCTCTATGCACTTCATGTTTGAATCCAAGTCATCTTTTACTGTACTATGAATTGATTGATCCTTTAATGTTAGAGTATGTAATTATTAAATCATAGCTTCATCTAATAGTTTAAAGTTTTTGAACAATCGGCAGTATCCCACTAAATTTTACGTGGTATCATAGCAGAGATCCTCCATTCAAATTTTCTAAGTTTCCTTATTTGCCTTCCCAATTAATATGTTTTTACGTTTTAGTCTAATTACCTGAATTTTTCAATCTCAAAACTTTTGATCAGATATTCTAACTAAAAGGTGTGGCAGACTTTGCAATGTCAAAACTTTTGTCGTAAAATTTCTTTTTAATGTATGCCTACAAAACGCTCAACAGCATACCCACTCTCCTCTCTCATGTCGATCCCAAAAGGCTCTCATGATCAGTAAATCTACTATTAAATCTTTCTCCCTCCTACAATGCAATGGTGGGAAGCATTAATACTATTGTTGAACTTAAATATTAACTTTAGCCTCTCTCTCTTCCTTGGACACGCGTAGGGCAGTGATTGGACCACGCAAGTGGTGCTGTTGCACTCTTTGCCCTATTTTCTCTCCGCTTTTTGTACCTCCATTCTCTTATCTAGCCTTCATAACCTGCTTTTCCAGAAAAGCTCCAGTTGTTAGAAACCCTAATCCATCGTCAAGCAGTGTATTATTGGTGTCATAAACATGTCAACTCAGATGTGAGAGCTAGCAATGAGTGGGCCACTAAGGCCACAGATTATTGCCCTGTCTCTCAAGCCAATGTCGGCAAGAGAAGTACCGTGATGAAATAGAATAATTGAGCAAGCGAAAGATGAACGGCGTCGCCAGGAAAAATATCGGCTTCAGGACGTCAATGTTAACCAAGAACATTGACCAAGTAAGCCTAAGGTATCGAGCGGGACAAAGACATTCCGTTACATAAGGAAAGTCTCTCAAACAATGACCAATTCATATGGTTGATGACGGGTCTATATCGATGACTATTGATGGCTACTTAAAGTTGTCGAGGAAAGGGCATTGGGGTCGATTTTGAAAGTCAATCGAAACTGAACACAGCTAAAGAAGCCAACTAGGTGGACACGGTCATAGGACTATATGATCGAGAGTTTAAGATTAAGCTATTTAGGCGAGGAAAAGTAATTGTTGTCATGAAGATCATCTGGGTCGACCATGGCTGGAAATCAATGGGAAGCATTCTAGACGACTAGAAAGTCAGCTAGACCCGAAAAGATCGGGGCCAAGTTAAACTCTTATCGGACAGAACGAATATCAAAACCTAGTAAATGACGTAGAATTGGAGTCCAAGATAAGAAACACGCATGGGAAATGCAAGCGGAGACGCACAGAAACAGAAAGATAAAGCCGAAACCTCATTCGATCTCAGTCATGATCAATGGCAGCTTAGTTAATACTTTCTCTATACAGCATTTCATTTTCGGTCGTTGCCAATCCGTTCCAATCCCAGCAGATCTACATCAGCTTGAAAGTAACTGCTATCACTAGATACTTATTTTTACTTGTTCAAAGTCCACTTGTATGTTATCCTTTCTTTTGATTGTTCTAGTTTACAGAATATGCAACAGTAACCTTACCAGTCAGAAGTCAGCGATCCTGTGTTTTGGCCCGTTGTGATTGCTCTTTGCTTTGTTGAATTGGCAAACGAATACTTCGTCAAAGAAAAGTTGCTATAATTTTTCGCTTATGAGAAAATTAAACTGGTTGGTCCAATACGTGCATCTTTTACAGCTGTAGGGTTTCCTGTCTATATTTGACAGTGATGTTATTGTTCAACACCTCTCTCTCTCTCTCCTCCCGTGACACCATCGCCGCCACCACTGTCCACCACCATGGCCGCCGCTCCATGAACACCAGGAACCCCTTCAAGACAATCATTAACCCGATTGCCAAGGGGCATATATTGATGAAGGGGGAACTTGTTAGATTTGATTTCTAGTGGATTTTGCTGTTGTATATACCTGATGATTAGTTCCTCTAGTTTGTTGGGGTTTAATTATGGTGAGTATACAAGAGTTCGGGGATTTGCTGTTCTTCATGACGGATGATTCTTTTGCTTTGGCCATTGTTTAGCCGGAACTATTTCCGGGACAAAATATAATTTACTGAAAGTCGTTCTTCGATTTTTAATGAAAGGAGACCGGATTCTATGGCAACTTTGGACAGGAGATATCCAGGCGCGAACAAAGAACTTGTTTGTTTCGATTGACAACACAAATTTCAGACCGGGACGAGGTCCAATCAACAAGAACTTCAAACTTCAAAAACAATTCGAATAGATTCGACCAACTACTAACTAGCAGCATTTAAACTCCATCGATTACAAAGCACCACGCTCGAAATGTAAATGGCTACAACTAAGAGAATTGAAAATACAGTGCAGAAAAGTAAAGATAATTGAAAGATAACATTTTAATTGTGTGTTTGCAGTGGAGGGGGGGGGGGCTTTTTTAGGTATCGGATGGCATTTATAATGTGAGCATGATAATTGTTTTTCTAATGCCATATGCTAGATCATATCCAATAACCACTATTGATCTCATTTTCGCTGTTTATTTTTATGACACCTATCCATTAACTATCGTCGATCTTATCTTTTCCTTCATCTTTCTGACATCTATCGATAACCATTTATTTGACCTCGTCTTTGCTTTGAAATCTGTCCTTTGGTGTTGGTAACCATCATCGATTTCTTCCTTTTCTTGACATCTGTCCTTTCCCATGAGATAACCGTCATTGATCTCTTTTTATTTTGACATATGTCTTTCGCTATGACATAACCATCATCGATTTCTTTTCTATTCTAACACCTGTCCTTCCCATGAGATAACTATCATCGATCTCTTCTTTGTCATGACACCTATCATTTCCCAAGAGATAATCATCATCGATCTCTTTTCTATTCTAACATTTGTCCTTCCGTGTCAAACCATCACTAACTGCACATAGAACCGCATGCCTCTTTTCTTATCAACAACTTCGATGGCCTGGTCTTCTCTTAACAAGTTTCATCGGCAATCTATAATACGAAAACTCGGGTAGCACTTATCTACTCTACGACTCCAATCTTTTCAATTTCAAATTCTTAAATTTTTTGCCAGGAAATTTTAGTGATTGCTAGCTGTATGCTGCCGCAATCAACTTTTTTAGGGCTTACATCACCCTTCAACGATCCTTATGTATTTTATCCTTGTTGCTTTGTATATCCCCTAATTTAATTTTATTTTTATTGTCGACGATCTAATTAATTGTTGGTGTCAACAGCCATGAATTGCATCACCAACTTAACAAATCAATCATGATTGTCAAAAGCCAATGTGTTCCAAGAGACCATGTTCCATTCCCATAGGAAGAGATTGTTGGGAATGCGTAGTAAAAGCCCGATACCTTCACCTTAGGAGATCGCCAAGAGAGAGCTCAAATCCAAGCTCGTCAACATATCCAGTTGGATCTACCTTCATTCAAAAGCTTAAATCAATGAGTTATAAGTCAATTATAATATATTAACTGCTCAATGCTACATCAATTATCCGATATGAGATTTCTCTAACACAACTCATACGTATATCTCAACAGTCTTCTCCTTACGTGTGAGTTCAGTGTTAGGTTTGCTCCCCTTTAATTTAGGTATTCTTCTACATTAGCTTAACTCAACTTGAATCTCCAAGTCATTGTCATGCACCTGCAACTATGCACAACAACCATCATCAACTGCTAATTTGGGATTGTATCACCTATGGTCTCTATCTTACGTCACCGAACCAACTATCCATGGTTACTTCTCACCAGACCAGCCATGATGGTAATTTCCACCCCGAAACAAGCATTGATCATGAGATTTCTTTATTGAGATATTGACCAAACACCAGGACAGATTAAGAGGCCCACCAATCAACCATCGGCTCTGAAACCATTTGATGGTCACGTAAAATGATACCCAAGATCTCCATAGCTAGAATCTAGAATACAGTAACAGAGTAAAATGAATTTATGCACCTGATTTGAAATCCATCATCCTTGATGTAGAAGAGCAACAATCCTCAGTGCAAGTCTTCTCCTCTATTACCTTTTGTATCACTAGCTTGATGAGACTGCCTTTCATAGTTGGCGTTTACCCCTTATGTGAGATAATTTGTGCATTAAAGTTAGAGGAGGGACTTGAGCACTATTTATAGAGTTTTAAGTTAGGCTCTCTCATCACGGGTTGAGCCTTACTTGGCCCATACTAGCCAGCATCATATTCGACCAACCCCGTAAAACGGTAAATTACAATATCAATTAATGTAGCTCACATCGGAAAAACTCTTATAGAGATGATACTCCAAGGCATTTATTCGGATCCATTTTCTCTCAAAGGCAAATGAAATGAAGTGGAGGCTCGAGAGACCCAAATCCTTTGGCAGTTTCATAGTAATTGGACAACATTTAGTTATCCCTTTGGTTTAGTGTAATTTTATAACAAAGATTTAGGGAAATTGTACAAAACCCCATTATACCTTAGGGTTAAGTTTGGTAGTCAGGATAAGATAACATTTATCATATTTATCTATCCTGTATTTGATTCACACCCAAGACAGGATAAAGTCGAATATAATGGAGATATAGCTTGGATAAAATTATCCTATATGAGAGGTGGGATAAAGGTGAAGCTTCATGACTTCTCCATAGTTATTTAGTTCATGTTAAAACTCCATGACAACGACAAGAGTGTCGAAGCTTCTTTTCTTTCGTAACTCTCTTGTTTATGTCAAAAGTCCACAAAAGTAGCAAGAGAGTCGAAACTCCTTTTCCTCCATAACTTTATGGTTTATGTTGAAGTTTTATGAAAGTAGCGAGAAAGTCAAAGTACTATAGTTTTCGTAATCACAAAAGTGAATGATAATATTTTCTCTCTTGCTAGATTTGGCTGTGAATTATGAGAGCTTTTTACAATCTCTATTTGTGCATTTTTAGGTTCAATTATACTGATATGCGTAAATACCAAACAATAGATATGATAAGATATGAAAATATTTGGCTTTATTATTGCGATTCACCAAACAATGAATATAGTATAACAAAATCTCTGGATTTCATATCATATCCAATCATTTCCTAACTAAAAATCAAAACGACCAAACACAACCTAAGGGTAGTATACTTTTTCTCCCAAGCTTTCTACTATTATCCAAAAGTTTGATGAACTTCTATTTTATTATAGCCATTAACCCTCTGTTTATTTTTTCCTTTAGCATACAATCTCTATTTGTGCATTTATAGGTTCAATTATACCAATATGCGTAAATACCAAACAATGGACATGATATGATATGAAAATATCTGGCTTTATTACTACGATTTACCAAATAATGAATATGATATAGCAAAATCTCTAGATTTCATATTATATCATATCTAATCTTATTCAAGCTAGAAATCAAGGTGACTAAACACAACCTAAGGGTAGTATACTTTTGCCCCCAAGCTTTCTACTGTTATCCAAAAGTTTCATGAACTTCAATTTTATTATAGCCATTAACCCTCTATTTATTTTTTCCTTTAGCGTATTAATTGCACATGGCCTTAAGGAGCAAAAGTATGTTTTCATCTCTTTTATCATCAACTACTGTAAAAGATGGAAAAATAAAAAAAAAACTGATATACTACTAATAACTAAAATGAATATCTACAATTATACTAAACAATAAAAAATTGTTAAAATTTCATAAAAATAGCCATTACAATCCAACTAAAAAAGATATTTTAAGAAAATGAGTTAACACAAATTGGATAAAAAGGGAAAAGGTCTCAATAAAAATAACGGAAAAGTTACAAAACTTGGTTATGTACATTTAAGAGTTTAATCAATGTAAAGAATGACTGATGATAAAAGTATCTAAAACAATCATAAACGGAAATGATGTCCTCAACACATCGAATGAGATGGTTAAGTGGAATAAAGGTGATATTCTCTAATAACTTTTTATTGATCAATCAATTTTTCACATTAATTATCCATTTAAAAATACATGATGAGTATAATTTCTGTAATTCAACATTTTTTTCATTAAGGCCTTATTTTCCTTTACTTAATCATGTTTCCCGTTCCTAAAATATTAATGATATTGATTTTTATATTGATATTTTAGTTAATTTAATTTCCTCCATTTTCGTTATTTCTTCATTTTTATTAGCAATCAATGGTCAAATAGAGATTTACTAAAAAGTGATATGAGAATACATATATATCCCTCAAAAGTCACGTGCCTTACACACATTAACAAAAAATATAATGAAATTTCAAAGTAAAATAAAAGTACATGGAAGTACTATGCAACGATTGAAATTTTAGGAGCAAATATGTATCACCCCAAAATTGGAGAGGATTTTTTGTATATTTTTCCGGATGGTGGTGTATATTCTTCCATAGATATAGTTAGGCCCCACCAAACCGTCCGTATCTCATTTATTTTTGCCTAGCACTCTACCTTATTGATTTTAGGGATAATGACACAAATATTTTTTAAACTTTGATACAATGTATAATGTGATCCTTGAATTTTAGCCCAATATGTAATTTAGTTCATAAACTTTTAATTTGTTCAATATGATTCCTGAACCTTTGATACATTTTTAATTTAATCCATGAACTATATGAAAATATATTATTTTTCCATTAATTCAAGTTTATGGACGACATTGAATATTTTCATATAGTTGAGGGACTAAATTGAATAATTACCAAAAGTTCAAGGACTAAGTCAAATAAATTAAAAGTTCAGATATGACATTATACAATGGAGTAAAGTTTAGAGATTACATTAAACAAATTAAAAATTTTTCGAACCACATTACAAATATGTCATGTTCATGCTTTTAGAACTCAAGAAAGGCAAAGAAAAAATTGGTTTTTTCTACCAAAACATAGAGGTTCGGTGAATTGGATCACTCCTTACGTGAGGTTCGGTGAATTAGATCACTCCTTACGTGTCCATTTCTGAAGAGAATAAATAAAGTATGTTATCATCGCTATCCAACAACTAATCCCTCTCTCTCTCTCTATCCCTCCCTCGCTGACCAGACGGCTAACCGCCCTCGAGAAAATCTAAGACAGATCTTTTCACCTCGTTCGCAAGAGACTGAAATCTTGTCCATATTGCAGTGAATAAAAGATACAAAACTTCGTATCAATAGTTCACGCCGTCGAAGAATATGTACACGGGGATTCATGAGCATTGATTGACCAAGTATTGCTGTCGGATTTGAAATCACCTGAGAGACCTCTAGGATAAAAAAGACTCCAATGTCAACCATGTTGATTGTAAGTGTTCGTATGTGGAATACAAAGTTATTCAACAAACCTGAAATCACGTTCTGACGAGTAATCCGAATGTTGACGAATGATCCGAACCCAACGAATTCACATTGTGTCCTTAAGACAATTTGTCCCCTCTACCGGTACCCAAGGTTGTTAAATAATTGTCTCCTAGGATAGAATAGATCGTCTTTCCAAAGAAGCGGTATTTCTTCAAAGGAAATGTTTGAACGCAATTTCGCAGAATAATCGCACAAATGACAATAATGAAGAAAATGCAGCAGAATGCCGTGCGGAAAAACAATGAAACTGTGCAGAGTGTGTCGAGAAAAAAAAAAAGTCTTGCGGGAATAAGAATGCTAGAAGAGTCGCGAGCAATGAAGTGGTTTTCGTTCGGTCCATGAACAGTCGCAAACACTTGCTTGAACCGTGCAGAGTGTGTCGGGAAAAAAAAAAGTCTTGCGGGAATAAGAATGCTAGAAGAGTCGCGAGCAATGAAGTGGTTTTCGTTCGGTCCATGAACAGTCACAAGCACTTGCTTGAACCGCAGGGTGAAGCTGGCCAGACGGATGGTGGCTAGGAGGCGTGCGCAGGGACTGACCTAGCTTGGCGTAGGTCCTCTCCTTTCCACAAAAGTGGGGTACTCCTTAAGACCCAAACCCATTTGAGAGGCTCATCTAAATAAACCATCTCCCATCACAACTTCTATCCAATATGAGACTATTTTCGTCCATACTTCTCATTCACAATTTATGGATTTTTTTTTATACTAAAATCCCAACAAACCGAACTAAAGAAAAAATAATAATGATTCAATGATTTCACTTCGTGGAAGTATATGCACTCCTGGGCACATCCAATCAACCTCCTATTTACAAATCCTAGATTTCGAATGATTTTCCTAGGACAAATTCCTCGGTCGTCCTCATCCAAACATTGACAGCATCCTAACACAACCCTAAATGCCGCTCAAAACACCCCCGTTTTGGTGGTCCTGGCGGTCCCAGAGGAATCCGAATCCTTGGAGAAGATGCTCTGCGTCGAATTCTTGTTAGAACCAATGTGAATGTCTGTGAGGTCCATGATGTGCCCGGGCTCTGTGATCTTCACGTCGTCGATGTCGACCTTGCCGGTCAGCATATTAACCGCCGATGACATTCTGGGCCGGGTCCTCGCTGCTTCCTGGACGCAGAGTAGGCCCACCTTGATGAATCTGACGGCCTCCTGTCCCTGGTGCTCGTTCACACCTAAAACCGGGTCCACTATGTTTTGCAGCTCATCTTGCTTGTGCGCTTCCCATACCTGCCCAAATATAAAAACATGACATTCCTTCTCAGTTCCACTTGTTGGTTTCAAACTTTGCCTGTTTGCCGAACATTTTGACTTTCTATGGAAAAACAACAGCAGATTTTCAGTGATTAAACTGGCTGAGTTAATGGGCACAATGGCTTCAATATCTCATAGGGAATTCATGGGATTCAATTTGATGGCACATGAAAAAATACGAGGCTGGTTTGCTCTGATATTGATCAGGTAAATTTCAGGAATCAAAGAACTGCGCATGGACTGGTCGTGTATATCTCGCGAGAGTATGTTTTTCACTGTTTATCTAAAACGGTATTAGCTCATTATGGCTACTGATGATAAAGTTTAATGGTATATACATGTTCCTTTTGCCCAAATCCAAGAACCTGATGAAGGCAGAGAAAGAGCAGGGCGTAGGATTGACTGCTACCTTTTGAACAAGGTACTGTTCTCCGAACTCCAAGTCAAAGTCCATGACTCGTCGACCGCTGATTATTTCCAGCAGCAACACCCCGAAACTATAGACATCCGATTTCCTTGTCAAGCGGCCACTAATGGCATATTCAGGAGCAAGATAACCTCTGCAATTCACATTCAATCAGAAATTTCATCAGGAAATAATATTACTTTGGGTTAATGTTTGGAGAATAGTATAGTTGAAGGTGAATTTGACTAAAGAGTAGATAGCAATCTAAGTTCTTCAACTTACAATGTCCCGGCAACTCGAGTGCTGATGTGAGTAATACTCCCAGTAAGAATCTTAGACAGACCGAAGTCGGAAACTTTTGGATTGAAGTCTCGATCCAGAAGTATGTTGCTCGCCTTGACATCTCTGTGCACAATGTGAGGTTCCACCTCCTCGTGCAGATACGCGAGCCCGCGTGCTATCCCGAGCATGATTTTCCGCCTCGCCTCCCAATTGAATCTCATTCTCTTCTGATCTTCACCTGTCAAATGCCCACGAAACATTTACAACGCAGCCTCAAAGAAATAATTCATTCACAGCTCAATCAAACACAAACGGGTGGTATTACTATTGATTTACCTAGTATGGTGTGTGCAACGCTGTTATTTTCCATGTTTTCATAGACCAAGAACCGATCGGCTCCTTCGATGCAACATCCTCGAAGGCTGACCAGATTTTCATGTTTGATGTGAGAGAGAGCCGTGATCTCCGAGATGAACTCCCGCTCGCCTCGCATCGACTCGAGCTCAACAGAGAGCACTTTTATCGCCACAGTGGTGCCATCTTGAAGCCGGCCCTGTACAATAGTCCCATATTGATCAACATCGCCATTTTACCAACCATAAGATAGAATCTCGATGCAACTAATTTTGTGCGTATCCATCTGCAGTTCTTGACAGGAAAAGAGCAAAATTAGTACCTTGAACACAGATCCGAAGCCACCTTCTCCGATCTTGTTCGAAGGGTGAAATCCCATTGTGGCAGCCTTCATCTCCTTGTAAGAGAACACTCGGAAACTCGGAGGAGTCAACCCATCTATTCCTGATCAGAAGAAGCGAAAAGGTCAAAAAGCCAGTTCATTGTCTCCTAAAAAACACGAAATCATATCGATTACTTAGACAACAAGATCTATCGAAACCAACATACCATCCATGCCTCCATCGATGAGGACGTTGGAAGCTGAAAAGCAGCTCGGAAATAAAAGCTGGAGCTTCATAACTGATGAGCTATGAATTTCTCCAGGAAAAGAATTGGATCAGAGAGACAAGAAAGAGGAGGAGGAGGAAGAAGAAGAAGGAGAAGTGGGTCGTCTTTAGGTCGGACAAAAACACGGGTTGGAGCAATAAAAAGCTTCGGGAATTTTAGAACGCCGGACACGACAAAAGCCTGCGTCGTTCCAAGGAGTTGACTTTAGGAAACGTTGGGGAATTTGACGACTTCAATTGCGTCCCTCGACATGGACGCGCATCCACACACACGTCACTCGTTGGTCAATGAAAGTTTTTCTCCTGTGCTTGAGGTTGAAGTTGAACCCGTGTGGCGAGGCCTGGCTCGCTTCCTCTTTCGGTCGTGCTTTCACCGTGCCCCAGGAGTTCCCTACCGGCACACCTCTTGTCACTCTCAAGAAAGAGCGGAATTCGTCTCTTTATACCAGGGTCGGACAGTCATCGCCCAATAAGATTGAACGGCGAAGGATTGGTCAGTTTTTTAATCTGGGAAAATCAGGAAGAAACCGGCAACTGCCGCGAAAGAGCCCGTAATCTTTCAGTCAAAGGATCGAGCAGGCTATAAAAAAAAATGAAATAGTGACGAAAACGTGAGAGATGAGTGGCAACTGACACTGTGGAGGGGAATAGATTATAAGTGCGTGCATGGAATTCATTATGGAGTAGAAATTCCACCAGGAATAGATTTTGAACAAAATCGTTTATTAAAAATTTCAAAAACGTTTTTTGAAAGAATTTTCAGATTCGAAATAAAACGTTTGTTAAAAATACTTGATTTCAGAATGCATTCTTGATTCCAAAATGCATTTTTTATTCCAGAATGAGTTTTGGGCAAGAAAAGTGAAGCTACTTTTTGTAGTTTTTCTCTTTCACAATGCATTAGCCCTATTTTCTCTCTTTTTCTCACTAATTTTTTTTTCAGAAAATGCATAAAAATTGAAAAATTCCAGAAAAATTCATAAAAATTTCCAAAAAATAAAAAAATTCAGATTTCGGGAAAATAGGAAATTTGGTGATTTTCTTCAAAAAATATAAAAAAAAATCAAAATTTTCAAAACTTCATAGAATGGCTTTGAATACCTTTGGGCACCCACTTTGAGTGAAATTTAATTTTTTTGAAGTGCCCAAAAAAATCAAAACATCAAAAATTTCAAAACTTCACAAAATAGATTAGAATATTTTTGGGCACCCGCTTGGAGTGAAATTTAATTTTTTTAGGGTGCCCAAAAAAATCAAAAATTTTAAAATTTCACAAAATGGCTTAAAATACTTTTGGGCACCACTTTGAGTGAATTAATTTTTTTGATATGCCCAAAAAAAATTTCAAAATTTCACAAAATGGCTTGGAATATCTTTACGCACTCACTTTGAGTGAAATTTAATTTTTTTGAGGTGCCCAATAAAATTAAAAAATAAAAAATAAAAAACTTCATAAAATGGCTTAGAATACCTTTGGGCACCCACTTCGAGTGAAATTTAATTTTTTGATGTGTCCCAAAAAATCAAAAAATAAAAAATTTCAAAACTTCATAAAATGGCTTAGAATACCTTTGGGCACCCACTTCAAGTGAAATTTAATTTTTTGATGTGTCCCAAAAAATCAAAAAATAAAAAATTTTAAAACTTCACAAAATAGCTTAGAATACCTTTGGGCACCCACTTTGAATGAAATTTATTTTTTTGAGGTGCCCAAAAAAATAAAAAAATAAAAATAGATTTCTGTTCTAGAAATTAATTTCTAGAGCAGAATTAGTTATGTTTATCAAATAAATTTCTCCTCCAAAAATTAATTTCTAGCAAGAATTTAATTTCTAGAGTAAAATAGTTATCATTCACGCCCTAAAAAAGTATTCTCTAGGGAAGCTGCTTAGCTCCTTCACGGAGAGGAAGCTTTCATGCTTCGAGTGCAATGGGGCAGGAGATGAGTGTGAACATCAAACGTGTGAACTCACCAGGGTCATTTCCTTTTATTTTTCATGGGGGAAAAAGGAAGGACTTGTGAACATCGAGGAAGCATCCAATCTTTTGATTCCTTGCCATTGAAAACGTTTCTCGCAGAATATGATATACAAAGTTGCTACTTTCGAGGGAAAAAGATATGATAAGGTACATCAACTTGCCATGTTGGCCGCTCAGAGTCAACCACAGAACCTTATCCACATCATCACTGAAGGACGCAACCTAACGCCACCCACGCCCAACCCCCCTTCCCCCGCCGGCCCGGAACAAGGCTATGTAAAGCAATCGGAGTTAGATGGAAAGGAGTCCCATTTCTAATTTCTCTTATTTCTCATCTTTTTCACATGCATTTTGCAAGCCGCCGGGACTCCACTCCTAATGGGGACTTATCTTTTTCAACCGGATGCATGAATGCTTGTTCCTATTTAAAACCCCCTTTAAACTTCGGCATGCTGGCATCGTGAGTCCAATAGCCACGCTCGGCCCTTGTACTCTCACATGGCAAAGACCAACTGTAGTCGGTCATTTCATTTGATTCCCCGCGCAGCAAAAGTTCGATAGTGTTATTTGGATTGATTAAGTAGAGAGAGCCCAAGCCAAAGCAAATCAACAAGTCCTATTGAAGACATCATCACTCAAAAGTTTAAACTAATAAGTCATAGATCAACAATGATGTTGTGTATGAAAAATGATATTATAAGTGTCATAACTTTCATATGACATTCACTTCGATGCTAAACCATTTTGAATGATTACTATATTATCATTTTGATGGAAAAACGATCACTTAAGTGTTTCTAGTAAAAAAATATTTAGGGCGCATGATAACCATTTTGATTTGTTCAGAATTAATTTTCTATTCCCAAGAATAGGTTTAGAACAAAAACCCGTTTGATAATGCAATTCCATTTTTCTATTTCTGGAATAACTTCTTGTTCTAGAACTGATTCTGAACAAAAAATCAAAACAAAAAAAAGTAGGTTTTCTGTTTCTAGATGAGAAAGGAAAATCATTTCTAAAAGAACTTGTCTTCTCTCTTTAAAACACATCTCTTCTTAAATTTGGCATCGCTCTAACCTGGTCAGATCGGTCCGAACTGGTTCGGTCCAGTTCATCCCCGACGAGAAAATAAAAATAATTATAAAAAAAAATTAGAAAAATCATAAACAAATTAGAAAATTCAGAAAAATCAGAAAAAATAAAAAAAAACACAGAAAATTCATTAAAGAAAATAGAAAATCCGGAAAATTTAGAAAAATCTCAAATTTTTTTAGAAAATCCATAAAAATTGAAAAATTCCAGAAAAAATTCATAAAAATTTCCAGAAAACAAAAAAAGTCAGATTTTGAGAAAATAGGAAATTTGGAGAATTTTTGGAAAAAAAATAAAAAAATAAAAAAGTTCAAAAGTTCATAGAATGGCTTAAAATATCTGTGGCCACCCACTTTGAGTTAAATTTAAATTTTTTGAGGTGCCCAAATGATATTTTTGAAGACTCCTGAAAAACCCCAAAAGGGGTTTAACCCCCAAAAGGGGTCTTTACCCCTAAAAAACCCTAAAACCCTAAAAAACAATACAATCCTTTGAATGAATAAGTCTTTAGGGCTTTACTAGGGTTTAGGTATTTTGATTGATTTTCATTTTAGAGACATTTCTAAAAAAATGGGTTTCTGTTCCGAGAAATAGAAATTTGTGTTGTTATCAAACGGATTTATGTTCCAAAAAATAGAAAGTTTATGCCGTTATTAAATGGGTTTCTATTCCGGAAATAGAATTTTTGATTGTTATCAAACGGATTTCTTTCCTCATAAACTTGTCCTGAAAACAGAAATAGAAATATCTATTTCTATTCCAGGAATTTTTTCTGGAACAGAATGATGGTCATTCATGCTCTTAATGTCTATGTGGCTTTCTTATACAAAAGAAAGTTCAATTTGGACAATGACCTGGCCTTTAAAACTCATTCTCTCTCTATCGTTCACTATTTTCTCTACAATCCTAGAACAGACCAATCTTAGAGAGAGAGATTTTCTTGAAGCTCATGGTTTCAAGAAGTCACCTTTCATCTCCAATGACGACCAACTCACTCCAAATTGACCCTAGAAGCAGTTTCTGCAGCTCCAACTCCACCTTCTATAACAAGCAGAAGCCCATTCCCCTCTCCCCCAACACCTTTCTTGACATCACCACCTCCATCTCCTCTGATTCCCCCCCACCCCCCCCACCACGACCACACCCCCCGGGCTCCACCACCTTCATCGAAGCCTGCTCCGGCCTCGACGTTCCCTTCCCCAAGCTCTAGCGCTCTGTCAACTCCCTTGCCTCCCAGCTCTCCGCCATGGGCATCCAAAAGGGCAGGGTCGTCCTCTTCCTCTCCCCCAACTTACCTGCGACCCACCCAGGCTCACCATAGTACTTTAATAAGTGCATCATCCTGCACCAAATATGGTAAACCAACTCAAGTTCGCATGTAGAACAATTTATTCAAAACTTACGATGGATCTCTACTAAGGAAATCTAACAGTCGCATATCATAAGATAGTACGGAAAATTACACCAAAAGTCTTCAATGTTGAGTCAAATCAAATCATAAACATTCGGAAAAACAAAATGCAATCAAATGCTAATTATTATCTGTCCGGCACAATGTTGTCCTTTCGGTTTTGCAGGAGATCCAACTTGGCGTCTTGATATTATGTGGTGCTGAGTGGGCACCATGTCAACGTAGGGAAAAATATTAAAAGGAATAAAGGAATAAAATATAGGTACGAATAACACTCTTTTCATTCTTACTGGTAAGTGAAAAATTGCATGCATTGAGCCAAAATTTGGTCAGTTTTCCTCTTGCAATCACGGTCTAGATTGACCATAGGAGGGCTTCCAAAAGTATTGCCACGAGAGTTTTTGGTCTGTGTTTTGCAAGATCAAAGTGATAAAGTAGAGAAGGAGCGCTAACTCTAGGGGTTCGTTTGTTTGGCAAAAAATTCAAATTTTTGAAAATATTTCCTAAGAATGATTGTTTGAATTGCTTATATAAAAATATGGTTAAAAAATACTTTCATTGTTCACGAAAATATTCAGACATATCCACCCATCGGTGGCCGCGTTGGTTTGCGCTCAATTTCTTTCACGAGAGGTCCTGAGTTCAAACTCGCCCATCGGTGATTTAAGTGGAAGGTCGTGGCGGTGGGATGTTACGCTAGCTCCCCTCGAGGACTAGTCGGGCATCACCGCTAGTTTGAGCCCTAGTTCGCCGGCCGCGCGAATACCTCGATTATCCAAAATAAATAAATAAATAAATAATATATTCAAACATAAACTATTGTCAATAATGAGAAGATTTTTTATTAGATAATAATCCCAGCTGATAATTGGGCACGCTGACTAAATCATAAGGGCAGTTTAGGGTTTGGAGGATCGTCCACATATTGTTGACGCTAGTGTTGCATCAGCAGAACGATTTTCGATAAGTACATCATATTCAATATATTAAAATAGTAAAAAAATTAATTTAATTAGGATATTAAAGATGAATGCAGGTGGGTCTGTGACACGTTTGTTTGACTAATTCCATATTTTGACTGGTTTTCTCGTATCGATGCCGAAAGTATATACGCCTGTTAATTGCTTTATGTAATTCAATTATGAAATAACAAGAGCGTGCTCGACCAGCGCCATAACTTTAAGAACGACTTCGCACCGGATGCATCTATAGGACCTCCTTTGGATGTGCTTCACTTTTCTTGTCTGTTTAATCATTTGGATCTTGCATTCCAAACTTTCTGTTGGAATACAATCGCACCTAAAACCCTAATCCTGCTAAACCGGCGACGAACTATTGGGAAGAACTTTAAGCAGAAACCCTAATCCTCCTAAGGCTTTGGGAAATTTTGAAAGGCTTGTGTTCGTGTGGAGTGAGAGATTGATCTTTCTCGAGTACCTCATGAGGTCGACTGGACCTTCCAAGATGTTCCACGGTAGAGTAGGCCAAAACCCACTTTGTGACGGCTTATGTCATGACCTTCATTCGATGAAAACGCTTCCCTAACCACGAGAAATCATTAAGACCATGTCAAGGTATAAAGTAGAGAGAGAGAGAGAGGCCCCAAAAATCAAATGAGCTCAAATGGGATAGGGACGTAGCTGGTGGTGAGAATGCGTCAAAAATGGCTAATTTAGCGATTTTCTTCATTGCCTGAGTTGAATCGTTCAATTGCTCGAAGAACTTGTTTTTTATTTATTTAGCTCACTACCCAGCTTATCTCATCAAGTACACATCTTGTTAAACTATTCATTACCAATTAAGTTAATTGATGGAGGGTTTGTTTTTTGGATACGTCACGCTGCGATTTGACCTAGAGCTTCTTTCACTCACTGTAGGCCGAGACTTGACCTACATTTCCGAGTGTGGAAATCGATTATAGTTGAAGAAATGAAAGAAAAAGAGTTATAAGATCATCGTCAAATCTTTGCAACGCCCAAATCGATTATAGTTTGCAAGTTTGACACAACATTCAAATATTCTAAGTTCTGTGACTGTTGCTCTGGTCGCATGAGCAAAAAGCCGGATGGCAGTTTGCTTGAAGAAGATCCCAAGACTTCATCAAATTCCCCTAAATAATATGACCAACCTCGTGGAAAATACTTATTCCTTGGGAATTCATCAAGATTAGGGCCTTAGAAAAAGGAGGAAGCAAAGTTTATTGCTTGCCCATTCTTCGGGTCAATAGTTTGTCCAGACCGTGCCATGGCGAGTTTCTCTAACCGAAGATGCTCGTCCTCTTCAAGTTCTCTAGTCAATTCTTTCATGAAGCTTTGCTTGGGCCTTCCTATAATGCTGCTGCGACTTAGACACTTCTAGATTATTTCTTTCAAAGACCTAAGTAGATTATATTTTTCGGTTTTGCTAGCTTTGGTCTAGATGAAGCGGTGTGTGGAGTGGCTTCTGAGGCTTCCAAATGACAATACCCTCTTACAATGCTCTTACATTCGACTTATTGGTTTTCATTTTCTTTTACTCGAAAAGCAAAATTTCTCAAGGAAATTACTAAAAAAGTCCTAAACATATTGCAATTATGCCAATTTAGTATATATCGATTTAGTCCTAAATTTTTTGACAATTTGCCAATTTAGTCAATCTGATCAATTTTGGCTAGAAATCGATGACTTGGATGCCAGGGTTATACGTAACATCGCCAGCGCTGATGTGGACATTTTTTACAATTTTTTAACGTCTTATGAATTTTTATTATTTTTCTCTTTTTTCTAGTCACTAGTCACAATGAAAACAAAAAAAAGGAAAAAAAAAAAAGAAGTAGTAATAATAATAATAATAATAATAATAATAATAATAATAATAATTGTCAATGTCAACGCTGATGGTGCCATGTATGATAATTGGCATCCACGTCGTCGAGCTAGAGAGGGAGATAGTAGAAGCCTGGTGGATAAAATTTGTGGCAATACAAAAAAACAAGGATTTTGCCACGAAAAATTTAGCAAAATTCATTGGAAAACGAATTTTTAACGAAATTAGCGATGAACAAAAATTCGTCGGTAATTCGTCGTCGCAAATTTTTGCGACAAAAAATTTCAATTTTCGTTGGTAATTTGCGACGAAATTTTTTTGTGGCAAAATTCATGGCAAAATGCGTGGATAAATCCGTGGCTAAATTCATTGCAAAGTTCGTTACAAAATTCTTCGCTAATTATTTGTTGTAAAAATCGTGACGACATTCGTTGGTAATTATTTGTGGTAAAATTCGTGGCAAAACGAATTTCCGACGAAAGAAACTTCATCGCTAATTTGGCATCGGAAATTTTTGCGCCAAAAAATTTTAATTTTTTGTTGGTAAATTGCGATGAAAAGAAATTCGTTGTAAAATTCATAGATAAATTCGTGGCTAAATTTGTTGCAAAATTCGTTGCCAAATTCGCCGCTAATTATTTATTGCAAACATCGTGGCAACATTCATTGCTAATTATTCATGGCAAATGAATTTCCCACAAAATTAGAGACGAACAAAAAATTCGTCGCAATTTTTTTTTTGCAAATTTTGGTGACAAAAAATTTGAATTTTCGTTGGTAATTTGCGACGAAAATCAATTCGTGGCAAAGTTCGTTACAAAATTCGTGGCAAAATTCGTCACTAATCATTCGTTGGAAAAATCATGGATAAATTCATCGCTAATTATTCGTGGCAAAATTCGTGGCACAATGAATTTGCCACAAAATTAGGGACGAAAAAAAATTCGTCACAAATCGAATTTTTGCAACAAAAAATTTCAATTTTCGTTGATAATTTACGACGAAAACAAAATTCATGGCTAAATTCGTGGGAAAATTCGTTGAAAAATTCATTGCAAAATTTGTTGCTAATTAGCCGTTGCAAAAATCGTGGGAAATCATGAATTTTTCAAGACAAAATTTCAATTTTCGTTGGTAATTTGTGACGAAAACAAAATTTGTGGCTAAATTCATGGGAAAATTCTCGTTTATACTTGAAATTCGTGGCAAAATTCGTGGGAAATTTCCCACAAATTTTGCCACGAATGTCAAATTTCCGGGCAAGTATTGCACAATAGACTATTTTCGTGGCAAAATTTGTGGGAAATTTAAAAACCTCGGGGCAATATATAATTCTCCTATATACTTGGAATTCGTGGTAAAATTCGTTGGAAATTTCCCACAAATTTTGCCGCGAATATGAAATTTCCAGGCAATTATTACACTATAGACTATTTTCGTGGTAAAATTAGTGGGAAATTTCCCATGAATTTTGCCACGAATTTAAAAACCTTGGGGCAATATAAAATTCTCCTTTATACTAGAAATTTGTGGGAAATTTCCTAGGGAAATATAGTCGTGGGAAAATTAATGATTAAATTCGTGGGAAATTTGCCACGAAAATATAGTCGCGTGGCTTTTTCCCGACTATTTCAATTATGTGGCTAAATCTGAGACTAATTAGCCACGGATTCTAATAATAATAACAATGACAACAACAACAATAATAATTACGACAACAACTAAAATAAAAATTATGACAACAACAAAAAACACATGTCGCAATAATAATAATTACACATAATTAGTAAAAAGTCTCAAAAATCATAATCTTCATCTTCAATTTCACTTTCATCTCACCTTCATCTTCGTCTTCATCTCCGTCTTCATCTTCATCTTCTTCATGAGCATCATCTTCATCCTCTATTTCAAAATCAAATTCTGTACCCACTTTAAAATTTGATTCGCGAAATTCAGTTAGATTTACATCGATCATCGCTTCACATGAATTTCGTAAAGTTGGAATGTTATATTCATCAGTTTCAATCATGTTACGAACTTCCTCTTGTTGATATGCTATGTCATTCTACTGTTCCTCGATTTTTGTTTGTGCTTTGGTTTTACATACAACTTACCAATCGGCTTTGTCACGTTTCAAACTAGGATATGATGCATAATGTACTTGAATTGCTTGTTGTACCAAGACAAATGGTTCATATTTAATATTTCTTTTCCTATGATTTATTTCAATCAAATTAAATTTCGTATGCACATTCATTCCTTTGACGGGGGTCGAACCACATGCACTTAAATAACACAACCCGCATTAATGGTCCATGGTATTCTATCTCTACGATTTCATCCAACAAGTCATAAAAATCATCTTTCGAACTTCCACCGTTGGATGACTAAACACACACATCACTATTCATTGTGGCTTTTCCTATTCCATATTTTTGAGTGTGAAAATTATACCCGTTTATGAAATATGCTAGCCAACTTCGTACTCTTGACTTTGGATCCCATGACAGATGATATAGCAATCATTGCTCTCCAATATAATCATGATTACTGCGAACCTAAGGTCACACACGCAATATCAATAATATATATTATAATATATGATGTATAAAAAAATTTGAATAACTTGGATTTCGTCCATATACAATTTACATATGTTGTGAACCATGTTGCAAATTGTTCCTTGCACAATTGGTCAAACTCATTTGGTGGTAGTCCATACATTGAATTTTGGAAAATCCTATTAACAAATACCATATATATATTAGCAAATATTTGACACACAATACATATACTTACAAATGTACACTTACTCGAAGTATGGCTTAACTTCTAGACAGTTCAGTAAAATATATGTATGGGCTGCCTGCTTTTTTTCACCTGTTAAGTGACGAAATTTATATGCACCGCTTGATTGACCCAAATAATTGAAAATAGAAAATAATTTGCAATTGGAATCAATGGGACCCTCATCATTTCGTCCTACTCTTCGCCTCTTGCACTGCACGTGCGGCTCAAAATAATATGATGTAAATATTGTCACTTCATCCACACTATATGCATTACAAATTGAAACTTCGATGCATGCCTTATTCTTCACTTTTTTCTTCAAATGATATAAGAATCTAGTTGCATTAGAAAAAAATTTATCGGAACATAATATATAATAAAGTAATTTCAAATTTATTTAAAAAAAAAACTTACCTCTCAAATGGATACATCCATCGAAATTGGACGGGACCTTGCAACTTTGGCCTCATAAGGCAAGTGAACTAAGAGATGGTCCATTGAATCAAAGAACAATGGAGAAAATATCCTTTCTAAGTTGCAAAAAATAATTGGAATATCTCTCTCTAGTTTTTCCATATGTGGTACTTTCAACGCTGTTGAGCAAATATCATATAGGAAATTACTTAACTCTGTAATGATGTCCCAAACAAAGCTTGGTAGAAGTTCATTGAAGGCTATTAGAATTAGTCTTTCCATAAATATGTGAAAATCATGACTTTTCAGACCTATCAACTTGCATTCATTCAAATTAACACATCTTCCGAGATTCGAAGCATATCCATCAGGAAATCGCACCAATTTCAACCATTAACAAATGACCTATCTCTACTCCTTATCCAATGTATAAACTGCTTTTGGTTTTGGTCCCCTGCTGCTTGCATCCGCATCTAGTGTTGGTCGATCGCAAATATCCCTTATATCTTTTCTTGCGTTCAAGTTGTCTTTTATTTTTTCAGTGACATCCATCACAGTATTTATGACATTGTCGAAAACATTCTTCTCTATGTGCATGACATCAAGATTATGATGAATAAGATAGGCCTTCAAATATGATAGATCCCAAAATATACTGCGTTTAGTCCACTTATGTGTACTTCCGTACGCAATAGTTGTGCCGTGAGGGTTTTCAACAACAGTTGAAAACTCCTGCACTCGCTCCTAAATTTGATCACTGGTCAACCTCAATGGTGGATGTGTTTTTTCGATCCTATTCTTGATGAACTCTTTTTTATTCCTTCTGAATGTATGATTTAGCAGCAAAAATTGCCTGTAACAGTCAAAATAGTTGGGCTTTTTACCATGTTTTAATCTGAATGACTTCGATCTCTCCATACATATCGGACATCCTAAGATCCCAGTTGTACTCATCCAGATAACATTTCATAAGCTGGAAAGTCATTTATCGTCCAAAGAACAGCATCCCTCACTACAAATATTTGATCGGTAGAAACGTCATACGTAGGGACACCTTCATCTTATAGCCGTTGTAACTCTTCAATCAATGGTTGCATATAAATATCTATCAACTTTTTCGGATTTTACGAGCCAATCACCATCAATGTCAAAAACATATAAGGTATCTTCATGAACATACCGGGTGGAAGATTGTACGGAGTTAAGATACCTGGCCAACATGAATAACTTTTTCCTAATTTTCCAAACGGGACAAATCAATCAACACACAGACCTAACCTGATGTTTCGAGGCTTTCTCGCAAACTCGAGGTATGTTCTATCAAAATGTTTCCATGCCTCTGCACCCTGAAGGATGACATATTAGACCATCTTCTATTTCATGATTTGCATGCTAAGTAATGTGTTCAATAGTGGCTTGAGACGCATAAAGTCTTTGCAACATGGCGATTAAGGGCAAATAAAACATTTGCTTACATGGTCTACGCTTCTGATTACAACTCTGCCTCCTGTTAATCTTGTACCTAGGTTGGCTATAGAATTTGCAAGATTCTGCATTTTCATCATCTCTCCAATATAACATACAACCCCTACTATATACATCAATCCTTACAACTGGAAGACCTAAGTTATCCACTAGCTTTTTCATATTGTAAAAGTCACTTGGCATGGTATTATCACAAGGCATTGTTTCCCGCATTACTTCAACAAAAGAGTTTAAATAATCCACATATATATTATGCTCTGCCTTGATATTTAACAGTCTTATTGTCACTGATACTTTCGTGTGGTTGTCACAACTTGCCCATAAAGGTTTATCTACTATTTTCAACACTTTCCAGAACTGATTAGATTGAAAAGTTCCATTACACACATTCTCATCAAAACCTGTAACTCTTATATTTTTCAATTGTGATGCATGACTAGTTTCCACTTATTTAAGTATAGGAGTAAAACTAGTACTTGCATGATTCGATTCTAAAATACAATTATGACCGACTTCATAAAACACCATCCTCTAATATAGGTTCAATTGGTCATAATAGCTACATTCTTCCCTAACCAAAAATTGATCGCTTCTTCGATATCCGTTATCAAGATATACATGGCAAGTCCAATTATAGTAGTTCGGAGTAAACCCAAATCTACAAAGATATTCTCTAACTTTATCAATATCTTGAAATTTTCCGTTACTGCACTTTTTACATGGATACCTTAACTTATTTCCATCCATGAACTCATATTTACTACTAGCAAAGTCCAAAAATAGTTCCAACCTGATATGAAACTCATTGGTCAATCCTCGACGTCCAGGTAAGTTCTTATCATACATCCAACCCCTGTCTCTTTGCATTGTGTCTATATAAAAATAAAAAAATTCTTGTAAAATATTAAAAATATTATATCTATTGTTTAATATTGTTAATTAAAACCATAAATTTCTAAAAATTAAAATTTAGTTTTTTACCAAACAATTACTTTTAAATTGAAAAAAATGAAAAAATTACCATGTCAAGAAGACTTATCAAGTATTTGACTGAAATCTTTGTAGTAGAAAGTGGTCAATTTGATGAGAATTGCAACGTTCACTTGGATTGTGTGTCCTTCAAATGGACATGTACCTAAAATAAAAACAAGTTACTTAAGATGCACTTTTTAATTATTTTCTATTTTTTTCTCTTTCCTTTTCTTTTCCTTTTCTTTTTATTTTTTTCCTTTCTTCTTGGCCGGTGGCTGATGCGGCGACCGGTGAGCTTGAGCTCACCATGGCCGTCGAGCTCACCTGGGCAAGTTCTGGGTGAGCTCAAGCTCGCCAGCGACGAGGCTGGCCCTCGCCGTTAGCCCATGCGAGGCTAGCCCTCACCGGCATTGGCGAGGGCCGAGCTTGCCATGGCTAGCAATCTTGAGCTCGCCCAGATCTAGGCAAGTTCTAGGTGAGCTCGAGCTCGCCAGCCATGGCGAGGCCCATGTGAGGCTAGCCCTCGCCAATACTAGTGAGGGGCGAGCTTGCCGACCATGGCAAGGCTAGCCTACCTAGGCATCGGCGAGGTGGACTAGCGGCCATGGCCAGGCCGCTGGACCTCGCCCCATGGCCGGGCGATGTCTTTGGCGACCGGCCAAGTCAGACAGGAAGGGAAAAAAAAGATAATTTCAATAACACCAAAAAATACAAATCCAGTGATGAATAGTTTTGCGACAAACTATTTTTGTCACCAATTAGTAACGAAATTAGCCACGACACTTACTGGCGGAAAAACTTTACCGAGATCAATTTGCACGTGTGCAAGTAAATTGAGAGAAATGAAAGAGAGAGAGGGAGAGAGAACAATGAGAGGGATATGAGGAATTAGTCGAGAGAGAGAAATTGGGGGGTGGGGATGGATATCATAAAAATTATTTTCCGTGTCACAAATTAGCGACAAATTTCTTTTCTGTCGTAAATTAGCCACGAATAACTTTCCATCGCAAAATTCGTCGGAAATTTGCCATGAATAACTTTCCGTCAAAAGTTTGCGACAAAAAATTTTTCTAGGCAAATTTCGTCGGAAATTAGCGACGAAAAATTTTTCGTCGCTAATTTCCGACGAAAAACTTTTCGTTGTAAATTTTAGTGGCAAAATCCTAGTTTTTTTGTAGTGGCAAAGAAGTTGGCATGGCGACCATGATAGTGTTATTGGTCGCATGCATATGGTGGTCGTGTAAGTCGACCGTACTAATCACAATAACTTCCACGGCTTTAGTTAAATGGTCAAATGTTTGGTTTGAACGTGACAAATTGCGTATTTGAATTATAGTTTCTCCCATTTGGACGAACCTTAAGGACCACTGGGGCAACCTATATGTTGTAATATTATGAAACGTGAAAGCTAACCGGATCATGCAATTTGAGTCAATGCGAAAGTACTAGAAAAAATGAGGAACAATAAAATGATACCAAATATTTACGTGATTTGATTCGATGTCTCGGTACCTACATCCACAGGAAAAGCTAGCAATAAAAATCCACTATAATTGGAGAATTGAAATAATAATTGCTCAACATGCTCAAGAATTTCCCACACATGGATTATACCCAAACTCAAAGTGTTTACAAATAAAATAACCTCACTTGGATATAAAGACTCACGTCACAAAATTATCGGGTGTTCAAGCTTTGCTAATGACCAAGCAAAAGAAACTCAACTCACCATTTTGGGGAGTTCACTGTGAGGCATCCTCGAAACCCTCCCTTGCCGCGCAGCTAGACCTCTTGTTGAAGGAGCCCACTCATTCTCACCGTGCGGCAACCTTGCTTTCCAAGAAGAGTTACTGTTTGACCACTGGAGAGAGAGAAACTCACACTACTGTGCAGCAAAAGTTTTTATGCGGCTCCTCTATGCTAAGCTAGGGAATAAAGAAACAAAACAACTGTAGCCATTTGTTTTTTTCTCTACTTCATCTTTTTAAGCCGGACAAGAAGAAAAAAAAGAAATTATACAAAAAGAGTATGCCCCTATTTTGTCTTTTAGTGCAAGTCCCTTTTGTTTTCTTCTCTCTCATGGCCACAATTAATTCAAATTGCACATCGTACACAAGCTCAAAATTGAGACATAATTTAATAATTATTTATCTTGGCTCGATGTTTGAAGCTAGGTTATAGCGTTCATCATTGATGCTGCTCTTCGAACGCCCTGATGGGCATTTACTATCTACATATGCCAATTTTGCTCAAGCAAAGATTGAGCTTCGTCGAAAGAATAGACTTAGTCAACATGTCTGCGGGGTTTTCTGCTATCACAATCTTCTTCACAACAACCATACTCTTCGTTAAGACATCTTGGATGAACTAGTACTTGATATTGATATGCTTCGTTCACTTGTGATAAATCAGATTACATGTCAAATATATCGCATATTGGTTATCACAGTGTATATCAACACTTTTCTTATCTAACCCATAGTCCGAGAGCAAGCCCTGTAGCCATGTCGCCTCATTCACTATGAAGGTCAGTACCATGTACTTTGCCTGAGTCGAAGACAAGACAACGTGGTTATGTGAGGACACTTTCCAACTATTTGTACCAACGGTAAGCATAAACATGTACTCTGCTAAAGACCTACACTCATCCAAGTCATCAGTGTAATCCGAATCCACATAACCAATGGTCTCACTACCATTGCTGTCCTTCCAGAACACTATACCCATGTTTGTTGTCTTCTTCAAATATATGAGTATTCACTTCATAGCTTCCCAGTGAATTTAAATAGGCCGCTTTATGTAACGGCTAACAATACTCACGGCTTGTAAAATGTCAGGCCTAGTACGTACCATGGCATGCATAATATTACCCACTGCACTAGAATAAGGAAAGATGAACATATGCTCCTGCAGCCCTATTATGCAAAATATCCATACCCTACATTTCCTTTCTAGTACCTAAATTTTTCATTTTAAACTCAGCATTTGACTACCTCTTCAATACATCAATCTCAGACTTATTCTTAATTGTTGTTAATATGTCATCAACATATAATAATAGATATATTAAAGAGCCACCCTCTAATCTCTTGAAGTAAACACAACTATTCATCTGACTTTTCGAATTATCCTAAATAGTGATGAAAGCATCAAAATGCTTATACGACTATTTAACAGACTGTTTCGGCTCATATAAAGATTTTATTAACAAACAAACTTAGTTTTTCTTATCCGGAATAGTAAATCCCTCTAATTGCCTCATGAAAATCCGCTCCTCCAACTCACTATGAAGAAAAATCATTTTCACATCTATTTGCTTCAGCTCAAGGTCCTGTGCAGCAATTAAAGCCAGTAATGCACGAGTAGAAATATGTCTTACCATAGGATAAAACACCTCATTATAGTCAATGCCCTCCCGCTGTATATACCCATTCCAACAAGTTTCGTCTTATATCTCGGTACCTCGACATTAGGAATACCATTCTTCCCTTTATAGACCCACTTACTTCCAACAATCTTCTAGGTCTTAGGTACTTTGACTAACTTCTAAGTATAATTTCAATGGAGTGATTCCATCTCTTCGCTCATAGCCTCTACGCACTACAACGACTCACTACTAGCCATCGCTTTAGAGTAAAATGAAGGCTCATTTATCTCCACTTCATCACTTACAGTCGATGCATAAATAATATCAGTATAATCATAACATACTAGTGGTTTTATTACCTCTTGTGCCTGCTTACGGGTTTTAACGTGCTGCAGTTGTGCTATTTGTTTAGTATCACCTGCTTCAAGAATTGTAGCCTCATCTCCAGTCTCAACTTGTGTTACCTCTGAGGTCTCCAAAATCTCCACCGAAGCTCTACCTTACTAATGACACCAACATCTATCTACTCTACCGATAGTTTCTCAATACTCCTCTATTGAAGCATTGTAGTTCTCACGTTTTTGTTGATTAGAAAATTGGATGATTGAGATCATTGGACCACAGCTAGTAGCCTTTCACCCAATGTGCATAACCCATAAATATGCATTTTTTCGCCTTCAGCTCAAGCTTACCATCACTTGTATAACTTAAGCAGGACATTCAAATACTTGTAATCTGGAGTAATCAATAGGTTTCCCCAACCATTAGGGTCGATGGGGTCTTCACTCAATAGCAAATGATGGAGATTGATTAACCAGGTAACAATGTCATATTCACTGCTTCGACCTAATATTCCTTGCCTAATCCTGCATGCAAAAGCATTCTCCAAGCTCGCTCAAGTAAAGTTTTGTTCTTTCGTTTTGTTACGCTATTCTGCTATGATATTCCGAAAAATGTGCGGTGTTTCACAATCCCTTCTTTCTTGTATGATTTGGAAAATATTTACCATAGAATTATATGTCATTATTGATTCTCAAGCACTTGATTTGTTTATCTTACTATTTCTCAATCAATACCTTAAATTTCTTGAACTGATTTAACACATCAGAATTATGTTTCAAAGAGTATATCCATACCTTACTCGAATAGTTGTAGATAAATGTCAGCATATATCAGGTAACTCCTATAGAAGGAATAGGAGACGGACACCAGATGTCTGAATGAATGTATTTAATTGGTTGCTTGGTCAAATTAATAGCTATATTAATCTTAATCTAGTGCTGCTTCCCAAAGATGTAATGCTTACATAGGCTTCCTTGTCTTTTGACCCTTTAACAACTCCCTCACTCAACATCGTAATACATGCCTCACTCATGTACCTTAAGACGAGTTTACTAGAAAGCACTAGTAGGGAATTGCTATCATATCTCTAAAAGGAAGGTCTTACAGAGCACTTGTTTGCAAACAATAGAATGGCATTCATGAGTTGAATCAAATCAGCAAGGGAACTAGTTGCAAGAGATCTGTCTCCTGTCATGGCATGGAAATAGTAAAAGTCGCAGATTATCTGCCTTCAGACAAACACCTTCTAGCTCTCAAAGACTATACGAAGTGTAATTGTCCATTGCCATATTGTCGAGTAGGTTCTCTCATCTGTTTTGGGAGGGAACCGATTCCTCTATCTTCTAGGGTTAATGGGTGACTCCGGGGAGGCTTAATCCGTTTTTAGGCTTCATGGCTTTTGATCGTGTCCGCTTCCGTAGATCTAATTAGAGGAAATAACCAAAGGAAAAGGCTATATTGCTAATTGTGATTCTTTCTCCAAGTTATACAATTTCTTGAAGGGTGATATTGAATCGACGCAGGAAACAAGCAAAGGACAAAAGTATATGAAACAAGAAGTGAAGGCGGTACAACCACTCTATTGTTTGTTTCGGAGCCATTTTGGCGAGGATTCATATCTTCTATTTATTTACCAAACCAATTCTATAGGGTTGAATAAAAATTGGATTGATGTTTTCATTAAGTCAAAGTTTGACTCATCCTAATGAAAATGTAGCGGTCCCTGTCATAATCTTTCCCAGCAAATGATAGAGAATATTCACTTTCTTCCTTTTCATCATTGTCGTTGCACCTCAAGAGATCTTTAGTGCTCCACCTTCAGCGGGGGTACTTACACTCGTTGTCATCAAGTGTCCGCGAAGAAATAAAATTCTTCTTGAGATCCAGTATATGTGTCACATTTGTTAGTGTGCTACCACCCCATCATACATCGAATCTAAACTATCCCTATCCCCACAACCTTGCAGGTTACAATATTTCCCATCATAATTCTACCACCATCTATAGTTTGGTAAGTAGTAAGCCAGTTCCTATGAGGCGTCATATAATAAGAATGCCCTGAATCTAGCACCTATTTATCTCCTGACAAATCGCATACAAAATTGCCTCTGCATCACCAGTGCTCTCCTCTGCTACATTTGCCACACTACTTGTGGCATTTTGCCTGTCACCTTGGTTTTCGCTTCGAGCAATCTCTTCCCTCCTTGTGATATTCAAAGCATTTCATGCGTCCCTTGCACTTTTTATGATGTGACTTCGACCTACTTTTACTTCTTCTAATAGTGGACCCTCAATGTTAATCTCTATCTTGAATCACTAGTCCCCGTGCTACATCTTATGCTAGATTGTCATCTCGCAATTTTCTCTACCACTCAGTAGAGAACAAGACAAACTTTATTGCTTCCGAGGTAATCGTAATGCACCCCTATAACGGTGAATCGTAAAGTGCTCCCATGACTCTAGTAAAGAAGCTAACAACATTATGCTCTATATTTCATCATCTAGAATATAAAGAAGCTAACAACATTATGCTCTATATTTCATCATCTAGAATCTTACTAACGTTCTTTATATCCATCATGAATTTGTTAAACTCATCGAGGTGGGATTGATAGACGTACATTTAGTATATCTAAATTAAAAAATTTTCTTCAACATGTACAAGCAATTATTTAAACCCTTCATTTCGAGTGCCTGAAGTTTGCCCATAATACTGCGGCATCCTTCTACTCGGCCAACTCTATTAACACCTCATCCGATAGATTCAACAGGATTATATTTCTTGTCTTCCTCATTAGCACGTCATTTTCAACATCTTTTATTATTTCGGACAACTTATATTTGCCTTTCAATACTTTGGCCAAACATTGGATTTTTAATAATGTTTTTATCTTAACGCTCCGTATCTCAAAGTTGCTCCTCCTGTTAAACTTCTCAATTTCCACTTTTGCTCTAGACATAATTGCAACTACAAAATTTCCATATAACAATCAACTAGCAAAAGCCCCAAATCACTATCCAGGAAAAAAACATATCCTTAAGCTTTGATACCAATTTTTATAATATAAAACGAAGGACCGAATCTTGAAATTTAAGTCAATGTGAAAGCACCGAAAAAATAAACGAGGAACAATAAAAGGACATCCAAGATTTACGTAGCATGGTCTGATGCATCGATGCATACATCTATGAGGAGAGCCAATAGCAAAAATCTACTATAATCATATAACCGGGAGCTACAGTCGCTTTACACGCTCAAGTGTTTTTCACATCTAAATTATATCAAAACCTAAAGCATTTATAAATAAAATTACTTCACTTGGATATAAAAACTCACAACACAAAACTATCGGGTGTTCAAGCTCTACCAACAACCAAGCAAAAGAAACTCAACTCACGGTTTTGAGGAGTTTACACACTAAAATGTTTTCCACACCGAAATTACACCAAAACTCAGAGTGTTTATAAATAAAATTACTTCACCTGTATATAAAGACTCGCAACACAAAATTGCCGGATGTTCCTCTGCCCACGACCAAGCACAAGAAACTCAACTGACGGTTTCGAGGAGTTCACTATGCGGCATCCTCGAAACCCTTCCTTGCCCTGCGGCTAGACCTCTTGCTGAAGGAGCCCGCGCATTCTCGACTGTGCAGCTACTGTACTCTTCAAGAAGAGCTACTGTTTGGCCACTTCAAAAGGAGAGAGAGAAACCCACACCTTTCTACCGTGCGGAACAAGTTCTTTATGTGGCTCCTCCAGGCTACGCTAGGGAACACAGACAAAAGAAAAACCCTAGCCATTTGTTTCTTTCTCTACTTTACCTTTTTTCGCCCCACAATAAAAGAAAAAGATATTATACAAAAAGAGTAAACCCCGATTTTGTCTTTTAGTGGTAGGCCCTTTTGTTTTCTTCTCTCTCACGGCCACAATTAATTCAAATTGCACATGGTATATGTACCAAACTCGAGATATAATTTAATATTATATAAAATATTATGAGATGCACATGAGTTATAATATGTAGCGTCAATAGTTAATTGCCCGATTGTACGGTAGTCTTGTCCTTTTACCTCCTTTGTTACACGGGAACTGTCTAGATAGATTTTATTGCATCTATGTTAGTTCTCTTCAAACAAGTCACGCATCATCCACATCTAGCCTGAGAAAAAAATTAATAACACATTGTCGACGAAGTAAATCTTGGTGAGTCTATGTAATGTATTTCTATTCTAAGTTCATACAACATTTCTCAGTACTTTCTTTATTTTTTCCTTCTCTAAGGCTTCTTCATATGGTTATGTGCCATTGGGTTTGACCCCAAACAATACTCGCATAGTGGTTCCAACTCTCATTGAAGACGTAAACTCTTATCGCTTAACCTGTTTCTTGGGTCTCTTTGGTTACAACATCTGTATCATTTCAAAGAGTTCAGATTTCTAATTTTTCCCCCACAAGTATTAGCCTTCAAGTTCGACTCCAAGGCTAGAGCATCAGACGAAAACAAGATTGTGCGTAGGAGTAGTTTAGGAATGACTAGTGAAATTAGCGTTGAAGATCTTCACTTCCCCGTGCAGGCAATATAGAACAAGTAAATGAGTAAAGGAAGGAAAGTGCCCACTTAGCAACTGAAGATACAACCTTATATTCTGCTAATTCCAGATGTAGACTGATGTACTAAGTTAACATGATTCATTTTGTTTTCTTACTTAAGTTTTTCTTCTTCTTTTTTTCGCCATTTCCTTTGTGTCGGTGATTTTGTCGTGGCCTTCTTTTGGACGCGTTACGTCTTCTTCAAGGTGGGAGCATCTCCGGGGGTTCAAGTTTTGATTGAAATATGAGAAAAATCATCATTAGACAGGCTTCGCTGTACGTCCTTTATAGTTGAATCTCGTGTCTGAAGCCAGCTATATACAGAGTATAGTCCGGGTACGTACGATCTCGATCATTCAAGACAGAAAGAGACCGCCAACGGTCTTTCCGACATAGGACCACATGGTCATGATTTCACATTGTCGTTGACATGGGAGCTCCCGCTCGTGACTTCTCACCGGCCGACGAAAACTTCTATTTCCCACACATCGTTGAGCCTAGAACGGTTCTTATCAATATGAAATGCCCCATGGTTAGCATCGTTAAATAGCATGAACAAGCAGTTCTTCCAATTCAAGATTCAAGTCATGCCGTCACTTGAATAGCTCTGATGAGAGAAATCACGGGACGCAACATGTGCGGCTTGTGGTATCAAGAAATTTCAAGCAGACATGCTTTTAATGCAAAGGGAGGAGAGAGTAATATAATGACAAGGTTCTTCTTATTCATAAGGTGGAGAGGAAATGGTTGCTCATGTCATGTGGTGCTAGAGCACAACCAAGAAGCAACATACATTTTCCCCCACACATCAAAGCAGAAAGGACTAGACCACAGACTGACTCGGAAATTTGAAACACACCAGAAAGCAGAGCTTCCTAGGACACACGGAAATTATTCAGTACTCCTCAGGGCATTCATCTCCCACGCTATGTGAACTCCATCTATGGGGCTCATCTGCACACAGGAGGTGTAATTCCTCGGAAGTATTTAGCAAGCAACTGACAAAGCAAACGACACAACCAGAAAACAACAAGACCACGAAACTTGGAATAGAGTCTTAACTTCCCCACCACTGATGAACAAACACACCGGTGCTTCTCAGGCCTTTGAACAGATCCATACATCCCCCTTTCATTTGTCCAATGCCTTGCAAAGGGTCCGAGCAATGGAGGAAGAGCTCATTAACTGAGCAGATGGCTCCGCTCTCGAATAACTCTACCAGGAATTTCAGCTCTAGCTCCCCAGTATTCATCTTCATAACCACGAAGTCAGCATACTTCACTGTTTCCTTGAACCAAGCAAGAACGTCAAATCCTTCACTTCCCAGATAAGGATCAAACTCAGGATCATCTCCAAGATTATTTGTGCCCTTGTTTCCCATCAGCCCTGGGTGATAAACAAAGTTAATACCAGGCTTCTTGACATAAGATGAAAGCACTGAAGTGTTGTGGTCGACGAAATAAATGTTAAATGCTCGGATGTCCACTGGATAAGACGGCAGGAACCAATTCACATGGACAGAATTCAGGTGCTCCCCTGCTCCAATAACTATATAGGTCATTTGCTTCGCCAACGAAACATCTACAAATTTCGGTAAATAGGAATCTTTTGGCTTTGATTCCATTGGCTTTTCCTCTACAAGAGGCTCCATGAGATCGATGAAGGGTTTACTCTTAATAATTGATGGGCAGTTGTCCGGAAGTCTATATTGCCCAAAAAAACCCACATTTTCAACCCTCTTCTTGAAAACCACCAGAGTGAAGTCATTCATCACACCAAGACTGAAATCATTCATGAAACCCACGTGAACGACGCTGGAAGCTTTCAGCAGCGAAGAAACTGGCGTTGCTGACCTAATGAGGCTGTTCGGGTTGGAACCGCTAACACTGACAAGCATAGCGCCAATTCCGCCGGGCTTAAGCACGCGCTCAATCTCGAGCACAAGCAATGCAGGGACCGACACCTTATCAAGGTCCCTGGAGAATACGAAATCGAAGGAATTATCCTCGTAGCTCAGGTCGTAAACCAAATGCTTTTGTTTCAGGGAGAAAAAGGGGTGTCCGTACACCCCGCAAGCATTGGAGAACCCCAACTCGTGCAATGCATAAACGCAGGCAGACGAGCCTTCTCCGGCACAGAGAGCATTCGCGCTATAATCCAACAAGTGCTTGCTCATTAGCTCTCCAACCACATTTAGAGTCAAATTCACATCCTCTTTGCACTCGACGGATTCGAACGAACCCCGTATCGGTTCCAACATCCAATTGGGAATCAAATAAGCGCCGGAAAACATAAATTGGCCAAAGTTACCCGGGTCGGCGGCGCAATTATCGGAATTCGCGGGAGCGAAAAATGCCGGATTCCCACCGGACAGCACATGCAGCAAAGGGAACAGAGAAATAGCAGAGGCTATCATAAGCGTGCGGAGAAGCACGCGCCTCGCGATATACCCATGAAGAATCTGGTATCTCAATGCCTTGTAATCCATCCCTTACGGGGGGGGATTCGATCAGTTCAAGCCCAGAGCAATTCGTGCAAAGTTCAGATCTTTCCGATCAAGTTCAGATCTTTACGATCAATTCGTGAAACTTTCAGCAGAGAGAGAGAGAGAGAGAGACAGACAGACAGATTGAAGCCGGCAGAGCAGTTGGGAGAGCGAGATTTAGCGGGTGCAAAACCTGGAGGAGGTGTGATTCCCACCCACGAGGAGACCCATCGAAGTTTGGGAGCCCAGCCAGACCCTCCTCGGAACCCTCCTCGCCATGGCCACGCACCAGGTCCAATCCATGCCCGGCGGGGGGATCAAACAGTCATCGATGTGGAGCTTGAAGAGGCCTACATCCTACACCAAATCAGGGGTCCAATCAAGCAAGAGGTTGAACCCGGAAAGGGTAGCACTTCCAGCGGTGCGAGATGGGAAACGCTTTTCTGGGTTAGCGGGTCCCGTGGATGGAGATGGAGTGAGCGAGGGAGTGACGAAGTAGATCTGGGTGCGGAGTGAGCTTTCGATGTTATTCAGGAAAACAGAGGAAGACAATTTAAAAATACTTTGGAGAAAGGGACGAACAGAAATAATTGAGAGTGACAGCTATGCATGTCGTTATTCTCCATACGCGGCTGAAGCAGGGAGGTTCTCAACGTTAAAATTTAGTATTAGATGCACTAGAAGTCCCAAGAATTAGACTTTTGAAAGATGTAATCGAATTCTTCAACCTGTTATGAAAATGTAAGAAAGTCTTAAAACTTTTCAAAATGTGTAATAAAGTGCTGAAATTTTCAAAAAGTGCAATCAACAAAAGGACTTGATTTCATCAATTTTGACAAGTTTCAAGCCTTGATTACACTTTTTGAACCTTTTTAGGATTCGATTGCACTTTTTGACAAGTTTTAGAACTTAACTGCATTTTTTGAAAGTTTTATAACTCAATTGTACATTCGCGACAAGTTTTTGGACTTTTAATGTATTTATCCCTAAATTTTATTTTTTATAGAGTAAATATCGTAAAAAATCCCAAATTGGTACACATGCGATGAATTTATTCCAAACTAATTTTTTTACCATATAAAACTACAAACTAGTATACCTGTGACAAATTTATTCTAAACTAATTTTTTGACAACCAGAAACTCTAAACCGGTACATTTGTTGCAAATATACCTTTTGTTAGTTTCCATTAAATTAGATTAATACCATGAAAAATCGCAAACTTTATCAAACTCGGTAATTTGACTGTAAAATTGAATGAAAAGTAATGGAAGGTAAATTTATCGCATATATATCAATTTAAAAGTTTTCGTGATATTATTTTTTGTCAAAAATGTTAATATTTATTTACGTTGTCCAACCATCAAACCGTATCTCTTTTATCGAGAAAAGCGTGTGGGATCCACTTCTTGCTCCAATCTAATCATAATGGATTGTACGAATTACGGGTAAGCGGTTTCAAGTTCTTTACGGGTTCCACCTGGAACCTGGAGCCTACCTTCGAGTACAGTTTCTCATTTTTTGGAGCATGAAATATACCCGTCGAAACTTGGAACCTAGAACTAACTTTGTCACAGGTTTCACGACAAGTTCTAGGGTTTAACATGTTCTTTTTTTTTTATTTCATTTTTAGTCAAACAAAAAGAAAATGAACGCAACAATAATGAACAAGCTTGTTATTCAACGAAGAGAATATAAAAGACTAGTTTTTCTAGCATTATAGTTTAAATAAATACAATTAAAATAATAAGTCATTGTGTGAATCAATATTAGAGGTGAGCGATTACATGTTCCGTACAGGTTTCACCTAAAACCTGCCCATAAGAATAGGTTCCTCATTTTTTGAAACTTAGAACCCACTCTATCAAGTTCCAAGTCTATTATAGGATTTACCTAAGTTCCACATGTATTATTAATTGAATAATTATAGTGAATCATTATATTTAATGATCACCGCTTGATACTATGATCTACTAACCACAACTTATATTTAGACACACAAAAAATATGAAATATTAACGAGTCATAAAATGAAAGCTCAGACTAGTGGTTTTAGATTATATACTCATCATCTAACGCCATGAAACACTGCAGGATCATGCGATGACATAAACCAAGAAAAAATACAAAAAACTTGTTTAGGTTTCAGGTTTCAGGTTTCAAGTTCTAGCAACTTGGAATCTACCCGTTAAAATAGGTTCTTCAATTTTTGGATCCTAGAACCTACCTTGCATACCTTGGAACCTGGAACCTACACGTTTCCACCGGTTCGATTCTTAAGTTCCAGTTTCTACCCCGAAACCATGCTCACCCCTAGTACGAACACACATTGGGACCCACAACTTCAAGTTGATAGCTCCGATTTTAAAGGGTTAGTATCAAAAAATAATCACAAGCTTGTACTCTTATGTTACCTTTATCCCTAATAATTTTTATGTGACAAAAACTAAAATCATAGATGTGTCAATAATAATTCTCAACTGATCAACTCATATCAAATTTATTTCAAATTAATTTTCGGGTCAAAAAAATGATTTTAGTGGTTTTCCAAACTTGAGGGAGCTCTTAAGGCAAAATTATCCCAATCTTTTGGATAAGTTGGGATTTTTTGTAGTACGAAAATTAATTTGGGATGAATGTGACTAAGATGTATTAGTTTGGAATTTTTTTTGTGATCAAGTAACTGTAACATAAACGTACAAGCTTGGGAATTTTTCTTTTTTTGTAGTATTAGCCCAAGTTTAAATCCATATGCCCATATTATTGGTTGTCAAAGTTAACATTACCAAAGATGAAAGTTCAAGAGAACCTGTTTTGGACTTTTAGCATTTACAAAAAGCAACTTTAATAGCTAATGAACTTTTTTTATTCCTCACTAACATTTTTGAATTCCTATTTTGCCCTACGAAGTCTCCGTCGACACCCGGTAGCTCCAGATTCCCACCGTGCAAGCCCAAAGTCGACAGTCGCCACGGGATGATTGTCAAGAGTTGTGCGTCGCCAAGGGTCAATGATTGCCGAGGTTTGGATTTGCCAGATCTAGGTTTATTTTTCTCCCTCGCTAAGTTCCAGATACAAAACTGATTATTGATCTGACGCCCCGCCAACGGTCGAGCTAAGCTCGTCGACGGTCGCTAACATTTGTCGAGAGTTGCCAAGGTTCGCTAAGGGTTTAGGTCGTCAAAGGGGGGTGTTGGTCGCCAAGGGTCTAGGGCCACGGGAGTGGAAAGAGCAAACTGCTTTGGGGGCGTCGAGCGGAGGCATCATTGTGTCGGAGCCAGCGGGCGAATGGAGCTGCGGATGAGAGGAAACGAAGAGGAAGAAGATGGATACAACTTGGACGATGGATTTGCTTCCACAATATGGCAAATTGAAGAATCCAGTCCATTCTGTCTCAAAATTAGCACAAGTTCACTAGAATCAGACCCAAAAAAAAAAAAAGAATCCATAAGTGATAAACCGACACAAAACAAAAAATTAAGGACGAAGATTATCACCGTCGTAGGTGTTGAGCTATCGGATGAAGCTGGAGATAGAATATTTTTATATAGTTCAGGGACTAAATTAAATATGTACTAAAAATCCCGGGACCACATTGAACAAATTAAAAGGTCAGGGATCACATTAAACATTAAGCTAAAGTTCATTGACTATATTGAACAAATTAAAAATTCAGGGATCACATTACACATCGAGCCAAGGTTCAGGGATTGTTTATGCCATTATCCTTGAAAAATATATCAAAGTCACTTCATTGCTTTGAGTAAATAGACCATGAGCCAAAGATATTTGGGGCAAATGAAGTTGAACCAAATGCAGCCTTAACCCGCTTCTTGTTCTTCTTCATGGCTATAGCGACAAATAAAGAGTGCAGAACCAGGACATCATTAGTCAAAAGCAGGTCATTATGCAGGCTTTTCAAACCTAATTCACAGTCGAGAACCTTGAAAAGCCCAAGATCTTCTCGAGCATCTCTGGAGCGGAAGAGGAAATGGAAAACTTTCCAATGGAGATTTCTTCTCTGTCGCAATTAACGTGTATGTCTTAATGCATTCGATTGATCTTCATGTCCTATAGACAATTTATTCTTGTATATTTAAATACAGTTGAACGATTAACTTCCATGAAAGGTTCCAAGTTGACTGTAAATATCACAGGGAAGCAAACTAGTGTCCGATGCTAGCATGCTGAAACTCAACCACGTCCAGAACCTTTCCTGTTCTTTTGCTCTCAGATCCCAAAGCACTTGCAGAAACCGAGATAAACTCTCCCATATCATAAATTTGCAGTGATATGAAAGTGAAAGTCGAAGTGACCCAAATGAAGTTTTGCCAACATTTAAGTCTTCCTTTGGCCTTCTCATAAACCAACAGATTACAGAAGACAGTCGATCACGTGATGGGATGAATCCGATGACTATGGTACCCATTGCATGATTGAAGCTGTTGGGGCCAAGAAAAGCATCTAAGTGGGACTCCTTCCAATGTTTTATCGTATGTGCACCGGATATTTTTTTATGTCAAATCCTACGTGGAACGACTTTATATGGACTTTTTTTTTATATGTACTTTGCGGAATGACTTCATATGTACTTAGTGGAAAATATAATAGGTCCCTCGTACGGTGGGATATTTTTTATATCAGTCGTAAATCTGTTATATGAAAATTAGTTAGTTCTAAACTTTTCAATTTGATCAATATAGTCCTAAATTTTAAAGGAAAAGTTTCAATGTATTCTTAGGCCAATTGCCGCAAAAAATTATTGATGTGGTGTGCAGTCGTCGCCAACACTCCTACATGGCACACTAACATTGACAACTTTACTTGAAATTGTCGTGACCTACTTTCGAAGGGCTGCCCTTGGAAAATATATTTAGAGGTATTGCACAAAAAAGATCCGAATGATTCATTGAAAAGACGGCTCAAAAACATCATCTTTTGTCTAACCAATCGGTCCATCAATTAAGAGCACGAGCTCTCTCATGCCCATACCTCGCGTGACGTTGGATTTCATTTTCAGTTTTAAGTTCTTTAATGACCTATTAATGCTAGGAGTCGCCACTTGCTATTGTTGAGGGTCGGGTAGAACCCAAACAAGGAACATGAGGTTCATCTCATTTTCTACGCAACTAAAGATTTCTAAAAATGGGGACTTGACTAAGCTAATATTTCTATTAGCGGCATTTCAATACTTAACTAGTTGATTGTTTTCTAAGGTGACCATACAATCTTGGTTTACTAGTTATGATCATAAATGTATTAGTCCACAAAACGATCATGCAAAGGTTTTTGTAGGAGAGTTCATCATGATTCTGATCTAGTTCTAGTCCTATTCTAGAAAATTAATTAACAATCAATTAATTGAAATGCCGTGCAGAAATTAAATACCCAATGATTAAAAGTGACTATCTTTTTTATCAAGAAAGTTACTATCTAAGTATGGTAATATAAAACCCGCAACTCATCGGATAATGAATATCACATGGCCTCATTATCGAGCCTCGAGACATGAACCTCGGAAGCTTGCTATTAAGAAATTAGAGTGAGCCTAAATCTAATCAATTGATTAAGGTGAAATCTAAACTAGACTACCTTAATCATTTATTTGACATGTGAGGCTACGTCTAATTGGTTTTTATTAGCAAAGCTTATTCTAATTGGCCTACAAGTGTATAAACTAGTCTAGTTAAAGCTAATCTAAACTAAACTAAACTAATACAAGAGATTAAGATTGAAATGGACATTGATCTTCCACCATCGTCGGCTCTTCTTGGCCGCCGGCTCCTCGGTTCTCCAACTTCAGAAATGCCTCAATGTGTGTCGATTTTGGCATTCATTCATTCATCCGTAATATTCATGTCATGCATTCAAGCAACACAAAGCAGAAGCAACATTCACATCAACTTGACATTCAATTAAACGTTTTGGAATCGATCTTAGAACTAATCATGCACATTGATTGTCCCAAACCACCTCATATTCCACTAAGGGTTTGCTTAATTAAGATTAACAGCAATCAACCCACTACTTGCATTCACAAAGCTATGAGACAATTATGTTAATCCCTAAGTAAGACTAATCACCCACTATCCGCGAATTAGCATGCATCGCAAGCCTAAGCCATACATCTAGAAATCACGTGCAAAAGGCCAAATAAATATGAATTTAGGCTAAATAGCCTTGACCAATCAACAATCAATTGAGCGAGCCAAATTGGATCACATTCAATTTTAACTGATTCTAAGTAATTATGTTTTCAGCCAATTGACCCACCAAACGAACTCCATTTTGAATAATTCAAGCTTCCCTGGAATCCACATGAAATTTATTTTAAATGTCATTTAGACCACTTGACCCGATTGACCCGGAATTATCAATGCTCCAATTTTGACCTCAAACCGACCCGAGACTTCTAAAATTTAGGAAAACTATCTGAAATTTCAAAATTCCGTCAAATTGAACAGACGATTAGATGAGCCTGTTATTAACAAATTTCATGTTTTGAATTTTTCAAATAAGCCCCTAAATTATGTCGAATTTGCAAGTTTTCCCAGGAACTCAATTGAAACACTTTTGAAGGCCAGAACTGATCTTGTCTCATTTTTGGCCAAATTGACCCCCAAAATTTTGTTATGAAGTCCTCAAACTTTCCATTATGCTCATTTATACCTCAGTTAACAACCTTTTAATTTCGAGTTTTTGCAGAAAAGACTTCAAACTAATTGGGAATTTACCAAAAAAATCAAGTTGGAGAAAAATCTGGAATCATTTTGAAGATCAAGTGCAAAAGTTTTAAGCTACTTTGCGGATGTGAGTTTGTGTATCAAACGATGCCAAATTTTTATGAAATTTATATCACTGTGAAGCTTATTATGTAACGTTAAAGAGATATCTCACAAAGATTTTTGAAATTCTGACTCTAGAATTTTAAAAAAAATCGAAAAGCTCCTAGGGGTCACCAAACTCCGAATTTCCAGTTTTGCACAAACATGTTTCGACTTCAAACCAAGCAATTACATGCATCTAGAAGCCCTATTGCATCACATTCAAGCCTCATACGAGCTTGTTCATCAACCTTTAACCAATTTCCAGCAACCTCAAACTCATGAATCACCTAAACATCCATCTAAAACATGCTTGAATCATCATCTAATCATTCCTAAACATGATTTGTACATGTTGACACCTAAATTTTGCCCAAATTATTTAGGGTTTTATCGCATAAAAATTAGGGTTTAATATTTTAACCCCTAAACCAAAAATATTTTCATTAAAATTACATGGCAAATAGATGTTAGGTGTATTTGCATTAGTAGAATTTAGTAAAACATATTTTCTTTTTATCTTATTTCATTTTTATTTTATGTAAAAAAAATCATCATTATAAAAATTAAAAAAAGGGGGAAAAGAGAGAAAAACAAAAAAAGGTGAACTCTGATACGAAGAGGTCTCTTCTCTCTCTCTCTCAACTTCACCCACACTTTCACAAAAGAAGCAAAAAGAAAGAAAAGTAAAAAGGGAGCTCTTCCCATGGACAGAGGCTCTGCCTCTTTGACTTACGAAAAAGAAGAAAAGGGGGAAGAGGACGAAAAAGAGGGGTTCTGCACAAACCGAAAAAAGAAGAAGCCAGAGGAGAACACGAGAGAGGAAGGGTCAAAGAAAAGACCAAAGAAAAACACTTCTTCCCACGACTGAGACGGAGGCCTTTATTGCTCTCTTTGGCTTCCATCCATGTACACACGAAAGAGGAAAATTTACAGTCTGCACATACAGAGAGAGAAGAGAAGAAAGGGTTCTAAAGAAGGGGTGGTGGCTTGAACGTTCGGGGGGAAGAGCAAAAAAAAGTGAGAAGAGAGACCGAGAGAGATCTTGAGGGGAATCGGAGAAGACAAAGCTTCGCTCATTCGTTGGAGGATCGCCCCAATCGTCGTCGAGCCCCCTCCACCATGCACTAAGAGCCCGCGAACACCCGAGTCAACCGTTCTCTCATTTTTGGCCATCGAAGCTCCTCACCACCGAGCTGATAAACCCACGAAAAACCCTTCGTTGCAAGAAGTTGGCGATCGTCAGGAGCATTTTTACGCGTCGGCAATACTAGGCCAACTGATTTGGAACTCGCGGACTGAACCAGGTACTTACTTGCCCTTTTCTTTCTCCTGCATCTTGGTAGTCTCACGTGCCAAGTCACTAAGTGGTGTCGTGACCCAATCGTGTGATACCGAAGTCGGATTGTAGTGTATAATGACAATTTGGGTCTGTAAGTATCATGTTAGGCCAAGAATCACGCCAAAATCAGATTCGGACCTCGCGTTCTTAGTCGCATGCTAACTGTTCGTCAAAATGCTTGAATGAGATATTAGACACTTTGAGCACCGAATTTGGGTGTGAAAGTTCTGAACGTTTTTGGGTGAACCGAGATGAATTTTTCGTGATATATGAACGTTTAGAGTTGTATACATCGTGTCTCAAGCTAGAAATCGTATAAGATCTCACTAAAGAGTGTATATTTCAACTTGCATACCACATGTTCGGTGAAATGTCTCAATGGAAATCCTGATGATTCTTTGTGGAGTCAGTGTCTAGAACTTGGTTGTCGTGGTCATTTGGTACTCGCATTCGTCGAATCAATACTGACTTCGTGTTTTCTTGTGTTTTGTCGCGATTCGCACATCGTCCGAGTTGGCCGTGTTTGCATCTCCCCTCCGTCGGAAAGTTCTTCGTCCCTGGTGATGCCTACGGTCCGAGGCCGCGACCATCAGTTCACTATTTTTTTATTCTGTATTGTGTGCATCTGGTTGTTTAGGCTTAACGTTTTTCTTGTGACCGTGAGCTTGGGGATGGGAAAATGAGTTTTAGTCGCTAGTGTCGTTTTGTGGCCGGAGTTAGCTGACAGTTCGGTGGGTGTAGCAGTTGGCGGTGAGAGTGAGAACCCGATGTTAGTCGTCAGCATTCGCGGCACGCGCCGTTGGTCGGAGGCCGAGAAGTGGTCATGGCGTGGTCTGGGCAGAAGAAGAAGTTTCGGTGGTGAGCAACATGGAGAAGTTCGCGTGCATGGACCAAAAAGCACGTAGGGGATGAATGAGAGAAAGAAGAAAAAAAATAGAAAAGAAGGAGAAAAGAGGAAAAGAAGACCAAAAGAGACAAAAAAAAGAATAAAAGAGAAAAAAGAAAACAACGTGCATGGCATGGCAGAAGTGCATGGCAAAGGCACGTGGGGGAGAAAAAAAAATAGTTTAAAAAAAAAAAGAAAGAAAAAAGGGAAAAGAGAAGGAATAAAAAAAAATCAGAAAAGAAGTAGGAAGAAGAGATTCTGGGCGGGTTTGAGAATTGGGTCAGAAGCAGGGTCGGACCAGGTCGGGGGACCCGGTCCGGATTTTTTTTTTTTAATATAAATATTCAAAAATTCAAAAAATTATTGAAAATTCCAAAAAAAATTCGAAAATGTTTAAAAAACCCAAAAAAACCTAGAAAAATTCAATAGCATTAAAAAACTTAGAAAAATTAAAAATTCAGAAAAATTCTAAAAATCCAGAAAATTAGGAAATGTTCAAAAATCACTTTTTGGGCTTGATTTCACTAGATATTAGTTTTAACTTCATTCTGGGCTTAGTTTAAAATCCGTAAAAATTGAGAAAATCCTAAAAAAAAAATTCTCAAAAATCGGACAAGCCATCAGGGCTTTACCTTGGGAGCTTTTGATTGCCTTTTCCTCTCTTGAGACGATGATAGGTCGCTGGTTGTTTATTTTGATCGTGCACTTTAAATACATTGGTTGTTATTTTCCATTTTTAGCATGGTTAAGACGAGTTTTAGACTTTTCGATAGGTTGCCCGGTATGTTAGTTTGCGAACATTCAAGTTTAGGTACCGAAAGGGCACTAGTTAGATCGCTAGTGTAATCAAGTTCCCGAATTTTGGAATCTTTGATTTTCGTACGCATCGAGACGACGCTCCCGCGTCTCGATTAGGGTTTCTAGCCAACCCTTAATCAGGGCTAGTGGCGACTCCATTCAAATGCGTGAATTAGAAAATTTTCGTCGCACGAGGTATAAGGCTTGGGAGTGCCTTAGTTTTTGGATTAATGAACCATTTGATTTGTCTTTCGAACGAATCAATTGTTGTTCACATCCATCGACAAATACCTCTTAGCCTAACCGATCGGTTCAGATAGGTCGCGACAGTACATCATTTTCTTAACATGCAATCATCTAAGCATACTTGAACATCGAAATGAACATCACAAATCTACTCATGAGATTCGGCCTAGTGACATGCTTGGGAGTAAACAACACACAAAAACTTGACTAAAACTAAATGATCAATGCAATCAACTATTTTGATTTGATTTTTGGCTCATCTTAGCTCTGATTGCTCACGATCGAATTTATTTTCAATACGAGACAATGTCGCTTCATCAGATGAAAATTGAGATCGATTTATTAGATAAGAATTATTACTGGGTCTTTCTCTATTAATTTAGCCTATGAGGTAATCAATGGGGCAGACAATTAAGAACCTAATAGTATATGGTCCACAATTTGAAAGTGGAAGAGACATCAACATTTTAGAACTTTCTTTGGTTAACCGCTCATAAGTGATTATTAACTAATGAATTGAAGACATCTTGCAACTTTGGAGGAAATCCATATTGCTTGAGATGTGAGTGTCATGTGGAAACAACTTTATATGTTCTAATGGATTGTCCAATTATCTATAGAATATGGCTTGAGTTTGTCCCTCAACAATATTTGGGAGAATTCTTCTCAATGAATTTATCGCAATGGTTGAATTCAAATCTCGCTAATAAAGGGCGATCAACTTTTCATCATAATTGGAGCATAAGTTTTTGAGTAGGTGTGTGGCTTTTTGGCAATGGAGAAACAAGTTACTTTTCCAGGACAACTTTGTTTTCCCTTTGAGTACAAATAATTCGGTCATACACAAATGAAATCATTAAAGCTTCATCTGTGAAAAACTCAACGTTAAGTGGATCATGTACTTCTCTGATTTTGGACAAATGGGATCCTTCACCTTTGGGGTGGATTAAACTAAATACTGATAGGGCCTCTAAAGACAATCTGGACTTGCGGGCGCGGCGGGGGGTTTATTTAGAAACAAATGAGGTGATTGGCTTGGTGGGTTTGCCGCATTCATAGGAATATGTTCTTCAACATAAGCAAAACTTTGGCTATGGTTGGGACCCAACTTTACAAAGCAACTTGGTTTTCATAAGGTCACCATTGATATCGACTCTAAAGTGATGTACTCTCACTTTGAATTTAAAGTGTAACATAACTTTCGGGAAGGAAATTGATTTGCTTACTGGCTTGCTAATTATGGAATTGATAAGTGCTTAGATACTAGTTTCTTTTCATTACCTCTTAGAGAGTTATTTCACGTTTTATTAGGTAATAGAATGTGGATAGTAGACTCATGACACTAAATTTTTGTATTTGGCTTTAATCTTTTTTCATACAAAAAAGAAAAAAGAAAACGAAAATATTCATTTTGTTGATTAAGAAAGGAGGTCCCATAGGGGTAATCGATTCTCGGTTCGGTCCAGTCCCATCTCGAAAATCGAAATCGAACCAAAGGGACCAATTCCTAGTTTTTGGAATCGGGGACCAAACCAGACGTCCTTGTAACTGGATTGGATTGGACCAATCAGTCCCATCTGGTTTCTGCGTGGTTTGGAGCTGGTCAAGTTCAAAGGAGAATGCCTCAAACAATACAAAACTAAAATAAGATACTATTATGGCACTGGTTCGATCATGATGGTGTGTGTTTAAGAGGCACCTTTTGAAAATGTGTGAGTGGTTGTCTTTTAAGGCAAGTTTAAATAACTTAGTGAAGAGTGAAAAGACATAACACATACAAAAAAGAACATACAGTAAAAAACTAACGTTCTCCTCCCTATCAAAATAACACCCAAAAAGATCTTCATTATTACTTTGAGAAGACGATTGGCATTAATGTTATGAAATAAAAATATTTTTCTTATAATTATATTCAGACCATTGTAAAGTTTTTGATTCATCCGTTAATCTCTAGTGATTCAATCTATGTTCCTAGACAATTCTTTCGTTATGTATCAAAATATTAGTCGATTTATTCCCTGACTTTATCCAACAGATACAAACGATACAAAACTTATGAGAAACGTTGGAACCAACAAAAGACAAAAATTAACCTCCGAGGGTTCACTCAGGTGACACTTTCACTCGAAAAGAAGTGGAAAACATCCGAACAAAAAAGCTTTGCCGCAGCGTCCGCGTTAGCAAACAAACGATTCCATCGCTAATGAATATTCCATCATTTACCTCCTTCAGTTGATGATGGCCGGTCACTGTGAAGTCGAGAGAGAGAGGGAGAGGGACGAAACGGTGGAAGAAGAGGCAGAGGAATTAAAGAAGAGGTTTCGTTTTTCATTTTTATTTTTATTTAATTATAAATAACTAAATAAAAACAATCGGTCCGGTTCAGTCCGCTTCCTCCTTGGAACCGGGAACCGGACCGCTCGAACACCAGTTCCACTTTTAGAGCAATTCTCGGTTTGGGTGGTCCGTCTTGCTGACCTTTACGGTCCTATTAGCTAGGTGTGTAATGGAAAAGGGTTTTCAATATTTTTCTTTTTTTGAAGACTTGGAATTTTTTCGAAACAAGATATAGTTTCTTCCTCAATCAATTTAGAAAAACAACTAGTCTCATTGGACATCTCGGTATACATGTGAGAAACCGGCCATAATCACGGATATCCCTTCATCATTTTACTTTCCTGCATTATTTCGATTGCCATGTGTTTTTCTGCTTAGAAAACGTAATTAATGAGGTGGAAGTATGCATGATTTTTAATAAGTGATGTGTGTGCATGTAATAATCGACTACATGAAATTGTATTGGATGATGCATGGTTAGTTTTGAAATGGTCGGGGTCTTATTATTACTTGGCCTACTTAGATGGGGTATTTTGTCCTTTTGGCCAAATATATAATTGATTTTGAGATCTAAAAAAGTATTTTCGAAAGAAAATAACTATGAGTTTTGAATATATATTTGGCAAGTCATGACATGCATGAATTAAAATGGACGTCATAATCGCCTAGAGAAATTAGAAAATCTTCTATGTTTATTTCAGTAGAGTAAAGCTATAAAAACATATTTTGGTATCTTTTGAAGACTAATTTCTGCATTATGATGGCCTTTCATTAATGAAAACCTATTTTAAAGCCAGTGGAGTAACGATTGTTATATTTAGGCTTTGTTTCGTGAAAAATGAATGATTTGAAAAACATTTTCTTAAAAATGATCCCTTGTATTGTTTCCAAAAATGAAAAAGCGAAAAATATTTTCATTGTCCATGAAAATATTTAGAATGAATCGTCATTGATAATAAAAACATTGTATATTAAGTAATTATTTTAAGTAATACAAGCGATCATTTTTAAGCAAATATCTTTCAAATCATTTATTTTTCGCGAAATAAATGAAACCTTGATATTCTAACAATTGTTTTATTTAATGTTCTAGCCTCAATCGAGCATTACGATGGTACTTTCATTTAAAGAGGGTTTAAAATCCTAACCTGAATGTTTGAACCCTAGCTCACCGGTCGCGCGGATACCTCAGTTATCAAAAAAAAAAAAAACCCTAACTTGAATGATGCGCCACCTTCTTCAATTCGTACACCGTCGAAACTTGGATGGTATTTCCTCCAAGAGAACAAGAACCAAGTTAGCAACTCCCACAAATCTAGAGAAAATATACAAGTCCAAGAGAGTGGATAATGATTACCTTGAAGAGAATTGCAAATAAGAGCCCTATTTATTAAGTATTTTTTAACCCTAAGGGGGGACCTGTGCAAGGCTTGAATAGCCTTGCACAGGGGCTATTTGGGCTTTGAAAAGGGTCAATGTTGCCTTGGGCAAGCCTAAGCCACCTTGCGCAGAGCCCAGCTCGCCTCATGCAAGATCTGCCGACGCACGGAATGGCAGCAGTTAGCCGCCTTTTTTTTTTTTTTTCAAAACATGAAATATGATACGTATGTATTTTACTCAAAAGTGACCAAATTTGACAGGGTAAAACTTTGTTGTCTCAAATTCAATTGATCTAATTTTTGGGCTCGCAGAAAGATCATGACCCTAATTCTATTCTACAAAAATGTGGTTCGAGTTTTCAAGAAGTGTAAGGGTTAGGGATTTTCACAATTTGGGCTGAACAGACGATTGTGATGAAAAGTCATAATGTTTTATTTACTAAAATCCAATCATCGTGATTCTTGGTGCATTGAAAAGTTAATAACATGATCTTTAAGATGAAATTAATCGATCGAGTCAAATCGTAAAACTCTTGACACCTTATGATTAGATAGATGTGATATTTTAAGATCCAACTATCTAATTTGACAAAATTTGGTATTGATGGAAAGGTCTTAATGAGCACAAACCAACTATAGCTGTTGATCGATCTTTTAACAAAGTAATCATCGATACCAAAATTTTGGCGACCCATTCATTCAATAGAAAAATTAGAAATCAACCTTGATCCCTAAACAAATATATATTTAATTACATTTGCATATTAGGAGCATTGCCATTTAGGGTCTATTTGGTAACGTTTTATTCTCGGGAACAAATTCTGTTCATAAATAGTTTTTTTTAATTCTTATTTCCTGGACAAGTTTTTGAGCAGAAGAACACATTTGATATGGCCCTAAAAATTTCTTATTTCTTGGACAAGTTTTTGGGATTTAGGGTTTCGGTGTTTAGGGTTTTACGGTTTCGGATTTTGGGATTTGGGGTTTAGCATGGGAATATCTTGTGTGTGTGTGTGTGTGTGTGTGTGTGTGTGTGTGTGTGTGTGAGAGAGAGAGAGAGAGAGAGAGAGAGAGAGAGAGAGAGAGAGAGCTAATCTTGTTTCTATATTGTTTCTCTTTTTATTATCGGGAATAGAAAAGTAGATTTTTTTTACTTCTTATTTCTATTCCAAATCTATTCTTTAGCTACTATTCTATTTCAAGGAATAGAAAAATTAACTGACATTACGGACTTATATTCTTTTTCTATTCCAGGAAAACAAAAGAACATAAAAATAGAGAAACAAAAATGTTACCAAACAGGCCCTTAGGAGTAACGAGCTCACATAAATTGCATTATAATTGGATTGAGTTAAGCAAGGATGCTATGAGCTTAATTGGATTATCAAGACTATAAGCCCAAGAGAATACATAATTCGGCCCAGCCCAGCAGCTGAAATTTTACATATGAGATGCACATGAGGGAAGTCAAAGGAAAATTTGCATTCTTTAATTGAAGAACAATAAAGCATATTGGGCTCAAAATTTTGGTTTTGGATAGGGAATGAAACAGATATCTTATTTTTCTATGTTGAATATATCACACAATTTCTTTATTTTTATTTCAGAAAGGGATATCTTAAGAAAAGCCTTAATCTTTGCCTATGTAAGCACGTTGTTCTCTTCAAGACAAAGAGGTTGTTCACAAAGGGGGTTGGCAGTATCCAATAGAAAAGGAAAAGGACACAAGAGAGCACTGAAAAACATACACACTTGAGTCCCCTGTGGCCCAAACAGATTCCAGTGTGAAGTTTCATGAAATCGAGGAGTACGCATTCGTTATTGTCTAGATCGCGCTCAAATTATGTGGACTAACTTGTTTAGAATAGCCAATACATTATTAACATATGTTTCTCCGAAATTACTCCCATGACGAAATATTTTCACCGAAAGTTGGTCTTCGGCTTTTAATGAGAACAGACGGATTTTGTGGTGACTCGGGACCGGAAATATCTAAGTAGATGAGAAACAAATGTAGAATTTTACTTCGAACAAAATTGCACATACCAACCATGTTAAAATTCAATCGACGATAAAGCTTAGAAATATAACCACTTTCATAGCAACACATGTACACAAATTGTGCCGGGACAACAAAACTTTAGAATGTGCAAAGATGTAATGCCAGAATTTAATTAACAACACAACACTCAGGATAGAAATACACATCGGAATTTTAATTGATGACGCGAATCAAAAAGCTACAGTTAAGGAAAAATAAAGTGCAATACAAGATAGTAAAGATATTTGAAAGATAACGTTTTGATTGATTTTGTCGGGGGATCTCTGAATGGTAAATGTGGCTATTTAAAGCCTACAATTGACTGTTATCAACAGAAGTTATAAATAAAGTTTTTTAAAGATTACTACAAAGAAATAACTTCTTAGTGGTTGTGGGAAGTTACAAAGAAAGGTTACACGAAGAAGTTGCAAAATGAGATTACAAACGGCTACTACAAAGAAATAATTTCCTAGTAATCACGAGAATTTACAAAGAGAGATGACAAGGAGAAGTTACAAAAGAATGGAGATTACAAATGGTTACTGAATGATTATTGATGGTTACTTAAACTCCACTACATCAACGGTTTCTTCGACAATAGTTTCTTTGATTGCACTACGTTGACGATTGCTTCTTTGATGGTTATATGCGAGATTGTTGACTCTATTTTTGTCAATTCTTCATGTTGTCAATTCTTCAAGTTATCAATATTTCAAGTTCCTTACCAAAAAAAAATATTTCAAGTTATCACATGTCAATAATAACTAAAAATTTGCCATTTTTTTGTGCAAACAAAAGCCCCCTTTAAAAGAATCGAATGATTTATCAATCATTCGATTCTTTTAAATTAGGAAACCAAGAGTCATCACGTGCCCCATTTTCATCGGCAAATTTGATTTTTTCTAGCCAAATTTAATCTTGCTCAAATCCATCATATGGCACATGCTTTTCCATGAAAGGTACATAATCTGTATCATGTGGTCCTTTATCTATCTTTAAGTAATTGCTCATACTTAGACACTCTTATTGCCAATTAGAATAAATCGGCAAAATTTTGGCCTTTAAATTTTTCTCTAAGATTGAATTTCAATTGACTGAAAACTAAACTCGTGAATTTTTTTTTTGGAGTGAAGTAAGGCATCTATTCTTAGCCCTCTTGAATCGAGCAAGAAACTAATTGATTAATTCATTATCGTATTATTAAATACTAGCCAAATCAGCAATCGATAATTCAGCTATCGTTTTATCATATTGAGAATAGAACTGTCTTTCCATCTCATCTCAAGTATGGATTGAATTGGGAGATAAATTTGTGTACCAATGAAAGACATTTTTTTGATAAAGACAAAGGCAATAGACTTGACCTTCCTACCCCCCTAAGTTCAGGGTAGAGAGGATTTTCAGGCCTTTGTAAAATCCTCACTGGTGGTGGGATCACTTGGCCCAAAGCCAAAATTATTTTTATTGTACAATTGATTAAGAGTTGAAGGAATATACCCGGAGCACGCAATATTAGGCAAATTACTTCCATCGATAATTATCACCCCACAAATCTGGGTTGTACAAACAAAAGTTGCAGTATTAGGCAAATGACTTCCACTGACAAGTATTACCCCACAGGTCTGGGTTGTACCAACAAAAGCCGCAGTAATAAGAAAATTACTTCCATCAACAAGTATCACCTCGTAGGTTTGGGTTGTACCAATAGAAGCCGCAGTATTAGCAAATTACTTTCATTGACAGGTATCACCCAACACATCTGGGTTATTCAAACGGTTTCGGCTCTTTGCAAAATCCCAAAACGTGCAGGATTGGTAGGATTTGTCTGCATATGAATTGTATGGCTCGATGTTCCTGACCCATGCATAACCTCAAGGAAGGTGTTGACAATCATAGGCACCACATCGACTGGGTATTTCATCATGGGTGTAGTCGTTCCTTATGGTATTTGTCAAGAATTCTCCTCATAGTAGCCAATATCGTAGGACTTGGCTCTAGCTGCCTTCTCTACTGAGTTGTCTCGAAATGTTGACATTTCCACCTTAAGCTTGATTCGCCATCGGTTGTGCAATTGATGAGTCAGAACGTCCTACCCACTCATCGGTAGACAATAGAGGTGAGTTGTTACCGCTAGTATTGTTGGGATCGAGTTGATTCCTTGTACGAACCATCATATCTCCTCAAATCAGCCACATTGGTCTTGCCAGACATACCAAAAAGATGTTTCGCCATAATTGATCTCATAACAAAATATTTCACCGAACGTCGTTGTTCGGCTTTTAATGAGAGGAGACGGCTTCTATGGTGGCTTGGGACAAGAAATATCCAGGCAAATAAGAAACTGCAAACTTTTACTTTGAACCAAGTTGTATGTACCGGTTGTGCAGAAATTTAATTGAGAACAAAGCTTGGAAGTACATCCACTTTCATAGCAACACACCTATACAAACTGTACTGGAATTTAATAGATGACAAAACTTGAGAACGTGCAAAGATGTAGTGTCGTATGTCGCGACCTAACCTCTTGCGGTGCACCACCTATGGGTTTGACTAATGGATTATTAAGTTTAAGCCTAACTCAAGTACTCCCAAGCCCTACCAATTCGCGACTTAGAATTTAAGTTATTAACATGTAAATCATTCTAATTAGGAGTTGTCACTAATCTATTTTTTAGTGAGTTAATTAGAAACCCAAGTAAAGTCTCAAGAGAATTACTGTACTCCTACGAACCAAAGATTATGGACTTAGGGACTTAGTTATACTCAATTACTCTAATGCCCTTTCGATACCTTTTCTCTTTTATTTCAAAAAATATTTGCAGGCAGCTTGGATTGATTTTAAATCTATCCACTAACATGCGAGGTGATCAATGCAGATGCACAACCAATAATAAAACACTCAATAATGCAAAGCAATAAACAAATTATAAGATAGGGACTTATCTCAAAGCAGCGAAAGCATTTGCAATGTTAGTTAAATAATCATATTGACAATCCTAATATGATTTCTAATTAACACGCAATTTTACTCAAATCTTTTTTTAGGGTTTTCTCTGATTTAACGAAAACTAAACTTTATACAATGTATTCTACGTCTAGTATGACATGCGACATACGATTTATTTAAATGTCATGATTCTCACAACAATTAAATGCACTATCTCTAATGTGGCAGGCAAATGAACCTAGACTTGAGATTTCTAATGACAAAAATTAATTTATATGCAACTACTCTAATATGACATGCACGTGGTATTTTTTTTATATTTTTTTAGTTTAAATTGGGAATTAATAATTAACCTAATTTAAACGTGTAATAATAATATCTAAGAAAAGAATCTAATCTATTCTAAGAAAATAATCAAAATTTATCCTAAACATGTAATATATTATCTACTCAAATTTTACCTAATCTTTTTGTATTATTTTTTTATGGAAAGACAATCAATTCAATTCAAACAAAAGACGGAAAAAAATAGCAATGAACACGACACCCAATCACAAGAAATATTATCCATATCCATTTAAATTTAGAAACAATATATTGACAAATCATATCTCGGGCATGAGGATCAGATTGACCAATCTTCCACACAATCGCGAATCATATATCGGATGGGAGATCAGATTGACGATTTTTCGTGCAATCGCGAGTCATATTTTAGGCATGAAATCGGACTGTCGATCATATGCACGTTGTGAAATTAAATAATAATTCTTAATTTAAAGGTTATTCGGGAATTTAATGGAAATGATAATATCATTCAAAAATTCACATAAGATTGTAATATTTCAAATAAAGAAACAATATACTCGAAAAGTAAATTAGATGAGATTTTTACCTAATTCGAATATTTGCTTTCAAAGTTTGGACTGGCCGACGGTGGCGAGTGACGACAAGATGGCTCATTGAGGAGCACCCATGATGAGGTTCAGCAAATCATCGTCGAAAAAGGTTGGCGCAGCAAGATGGACTTTGATGTTCCTGGACTAAAAATATAGTCAAAGAATCAAGTGATGAAGCTTTGACCCATATTGTACTGAATATGCACGGGATTTGTCAAGTGTTGTTGGATTTCGATGAAAATCACCTTGAAATCTCGATCTCACCGAGCAGCGATTGGAATCTATTGAAGGTGGCTCGCTAGTATGAGATCTCGTGGTGAACGTTGGCCTCGTATGGACCGTCACGGATCAATCTACAAAGCAAGAATACTTAAGACGATGATAGTGAGATGTGATAGCTGATGGCAACAAGGGACTCCGGGCGAGGCCGAGGACAACGCCCGGTGATTTCTTGGTGATGTAAGTGCAACAACAGTGGGATCCATTGGTTGGGCCTCACGATGCAAACTGGGGAGGTTTGGCTTGTGTGAGGATGTCACGGGGGCTCCATGGCTGGTCGTTGGTGTCGGGCCTGAGGTGCGAGGCGCTTGACGTCAATGCGACGAGTTGGGCGTGACCTAGGGTACTCAAAGCGCATCACTGATAGGACGCTGATATAATCCGATAAGTGCATCAACAATCACCAGTTGCTTGCCAGCTCGGTTCTAGAAATTCTGACTTGGCTGTGAGGACTAAGGCAAGTGGCTGTATCCCTTTCGTGGTCGTGTATTTCAGTACGTGTGGCCTCCTCTCTCTATGCTCTCACTCACGATTTTTGGCCGCCCCTGAAGAGAAGCCCCCCTCCTCTTTTTATAAATATTTTTTTAACGACAAATCCTTGGACGCATGAATATTTTCTTTCCTCTTTCTTTTCAATCAAATATCCCCTTTGTTGACTAAATATTGCTCTCAGCTGTTGACTAAATATTACTCTTAGCTATTTATTCCCTCAAATAGATGATCTCACAAATATCATGGGAATTATGCCAATTGTTTCGTTTTTATTTGGGCTTAATTCCAAAAAAAAAGCATCAACTTTAGGTCGATGGATAATTCTGGCCCAAACTTTTTTTTTCCCGTAAAAAAATACCAACTTTAAGTCGAGTGATAATTTTGGCTTCAATTTTTTTTGTCTTATTAAAAATCACCAACTCTCATCATGATGCCAAAATTGGCCCCCTGTTGACTTTCACCATTGTTTGAAAAAGAAGACTATGGAGGTGAGCTTGGCGAATCTCATCCATGGCATCTGTCGACAGGTGGTGGTCAATTTCAGATTACGTTTTGCTAGAGAGATTCAATCTGAAGATATTTTTGACTTGTCAGTAAAGTGAAGAAGACGAACAATTTTACCGTTATTCTTCAAATTGTAACTTAGAGAATAAGACAATGAATATTGTTTTAAATCCAGTCAGCAAGCTACGTGGATTTATTGCTAATGTGAAATAATTATGTTATATAATTAATGATTCTAGTCAATGGGGGTCAGATTTGGGATTTAAGTAAAAGTTTGTGCTTTTTTATGAGTCAACAAAAAGTTCGGGCCAAAATTATCCCTTGATCTAAAGTTAATGTTTTTTTACGAGACAAAAAAAGTTCGAGCCAGAATTGTTCCTAGACCTAAAGTTGGTGTTTTTTTTTAATTAATTCTCTTATTTGCTAAGTGACCAAAATCGTGATAATATCAAGCTTTATTGCTTCAAATTTTCATCAAATTTTCCTAACTTGATACACATGATTTCGGCCACCGTAGGCTTTAGTCTAGTTAAGTTCAGAATCATTCACTCAAGTCTATTTGCCGACGGTCCAATGCAAATGCAACTATATGAACCTAAATACTAATTCAAATGCTCCTAATCTATATGTAATTTAACTAATTTGTTGTTTAGGGATCGGGATCGATCCCTAATTTTTTATGCAACAAACGACTGCAGGATCGCCAAAATTTAGGTGTCAACACTGTAATTTAATCGATGACACAACACTCAAGATAGAGATTCAAGTTGGAATTTAATCGACGCCGAGAATTGGAAAGCTACACCTAAGGAAAAATAAAGTGTAGTACATGAAAGTAAAGATCATTGAAAGATGATATTTTAATTGATTTTTTGGGAGGATCGCTATCGCGACCTACCCGTCCCGATTGGGGGGAAGAAATAATATATTATTTAGGTCAAGAGGCATTTGTTAATGGATGTGAACATCGGTTGGTTTGCCGGAAGGACAAACCAAAAGACTCATCTATCCAAGGACGAAGGAGCTCTCAAACCCCATACCTCACGCAACGTGATTTTTCTAATCTATACATTTAATTAGAGGTGCCACTAGCTATAATCAAGAGTTGGTTAAAAACCCTAATTGAGACGCGGGAGTGTCATCTTGATTCATACAAAAATTAGAGATTCTACGGATCGGGGACTTGATTACACCGGTCATCTAACTAATGTCTTTTTGGTACCTAAACTTGATCACTTGCCAACTTGCATCGACCTAGCATCCTCTCTAAAAAAAAAAAAAGGCAATCAAGAGCCCTAAGGTAAAGCCCTAATGGCCTGTTCAATTTTTTTGGAGCAATTTTCAAAGGTTCACTTTTTTTCTATTTTTTATACTAAGTCTAGAATAAAATTAACACTAAGATCTAATTAAATTAACCCAAAAACTAATGTCTAAACCTTTCCTAATTTTTCTGAAATTTTCTGCGTTTTTTAATTTTTTTTATAATTTTTAATATATATTTTTATAGTTTTTTAATATTTTTTAATCAATAATAATAATAATAAAAGGACTCCGGACCGGGTCAGGGGACCCGGTCCGATTCAGCGCTCGGACCCGCCCAGTAAACGCCCTTTTTCTATTTCTTTTTTTATTATTATTTTTATTTCTCTCTTGTTTTTTTTATTTCCTTCTGCTTTTCCATTTTTTCTTTTTCCTATTCCGCTTGGTCTTCTTCTCCACGCTGTCTTCTTCCTCTAAAGAGCTTCCTTCTTCACGCCTTCACCTGTGTTCCACCGTGACTCTCACACAGGCACTCGGACCACCGGCACAGGCCGCCAGCGCCAACGACCGCCACTAGGCTCACACCCTTACAGCTGGCCACCACAGCTGTCACCGAATCACCCCCATCGGCCACCACTCCGGCAACCAAACCACTAACATCGGTGGCCGATTTTTGACACTAACTAAGACCATTCCAACAACAACCAAACCAACTAAAAAACAAGAAGTCATGCGTAGGAGTGGGAAGACCAGGGAGCTAACAGGGATGGCTTTCAACCGTAGGCTTCATCAGCAATGGAGTGGCTCCTCCGGCGAGGGAATGCATACACACAGCCGACTCGGACAATGTACGAATCGCGACAAAACCACATGAAAGACAAAGGAAACTTGAAGTCAGTGACCATATTAGAACAAACCATGCATACAACAAAGCTTTGGGGTGTCAATTTCGCAACTACACATTCGGAGCTTCATTTAGACATTTCGTCGAATAGGTTATAGGCGAGGTCGAACAGAGGCTTAAGACTGAGAATCAATGGGCTTTTTAGTTCAGACGTGATGTGTGAGGATCTAAAAACCCATATATCATCACAAGATCATCTCAGTTTGCAATGGAAAACGGAAAAAACACACGACCGGATTCGACGTTTTTAAGCGTTAAACAGTCTCGTCGAGACATTTTGTCAAGCAGGTGGTAGGCGACTAGAAAAGGGAGCTACACAACCGATTTTAACAAGATTCGTGGTTTGTTTTCGATATATAATGTCTAGAAAAGGTTCACTGAGTGTCAAACAAGTGTTAGCCTCTGTCGACGGGGCCGGGCGACCACCAAATAGGCTCGGGGTGCCCGGCACCGGAGAGGCAGGGGAAGGAAGGTCGAAACAGAGCAGGATTAGACCGGGGCCCACCTGGTTAGTGGGGCTGTTTGGCGACGTATGGTGGCCGGTGGGTGGAGCCTTCAACGGGAACGATGGCGACTCAAACGGACCGCCGGCAAGCAAGCAAAAATCTCTTCTTTTTCCCCTTTTCTCTCGGCTCTCCTCTCTCTGTCCTTTCCGGGAGCCCCCCTCTCTCTCCCCATTTTCTTCTTTTGTGAGTGACATGTACGAAGGCAACAAGAAAGAGAGAGTGTGGGAGAGCCCCTTCTTGTGTTTCTTTTGACTTTTTCTGCAATGGACGTCCCTTCCTCTCTACGTTTGTGACGTGATGTGCCTAAACTCCCCTTTCTTTTGTCCTTTCTTCCTTGTTCCGTCTTTTGTGAAAGTGTGCATGGAGACCAGAGAGGGGAGCAGGGAAGAGAGCGTCCCCTTTTGTCTTCTTTCTTTCCTATTTTTACAAATTTTTATAATGAATTTTTTTTAAATAAAATGAAAATATTTTTTTGGGTTCAAATTAAAGGAAAATATGTTTCACTAAATCCTGTTGATATAAATGCGCCTAATATCTATGTATCATGTAATGTAATAAAAATATTTTTACTTAGGGGTTAAAGATAGACATATAAGTTTCTATGCACTTAAATCCTAAATGACTCTCCACAAAAAAAAATCTTAAATGACTAAGCAAAATTTAGGTATCAACAATCACCGAAGAGGACGATGTATCTATTAAAGCCTACAATCGATGGTTATCAACGGGGGTTATAAATAGAGGTTAAAAACGGTTACTATAAAGGAATAACTTCCTAATGGTTATAAGAAGTTACAAAGGGAAGTTACAAATGATTACTACAAAGAAAGAACTTCCTAGTTGTTACGAGAAGTTAAAAAAAGAAATGGTAATCGAATGGCTATCAATGGTTATTTAAACTTCACCATGTCAACGGTTTCTTCAATTCTACTATGTTAACGGTTACTTCTTTAATAGTTGCATCCAAGATTGTCTGCTCTACTTTTGTTGATTCATTCACGTTATTAACTAAAAATTGGATATTTTTTTGGTGCAAACAACATGCCAACTCCATTATCTAGTCAATAATATAACTACCTAGTTTAGAAAATCTGGTACATATAAATAGACATTTCTAGAGGAAGAGCTCACAAAAAACAAGCACGATGGAGAAACTTAGCGGAAAGTGCATGCGTATGATCTTCATGTTGGTTTTAGCTTTGAGCTTAGCTTCTCGTCCGATGATTGGGGCAAGAACACTCGTTGCTGCAAACCAACTGAAAGCTGATTAAACAACTTTCATCATCACGTGTTGCCCTGGGGACCCATTCCGACATCTAGCCCAGGCTGTGGGACTGACAAAAGACGCCCACCGCCACCATCATTAAATGGTCAAGTCCACCACCTTCATTGGAGTGTTGAAGTCACTAGTGACTTTTTCCTCCCGTAACTTGTATCTTCTTAATGATGTTCCACAAGGCATAAACAATTATGCAGTGCTTGTGTACACTTGTACTAATCACGGAATCGGTTACAATATTTGTATACAGCCCCACTACCAAAAATCAAAAGCGGTTCAAGGCCACTCTGACAAAAAAAGGGGTAAGTGGCTCGGGGTTCGGGTGTACTACAATTAAGGGTCTTACCCAAAAATGTATCCGGGACACCCGTCCTCCTCAAGGCAGGGGATCTGAAAATATCGGTTTTACAACAACCGTGAGAATAAATCTCGTGAGTAATTCCCTAAACCTAAACTAGGTTAACATGCACCTCGACAAATTTAACAACACAAAGTACACATAATCACTCGAGGGCCCTCAGACTAAATCTAATTCACTAGACCACCGCGGGTTAGGCGTCAAATCAACAAAAAGCACGCCGGGTGAGAATATAATCACAGCACATACAATTGCATTTCTATGTCACAACACATGTTATGCATATCTTTGCTCGTGACCATGCTCATGCCTCATCAATGCATTATCGCACACTGCACACGCAGCTTTTCGACCAATTCCGTTACTCTCCGACCCGCGTTAAACGATCGGGTCCGACCCGCGTAAAAGCGCGTGGTCCACCGAGATCGATCTCTAGCCCGCAGCTGCCACCACACACCCGCGAAAACGCATCGGTAGGACATCTTCCGTGTCAAGGGCGTCGTCGCGCCCGGGTTCACTACAGCGTAACGGAGCGGGTTCACAACCAACTCCCCGAACCCGCGGGTTTATTTGTGATCACACATCATACATGTCATTCAACATATCGTGGCATTTTAGGTGATCACAATGCACATGTCATTCAAGCAATGGAATGCACATGCCGTGCCAATGTTCGTGATGCACATCCATGGCCATGAAATTCACACTTGGGCAATTCACAATATTCAATTTCATAAATTAACATGCCCACTCAAACAATCAAGTTCAAATCAGCCATAGCATCAATCAAAAGACACTATCCATGCACAATTTCACATGATCGGGTCAACAAGCATTCGTGCATTCGAGGCCCACCAAATTAATCCATTTCTAGTCCCGCTTAGTCACGTGACATGGCATCATCAGATTAATCACTAATAAGGCTCAATTAGCCCGTCAATTGCACAAGTGCAATCCTTCCCTAATTTTCACGACTAAACCTCAAAATAATCACGTCTTTCCCAAATCAAGTCCAGTCGTGGCGGTCACTATACCACAATTTCTAGGCCAATGATTGTCATCAAGATGCTCAATTATACTCCTCAAATATCATTCTAATTGATCACCACAAAATCAAATACAGGACGCGCTATAATCCACATATTAAATCCAAACAATCCCAACCGGCCCGATTTAGTCCAAATCGACGGTCCATTCATTGCGCCTCTCGGGCCACTAATCCAAGATGCCCACCGCCACCATCATTAAATGGTCACGTCCACCTTCATTGGAGTGTTGAAGTCACTAGTGACTTTTTCCTCCCGTAACTTGTATCTTCTTAATGATGTTCCACAAGGCATAAACAATTATGCAGTGCTTGATTGTGCTTTTTTTCCCTTTGGTGAATGTAGTTCTATCCCTTTGAGACGGAGAATGTATAGCTGGCAATCGCATTAATCAGAGATTATTGTTTGTTGACATCATTATGTATTCTCGGCTCGTCTAATTAAGTCTAATATACCAAAATGAAAATGGGCATAAAGGAGTTTTGTGCTTGACCCACCTCACCAAAAAGCTCCACACCCGCGATTCTTGCATAACGAGTTAGCAGGCTCGTGTTTTGTACTACTCAAATTGAATAAACTGAACTTTTAAATTAAATCACTGTAATTATTATTCTAAAATAAGTGGATATGTTGCAATTTGCATCACAAAAGATATAGTAACAATCAATTGCATTTGGAAAGCAGAAAAATTATGCTAATTATAACGCAACTAAGTTATGCTTTAGATAAATTATTGTCTTGATTTTTTTTTTTCTAAAGACACAAGTTGAAGATAAATATCAGTTTTTATGTAATCTTCAACGAAAGTAATTTATATTCTGCTCAATTTCGTATTATTAAATATAAGAAATACAGTGAACTGAGTTTAGAAAGGCTAATGTATTAAAATCTAGTTATATTTTTTTATTCAAAATGGAAGTGAGGGTCTGCCGAATTTAACTACTCAGTTATATCTTCATAACTCAATTTATTATTAGAATATTATATTGTATTTGTTCCATTCTTTATTAGTTTAAAATTAAGCGAATATCTCTATGCCCACTTTCGCTATTGTATGTTAGATTAAATAAGATGAACGGAGAATACACTGCGATAGCCAGCGATAAAAGCACCATCAAGCAAAATTTATCTATGCCTTGTGCATACATCATTAAGAAGACGCAAGTTATGATAGGGAAAAAGTCACCAGTGACTTACACACCAGGGCTAGATGGCGGAACGGGTTCCCCAGGCAACACATGATGATGGAAAGTTGTCCCTTCAGCTTTCACTTGGTTTGCAGCAACAAAGTCTCCTTGCCCATATCATCGGATGAGAAGTTAAGCTTAAAGCTAAAAACAAACATGAAGATCATACACATGCACTTTCCACTAGGTTTCTCCATCGTGCTTGTTTTTGTGAGCACTTCCTCTAGTGCTGCCTATTTATAGGTACCAGATTTTCTAAACCAGGTAGTAATTTTATTGACTACATAATGGAGTTGCCGTGTTAAACCTGGCGTATTGGATTTTCTAAACAATGTAGTAATGTTATATTGCTACTCAACAATGCTGAATTTAAATAGGAAAGAAATCGAGTTTGAAGTAAATGAAAGAGCAGTAAGAAAGCATTAAATTCAGATGATTCCACAACTTGGGTGTGCAAAGGAACTACTTCTCAATTACGAAATGGTTCCTACTCGGAAAGGGGGGGTGAGGAGTTCGATTCGCCACCTTCTCAAGGAAGGCTAAGGGTGAGGACGTTTAGTTTCAAATGTAGATTTCGACTCTCACGTCCTGTAAAGAGACAGGACAAAAGTATGAGAGTGAGTTGAGAGATAAAGTATGACAGATAAAAAAAATTAATAAATGGTTGAATTGTTTTATATAAAACATTAATGACATTACTGTTCTATTAATATTATTGGTATTTTGGAAGGACCCAAAATGAAATTAAACTTTTTTTAAGAAATGCACGAACAATATAAAATGACCTAAAAACCTCTATATGAGGTGAAAACAATTATTCTAATTTTTTTTAGGAATAAATATCAAGAAATCTAGTCCCTTTTTAATAAAAACTCTATGCCTAAAAGATCTAAATCGGTTTTAATTGAAAATATGTGAAAACGAACTTTGTCAAGAAAATTTAGATGTCACGCAACCCAAAATTTTCTGACGCGGTCAGGGGAAATGGTAGGGTTTAGAGGTATCACCCAAAGGTGGGTCAACGACCCTCAATCATTCCCAAACCCATACCTCGCCGACGTTGAATTCATTTTCAGTTATGATTTAGCCTAAGGGATTCTAGGGGTCACCACTAGCCTTTGAAGTTGGCTAGAAACCAAACAAGACACAGGAATTTTGTCTCATTTTCCACTCAACCAAAGAATAACTAGGTTCGAGGATTTGATTACATTAATCATTTAATTAGCACCCTTTCGGTACCTATAACTTATTGGGATTGTTCATCTAAGCGATCAAACAACTTTTTATTTATTATGAGACCTAAAGGTCTTTGAGTCACTACGTGCTCATGCCATTGTTTTTTAAGGGTCTATTATGTTGTACCATTCTAAAAAAGAAACAAACAATGTATTGAAATTGCAAGAATTAAACACCAAATTATTGAAGCTTAAAGTAAAGTGCAGAAATGAAAACCTGATGTTTGTTGAGCAAAAAATATTACATCGCCTTTTTATAAGCCTCGGGACATGAACTCCCGTAAACTTGACCCGATACTAAGTTGGGCAAAAATATTACATGGCCTTGTTATAAACCTGGGGACATGAACCCCCCACAGGCTTGAGGTTAGAGGCTACTCTTAATCCTATATTAAGGTGAACCTAAAATTCTACTCAATTTATCAAAGGCGATGATGCTAACCTTAACTGAACTAATCATTTATTAAAGAATGATCTTAAGTCCAAATTGCTTTTTATTTCCTATCTAGGCTATATCAACTAGAAGCCTAAATTATTTTGATTATTAATTTCTAAGTTTATTGGCTAGACCATCCTAATCAATTCTAAGCTAAGCTAATAAGGTTGAAACTATCTACCGCCGCTCCCAAGTTCTCGGCCATCGGCCACTGGTTCCCAATGTTGGTCTATTCAAACCTTCAACCATTCAATTAGTCAATTGAATAAATTAGCAAGTTCACCCAGTCAATCATCAATCATGAATTTTGGATTCGGTTCGGTAATTTGATGTTAATCATGCAATTTGATTACCCATCAACCTCGTAAAGCTAGGGGTTGATTAATTAATGCTAAGTGATAATTAACCCCGACTTGCATTTCCAAAAGTGGGTAGGCTAAGTCTCTAGCACCAAATTAAGCTCTAATTCCCATTCCTAAGCTACTTGCCACCAAATCATGCATTGCTAATTGAAATTAAAGTCAATCAATCATCAATTCAATCATGGGCAAGGTTAATAAAGTATGCAATTAGGCTACTAAGCCTTAGAAAACAAGAAATCAATTTGTCTCTCAAAAGGGTAACTCTACTGTTTTTCCCTATATTCTGACCCATTAAGTTTTAATCCAATTGTGGGCCTTAATGAACTCCTTTTTTAGAAATTTTGGTGGCCAATTAAAGTTTAGGATGTCCGCTTCAACTTTAACTTAGATCACTTTCCATAATTATGGCCCACTTAATATCAATTAATTAAATCAAACCCAACCATCCAAGATCCACCCATGTTTTGACCCAACTGTAGTAAATTTCGGGAAAAATATCAAATGGGCTCAAAATGGCCCAATCGATAACAAAAGTAACAAGTTGACTTGATAATACTGAAGATATACTATATTTCTTTTCAGGAAAAATTCCAAATAAGGACCTGAAGTGTTCTTATTTTCTCAAATAAAGGCTTGAAATGGACATTGTACCAAATAGGAGCCTGAAGTGATTACAATAATTTCAAATAAAGGCCTCACCTCGTCGGCTCACCGGCAAGCCAAACTTTTTTGGGCGGTCGAGGGCATCTTCGTCGAAAAATATTTTAACATGAATTTTAGTTTAATAAGATTAAAAATTGAAAAAAAATTAAAAAGAAAAGAAAAAAAACAATGGGGAAGGCTGGCTAAAGAACTAAAATTAGGGACTCATATCCAAGCTAAGATCACCACTTGAATACTCCTTTTTTTAGGGTTTTGTTTATGTAAAACAATATAATAGTTAATGGGGAAATTTGCTTGCTGATGAAAATAGGGCAGTAATTATAGATCTTTGATGCATGATGATGATAATTGTCCTTAAGGTATTATTTTCTCCCATTATTGTTATCACCTGGTTTATAATAAATGTACCTTTAGGATATAAACCAAAGTCATAGAGAAATGAGTACAACAATTACTTAATTTCTCTTTTGAAAATTCACCTTGAATATGTTATAAAACTTTTGTGTGAAAAGAGAAGAAGAGAGAAGGTTGTGAAGAAGAAAGAGTTATTATATTATGAATAATCGTGATGAACAATGTATGGTTTAGTCCAATTTACATATAACCAATCAACACATTTCTTAGGAATAAATACCTTATCCCCATCATCACCATTTTTCAGGATCAACCATCAACATTTTTCATGATCAACCATTACTTCTCTTCATGTCAACAATCACTTCTTTTCATATCCAACAGTCATCCTTTTTCATGTCAAACAATTACTTTTTTTCATGTAACAAACTATTCTAACAATAGTTACGACTCTTATCGAAAGCAATGAGCTAGCCGAAAGCGTGGGAACTAGGGGTGATCAGTTTAGGATGGGTCAATTCCGAGAGCAGAATCTAGAACCTACTCGATAGGTATTGCACATTGAAAAATTGGAGTGGAGGACCGAACCAACTATACTTAGAACATATTTGGGAATCAAATTGGGCAATTTATGGTTCTACAACAAGGTTGGTTTTGTAAAAATATCACAATTGACATTATATATCATTTTCTTAACTTATGACTAGTAAAGTCTCATTATTGAGTGGTTTTGTGCTACTTCAAGCATAAGGTCGTGGGTTCCATTCTTCCTAGTTAGATCTCATTACTATTTTTTAATATAAGCTGTAAAAGACCGGTTCTAAATCGGTTCGACCTTAGAACTGACCCAGTTAAAAGCCAATTCTAGGGTTTCAAACTAAGAGCAAGACCAGTTCTTTCCAAAAGAAACCTGTTGGGTAAAGGCCGATTCAACCTAGGATCAGATTGAACTGGCCTAGTTGCTCGCACCTATGGGACCCTATTTGTTTGTATTTTTTCAGTTCTAAGGTTCGAAACTGAGAAGAGGACCAATTCTTCCCTAGACCAGCCTAGAACTGGTTGGTTAAAGCTAGATCAATTCAATTACCAAGTCGACTTGCTCACTCCTAGTGCGAACCTATCTGTCTATACATTTTTAAAAACAAAAAGCAACCTTTTGTTTTGCCAAAGTTGATAATCTTATCCAAATTTCAAGATATTATGCGTACAATTTGGGCGTCAAGATTTATAGAGTGTGTACGTTTCAAGTGTTTTGGGTTAAGAAAAAGTCGAAATATGGCTGCCGCAAGATTTAGAACTAGACAAAAAGAATAAGATAAAAATCTATCCGAACACACAACTATGGTGTTACTTGAGTGTTGTGCAACACAGAGAGCTACGCCGTAGGAGTATGGGTGTGACACTGAATGCAAGAGAAAGAGACTTATTCCTTAATTCATACGTAGAATTCAAAGGTGTGACCCACCCTAAAACGTCACCAACTGACTTCTCTTTTCGGAAATAAGTTACATGTGAAGCTACCGTAGAGAGGGTCCGCCTATTGATGCCTCTCCCTGGCCATCCAAAATGCCTTACATATTACTTAGAGTGTACCTCACGCATAAAGCCATATCTTCTCATGGTGTTAGCCATTCGGAAATGAGTTGCAACGTATAAATCACATCGCGGCGCTTGCTATAATGCAGCCAATATTATACAACAAGATGGGTCGCTTCCAGTTCAAACCATCATCTTTTTCCATGACAAAATCCAAACACTAAACTTTAACATATTGACTGATGAAATCATCACGCTCAAAAAGCTTCTTTGAACACGCTCGCACCTACCGCTGATGTGTATTCCAAGTTGGTTTCCTTAATGTGACTAGTGATAAACGCCATTGCAGAAGAAGCAAGAAATGCTGTTCAAAGGAACCACAGTGACTTACCAGTCGGTGGTCACCATCATCATCGATTTGAAGTAAAAGGTTGCGGTCAGAACTTGAGTCGCAAGCTTCCTCGAAAGGTTTGCTAACTTGTGCGCTTGACTCGGTCATCATTCCCTCTCATTACCATTTTCTGTCGCTCAGTCCCACACCCCAGCTGGATTCCTGCCCCGCCAAGCAATCTCTAGCTCTTGACTCTTCCACCTTTGCCAAAGAAGTTGGTTACCATGAAAATCCTCTCCTAACTATAAACAATATAACCCTTTCACCTAATTTTATGTACAGTGTACTGTCGACCCACATCAATATAAACGCTCAAACTCCCTCCAACACAATATACTCAGAGCTCGAACCAAAAACCTTTTCTCCTCTCTAACTGAAGCAACAATCACCAAATTCTCTACACCAGAATTTCTTCTGTTGTTCTTTTTTTTGGCGCCTTTGTTTCTTGAGAAACTAGTAAGAAATCATCATTTTCCTAAGATGAAGCATGAACTAGTACTTTCATTTTCCTGTATTGCGATAATATTCCTCCTCCATCTCGCCCCCATCACCGGCCAAGCTCCGGCGGGGGCTCCATCTGCTTCCACCAGCCCAAACAACGTCACTGCAATCCTCGAGAAGGCGGGTCAGTTCACCATCTTCATTAGGCTGCTCAAGAGCACTCTGGTAGGCGACCAACTCAGCTCTCAGTTGAGCAATCAGAAGTCGAACCAGGGCTTCACTATATTTGCACCGACTGACAATGCCTTCGCTAGTCTCAAATCGGGCACACTGAACATGCTCTCTGATCAAGAGAAGATCCAACTGGTGCAATTCCACATCATCCCTTCCGTCATCTCGCTCTCGCAGTTCCAGACCATCAGCAACCCACTACGAACCCAAGCCGGCAACAGTGACAACGGCCAGTTTCCACTCAATGTTACCACATCGGGGAATCAAGTAAATGTAACGACAGGGGTTGTGGCTGCAAGAGTCGACAACACAATATCTAGTAAGGGCAACTTGGCGATTTATCAGGTCGATCAGGTGCTGCTTCCCTTGGCCATGTTCGGGTCACCAGCACCAGCTCCAGCACCAGAGACACCCAAGAAGGAAGTGCCGGTTCCATCGCGTGCCCCATCTGGATCAGACAATGCCTCTGTCGATTCCTCCAATGCAGTTGCCAATAGTTTTAACTCAAGGACATTGGCTTCGCATGTTGTTGCCGCTACTTTGGGTGGAGTGCTTCTGTTTTAAAACCAAATTTTTGTACGATACATGAGGATGGTCAGTCCTATGATTTTGTTTTCTTTGGCATCATCCGTCTCAATGTCTTTTACACTGAGCTATGTCATTCATTGAGTTTATTCCTAATGCAAAATCATGCTTTCCTAAAGAACCATTTTCCTACTCATTCCAGGGACACGAAACAACATGAACATAATTGCGTAACAAGGGCAACCAGATGCATTGTCCAAGCATTTACGATCAAAATCCCACATGCACGGTATTAGTTAAAAGTTCAATGTGTTTTGCCAAAGCAACAAAGAAAGTCGAGAACAGAGAAGATTCGATTGATTTGATCTACATCCACGGACTCAGTGCTCTCTCCGCGATAATTGACGTAAACCAGAACCACTGAAAGTGATTCACCTTGACCGATGCGAATCGACGACTCTTCGATACCTGTAACATTCTTTCGCGATCGCTGGTTTGGATCAGATTCAAAGACTTCTCATCTGGGCCTGTCACTTTCATGCATGATCTGGATTTCTTTAGGATTTTGATGTGATGAACTTTGCACGAGTCTGGCTCTTCTGGATCCAGGGCTCAATCCAAGTCCTAGAGTCCCGTCATCAGGACTCGGAGCTTTTCAAAGTAAAGCCTAAGCCCAAGGTAGTCCCCTAGCCGATCTTGTCTAGACCTTTGTATCTGAGTGCAAACTCAACATTCCTTCCAACCTCAAACTTTGCCCATATTAATTATTAACCTCATATTTCTTATACTATAGACAAAAAGGTCATTTAAAAGTGTCTTCATTGCAATCACTTAACCACAAAAATCAAATTCCAAATATAACTCTTCAACCTGACCGACAATATCATTATTTCCTGAAATAGGATAAATAACATTTCATTTTTAATTGATTCCATATACATTCTTGCCCCCAAATGTGTTTATGCCTTTAGAGCTAGTTCATATCAAATATCACCTAAGAGATGATTTCATCGTGGTACTTTTCATGAAAATCCCATGTTAAATTGTAATAGTGTAATATTAGAGAAGGGACAAACATCGTAATTCACAAGTAATCTAAATTTCCAACAATTCAAATTATGATTCCTTAGATCCCCAAAACTTTCCAAACTTAAATTTAAATCTTGCTTATCTTTGGTAAGTTAAAATTTTCTCATTTCATAAGAATTTAATTATACTCAAAAAATAGACCCATTCTTTAAAAACTTATTTCTTTTCTAACTATTTATATTTTCTTTTATTTTCACACGCCTAGCTTGTGCTCTTTTGCGGGAAAATTGACCAAAAAGTCCTAAATCTATTGTGGTTTTGCCAATTGAGTCATAAACCTTCCAATTTTGCCAATTAAGTCCTAAATATTTTGCCAATTTGCCAATTGAGTTCATTTGGCCAATTTTGATCAGAATTCGCTGACGTGGACACTAATTGTCTTATATGGCATGGTTGGCATTGACATAAATAGCTTTTAATAAATTTTTTATTTTTTTCCTCTCTTCTTCCTTTTGTCGATAACCAGCCACTAGCCATGGCCTGGCAAGTTGGCCTTGCTTGGGAGAGGGTCGCCGTCACCCACCACAAGCGAGGCCCGGTAGAGCGAGAGAGAGCCTCGACGAGGGCTCCACTAGCCAGATTTGGCCTGGGAAAAGCTGAGTCTCGCCTAGCTGAGGGTGAACCCTGGTGAGGGAAGGCCAACCTCGCCTAGGCTAGGGCAGCTTCACCCTTGCCTGGCCAAGCCTCGCTTGTGGTAGCGACAGCGACCCTCGCCTAGTTGAGGCCGGCCTACTTAGCCATCACTTATGGCTAGTGGTCGATCACAGGCAAAAGAAGGAAGAAGAAAGGAAAAAAAAGAAAAGAAAAAGAAAAAGATTAAATATTATTAAAAATTGTGCGTATCAACATCAGCCGTGTCTTGCAGGACGGTCAACATTCATGTTAGCAAATTTCAGCCAAAATTAGCCAGATAGACTCAATTGATAAAGTGTGAAAAGTTTATGACTTAATTGACAAAATCGAAAGATTTATGACTAAATTGGCAAAAATATAATAGATTTATGACTTTTTGAATAATTTTCTCCTATTTTGCTAGCATAAACATATCTTCTTCAAAATTTGATATTTCTCGAGACCGATTCTTTTTTTCTTTGGTACTCTTTTAATTTTATTTTTCTTTATTAAAAGGACTCATAACTCAGGTTAAGTAACTCTGGAATAGTTCAAAAGAAAACCCTTAATTAGACTTTTCAAGTGGCCTCTATCCCCTTTTGTTTTTCTTTTCCTTCAATCCTCTAGGATTTGAAGAAATTAAATCCATAGCCCACATTTTTGTCCCTACTTAAAGCTTTTGATCTATCATTACCATTCATATACACCATCTAACAATTTATAATGCGTTGTGAGATTAAAACAATTAAGCAATTGGGTTGATAGACTCGTTCTTGTGCTTATGTCATGTTTTTTTTTTGGTAAAGTTTTAAACAAAATTAATTTTTGGTAAAGTGTGCTTATGTCATGTTCTATTCTATAAACTTCAAAAATGGTGTTGTTAATGAGTGCTCTTGGACACTTGTTAAACATACTTGATAAAAAATTATTCAATTTCAAAACAATCGTTATACCATCACCAGGACAATCAATGCATTATGAATTACAAAATTTCCTTAATTTTGTTGTTTAACAAGTATTTCGGAAATATATTTTAACAATGCCCTTGACGACAGTACTTGTACTTCTACTTTTCTTCCCAGGTCACGATTAAATTGTAAACGAAGATAGTTTTTCAATATCTTAAAAAAAGAAAAAAAGGAGGTTCAAACTTCAAGCCATCAAAGTCTCGAAAGGTTGGCCAAAAGGACAAGTCCCAATGAAAAAGGCAAACAGTCATTGCGATCGATGTTGTTTGCTCCCATTGAGCATTTTAATGTAGCTTGCTAGGCCAAGCATCCGAGGCACTGTCCCTTGACAATACAGGTTGAACTTCTCAATGCCTTCTACTCCATTTAGATTCAATAAACAATTGGAAAACATACGACCTCAATTTAAAAAGGAAAAACAGAAAATCCTTCCGTAACTTCCACCTTCTTATAGCCCCAATATAGGGGGCTTCAATGCCTAACGAAGTCCACTGAAAAGTCAACTTCTTGCTTTATGAGGAACAGAAAAAAGGGCAGCTGTAAAAAGGTTTTTCGTTTTGAAAGGTTCTACGCTCGTGATGATATTTTCATGGAAAAGTGTGAACTTAGGACGCATCCTATGGGAACTCCCGAAATACTCTATAGAAGCATGACTTATTTATAAGCTATGTATCGCCCTAGTTCATTTAAGCTACGGAAGCATCAATGCACGTGGCCAAAATAAATCAGGAAGGCGCCAGTAATCTTATCATCGTTTATCAAAATTATTCGCTAACATACATGGGTGCTGACAGCTGGGGTCTCTTCTTGTATAACTTCTGCACATATAATCCATAGTTGTTGATGGAAGTGCCATCCAAAGACTAAGTGCCACCCATGTTCGTTAATGTTGGCCTTGATGTCATCATTTAATGCTCTGTTTCCGATCTAGTTGCGCTTCCGACCTAGCCCATGGCTCCATTAGGTCTCGTGATTGGATCCTCAGGTTGCGATTGGAAATCAACCTTATCATTGTCATCTTGTCATTAGCGTGGAATGAATAGTAAGGGTCCATCTAGGGCAGATTCAAAACTATTTATAACTTCTATGTACGGCATTTTCCCCCCAGATTTTTTGAAATTCAAAAAAATATAATATATTTCCCAAGCAATTTGAAAGAGAATTAGATAAGTCTTTACGATATTTGTGATTGTCATAAGATTTATGCTTCATTATCTAAGCAAATCTCAAGAGCCCAGTACCTTTGTTGAGGCGTTAATGCTATATAAGAGCGACTTCAATGAGATCCCATCTTGAGTTGTTTACACATCTCCCGGGCCAGTGGAGAGAAAGAGAGTGATGAAGAGATCAGCTGTACGATAAAATGCAAGTAGAAATATTGAATTTTCACTTCCTTTCATGGAAAGGTAGGTTCCTCCGTTATGAAAGGGATAAGCTAGTGGAGGACCAAGCTTATCCCCACCCGGACTGGCATTTGTCTTTCCCCATCTCTCCTACACTTCCCTCAGTCTTAGGACCGAGCTACATGAGGCATAAACTCGTCTCGCTTACAATTCAAAGGCAAGTACCGATGAACATTTTATGTAAAATGCCTATGCATATCTCAAGTGAAGAATCAAACTCGCAACCTTTGCCAATACACTTTAGACTACGTATAAGCCGTGAATATGTCTCTGATATCAACGCTCTTTTCGGCCCTAATGTACCAAAACCCTATGATCATCCTTATGGATCGGCATTGGAGTCCAACAAGAACCTAGATTCTGCCTACCTAAACGATCAACCCCTCCACTCCACTTGGTATCTTCCCTATAGCTACATAGCTCTTGATCTGCTTCCTCCAAATATAATTAAAAATATTAATCGTAGAAGCCCCAAAACACACGGCAACGCGTTATCAATATCTTAGCAACAAATCCCCTGCACGATCGTTGACGATTTTGAAAAGTTACCACGACGACTACTTCCTTGACGGCGGGTCAATGGCCGCACGTATTTTTCCGTGCAGCTCTCGATCAAATTTTTAAGAAGGGAAGAAATAAAGAAAAAGAGGTAAAAGGATGGAAACAAGAAGAAAGGGCTAAAAGGAGTTAAGACATCACATAAAACAAACGAGAACATGCAACGAGAAAAAGGTCGGGAGAGAGAAACACTCGTCGTCAGTTCAGACATGCACTGGGCCCCCACCCGCATACACTGGCCACTCACGAGCTCTCCTTGTCTCCTCCATTATCTTTCTCAAAAATTATTTTTTCTCGTTATTATTGGACGGATCGGGTATGTGACCTCTGAATTTGCACGACCCTCTGAATTTCGTAGTCGAACGGCCGCCGGCCTTGCCTCGGCACGACCCGGATTGGACTGTGTGGCCCTTCCCAAATCAAAGGTCAGTGAAATGATTTCAGTTGTTCCCGACGAATTGGCTAAAGCCCATGGCCGAGCTCATCGATGCGAACTTGGCGAGCTCTTGCGGCGAGAACGGAGGACCGCCCGCGCCTCCGCTCATCCCGAGAAAATCCCTCGTCGTGTTGAGCTCTAAGCTGTTCGTTGTGGTGGTTGTTGTCGACCTCGTCATCGACGGGCTCAAATTGGAAATGGAGTCGCTCAGATTATTCATCCCACCGACCGATGCGCCGAAACTCTCCTGCTGCTTACTCATCATGCTCTGGTTGATGAACTGAGATGACAGGTCGTTTCGGCTCTGGCCAAGGACGTTGAGCGCGGTCGTGTTTGACGAGGACGACGAGTTCATAACGCCAAAACTCTCGTTGAAGAGTGACCCCGGGTTGCTCCTAGTGGACCCCATTTGGGCCGCCTTCTGTAGGAGTGCTGTGGCGGACATAAGGGCAGCTGAGGGTTTTGTCTGGGAATCGGAGTAGAGCGATGGCGGCGCCCCAAATAAGTTCCCTTTGTTGCTCCCAGCTTGATCTTTCAGTCCTTGCCGAAACGCCGATAGGGTCAAGTTGGTCTTTTCGAAAGCCGAGAATTGCTTGTTGCTTCCGAAGTTGGCCATTGGAGATGAGCCGAAGAGGTTGTTACCGCTCGCATTTCCAATTTGCACCATCTCACTCAGACATGTGAGATTGGGATTACTCGATAAGATGTCACTGGGGTTGAGCGGGGGATTCGCCGGGTTGATCCACTGAGACATTCTTGATTTCTGCTGAAGTGCAGTGAGAGAAACTCCGGCGATATCTTGAACTCCTCGGTTATTACCGAACCCATGCGGTGGTAAGTTAGAGTGAACACTGACGGTCGTCTCGTTTATGGTGTTGTTCGTGAAGCTCAGATTTGTGGATGAAACTGAAGAGAATCTTGCACTCTCTTCGGCTAAGGCGTCACAGAAAGCCCTGTGGGTGATGAAACTGTCTTTCCTGATGCAAATAAAAAGGAAAAAAAAAATGAGACAATCAAACAAGACAAAGGCATATATTAATGACCGAATCATGCATACATCTTCAAGGCATTCAATTCATGCCTCATACCCATGAGTAGTTATTACAAACTTCCTTCCCCATAAAGAAATATAACAAGTTTTTCTATAAGGTTTAAAAACATGACCAAGAATCGAAATCATCTCCTGTGAAATTTTCTTGATTCATCGTGCATATATCTTTGAATTGATACCTGGAAAAGAGGGTTCCACAATCGCACTTGTACTCTCGAGTACCGCAGGTCTTGGAGTGGGCCTTCCAATCTGACTGGACTGCATACTTCTTCGAGCACTTCTCACACTTCCACTTCTTCTCGCCATGCTTCCGGCTGAAGTGCTTCTTGATCCCGGTGAGGTCGCCAAGTGCCCTCGATGGGTCGTGGTGCACGCACGTCTTCTCAGGGCATATATACACCTTCTTCTTGACGACCTCCTTGTTGCTCCTCTGCCGGAGCTTCCACGGCAGGTTGTGGCCTCTCCGGTGGAGCTGCAGGTTCTGGTCCCTTTGGAAGCCCTTGTTGCATATCTCGCAGACGAACCTGTTCGTCGCCATGAGCGTCTTTGGCGATAGTGCGATGACCTCTGCATCTGGATCTGTCGTATCCGTATCACATATGAATCAATTCGGTAAGGAAACAGCACGCACATACATGTGGTGAAAAGAAAACATTGAATGCTATGGAAACCAAAGTAGAGTTAAATTGAGATAAAAAGAAAACAAAAAAGAAAATAAAAATCATGGGTACTTTCAGCATGCATCAATTGAGGTGAAATTTTTGCTTGCCTGGTGTTCCTGGCAAATTTCTCTTCTTCTTGGCTCCATGGTTGGTGGCAGATTTATTAGGGTTAGGGTTTGGGTTGTGAGCTTCATCGAAAACGCCTCCTAAGGTTGGTAGGCAAAAAGGATCACCAGACATCATTTGCATATTTATCACCAAAACACAGCAAGATCTTTTGGCTCAGAGAGAGACACTGCAAAAACAAGCAGATAAAAAGTGTTTGGAAATATTCAAGAAACCCGCAAACTCTCTCAGTTCCTGCCAAAAGACAGGAAAAGCCCAAAACTTAAGCTTGGAGCTTAGCAACACCCCAAGGAAATATATAACTCTACTGATGTTGGAGTGATCTCCTGTTTGTTCACAGAGATCTGGGTGACCCTTGTTTGGTTTCAAAAGAGAGCAAAGACCCAAAACAATAGCTAGAAGGTGCAGAGGAAGAGAATAATTTTCTCTTTGTTTTGTAGCCCCCGAGCTCCTTCTACAATCTCTTGGTCTTACCCGTTGTCTCTCTCTCTCACTCTCTCTCTCTCTCTCTCTCTCTCTCTCTCTCTCTCTCTCTCTCTCTCTCTCTTCAGCCACAGTCTTGGATGGGCCACCACCACACACAACACAATTTTGGCTGTCACTCTCTGAAGAGCTGTGAGCTGCCGTGTCTACTAGATATTCTAGAGTACCTGTGTCTCTAGTCTTTGGAGTGTCTCTAGTCTAGCTTTATATACAGTCCGGAGAGAGAAATGTTCTATTATTTATGATGTGGTTACCGGTTCATTAGATTTGAGATCAATACTATTAGGTGCATTTCGTAGGTTTTTTCTTTCACTCATCAAATATTGTATGATTGAATTACTATGACGACCAATAGGACACTAATATCATAGGTGCGGAGTTCGACTTCCACGCTCCGCAAGAGTCGAGGCAAAAGTCAGAGAGTGACGAGAGTTAGAGATAAGATAGATAAAAAAAAAATTACTATGACTGATTTACAATTATACATGTGGCATACACTTAAAGTGAATTGGTTGGGTAAAAAAATTTCACTCATCCACTACATAAGTACCGCCATATCATAATATTTCTAAGTCCATACTTAACGTATGGAACTGCCTTATTTTGAGTTCCACATCTTATCAATTGAAGATCACCATAAATATTTTTTTTTATCACATCATCCAATAAGAGGAGTCGATTCTTTATTTGTTGGAAAATTTTATCAAGCAACATTGTTTGAGAGGGCAGTTATGGCTCAATTAGATGGAGGGTATTTCATCATGAGTTGACTACCAGGTACGTGGAGATGTACCACTGAAAACATGTTCCAATCAATCAAATAACCTCTTATCATGTTGTTTGACATTTCCTAAATAGTTCATTTTGCTACATCTACTCTTGAAAAGCAACGTAGAAAATAGTCTGTCTAATTGACCTTGGAAAAGTACAGCAACACTCGTGCTACTTCTGTGGAATCATTCCCATTAATGCAACATCGCTTTTAACATTCATCATCTCCACTACCCATAAATAGAAAAGCGATGAACATCAATAAGTTCGGCGATGTAGCAGCATGTAATATTCGAAAGAACTAAGAACTTCCGCTGTGGATAGAAACTAGGAACAAGCGAAAGTATGCGAGAAAGGTGAAAAGTTGTTCCAATTTTTTAAGGCTTCTCTTCGTGAAAGGCGAAGCGATGGGATTGTTCTGGGACGTGGGAAGAGATGTTGGGGTTCGAAATCAAAAAGGTGATGGAAGAAAGTTGACTTGCTTTTGTGGCCCTTCGATCGGGGGGGTAAGGAGCATGATTGAGTCATTATGAGTAGAAATTGACCCCTTTTCCCAGCACTACAAGGGCAAAGCAGGAGTTCATATGAGAAAATTCAAAAAGGGGTAATTGGCTGGAGCTTGCGCTGCCCGAGGCAAGTGATAGGACCGTCCGTGATACCTCCCCCTGTCTCACTCATCAGTGAAACTTGGAGGGGGTGGGGCCCGGCTTGGACAGTCGTTCCCCACCGTCCATCAACCTAAAATGGGTTTGGGGTGGTTGCAGAGAGAGACTGTTAGCCTCATGATGATCAGAGTGATGCAGTCATCACCCGCTACTGACTTTTCATCGGCATGGTTTAGGTGTTTTTTTGGGATAATACTACAAAAAAAAAAAACCTCAAATTATATTGAATGTGGCACAAATTCCTCCAACTTTTTTCGTGTCACTAAAAATCATAAATTTGCTCATTATAGTACAAATATCCCAAACTTTTTTTGTATCATAAAAAATCTCAAATTTATACCAATATGACAAAAATACCCTGAATGAAACTAAATTGAGGGTATATATGTCACACATATATAACTTTGGATTTTTCTATGACACAAAATTTTTTTTTTGGAGTATTTATGTCAAAGTAGGTATAATTTAAGATTTTTTTTGGCATTTACCCTTTTTTGGTGTGGCTATAGGTAATTAAGGTTAATGATGCAGATTCGGCTAAAACTAGTACAATGTTTTCCCAAGCTCCTTCTGAGTGTGAACAATATCAACCCAAGTCCTAAGTTCAATTGAACATATCGATCCAAAGGTTGGGATCCTCCCAATTCAGATGTACTTAACATTTTTTTATTTACGCTTCAAAGATCAAGCAACCTTACCATCACCCACCACCATGCGTTGCCGCCTGTCAATTCGCACACCGTTGCCACCTTATCAGCTCAAACCTGTGGTCTTCGTCTCAGGCGACTTCTGATCTAGAAGTGGTTGTTGTGACTACTCTGAGAGCAATAAGCAACGACAATGGTGCAAGGCTTGTTGACAAGGAGTGAGGCAACTTAGGTGAAGGCATGGGAGGGGAGAGAGCGGGGGAGAAAGTTAGGATTTTTGGAACTTTTGTATAAGTTCTCATAAGTAGTGGGATCACTTTGGTAAATCAGGGCTAATAGTTTAATCGGAGAGGATCTCTATCCAACTGAAATTTTGTTTTGGCGTTGTCTAATTGAAATACATGTCAAGTTTGATCGTATTGAGAAACAGACTATGGCCACTAGCTTGGATAAGATTATGAGATCAATGAAAGTTCTTCAGTAGCATGATGAATGTATCATGAGTCAAAATCTAAGATGAAGATCTATATAATTGTCACGAGCAATGTTAGGCATACTTGATTAGCTTGAGGAAAACGGGAGGAAGTGAGAGGAAGCAGTTACCTAGGGAATCATTTCCCTTGTTTGGGTTTCGAAAGTAAGCATTTTCCTTTTGTACCTCCTGTAAGAGGACCAAGATTGTTTCGGTATTTTTTTCCAGTTTTACCCTTCACTCTGATTTAAATAATGGGATAGGACAAAGGACCTTTTTGTCAATCACTGAGTGCATTTCCCTCCACACCATCTCTCCTCATATCCAAACAAGAATAAGGAAATTAAGGTCTCTTCGTTGACTCCTTTTTCTTTCTTTTCTTTCCCCTTCATCATCATCTTAACAAAACTTGCCTACTAAATAATACGGCAATTCCTTGTTGCGTATTTAAATAAGTGAATTATTCAATTCACGAGCAACATCACTCCGTAAGTCAATTTTGATAACATTTCTTAGTTTGTCTAGCATTTCCCTTGTCCGATGTACCTCTTTTCTTTTTCTTTTGTTTTTTTTGGTGCTAATGTCTGAATAATGTACCTCACGATAGAGAGAATCTCGTGTAGAGTGCGTTAAGAGAGGCATAGAAGGATACATGCAATCGCCTCTTTCACCAAAAAGTTACTATCATCCCGACTAAGACTAATATCACGAAAAATTCCAAAACTGGTACACTTATAAAAAATTTACTATTCGTTAGTTTCTGTTAAATTTATTAAATTGACGAGTTAGATGACACGTGGCAGTTGATAGGTGCACTAGTTTGGAGTTTTACCTCTCAGTTTGTAACGAGTTTGTCAATTTGTGATTTTTCATGGTATTAATCTAATTTGATGGAAGGTAAATTTGCCACAAGTATCTCCATTTGGGGTTTTTGGTGATCAAAAGATTAATTTGAGATAAATTTGTCATGATATACTAGCTTGAGATTTTTCGTGGTATTAACCATCTCGACTAAGCATAACTATTAAACATGCAAAACACAATTAAGGTCATTGGTTTTTGAGACAGTTTAAGATCGTTTTACTAGCACCCAATTATCTAAGACAGATCTATATCAGTTGGTGACTCATCGTTTCCATGACTATTCTTGCAAGCTTAGCATAACTCCATTTCAACCCGATGAAAGCTAACAAGTCATCTAAAAGTGAACATTAATTAATCATGCTGGTGTGGTTGTATGAAGTAGCACGTTTCATACTACATCTGTTGCACACCTCCTAAAGCTACCTAGTCCCATTATAATTTTGGCAACAAGCCCTCATGGCCCCAAGCTAGGTTGAGTGATCTATCACCACTCTACACATTGATCAGCATCTGTCATGCCAATTTTAGAGTATTTGTGCTAAAAATATGCCTTATGCATCTACATTGGTTGACTCGTTTCCGTGATAATTTAAGTTTTTGGAAAAAAGGTTGTCCCGTTTTATGACAAAAAACAAAAAAACCATCTTCAAGTTGATAAATTTCGAGCCCATGAAAAGCCAAAAAAAACGGATTTTCTCTAACAATTTAAACGCAAAAGTTGATTGTGGTCATAAAGCTTTACTAGGACTGGAGCAGCATTTCCTATGCTCGAGTCTCTTTTAAACCCTTCATTTGCCCTCCAAGTTTTAACTAAGTTCAACAGTCATCAATCAAGCTGATTTTTAACCTTTACATGCGGCCCTTGGATGGAGTTTATAGAATTTAAACAGTATACTATGTCTTTGGCTAATATTTTACCTATTAAGTTTGGTTTGTTTATTTCGCGGAAATTTACTTAGGAATATGAGTCGATAGAAAAAAATTTTGTAGTCAATAAAAACTTATTCTTAAGTTCAGTAAAACTATTTCCACTTTTGAAAATCGGAAGTCATTTTTCAAAATACAGTTTTGTCACAATCCAAGTCCCCCAAATTGAGCTAGGGACCCTAGCGGCCGGGCCTAAGACCTTGATACTTGCACCTAGGTCCTTGAGGTGAAGCTCGAGACCCTAAAATCTGTGCCTGGGACCTCATCGGCTAGGGATCGACTAGGATCCTAGCGCTTGTGCTCGGGTCCCTGGAGGCCAGGACTAGGAACTCAAGGCTGGGCCTAAGTCCCCGGCAGATGTGTTGGGGACCTCGATACTAGTACTATGGTTGCCCACGGTCTGGCATGGGTCCCTAGTGCCCAAGTCCGAGACCTTGGTAATCGGTCCAAGGACCTTGCAAATCGAGCCCGATCCCTATTGGTTAGGTCAGGGTCTCATGACATCAACATTGGGATCCTAGCGCTTGTGCCCGGGTCCTTAGCGATTGGGCCTGCATTCTTGAGGCTTGGTCCAAGTCCCCAACTGGCCATGCCTAAGACTCTAGTGCTCATGCCACGATCCCCCACGATCTAACTCAGATTCGTAATGCCAAGTTTGGGACCTCAACAACCAGGCTAGGGACCCTGTCGGTCGAGCCCGGTCCCTACTGGTTGGTTCTGGATCTCCCAATGCTAGGCATGCGACCCCAGCACCCTAACCCACTACCTAGTGTCATACTCGAAACTTTTTTCTCATATGTGTGTTTTCATAATCATTCCTCTCACAAACTTCAGAAAATGACTTCCATATATTATTTGAAAAATAAGCCAAATATAGGAAAATTGAATCATTTGCGTCATTAATAAGTATTTTTGAGTATATATTCCAGTAAACCTTATTTTCCATAAAACAAACTGCGCGAAAAGTCAGTAGCAATTTTCCAATTGTCACAGCTAGACCCAGCATTTCTTCCATGTTACAGTTTGGGTTTGGCTGTTCAATTTTGCTTTGAGAGAAACAAACGATAGAGGATTTGCGGCATGACTCATACGGAAAAATTTACGCAAGTGGATCTTTTCTAATTAGTCCATGCAAGTAATGAAGATTCGTTGTCCCATTTGCCAACTAAACAACTAGACCGGAGATTTCGACCACGCAACCACTCCTTGATTTGCGATTTGGCAAATCCTTTCCATAATAGAAAATCATATGTCGATTCAATTCTCAAAACCCCAACCGCCACCTCCTATTGGGTGATTCAAACTGTGGGTCGACAATAATTCTTCTCAACAAAGGTTTTTGATCGTGACATTTGCTCTGGATCTTTTCCTCTCATTTGGTTACAAAGGGAATAGAATTCCTGTTGCAATTAGGTATGATAACAATAAATGACTATTTCATTAATGGCTTTTGATGAAAAGTGCCTAAGGGCACTTGTAAACGTTCAAACAGAGAAAAATTGTAATTTCTAATGCACCATCTCTCTCATACGATATGTAATGTTAGTGCATTGAAATCGAAACATTTTCTTTTTAAATATTTTTAAGGAATACTCTAAAAGCACTTGTTTTTTTTTTTTTGGTTAAAACTCATAGCAGTTAAGTATAGCCATCTTCTGTGAGAATCGAACTCTCCATCACATGGTTAAATATGCTGCGCTCTACCAACTGAGCTAAGACAGCTTTGGTCAGCACTCGTTAATTAGGGCTCTCGTGAATAAACCTTGGCCCCTCACATATACACAGATCAGCTCTCAATAATCGTCATACTTTGCAAGAAAGAAAAAATTCTTCTGGTGGTGTAGGTGGGTTCTACGAAAGGGAAAAATTCAAGTGTTTGATTGTACTAATTTCATGGTTTAAAATTTCGATTGATATTTTGCAGGCGACGTGGTCTGCTCTCTCGACTCTTTCTTTTCTCTTTTTGATGCATACATTTCAAAAAACAAAAGAAAAGAAAAAGCAAACTATAGTTACTGTAATTTGAATTCCAAAGGTAGAAATATGTGTGAATGCTCCACTCAAATGCATGTTTGGAGCAAAAAAAGTTCATGCAATCATATATGACTGCAAATGAATTATATTCCACACCATATTTCACAAATTGTTATACCATTGTCCACATCAAAGGGCTTGAGCACGGGACCCACGGGTCACATTCTGAGAGAATTTTCATCCATGCAAAGAATTAAAAAAGAACAAAATGAAGGAGAGAATATTATTAATTGCATGAATGCACAAGATACTTCCAACTGCTCTTCTTTGGCTGTTTGCGTTTGGCGACACTTTCTAACAACTGATTCTTCCCCCTTCCGTCCCTCTCCTCTTTTCACTCAGCATCCAAAGCTTTAGCTCTCTCTCTCTCTCTCTATCTCTAACACATGCACACGTGTACGAGTGAACACACCCAAAAAGCCTACGTATCAGCTTCACACGTTGGAACCCTAATACCCAGGTTGGGTAACGATTAAAGAAAGAGGGGGGGGGATTGATCAATGAGCTTATAAAGTAATTGTTCTTATTATTAATCCGAAGTCCGACCACAAATAGTCATCTTTCATACAAATCCATGAAGACAGATTCTCGTATCTGCATTCCAATGCAAACGCAGGCATTAGACCCGAGTGCTTATTTAATTCCCTGTTCTTTGAAGTCCCCTTCACTGCCGGGTCTTGTTGGGCAGAAAACGCATATAAATTTAAGCGATTATTGTAATTAATTACGAGATTAGTTGTTTAATGTGGGGGGAGAAATTTGCACCAGAAAACGCGTGGTTTGTGTTGGGTTTTCAAAGGGCCTATCTAGAACCCTAGGATTGGGGAATTCGATCTTGGGTGAGTGTGCACATGACATGTTTTATTGGGCGAAGCAGCTTGGATATGCATTATTTTCCCGATGTACTTTAATTCTACTTGTGATTTGTTTATAATTTGTTTTATATATTTTTTGGCTAGTGGGTGCTTGAGGATCTATCGTGATGGTGAGGGAAAAGATTGGTGTCTTCGTTTCTAAGTGAGCAAAAGATGGGGTCTAGATCAAACCGGTTTCAGATTGGTTTAGGGTTGAAATTTCTAATACGATGTAGAATACCACTGATGAGCCTGTCGTTTAGACATTTGTAAGAATCACAAATTTGATTATTACAAGACACATGCATGGATGTATTTCTTGATACATAATACATATGTGTTAAGCTTTATTTAGGTAATTTAGTTTCCATGAACTTGGAATGTAGATGAAATATTCAGATGCTCATAACGTCTCTATTGTCTGCGCTTGCTTGCACAAATCTAAACAAACTAAACTTTTTACAACATGAAATTAAAAGGAGGATGTAATTTGGAGAACAATATGCGTGGTTCCGCCAGTTGCTCCTCTACAGGACAGTTCCACTATAGATAATGGTAGAGAGGACAACTATTGATACGATCAATTGGACACAATTCACAAAATGAAGCACTCACAAATCAATATATATGCTCAAATTGAAGATGGAAGGAAATACGGCCCTGCAAAAGGGCTAGTGTCTTCCATATATATAGAAGAAAAGTGAAGGGAAAATTGTCCAAAAAGTCTTGAAAGCTATTGTACGGCTAGCTAGAGGTTCATTCATAACTTGCATTTTCATCAACAACCTCACCTTCTTAAGGAACAATAGCAACCTCCTGATATGGAAAATACTGAAGAAAGCAGTGGCGATTTTTGGACGCGTGGGCAAATTTGGGACTAGAACGAAATTTGGATATCTTTTTTAGACAAAAATAAAAATTCGAAACATAATTGGAGTTGAACTTAAAGTTGGCGATTTTTTTAAGGAATTAGCCCCTAAAAACTTCCCCGATCATGAAAGCAAGCTAATTAATCTGAGCTCATTATGAAATTGAAAATGCATTATGTATTCTTCTGCTGACAATTCGACTCCAACTCAACGCTCATCTCTGAACATTCCCACCTAACGTGTTTGGGTGCTGATGGAGACATGGGAGAATTAATGGTTTGGCCGGTGATGTGCTTTTGTCATTTTTCCCTAGTTTTATTTCAATATATGTTTTGGATTTCTGAACTCGAACTGCTTGAGTTGAATCTTAGTGCCTCAGTCACCGCTGTTTGGGGGATGATGGAGACGTGGAAGAATTACTTCCGATTTGTAATTATAATTGTTCCTTTAAAATTTAGAAATGGGCAAAAAAGTATGGAGAAAAGTACGAAAAAAAGTCATAAACCTATTGTATTGGTGCAATTCAGTCATAAACTGTTCAATTGGACCAATTTAATCATAAACCTTTTCATATTGGTACAATTCAATCCATTTTGTCAATTTAGATAGGAAATCGCTGACGTGGACGCCAGCCAAGTGCCAGCTATCCTATGTGGCAGGGGCGGCGGATAGTCAGCACTAACATAAACATTTTTAATAATATTTTAATAATTTTTTGAATTTTTCATTACTTTTTTTAAAAAATTCCTTTTTTTCTTTTTCCTTTTTTTTCCCTTTCTATTTCCTTTGGCTTGTGGTCGGTACTCGGTCATGGCCGATGGCCAACCACAGGTGAGGGCCAGCGAGGGCTTGACCCCACGGTCTGGGCGAGGTTTGCCCCCTAAATTTGGCGAGGGCCGAGCCCTCACCGGATTAGGCAAGGGTGCCCTCACCAATGGCTAGCCTTCGGCCATGGCCAAGTACTGGCCACAGGCCAAAGAAAAGAGAGGGGAAGAAAAAAACAAAAAAGAGGATTTTTTTTAAATATTATTAATTATGTCCACGTCAACGTCGGCCATGCCACGTAAGAAGGCCGGTGTCTACGACAGTAATTTCTGGCCTAAATTGGCAGGATAGACTGAATTTGTACCGATGTGAAAAGATTAAGCACTAAATGGATCCAATTGAAAGGTTTAATATTGAATTTGTCGAAATGCAAAAAGTTTTAGGACTTTTTAGGTACTTATTCCAAAAGGTATGTTTTAAGTTTTATGAAGTTACTAGATATTTATATTTGATTCTATGTGCCAATATTCATTTATTGAAGTCAAATGTTGAAATCAGTCCAAAAAGATCCGTCACCATTAGCTGTGGCCACATGCCTCCCGATATAGACTAGCACGACCATATTGCCTTCGTCACCAACCATTCAAAAACAAGCGACATTGGATAAGTTTTAAAACAGCCCTTTCTCTCATGCGAAACATTATGAAATGCACATAAAATAGAAGAAGGAAAGAAATAATTGTCCACATGAAAAACATAATAATAAACGAGGAGTACAAAATTGACCATTTCTTTCACTAAACTTATTAAGGCATGATTAGGCACATCACACCGTGCATTGCACACCACACCTCATGTTTCTAATGAGTTGTGAAAACAAATTTTTCTGCACAAGTTATTTGCAAAATTAAATAAATGATATAATATTGAGGAACTATGCCTTCGGTGAAAGAATTTTGTGCTTTACACACATGCATATTTGGGTATTATATTTATATAAATTGCTCACGGTCAGAGTGTTTAGAGATCATTATAATGATGGAGGTCACTATGAGAGATTGATATTCCAATTTCCTTATAACATAGAATTGCTCAAAACTTAAAAGTATAACTAGGCATAGCACTTAAAAAAAGTTGTTGTATATTGCACTGGTATAGAAGATATTAGTGAATATACAAGCATTTTGTGGAGGACAAATGTTGAGCTGGACCAACTAAGAAAATCTATTGGGCTTGTTATAAGTGTCATTTGGCTTGAAGTTCTTGTTTACTCTTGTACATTTATTCCTGTGACTTTTATACGTCAATTGGTCATGCCTAAATACATGATAAGTCTGGACATGTTGGGTCATATTTATATTATGTGAAGAGTATTTAGTATCTAATAAGGGATCGATCACTTCTAGTGGTAGAAAGAATTTTCGAGATTCCATTTCTTGATTGAACCAAAACCCTGCCGGTCTTCGAAGATTATTTTATACAATATTAAAATATTTATGATTGTTCTATATTGTGTAATGGTTTAGAGAAATAGAGATGCACATACAAACTCAATTACCTAGAGAGAATTATATGATAGTCCATCTCTAGTATATATGAAATGTTGAAAGATGGAAGGACATGTATAAATAAATTTGCTATTGGGTATCTCAGTCCTAATTTCTAAATCTATGGGTGAAATTGCAATTCATTGGAGTACATAATTGCATATTGTCAAGATAAGTACTTATCTTGCCAAACATTAGAGAGACTAAAAGGGGCAAATTTACTCATTTAGTCCTAAACCTTTTGTATAGATGCCGATATAGTCCTAAACTTTTCAATTTAGTCCAAGCATTTCCGTGAAATTCCAATGTTGTCCTTCTGACCAATTTTCACCATGGCAATTCAGTCATCATCGGCTATCCTATGTAACATACTACCACGTCAAAGATTTTCGACGAAATTTTTTTGGAAGGAGTGCGTTGAAATGCACACAAAGCTTTAAGATTAAATTGACCAAATTGAAAAATTTATGATTGAATTGGCATCCGTACAATAAATTTAGAACTGATTAGAGAATTTTTGTTCCCAAAAGGTCCCAGGCTACAATTTATTACCTCAAGAATAACCGAAAATTGTCACTCTTTATGCAAACTCATTTAAAGTAAAATGTTCCTTTGACTTATAATGGTAATTATTATAGATGTGACTAACAACAATTATCTCTCTTTCTTACCGTCCATTGAACTTCAAAGGGAAGCATTGAATGCCCCATATAGCTCTTCACTGGCTATGCAAATTGGCCATTAGATGGAGACAATTCAATATGTTCGTCAAGGCCAATAAAAGGACGCTCAATGAAAAAAACTCGAATGCACAAAAAAGACAAAACAAAAGATATCAGAAAGTCCGAACTACCATAAAATGAGGAACGTGTATTCATAATGCGATTATGATATAATACACCTATGAGGCATATTAGAGCATTGCATGTGAGCTTAATTTGGAGAATTTTACATCAGCGAAATCTTATGAGATAGCTCTGAAACTTCATATTGGATTCTTGTGAAAGTATATGGAGAATCCCTGGGAATATAAATTCGATCAATACAAAAATAAAATCGCATATATAGAAAAATGTAAAGACTATACACATGTTTTTCTTGCAAGATGGTCCTTGGTAGATAAGTAATTATACGTGCAAGATAAAAGGTATTCATTGTTGAGGGAAAATTGTCTAAAAAGTCTTAAACCTATTATAAGATAACCAATTCAAACCCTTTTAATTGTGCCAATTTGGTTAAAATTTTTTTACGATTTGCCAATATAATTAAATTTACTAGATATAGCTAACATGGACGCCAGCAATCATACGTGGCACGACTGGAACTGATATGGACAATTTTTGCAATTTTTTATTTTTTTTAAGTTTCTGATTTTAATTAATTTTTTATCTTTTATTTTATTTTTCAGACCTTAAAAGTAAAAAAAATAAAATATAAAATATAAGATTAAAATTTTAATAAAAAAATTTGCAAAACTTATCCAAATTAATGCTGGCCCTGTCAAATATAACGGCCGGCGTCTACGTTAGTGATTTTCAGCTAAAATTGACCGACATAACTATATTGACAAATCATAAAAATGTTTAGAATTAAATTGGTATAATTTAAAGGTCCACGACTAATTGGCCACCGTATAACACCTTAGGACTTTTTGGACAATTTTCCCTCATTATTGTTTGTGTTGAGGTGCACGCATAAGGGTCTCAGGCAAAAAAAGCCCCAAATCAAATAAGGAATGTAAGGTGGAGTAACCAATACATTGTAGTTGACTCATATTATCCAACTGGATATATTAATGAGCTTAGTTTGAGATTTTGCTCAATGATCTCTTCATCCTTAGGTGCAAATATCGTATTTCTACTACGCACCAATTGCCTACCCAACGAATTGATATCACAAACTTAATTGTTTCAAAATAAGCATTTCGCATTTAGTTAGGGGTGTGTAAGACGGACCAATCGAACAGGGAACCGCCCGGACCAAACTGGCTGGTTCTGGCGGTATCAAGGGGTGTCTGTCCGGTTTCCGGATCCTATTTTTGGAATCGATATTTGGTCATTCCGGTTCCTGATTCCAGGGTAGGAATTAGACCGACCGGACTGGACTGACTATATATATATTTTAGTTTCTTAGAAAATCCTAATCTACTCACCTTTCCCTTCCCTCACGCTCGCCTGCCTTTCCCTTCCCTCTCGCCTCATGCCTCTCGCCTGCACCTTCTATAAGAAAGAGATTTTTTTAGCCCTTCTTCTACACTCATCAACTCTAAATAATGTTCATAATCTTCTTTGCTCTGCACGTTGGTGACAGGTATGTCAGCAAAGCAGGAGGAGGAATTTTCCCATTCATGCTTGACCGGTTTGTAAGATTCTACCTGTCTCAAAATATGTCATCCCATATTTTGTCCCCATTGTTTTTTTGAGGTCATGTTAGCTTCATTCTCTGCATCTTGACCATTTCTTTGTCGAAAGTTACGTCTCCTTCTACATTGATATGTTCCATTGGACTGGACTGTTGATACGGTCTGGCTTTCGGTTTCAAGACTTGCTGGTCCGGTCTCCAGTCCTAGAAACTGGGAACCGGTCCTCCTGAGCCGATTCTCGATTTCTAAGTATAATTGGACTAGACCGGGAACCGATCACCTCTACATTTAGTCATGAGTTTGTCACATCTAGGAAGCAAATGGAACACAAATAAGGGACATTTTAGCAATTTACTTTTAAAAAAAAATTTTCAGGCCAACATAACTTGAGGATCTAAAACCCTTCTCACAGTTCAATACGCTAAAACGTTAGTAAAATGGGTCGGCTACTCTGGAGCATGTAATGTGTACGTAGTTCGTTGGACCTTTAAACCAACTAAATTTTATTTTTCATATTATAGTTGCAAAACTTCTAATTTAGCATGTTGGGCCTTCACTTTTTTTACATGAGGTACCAGGATCGAAGCTACATGGGTTTGTTGCCCTTTTTCATGTTTCTATACCTTTTGTTTATTAAATATTAGAAGATGTAAATTCTATTTATTTAAATTTAAATTTATACTGAAAACATCGCATGGACAGTAAAATTGTTCTCAAATGTGAAATTAGATTAATATTATGGTTAATATCACGAAAAACCCCAAATTGGTACACCTATGATAATTTTACCCCAAACTAATTTTTTGACCATCAAAAATCTTAAACTAGCACATCGTGACAATTTTAGCCCGAACTATTTTTTTGACCATCAAACCCCACACTGGTACACTTGTGATAATTTTATCCTAAATTAATTTTTTTACCACCAAAAACCCCAGATTGGTACACCTGTAATAATTTTACCGAAAACTAATTTTTTGACCACTAAAAACCTCAGACTAGTACATTTGTGACAAATTTACTGTAAATTCATATTAATATCGCAAAAAACCACGAATTGGTAAATTCGTGACAAACAGAGGGGTAAAACCCCAAACTGCTATACCCATAAACTACCACATAACCTACCACATGACATCAAACTTAACAATTTAATAGTAAAATTTATTGGAAACTAACAGAGGGTAAATTTGCCATAAGTGTACCAGTTTAGGATTCTTAGTTGTTAAAAAATTAGTTCGGGGTAAAATTATCACAAGTGCACCAGTGTGGGGTTTTTTGTGGTAAAAAAAATAGTTTAAGATAAAATTATCACAGGTGTACCAGTTTGGGGTGTTTTGTGCTAAAAAAAATAGTTTTCGGTAAATTTATTATAAGTATGCCAGTTTGGGGTTTTTGTGGTATTATCCCTTAATATTATGCATTTGAAAATTGGACATTGATCAAAATCCAAGGTGGAATCAAGATATTACTATTAAAACTTATAATTCCTTTTCGACCCTCTTTAAACGAAAATAGAAACATTAATGAGTTTACCAAAAACTCAATTAATCTCGAAAATCGAGTATCTATTTTATTTGCATAGATCTGCGTAGTTACATAGTTGATCAAGAACAGCAATCAAATTTCGCGACGGGGACCAATTTGAAACTTTAATTTTCAATTTCGTCTAAAAATTCTTGGCAACAGAGAGAGTAAGCGCAAGCAGCTCAAGTCTAATTTCTTTTATAATTTTTGGCTGCTGCAATCTGTAGAAATTAAATTAATCATCCATTTTAATTTAACACAGCTTTCGATAAAATATATAAAACCTAACATGCCGCAAGAAAGTTCAGATATTAGCGTTAGAGTCCCAGTTTCAGCAGGAGCTTGTATATTTATATAATTTCTTTTATTATTGCTATTTTGTTCTCTCGTAATTAGTTTTAGTATTTACTGACACGTTGGTTGAACCTCCATTTTGGCTTGGTGCTGTCGGAATGTTAAAAATACCTGTGTACTTATTTGTCGTAGAAAGAGTTCAAATTTTCTTTTTAATTTCCGATTTAGTATTTTGACTCTTTGAATGCATACAAGTGATCATCGTCGTTTGATATATAGTATTCTTCATTTATGAAAAAAAAAAAAAACAAGTGTCTTCTAGTGATTGCTCCGGAACTTATGAAACTTTGGAGTTTCTCTTGTCCTATAACATAATAAAGCTGACACAAAAAATGAACACAGTGAATCGAAGCTCCATTTGTTTCACGAAAAATGAATGATTTGAAAAATATTTTCTTAAAAACGTTCACTTATATCGTTTATAGAAATGAATAAATGAAAAATAATTTCATCGTCCATGAAAATATTTAGATATAAATTGTTGTCGATAATCAAAATATTTTTCATTAATTAATTATTTCAAGCGATACAAGCAATCATTGTTATGAAAAAAAAAATTTCAAATTATTATTTCCACGGAACAAACGGAGCCTAAAAGTTATTTACTAGGGTCCCGTGGAAAAGGAAAAAAAGGGGGGACCGGTTGTTCAAGTTAGGTAATTTTCCTGAGATATATTGTAATTTAGCTAAAATTTTTGGAACATTAGTCAAATGTATATATAGTAATTTAACTTTACGGGTCGTAGGTAATATGTAGTCACCATTTGTAACGTGAAAATGTCTACACTTAATAATTAACCAATAGCACAGTTAAACACCACTAATCCCCGCACACGACGTTACCTATACTTAGTAATTTTTCTCAACAACTGTGATTTTCTTATAAGTCATTGTAAATGACAAGTTAATGATTATCCTTCTAATATCGTAATTTATCTCAACTTTCTGGCTTCTCTTTCCATGGCAAACAACCTGAATTTACAGTAAATTCTTCTTCCGCTATTCTTACTATTTTACCTCAATGATCATCACATTGCTTTATAGTTCGCAAGTTTAAGAGCCCTATCAATGAGTAATTATCTTCATGCAATTTTCCTTAATCAATAGTAAAATTGACAATCAATTTTTCTTAGATGTGCGTAAGTTACTATCTATCTACAATCACCCGACGTTCAAAATTTATTCTATCTTTACATAATGGCTCAGTTTGAATGGGACAGGTCCTCCATTACCCTATACGAGACCGAAAAAATATCCTATGCCTATAATTTATTGAAGAAATGATGGCATTGCTAAAATCACACGAGTTAGCTCATAAGTTATGGCCAAATAAGAATGGATAATTTTTAGGTCCACCGTCAGTGTAACGAACTTTCTACACATTCAGCATTAGATGATTGACATGTATACTTGAAAATAATAATGCAAGCGAATTCTTCCCCATGCCAATTATACAACGATGAATGTGTACCTCAAATATTACACCTAATAAAAATCCAAAGTACTTTTCAAGCGGACTAGCATAACGAAAGTTGAAAGCTGTTTAGTGTGATTGATATATAGAAATGTGTATTCGCCTTGACTGTCCGAGTAATACATCAGTGTGTACAAATGTGTACATACCCACTGATATGCACACATGGAAGTGTAGACTTCTCGTTGATGCTACATTCATTTGGGTGGTCAAAAGTGGAACCAATTCATGACATAGTACTAAGAACACATTGGAAATTGCATTGAATGGTAAAGAAGAAACCCCTCCAAATCAATTTCTAAGAGCTCTCTTGTTTCAAAAAGTTCGAACATGCTATCACTTACATGACTCCAAGTTGATTTTTGCTCTCGCGAGTCCTGATTGTCGAGCTTTAGTTCAGAATCGGATTGGGAAATGGCAATAAAACGCGAAGAAAAGGGCGAACAAGCATCCACTAGAAAATGCATCTCGGAAGTGAAAAAAAATGTACGCATAGTTGTTCGATAGGATCAATTATATAGGAGAGGGATGAAAGAACATATAAATAAAACCATCACACTAGAGTTATATAAAAAAACTCGAATGTCGGATGAGGATGAGATTCCAAGGAGAAAACAACATGCCAATCGAATCTTTTGAGCATCAACTTGGCTTTATCGTGTCCCCCTCGCGGTTCTTGTCATGTTCCATGTTCCTGGATTGTAGTGAATGGGAGAGTCGATCTGTTGCAAATGAATTGGTCTAGGAGCTCTTTATACAAGGTTTATAATGTGCCACGGTTCACGAGACTTTTGAGTCCATGTCGATTTCAAGAAAAATAATTTGAGTCGACTCATTCCATATGGTGCATATTAAGCGCAATCATTGAGTGCACTAATTCGGTAACGAACATTGCCAATAGATCCAAGCCAAATGCAACGAGGGGTACGTAGTCCAGCTTCTTTATTTGCTCTTTTCTATCTTTTTGAGATGGAGAAAGAGGTTAGGAAGAAGACAAAGCCCTGTGGTATCCCCGAAGAGCGATGCAAAAATCTCTGGAACATGTAGGTGATGAATTGTTTTCCTTTTCGGCCAGAACATAAGGTCATTATCACTCACCATTAGCTTACGAGCTTCCATTTCCCCTTTGACGGAATTAACACTTCATAATCTTTCTTCTATCAACACTCTTTTCAATGGATTCAACACTCTTCTAAATGGATAGGGTGAAATGTTGGTAAAATCGTTAGGTGCAACATTTGCTTGAAATTCAAGTGATCTCTGAGCACAATAGCGGTAGGACACGTGAATTCACCAGCCGATTGAGGCTACAGGTCAATTTGTTTCACTGAAAAATCCAGGATAAAAGAAAATGACTCATTTTCATTTGTTTGACGGTTTAAGAAAAGTGGTTTCCTTATTTCCAGAATAGAGTTATTTTCCCCCTAATCTAAACCTGTTATTATCAGTCAATAGAAAACATTTTCCGTAGATCGATTAGTTTTCCATCATCCAATACCGGAAAATCGAAAAAAAAATTCCCAAAACAATTTTCCTTAAAACAAACGGACCCTATATTTCACTCAAGACAACCAAATGTGAAAAAAAAAACCATCAAAGCTGCACCACACTACATACTTCATACTCTGAAGATGATCACCATGGAATCTATCCATGAATCACATGCAACAGGTTTATTTGTCAAGTGGATGCATGATACTCAGGAACATATCCAAGAAACTGTCGAAACATCGGGGAGCCATTAAATAAAGGGTATACACGACAGAAAATAATTTCAATAGCTTCAACAAATTTGTCTCCAGAAATAGAAATTCCTTTGCTGAGTCGGGGGGTAGGGAGCACCACAGATATACAATGAGAAAAGAATCAATACAAGCACCACAACAAGTCCTCAAAGCACCAAACAAGCAGAAAACCCAACTATGTAGGAAGGTGCCACTTTCAGTTTTTCAATACACTGCAAGGAAAGCACGATATGAGCACAAGGCGCAGGTGTGGAGTTATAGATAAGTAAGCGGAGAAAAATAAGTGAACTTTGCTGCAATTTAGCCAAACCAAGCAAGATGAGGACAGGAGTATCAAAGTTAGTCATCGAAAATTAACCATGATGCGATAATAACCATAATGTTGATGGCGTAGAAAAATTAATTAACTTCGAGTGAAGTGAAAATGTCTGACAATATAATTTTGACCTCCACTTAATGAGAGTTTCAATCAACATGGAGTCGACGATTGTGTCCGTTTACAGAAAGAGGAAAAAGAGAGAATCTAAGAGGTACACAAAATATTTGTCTCAACATATATTTCAAACTACAGTTTTTCCACAGTAGCCCATTCATTTGATCCTCAAAAGTACCATAGTCCGAGTTAATCGAGATAATATCTCGGTCCCAAATGATATAATGCAGTAAAAGTTAACCACTCTATTCAGGATTGCAAACAACATAGGGTTAGACCATGACTAATAAAGTTCACGATAAAATGTCCACAATTAGTTGGTTCCTATGCCATGGTATAACTATGAAATCTTGCTGGAAAAAAAACTTCTTAGTTTGGCTATTGATACTAATCGCAATAGAACTTCCCCACGATGTGGCCTACAAGATCCAACAAGTTGACATTTGTTGAACTGACGTTGCATGAAGATTTGGTGATCTCTCCCGGGCTAGTTAAAAATCTCCCTTCCTCTCTAACGAATGAAGTTTGAAGGGTGGCTTAAAAGCTCCTTTAGATGGGTTGTTCCATCAATTCTCTCAGCTCAAAAACTTCTAATCGGAGAAGAATTCTATTTATTAAAATTTGAGTACCAATAGGAATTCAATTTTTATTTCTTGTTAGTAGGACATTACATTCTTGTTTAGAGATTTCCTATTTCAATTTATGTTTCTTATTTAGGTTGGAGTACGATTTCAGTAGTGTCTTTATATATGGTTGAATTCGTTTTTTTTCAAAAGTCAATGAGATTATGAGTTCTAGCAATTGTTTGTTTCGGAATGACGTGATGCAATTCTTCTCTTAATTGTGAGTTTTAAGAAATCCCAACTGTGGTATTTAGGAAGCTTTAGGTGAGATGCCCAAACGAACTTTACTCATTTTGAGTCATCATTCATTGTGATTTATATTCAAGTTCTCTACCAAGTTAGACAGTCATTTGGATTCATCATCTAACATCACTCCAACATTAATTTGGGAACACAAAGGGGCCAGACCGAACCTTGATATTGACAAGGCACATATAGTCAATCACCAACTCAATCGAGACAAAGTTAAGAGCAAGGTAATTGCACATGGCTATCCAAAAATATCAATGTTCACAAGAGATCTACACCAATGGAAGCCAATGAGGTCACTAGACATTCTCGAAAGGTAACAAATTAACCTAGTAGCTTTTTCTATAATTAGTTTAGCCTAATAGTGTGTGTGTGTGTGTGTGTGTGTGTGTGTGTGTGTGATAGAGAGAGAGAGAGAGAGAGAGAGAGAGAGAGAGAGAGAGAGAGAGAGAGGATATAAGATGTTTCAAAACAGAATATAATAATTTCATATAAAAAGCTGAGAATCAAACTCTATCCAAGGCCATTCGTTTCAGTTGGATTTTTAAAAAACAAATTGTACGGCCTCAGCACCGAGTAAAAAAGGAGATAATGATCCTAAAAAACCATGAACAAATGATAATGAATATCCCATAAATGAAGGAAAAAAAAAAGTCACAACTTGTAACGCAGAAAACAAGTATACACAGCTAACACACATACACAGATAAGATGGAGAATTAAAACATTTGACTGGAGATAATAATAAGAAATAGATTCGTCAAAAGTAACTTGAAGAGATAGAGCTTACTTGTACAAATAGGCAGCAATACCCAGAATTATACACAAAAGAACTATATCGATACAGAAATTCCGGCTAGACCTCAGCTGGAAGAAGAACAAAAACTTCATCAGACAATTCACCATCAATGAGAAAAGACCGTAAATGAATGTAAGTACTCTAGCAGAACTTAACATTTGGTATTACTGTACTTCAAAATACCTGATTAACAGTATCCTTAAGCCTGACGTTTGTATTTTTTAAGTCTGAAGCTGCCTTGTCCACCTAGTAAATTGTGGAAAGGAGGAGTCAATACATGAGTTGGGTAAGTGGTGCCAGGAAGAAAATAAATCAAAAGTTCTATTTTGTCACCTTGGAGTCAATCTCATCCATCAATGGAACCTGCCTGTCCAATTCCTACACGCATGGCACAGAAAGTTAATTAATCATCTGGAACAGCAGAAAAAAAGATCACAAGAACAGCACAAACCTCATTCATATCATGAGCCATATTTTTCAATGTATCCAAACCCTCAGCTATCACATCCAGACCTTGATCCTGTGAGGACATCAAGTTAGAACCACCAAGAAATGTGGGCCCAAACAATTTGAGGCATGAATAGAACTTCCTCAAGCACAAAGATCAGTGAACCCTGCAAAATACCAATCTGAGAATGTTACTTACCTGCTTCAGTTTCCGCATTTCATACTCTTGCCTAAATTGGCTGGACTCTTCGGACTGTTGGAAATAGTCACTGTCCATTCTTCCATCTGAACACAAACAAAACATATTCACATGTATTAAGTAATCAGATGAACAGCCCTCGTTCCACCAACCGAAATCATTTCTAAAAAGATGCAATATATAAGAACAAACATCTAGATCTGACCAGCAACCTGAATCAAACTTTATTTCCGCACGTGATGCAGAAGGTGTCCAGCCTCCAGCTTTTTTAGGTGCAGGTGCAGTTCCATCTGGTATCCTCTGAATTCTATCCGGCAGTGCAAGGACTAAATCATTACGAGCAGCAAATTCTTCAGATGAAAGTCCTTTAACCTGTAATTGAGTTAGTATGAGACTGAGTACATGACTAGTAGGCTCTTTTATCTACCAAACCTTGGAGGGAAGGGAAATAGTATGTCCAAGTACAACAACTTATTTGAAAGATCTATAGATTTAGCTTTATTCAATTGGGAGCAAATTGCCAGAATGGCAAGGAAGAAATCATCCAATAGGCTCCAAACAATGGTAGGTTAGCCAAGAAATACTGTTATCTTACAGCATGGCTGCTACTCATGCCCAACTAACGAGTGAAAATAGAAAACTTAAAGACCGGAATTCCCATCCCAACCAAGCACTTTATGCTTACATCCTCTAAACAGGGTTCATGTCCAAGTGCAACAACTTCATTTAAAAGATCTATAGATTTAGCTTTATTCAATTGGGAGCAAATTGCCAGAATGGCAAGGCAGAAATCACCCAATAGGCTCCAAACGATGGATAGGTTAGCCAAGATATACTGTTATCTTACAGCAAGCCTGCCACTCATGCCCAACTAACGAGTGAACATAGATAGCTCAACGACCGAAATTCCCAACTCGACCAAGCACTTTATGCTTACATCGTCTAAACAGGATTCATGGGGCCACAACCGGATGAAATGGAACTTCCTCGACTGATTTGGTGCCCATGTTCCTGTAAGTATGGATTTGACTTCGATTGATGAAGATTTTGATGGTCTGACATACACAATGGCAAAGCTTGGCATGATAAGGCTAGAACTGAAAACGAGGCAAACAAGTGAGGACCTCTCCTAAGTTTGCAGAATTTAGCAAGCCAGTTTGTCTGAGATTTAAATTAAGGGCCCAAAAGCTGGTTTGGGCTGCAGGTTAATTATTAGTCCAAAGAAGATGATTATGAGCTAAGCTATATATATGGCAGTAAAGTCCATCATTCACACCACAGATTTCCAGGTTAACTTCAGACCCATGTTGCCAGGCCAAAGAAAGACCATTTAGAGAACAAACGAACCCAAAAGTTGTCAAAGTCACCTTCAGTTGAAATAAGTGGTCACAAAGTAACCATCATAGAAGATAATTTGCCAAAGAAACAGAGAAAGGCCAATCGAGAAGATTGATGGAGGAGCGCTAAACTAATTTATACTATTTTACGTTTTTTTTCTTTTTTAATTAGTAATTTATTATGTTACTAGGACGAAGTGGTCAAGTACAAATCATATGACTTTACATGAGGTTTTGTGGTTGAGATTATGATTCATTTAAGGACCTGTTTGTTTACACATACGTAAAAGTAAAAAGTACTATTTTGCTTTCCTGCTAAAATATAAAATGCATTTCAAACTTCAATAAATTATGAAAAAATCATATATGAATCTATTTGTCAACATACGAGTGTTGATAAAGTTCACGAGTTTCGGATTAAAAAAAAGAACAAAATGCATGAGGCGCAAAATTTAGATTTAAAAAAACAAAAAGTAAAAGTCAATCCAAATAGACCCTAAGTCTAATCAAGGGTTAAGATCTAGATATGTCTCTAACCATAAAATAAACAGGTGTTTTAAGTCGCTTAATTAGCAGCTTTTTCTTCACAATAAACATAATTGGGTTCTCTAAAGCCCAATATATCTAGTTTTTGTTCCTATATCAATTCTCCTCAAGTTTAGCTCTTGTATTGGCTCCTTTTACTGTCATTTATATCTCCAATGACATCAAGTGGTATTAGAGTGAAAAAGGTCGCATTTGCAGTTAGGATTTAGGATTTTTGATTTCGACAAAATGGTTGAGTGCAGCTGAAGTTGTGGAAGAGGCAATTAGCACAAGCGACAATGATAGACTGTAGATTCACCACAATCTATTCAACATTTGTAGCGGCAGAAGCTTGTTAAAGCTCAAATGGAGATTTCGAAAGGCAACCACTATCCACTGGACATGCAAGAAGATGGTCCAGGATGATAGCAATGGATTTGATAAAAATCCCTTTCGTGATGTCAGGCCCATGAAATAATGCAAAAGGAGGTGGGTTGGAAGAACTATTACTTCATGCTCAATGGTGGTTGAACCAAAGTAAAAGTTACTGATTTACATGGTGATATGTATGTCAAAATTTTTAAATTCTGTATGGGGAAGCAAGCTTGGAGAATATGGCAATCAGTGGAAGGTATAGCTTATCAAGCTTAAATTGACAGGCATTGAACTTCAACGGTGAAAGGGATTTAAGAAGCAATGTGCACAACAAGGCAAGCCAAAAATCAGAATTTGGGAGTACATGAAGAATAAGTTGCGAGAGTAATTCCACTAGCTAAAGCAAGATTTGTCGGTAAAGGATATGAATTAGAGTTCACCCATGTTTCTACAAGGGTTGGTTTCCGAGAGACTCGTGAACATATGACTTCTCACGATCTAACGGGATTGAATCAGTCCATTAAGATATAAGATGGGTATAATTTAATTGTTCACTGTAGAGGAGATCGCTATTGGTCCCGAGTTGGCCCAAGTGGGCTGGGCTAGGCTTTTTAACTAAATAGGCTAGGGAGTAATTCAATTCAATTTTTTGGCTGAAGCACGACTATACTAGTTTGAAGAATCTAAACTAGCAGCGAATGCATTAAAAATGAAAATCTTACTTTTAAGTGTGTTGAGAAGCTAAATTACAAGCTTTGAGGAACTCAAAAATCATTATCAAACTGATCCTTACTTCAGCCATATCCTAACTGAGTTATAAGAAAAAGACAATTTAAAACCTCTGCCTTGCAAGTTGCATGATCGTTACTTATTTGAAGGGAACCAATAGTGCATTCTGGAAGGTTCTTTACAAGAACAAGTTATTAAAGAGCTCTATAGAAGTGGCTTGAAACGACATTTATTTTAACACTATGGCAATGGTGTCTGTTTAGTTTACAATAACATGAGCAAATTGGTGAGGTTTTCAGATTGTGGCAAGATGAATTCACCAAACACAGATTTATACACGCCTTTACCACTGTGAGAAGCATTTTGGGTTCATTTGAGCATGCGTTTCGTCCTAGGACTTCCGAAACAACAAAAGATATTATTCCATTCTTGTTGTTGTGAACCAACTTAAAAAAATGGCCCCTTTATTCCCAATTCGAAATCATCTAGCACAGATTACAACATATATTGTTGAGTTGTTCTTTGGAGAGGTAAAGTTAATGATATTCCGATTTCTATTACATCTGATAGAGATGTCAAGCTGATGAGCCATTTTTGAGGACTTTGTATAGGAGATTCGAGACTCAATTGAATAATTATTGCACTTACCATCCCCAGCCAGAAGGTTAGACATAAAGTGGTTCATAGAAGTTGTGTAATAGGCTATGCTGTCTTGCCAAAATACATAACAAACAAGGATTTTGTCATTCCTCAAGCTGACATTTCACACAACAAGCTGAGATTTCCAACAACTATGTGAATAGAAGCATAAAGAAGACCCTAATACAAGCTGCAGTAAGTGTTGAAACCATCGCATGTGCTTGATCTAGGTTTCACTTCCACAGGTGTGAAGACTAGAGTAACCAATGAAAAAGGCAAGGTGTTTGCAAAATATGTGCGAATTGGATCAACATTGAAGGATAGCAATGAAGCATTTTACGCTACTACAAATCAACATCGCGAGGTGAAGGATTTTTAGGAGGAAGACCTAAAAATTGTCCACTTGAGGTGATAAATGTTCAAGTCGAGGAAGTTTCGGCATTGCAGGGTGTTCAAGAAATTAACTCTAATGCTTATGTTATAAAGTTACCATATGAACTATAAGATCAGCCCATTTCTCAATGTCTTTGACTTATATGCTTTTGAGGGGTTTGACAAATAAGTCCCTCCAGTTCAAGATCAAGTTAGCTACCTACTACAGGTGCAAAAAAGATGTCATTCAAGAAGACTTAGATGTCAAAGACATGAAATTCACCCAAGGCAACCACTATCACAAAGTTTTCGCGAAATTGTCTAAGTAAACCAGCAAGTGGAAGCATTTGGATAGCAGAGGATGAGCCAAGGAGGATAAAAATATACTTAAGTCTTCACCGCCGAGCTTTTCTTTCTAACCTTAGAACAATGATGCAGAAGAGGAATATTATTCCGAGTATTTTATAGTGTTTTTCTTCTTTAATTAGTCTTTTCTTATGTTATGATCACTAATGAGTCGCATCTCCTAGTCATGCCACTTTTAATGAGATTGGAAGGTTGAGATTTGAAGTTATTGAAGTCTAATCAAAGGTTGAGATCTAGCTAGATGAATAACCCTAGTATAACTATGTCTTTGAGTCACTTTGTCATCAAATTTTCTTCTTTATGATAGACATTATTCGTTTCTCAAAATCCAAGAAGATCTATTTTCTATCGCAGCTCGAACTCTTCCCCGTTTAGCCCTTGATTTTTGTTCTTTTTTCTGTCTTTTACATCCCCAACAACATAAAAGACACTTCGCCACTCCTATACCATCAAGCTAAAACTGCCACTCCTGTCCTTGCAAGAGTATATGATAGTGCTATTGGATTCACAAAAATTTGGTTTCCCAGACCAGAAACTTCGCCTTTTGACCAAGAGATCTTGGACCAGCAGGAAGAATAGAAATACTTTAATTTCTTCATGTATCATTATTGAAGTTCCTGTTTCCATCATTAAGAGATACACAGGCATAAAAGATACGCCACCCTCCTAAAACCTAGATGATAAATACCAATATAATCAACAGCCACTTAGAGGTTATACGGAGAAATCCTTATTTAAAGAGTCTACTGAGGAAATTGATATGATCCTGGGCAAGAAGTACAAGTTCAAAATCTAATATGAGTTTGCAGGTATGCACCACATGTTGCGTGCATAAACTTCATACCTAAGTAGATCAACACGTAAAGGTCTAGAATTCTTTTTCCATCTTGCCAGTCCCATGACTCACAAGTGTATCTCCATCTTTTACCCCAATTAAACACAGAACTTAAACAATATGTTTAAAAGCAATTGACGAGTTTAAACATATCTAGTTGTGGTCAGCCCAATAGAGTAGGGAGCTTTCCCAGGGTCACAAGGCCGACGGTTGCCATAAGCTATGGAATATCATCTATTTTTAGACTCCAAGCTCGTAATGCACAAAGAACTTTCCCAAATTGCATCCTATGCATACCAGTCGCTCGGTACAAAAAGAAAGTCAATGAGTATGAGAGCAAGCATAAACATAAAAGAGTAATAAAAATCATTCATCTAAGAACCAAAGTTAAGTTATTTATGAAATTCGCAAGATGTATGCTCCGAAAAGTAACAAACAAGAGGAGTTTGAAAGAGCAAAAACTAGATCCAATCTCCATATTAGTAGAAACCCAAGAATTGTACCTTCTTCATAGCCAATCTCTGCAGCTTAGGCACTTCCTCGAGCAACCGGGCCTTGGTTCGTCGTATCTCCGCATTCAGAGCAACCGCGGACGCCCTGTTTTTCTCGCTGGAAGCGGCCTCCGCTTTCTAGTACAAACAAAACAATTCAGATATTATAGACGATCACAACAAACAGCAGCAGTCAGTAGATTAACAAGGATGACACCCATTTTCTCAGGAAGAAAAATGCAAAACACCGCCATCAGCTACTAGCGGTAACACAAGCAATCGAGAGAGAAAAGAAAATCACACGGCGATCAGCTCCTCCATTCCATACACGCGACCAAATTCGATGCATATGCAGTAGCCATTTTCCCTACTAAGCTATTGGGCTCCAAAAAGGCGACGCAGTTTCAAATTGCCACAGCAAAATTTACCAAAAGTCGAAACATAGTCCGCGACTCCTTAGCTTAGTGGTCCTCCATTCCATCCACACGACCTAAATTCGATGCATATGCAGTGAACATTCTCCCCCCATTAGGCTATTGGGCACCAACAAAGCAAAACGCATTTTCGCGAAATTGATTTCCAATCAACATTTTGTCCGGTCGGGGTTGACTGCCACAGCGGGATCCTAACGAAAGTCGAAAGATAATGCACGGCTCCTTCGCTTCGCTCCAGTTTCACGAGACGAGCGAAAGTCAAAGTGGGGGCAGCGAAGGGGGCAGGGATTCAGATCTGGAGAGAGAGAAGGAAGGGAGGGGGGGCGGGGGAGGTGGGGGAGGTGGGAGGACCTGCTCGGCGGCGTCGATGTCGGAGGCGACGGCGGAGTAGAGGCGGGCGAAGGGGTCCTCGCCGGAGACATTGGAGTCCTTGAGCTTCTCGACGTCGTACTTGTCGTACTTCTTGCAGATCGAGTCCACTCGAGTCAAGATGTCGATCACGCTCATCCTTTTTCCCCGGCGTGTCCCTCCCGGAGATGCCGAGTCTTTCAGTGAAGAGCAGGAGCGAGAAGATGCAGAGGAAAGAGAGAGAGAGAGAGAGACAGAGACAGATTTGACGACGTCGTGAAGAAGACGACGATGGTTGAGCGAGCGCGGAGAGAAGAAGAGCGGTTTCTGAAGAGGAAAGAGCTGAAACCAGCCTGGACACTGCGAAGCCAAACGACTCTTTCTTTTTTTATCATTATTTTTTGGGCCCCTTGAAAAAATGATATTGCAATTTTTCAAAACCCCTCCTCGGCTAATTACTTCCCGAGTTTGATCTGATCCAAATTGGCTCGTTTAATTCGTTTTGACCCATTTTCATATAATATAACTTGTACTCGACCCGAATTCCATATTTAATCCAACCTAGAAAATGATTAATACCATCGAAAATCCCAAACTGATACATTTGTGATAAATTTACCTTCTCTTAAATTGGATTAGTACCAAGGAAAATCACAAACTGATACATCTGTAACAAACAGAAGATAAATCCCTAAACCAGTACATTTATTATAAATTTACCTTTTACAAGTTTCCGTTAAATTTTACCATCAAATTTCTGAGTCGGAAGATACGTGATAGTTGACAGATATACCGGTTTGAGGTTTTACCTTACATTTGTCGCATGTGTACCAGCTTTGTGATTTTTCATGGTACTATTCCAATTTAATAGAAAGTAAATTTGTTATAAATGTACCAATTTGGGATATTTGGTGGCCAAAAAATTTGTTTAGGATAAATTTGTCATAAGTTAAAAGATTAGTTTAGGAAAAATTTATTACAGGTATACCAGTTTAAGATTTTTCGAGGTATAACCTTCTAAAAAAAAAGCCATACTCATATGCTCAAATTGGGTAAAAGCATAAAACGAGTGAGTGTGAGATTCAGCAAAAGCGAGAAAGAGTGAAAAAAGAGTCACAAAAGTGGATAGAGTCTAAGTAAGTTGTCAACTCATTTATTGAATATAATTAACATGCGTAATAACGCATTCCATCAAATATAAGTTCAGAAATAGGTCATTTTGTCGAGTCTACCGTGCTTCCTAAATTAGTTTAAAGTAAATCGAAATAACCACTTGCCTGAACAGCCAATGTACGTCATCTGCTCATCACATAACGACGGAATAACATAGGTTCCATTCCATCACATCCTCGATTAGTCGCCTGAACACGGCACGACCGTTTGGGAGAAACACTACGAATTTTTACAGTTTGAAAGCAGGAGATTTCATGCAAATACAGAGATATCAGAAGCAGGAAACAAAGCTTTCATCCTTATAGAACACATTAGGTTCTTTCCTTCATATAGAGAACCATCCATCAAAGTCTGTATGGGACCGATAAATCTAGTACTGCTGAAAGGATGGAGCTAGCAAGCGCACCCACGAAACTGAACAACTCTCATGACATCTCCTGGCTTTGTCATCCCTAAAGCAGGCCCATCTCTTCAAGCAAAAGAAAAAACACACCGTGCAAGGTCCACTCTTTCTGAAAATTGCTATCAACAAGAGTGCAACAGTCCTGCAACATTCTTAATTAGATGATAGCATCTTCATTCATCAAAGCTGCAAAATCTGAAGGCATACATCCCGAGCTGTATTATCTTCTTGCTATTCCCAGAGAAAACTTGTTGTTCCTGTGGTCCCTGAGTGCGAGATCAAAGACAATAGAACTCATAAATAAGAAACCATGGATTACCAGTAGCTTCACAATCTTGACACTTTATTACTCAAAATTTTTGCCTCATTCGATACCAAAAAATGCCACTACTCGAATACGTTTATCAATGCTACCGTTTGCAACCTTCCTTTTATGCTAAGCATAGACTAACCGAGATTGCAAGAAGTTTGAATGCAAATGCAAAGTGAAAAACTAACCGAGACACTTAAATGCGCATCTTGCATTTCCATTCAAATTTATATAAATTGAAAAGTGAAAGAACCTGCCCTGAAGAACCAACATCTGTCTAGCTGTAGCCCCAGCTTTTCATACTTGCTACTTCCCTTGTTTCCATCAGAGATCTAAGCCTCAATCCCAAAGTTGCAGGAAAAAAAATCATTGCACAATTTGGTGAGGTCGTATTCCAAGTATCCTGAGTTCTAGCCCTTCCATCACATTTGAGTACTCAGAACTTTCCATATTTATAATGTTTGTCAAAAGGTGTATAAACCATTTGTTGGGCTCAGAAAATTCTTAATTTCCTGGGTTGTCTTCCCAATTTACCCACTATGCTTGAAAATAGCCCTAAACTCTAGATCAATCACCACACCACCAGATTAACCGTCAAAAGGCTTATAGCACTATCAGTCATTTTCACAGATTACTTAACCAGCCAAAAGCTATAATTCATAATCACTCCCCTGCATGCCTACTGAACAGATTTCAATGATAACAGCTTGGCTATAGAGAAGTGGCAACCCTGTGAGAACAACAAACAAAAAGAGACATCACAAATTCTTTAACTTGTTTTATGGCCAATCTACAGCAAAAGAGAAAATCTCCATCAGAAAACCCTATATAGACTTTAAGGTAACAATGCATAAATAGGAACAAATTAACCTAGTTATGAACCAATTCCATAGATGAAAATACTCTCTATCTATCCAGCATGTATACCAGAGTTAACTACAAGCAAATGCTTCGCTAATCAACTATTTCGAGCATTCTCAGTACCAACACTGAAAATTATGATTCGGAATCAGCACCTTAATACATCTAAAGCAACAGGAAGTGCAAATCCAAAATGCCAATACTCAATATGCTGGAACCAGATATCAGCAGCAAATAAAGATCACAGACTCATTTCTGGAAATGCAACAGATGATCAATCCAGGTCGATCTGTTTACAAGCCAACCACATCAACACCAGAATGACCTCTTACCTGGACACTCTCAATAAGCTGCACACCTGCAGCTGCCTTTCTATTTTCTACTTTTTTTCGTCTTGAAACAAGATATTGGCTGCCGGCATAGAGCTGGATACACATCCATTCTGTTTTTCAATGTCAATTATAACATCAAATGGCAACAACATATTTAATTTTCACTAAATTGCATTATCTCTGAACTACAGGGGAATTGCGAGATCTCTCAAGCAGTAAAACAATTTGTTTGCAAGAATTTAAAGGAATTGTTCTGGTTCAACAGAGCAACACGCAGCAGTCATCAAGCAGAGGATTTTATTCCTCATTATGTTAGGAAAGTGAGGTGACTCCATGCAAATGCAGAGAAGTACGTAAATGACAAAGCCATAATGAAATAAGGTCCGTTTATCCATTTAGAAAAGCAACAAAACTACACAAACTTTGTGCAAAAGGTTTTTTTACTGATGTGATGGAGCTTACTGCTTTCAGGCACCACGAAACCAGATGAAACAGCATGAATACTGGTAACTTTGCCTCTTCGGAAATTGCCGCCGTGTAGTCGCAGGAGAACAAAGTGCAGCAACCAAAAAATGGACGTCAACTAATATAGATGGATCTGAAATCTGATTCAACCTCAGTATAGCACCTATGGGTACATAAGAAATGTATGGGATTGATTCTTTTAATGACTCACAACTTCCGAATAAGGAATATAATGGGATCACATAGGAAATGATATTTTAAATCATCCAACCGTAATAAAATATACGATCAACCAACGTTTATAGAATTTGAAAAGGAGTCGGAAGAAACGTTTTGATCCTCTTATTTGTATCTATATGATGCATTTGGATCCTGATTCACAGATCTCTCAGTTTCACAGTATCACCTTCACTGGCATTTTAAACCTTCAGAGTCCTCAATCAATAAAACACCAATGCATTGAAGGAGCCTAGTCAGCAAATTGCAGAATGTTCAGAATTTGTAAGTTTGAGATGTGCTGGTCATGCCACATTACTCAGCAACTTTATGGATCCAACAAATCCAGGCAGACAACTTAACTAAGGATCCAACAAATCCAGGCAGATGACTTTCTTACCATAAAACCACTTGAACAAGCAAAAAATCACAGCTCTGGTTCTTTGCTCACCCCCACGGTCAACATATTTATGGAAAAATTACAATGAAGCCTTAAAGCAGTGGTTTCGCGTTCGAATCTAGCAACAAGATGCACTCGCTGCAAGCAAAAAGCAAAAACTGACTTAAGACCGACCCTGTTCTGTCCATCAGTTTTGAAATCCCGACAACTTGAGAAATCTTAGCCATCGGTTCTCTGTTCCAGACTAGAGGGAGCACATAGCTTAATCAAGTTGTTTAATGATTCCACAGCAGGAGACTCGCGCAAATTCTCACAGTGTTATTTTCCTCCTCTTCTTCCCCACCCGGCCTACATATAATCTATCCGACAAAATCCATGAGATAAACAGAGAGATACTTCATGATCATTTACTCATGGACAAAGACAGTATCAAGAAAACGTCTTTATTACCCATTACAATTGCATCGTTGCATCATCTCACAACAAGAAACCCCCAGAGATCTTGAAGCATTCCAGCAGCACAAGACAAGAATTGCTTAGGAGCATTAGAAAGATCTCGCGCTTACTGGAATTGTTTAGGAGCAGGATTGCAGCCGGAGAAAACTTAATCAATACATCATGTGAAGGTATAGAACATGTTCTATGAAATATTATTCACGAGATATAGAACGCACGAGATAGAAAAAAAAAAATCAAGTTGTACTTGTTCAAAAGTTCACTCATTCATTATTCACGTAAAAGAAAAACTACACCAGAACCGGCAATGACCTACAAGCTTATCCTGCCTAAAGATGGCTACTTTCAAGCTCCCCGAAACCAAGATGAAATCGCATGAGAACTCCTTAACTTTTATCATAAAGAGAACATGCCCGTCTCTTCAGAAATCGCCACCGCGGAGGCGGAGAACAAGGTGCAGTGTGGACTCCTTCTGGATATTGTAATCGGCAAGGGTGCGGCCATCCTCCAGCTGCTTCCCGGCGAAGATGAGCCGCTGCTGATCCGGCGGGATCCCCCTCCTTGTCCTGGATCTTGGCCTTCACGTTGTCGATGGTGTCGGAGCTCTCCACCTCCAGCGTGATCGTCTTCCCGGTGAGGGTCTTCACGAAGATCTGCATCTTTTTCTTCAGGTGCTTGACGATGATGATGATGATGAACCGAGAGAGAGACTTGGGAAAAACAGACGAACTTGAAACAGAGGAGATCGATTTCTGAAGCCGATGGCAAGGAGGGAGTGCTTAAATAGGAGAAGAGGCGCCGACTCAAGGTCGCGGTGACGTCATCTGGAGCGAAGAAAAGGTCAAGGTGACGTCATCCGTTAAATCGTCGGAGGGAAAAGATCCACAAAAATCAGGATAGCACTCGAGGAAGAAAAAAAAAGGTACCATCAACATTAAATGATAAGTATGGAAAATTTAAATATCAGATAAAATTTTCACTGATCAGTTAGAAATAAAAAGATAAGAGTTTGAGCATCAGGCAATGAGAATATCGAGAATAATTATTATTCATACGCTAGATGAAAATAAAAGTAAGATTGATATCATGAGTTTTCGATGAGAAGTTGAAATTACAATGGTATTGAGATTATAACGGAATTATTCTGCAAAGTCTTAGAATGAGTTGCTGTTATTAATCTATTGGTTTTCATACACGTGTTCACGATCATTTTCATCGGATGGAGACATAAAGAACTAAATAGTATGTTCATTTTCATACCATTGTTGAAATTTTATTTGAAAAGTAAATTTTAGATGGACATTTTGTTACTCTTTCAATGAGGAAGAAGATAAATATAGAGAGATAAAACTTGATATTATTTTTTCTTTTTTGAAGTGAAATCGTATTGCAATATTAAAAACAATATGCAGATTCAGGCTCGATGGAAAATTTAACAGTGACACCAAGCTCACTTTTGACTTAAATGTATACATAGAAAATAGATATAGAGAGGTAAAACTCAAATTAATCTCTAATAACTCCGGCACTACTTGAAGCCTTCTAAATGCGAAATGATACAATTTATTTTGGATAATTCCCTCATAATATAATTTAATAAATACAATGGAAAGATCTGTTTACATCATCAACTTCTCAAATTGAGTATAGTACTTAAAATTATTTGTCTTAATATGCCAACAACGTTAATTCAAAACCTCATTTTGTTTTTTCCTGTTCCACATTGACATATAAAGCTGAAAATTGACATTGGCAAATGATAAGTCAAATTTATCAAATTACATAGGAAAAAGAAAATTCCTCATGTATGTCAATGCAAACTAGGCCAAAAACTAATAGATGAGTGGCAAGCAAAAAGGATTAATACCACGAAAACTTCAAAACCGGTACACCTGTGATAAATTTATTCCAAACTAATTTTTTGACCGCCAAAAACCCCAAATTGATACGTATACGACAATTTTACCCTTAGTTAGTTTCTGTTTAATTTTACCCTCAAATTTCTGAGTTGGATGACACGTGGTACTTCACAGGTATATCAGTTTGAGATTTAACCCTCCGTTTATCATAGATGTATCAATTTATAATATTTCATGGTATTAATCCAATTAAACGGAGGATATTATCACAAATGTATCAATTTAAGGTTTTTGGTGATAAAAAAATTAATGTGGGGTAAATTTATTACAAATGTACCATTTTGAGATTTTTGTAGTATTAACCCCAAGAAAAAATAGTGATTTGACTTAATTTAAGAAATAAACAGCGAATGTTGAGAATGGGGATGATTTAATCAAGTTTAAATTATATGAAAAAGTATTTGATATGTGACTGCTAGGTGGGTACTTTTAAATTACGATGTGTTTGGTGGTTATTATTCTTCGGATAGCAACTTTCATGCTATTGAAATTTGTTAGAACAGAATTTGAGGCTGAAAGTGATGATCAATTTGCTAAACACTATAGAGATCTTATAAATTTATATATTTTTTATGTCAGTGCAAGCGATGCGCATAGCTGTAAATTTAAGTGGTTGTATATGGAAAGAAAGGGAAAGAAAATGGATAGTTTCATAAGGAAGTGAATGAAATGGAAAGTTATAAGGTTTGTTCTAATTATATCTCTTTTGTTTTTATTATTTGATACAATTGTAATTTTAAGGATAAATTTATTTGATACCATCTGTAACCCCAATCACTTTAAAAGCGATAAAAAAATTACTAGTTAGATGAACAGATATTCCGTTGGTTGCACTAGTGGATTGAATATTCTAACAGCAAGGAAAACAAACTCACGTTTCTTATGAAAAACAGTGACGGCATATGAACCTTTACAAGAAATTAGCGGTGAAAAGTCAAGCACAAAAAAAAGCCATAAAGGAAAAAAGAAAGAAAAAGGATTGGAGCTTGGCCAACAAACGAGAAAGAAGCAAGAAGAGAGACCGTCCGAGTTTGTGTACCATTCCTTTTGCCAAAGTTGCTCCTACAAAGGCAGGTTCTATACCATCGCAGCATCGGCGGAGGTAGTTGTCGTGTACAGGGTTGTCTTGTTGGACAAGAGAAACCCTCCTTTGGTTTTTTTTTTTTTAATTTCATGAACAAAAGAAACTCTAAATAGAGCAATTTTGGTCATTTGATTTGAATCGGGTAATCTCTGGTGAATCAAATAAGGGTGAGACTCCTTATTTGTCGATTATTGGGCATCCCACTTTATTTGTCGTTCATTAAGCATCCATCCTTATTTTTTGACAACATGAGATCACGTCCCATAATTTTTGTTGAGAGCGAGAGGCCAAAGAGGATATGATGATGGCGGGAATCAACCAACATGGGGCTGCAAGTTTGTTATGCATATCATCCCTTTACTTTAGAGGATTCATATTCTATCGACAATGCAAAGCTTACCTTACTAATTGAAATGCAAGAACTTCTATTACGCGTTGTCTATTTTAAAATGAAGGACCTTTTGATAATTCATGGATTATGAAAATGCCATCACATGCCTATGGAATGTATTGTGTAAGCCATGGTTTGCATGAATTCTATCTTTTAAAATTTTAGTAGATTCGTATTGACTAGGTTCCTATCCTAATTTTGTGTGTTCGGCTTACATGAAAATATTTTATTTTCTTGAAATTATACTAATGACAATCATTGTGAAATTCTAAATATGAGATAGACGAACAATAAAGAAAAATTAAAAGTACGTTACAAAAACTATATATCAATATATACTATAAATTGAATATAATATCTTTAAGTCGATTAATCCTCACAAATGCTCTTCGGTGAGCCTGTGGCGGGTGGCCAGGATTAGGTGGAGGAGGAGAGTCCACCACATGCCCTCTCCGGTGCTTTGCTAGGTGATCTTGACAAAGTCCTCATTGCACTTCCTAGGGATATCGACAATCTCCTTAATGTCAGCATGGCCTCCTCCTTGGAGTCAGAGGTCCTGGTGAGGATGCGCTTCACGTTGCCTAGATAGCCCTGCATGATGAGCCCCAGGAAATTCCAGCATGACGAGTACCCTGATGATGAGCAGGACCAAGGAGATTGCTCCACGCTAAGCATGACGCGCCACTCGAGGTTGAGAATCAAGGGACAAAAGAGGAAGATATCAAAAAAATTGCCGAAGGATTCGTGTGATATAATTGTTTGATGAGAAGAGTTCTTTTGCTAATTCATTGAGTATCCCCATATGATCTCCTCCATGCTCTATCTCTCTCCCGCAAGGAAGTGTTTTGTGTCTGGAGAGAGAGCTTTCTAATGAACGCTTGACTGGTTTCATCTAACAGAGGACCACTGTGACATTGCTGCTCATCGCAGATCCTTCCACTATGGCTTCCAACATCGACCTCGGCAATGAGTCAAAGGTCTTGGCAAGGATGCGCTTTGCGTCGCCTAGATGGCCCTGCATGATGACCCTTGGGAAATTCCAGCATGACAAGTACCACAATGATGAGCAAGACCAAGGAGATTGCTCCACGCTAAGCATGACACGCCACCTGAGGTCGACCTCGGATCATTGCTTGTGTTTTTAAATAATGCCTGCAAAGTAAGTCAATTGGCATTCAATTAGTGGTTGTATAGTCGCAAGAGAAACCCGTGTTAAAATCTAGCTATAAAAGAGGACGAGAAAAACAAACTCGAAAGCTTTTTCAATCTCATCATTAGTGTTACTTTCATTTACTATGAGTGGTTGGTCTGGCGCTTCTAGATACTCAGGAATTTCCTCCATTTCCCTCATATTAGACAGCCAAACAACATCATTGATGTACTCCCTAACGGTTAATGAGCGACTCGGTTGTTCCATTCCAAATTCCAAGGCTTGTTTTTTAGCAAGCTGCTTTTCTTAGTTGAATCAGGGGTGATCGATTGTATGTGCTCAGCCCTTTTATAAAGGATGTTCAAAATGAACCATATGAGCAACAACTCAATTGATCGATCTTGTTCATGGTAATTTGAGAGTTACGAAATACAGTTTCCACGTAAATCCTTAAATCGACAAACATTCATGCATGATAAAAAGGAATATGGGTTGATAAGATATGGCTCTCGGTTTAATTATGAAAAGGGACATATACAGACATGAGGATGCTATGATTATATGGCGAGAAGTAAAACACTGAACGAAATGGCTAATGGAACTTGTTTCCTTAAGAGAACATGCATTCCGATTTCACTCAAATATTTCCTCGAATAGGTGGCATGCGCTTTGATTAATGAACTTCTACACACAATACGGCAAATAATCACTATCAGCATCACTACAGCGTCAAGACACATTTAAAACATCGATAAAGCTTTTACCATAGACGAATTTCCCATGAGCGTCAACCACATTTCTCATACTTGATAAGCCACGTTAGATTAAGAATATTCTTACCTGTAGATCCAACGACCAGGAATACGATTGAACTGAGTACTAGAATTTCCAAGATGTCTTCGCCGGTGGTTGATGCTGCAGAAGATCAAGCAAAGTCCAATTACTTCAAGGCTTTTTGGCTGCGGTAACAGAGCCAAAACAGAGCATTGCAACTGCGTCTTCAGTGCCTCGGACAGCCTTTAGAAACGATGGAGAAAGCTTAAAAGACGAAGGAAATTTTCAATCCAGAAGATTTTCGGCTCTCGCTTCTATGAGACCAGGAACACCGATTGAACTGAGTAATAGAATTTCCAAGATGTCTTCGCCGGTGGTTGATGCTGCAGAAGATCAAGCACAGTCCAATTACTTCAATGCTTTTTGGCTGCGGTAACAGAGCCAAAACAGAGCATTGCAACTGCGTCTTCAGTGCCTTGGACAGCCTTCAGAAACGATGGAGAAAGCTTAAAAGACGAAGGAAATTTTCAATCCAGAAGATTTTCGGCTCTCGCTTCTATGACAGACTGTAATGAATTTCCAAGATGTCTTCGCCGGTGGTTGAAACGTCTTCCCAGTAACTCCGGCAGTGACCAGTGGAATGCGAGTGCCTCGCACAGCCTTCGAAACGCTAGTGAAAATGGCGGATTTCAGCATCGATCAGCGTGTTCTTGAAGCCTCTCGCACTTGGTTTGATAAGAGAAAATTTTGCGTTCGTGCGTTCCTCGCTCTTCCTCTCTCTCTCTCTCCGCCGTGAACTGGAACAAAAATGACTTCCTTCAGTTCTGCGCCCCCTCTTGAGGTTGATGGTGGACGCTGGCTGACGAAAACTTTATGACTCGCGGCTACAGCGCGCCGGCAATGAAGATGGGCGCCGGCGAAGGAATCTCGAGCAGGAGCAGAGCCACTCCCGCGTTCCCGGCCAGAGCAACAGAGCAGAGCCGAGCCCTCCGATGCACGGCCCTAAAAATGAATAAATAGGGGGGGCGGCGGTGAACAGATACGCCAGGAACAGAAAATCCCAAGAGAATCGCTCCCTTCCTACTCCTGGAGAGAATTTGGCCGTCGGTTCTGCTGCGTGCTGATAAAAAAACGTTATGCACAATCCCAGCTCAGTAACTTCCAGAGAAGGAATCCGTCGAGCCGTTCACTATCGGCACGGGGAGCTCAAACGGAACGGAGGGATTACTTCTCGGGTTCATTTGACTTGTGCTCTGACTGGGCTTTGTAGTCTTGCTAGGCTCCACTTGGGTTTTTCTTTCCTCGAATTAATATGGGCTAATTTCGTTCGAGCTTAATGGGCCAAGATGTTGAGATTGGGTCATGGGCGCACGATGGATCACCCATTGTGTGTATATGTACATCTCTAACATTTCACTAGCTTCCTCTAAGGAGGTCCGCACAAAGGGTCTCAACTTGGTCGGGAGAAGGACACAAGAAGGGTGCATTCATTTCGCGAAAAATGAGTAATTTTAAAAAATATTTTTCGAAAAATGATTGCTTATATCGTTTAGACATTAATCAACAGAAAATATTTCTATCATCGATATCAATTCATGCCTAACTATTTTCGTGGGCGATGAAAAAATTTTTTATTCATTTATTTTTCTAAACAATATAAGCGACTTTTTTTTTGGAGAATGTTTTTCAAATTACTCATTTTTTGCCAAACGAATGCACCTGAAGTGCTAAAAGTTTTGTACGGTATTCACTTTAGTACCAAAAGTTTTTTTCAAATCACTTAAGTGCTATTTTAAAAGTAATAATAATAACTTAAGTGCCAACTCTAATCTAGGTCGTCGAAAATCCGACGTGATCATATTTTATTAATTTCTCAGTCCTATGTGGCATGTCGGTGTACCCAGTTAGCATAAAACCCTTAAACAACGTCGTCTAAAAGTTATAAATAATGATCGTTTAAGTCCCAAAAGTTTGTTTAAAGTAATCACTTCAATGCTAGTTAGACCGTGCGACGTTATTTTGATGTCCACATGGACTGGATTGTTTAAAAAATATGCCAAGTCATATTAAAATTTTTAGTTATAAAGGCCATCTAATCAATTTGGCCGGAATTGACACTTAAGTGATTATTTTTTCTTCGATTTGGCACTTAAGGGATTTGAAAAAAAACCATTCTATGGAGAAGCACTAAATGAGCGCTTAGAAATGATTCTTTTTTATTTTATGCCCAAAAATAATTTCTAAGCATTTGAAGGCGTTTGATAACTATCCAAAATTTCTATTCTTTAAATAGAAAAAGAACATAAGTGCGTTTAATAACTACCCAAAAAATTTTTTTATTAATAATATTTTCAATTTTTATTTTTCCTTTTTTTTTTCAAAATTAATTTTTGCCCAACAAAACCCCAAACTGCGAGGGTTGGACCCTTGCCACCAATTTAAATTTGGATTGATACACAAAAGCCACCCTTGCCAACATTAAAACGGAGTGATAAAACTTCACCTGCGGCTAGCAACTGGCGACAAGCCAGGAAGAAGAAAAAGAACAAACCAAGAAGGAAGAAGAAAACCAAGAAGAATCAGAAATGAAAAAATTGTTCCCAAAATCAAGAAACTACTTTTGTTTGCTTTTTGATTCTATTCCAAAACTGATTTTGGGAACAAATTTTTGCAAATAATTTACTAAACGAATTTCTGTTCCAAAACTTATTCTGGGAACAAAATAACAAAAATTATCACTGTTTGACAACTTGCCAAACGGGCCCTAAGTGATCTAAAAAAAAAATTATATCACTAAAGTGAGCATTGTAAATAACTTTTGGCACTTCTAATGTTCTTCTCTCCAACTTGGTCATTATATGGAAGCTCCCTCTCTAGCGGTGGTTGATCAAAGCAATTTAGGTGAAATTTAGGTGCTGAAAAGCAAGGGCCACCTTGCACTTGATCAAAGCAATTATTTAGATCTCCCTCTTGTCAATGAAGATTTTTAAGAAAGGTTAATACTACGAAAAATCCCAAACTAGTACATATGTGATAAATTTATCCAAAATTAATTTTTTTCTAGTAAGGATCAAAAATTAATTTTTTGACCATCAAAAATAAAAAAAAACTGCTATATCTATGATAAATTTATCCAAAGTTAATTTTTTAACCACAAAAAACCCCAAATTAGTATACTTGTGACAAATTTACCCCCTTTAAATTTAGATTAATACTACAAAAAATCACAGATTGGTAGACTTGTGACGTACGGAGGGGTAAAACTTCAAACCGGTACGCCCATCAACTGCCACGTGTTATCCAACTTAGCAATTTGACGGTAAAATTTAACAGAAACTAACGAAGGGTAAATTTATCGCATGTGTACCAATTTTGGGTTTTTGATGATCAAAAAATTAATTTGAGGTAAATTTGTCACAAATGTATCAGTTTAGGGTTTTTGGTTATATTAATCCTTTTATGAATTAATTACTAGTATTTGCCATTTTGCAGGACATTTGTTTTCTCATTGAACTGGGTTATTCGGTAATTGACAAAAAAATATTTATCTGATCTATCTCTTTACATGACTAATAAATGAAATATATTTAAAAAAAACGACTCAATAGGGAATTTAGCTTGTTATTGTCTCTTAATTAAGTTGTTTCCGAATTAAATAATGCAGAGGATTGTTCATTTTATGTACATTTATTTTTAGGAAAAAAATTGAAAAAAACCCCAAACTTTACCGTTTTGCCCCACATTTAGTTATAACTTTTTTTTGTGTTACAAAAACCCCAAATTTTTTATTTAATGACATGTTTCACCCAATAATGCTAAATTTATCCATGGGCATTAGATATTTTTATTGGAATTTTTAACCCTTTTTAATTTTCTTTTTGCCTTTAAGTGGTTCACCCACCGCCTATCTAGAAATGTGTATATCCCTCGCCCTCTCTCTCCTCTCATTTCCCTCCTCTCCAAGTCGCCCGGCCAGCTCTCCTCTCCCCCGCTCCCACGCCTTAGCGGCTCTCTCCCCGGCCTGCCAGGCTCGCCCGGATCGATCCGCAAGGGCGCGAGCCTCACGGCCGAGCGAGGCGTGCCCTCGCCGTGAGGGCGGCTGGGCCCTCTCTCGCTCCGGGCGAGGTCATGGAGAGCCCCGCCGGCGAGGGCAACTCCGCCCGGAAAGGAAAAAAAAAAGTAAAAGAAAAAGAAAAGCAGAAAAGATTTAAAATGCCCATGGATAATGTACGTTGGAGTAAATGTGTCATAAATAAGAAAGTTTGGGGTTTTTTGTGTCACAAAAAAAAGTTCGGGGTAAATGTGTCACACGGGACAAAGTTTGGGGTTTTTGGTGGTTTTTTCCCTTATTTTTAAGGACGTGGCATAAGATGTAATCGAGTAATTATGTATGAGCTCTTTACATATAACATGGATAAATTACATCCGTTCATATTATGGGTTCTTTTTAAGAAGAGAAAGGTTTGTATTGAAAATTTAGGCTTTGAAAGTTGGGAAAAGCAATATATATCCTCCCTTACGTATTATGAGATCAATTTAGTTTGTGTTCACTGGCTAATACTCCATAATAGAATTTTTAATTTTAACATAACATTTGAAAATAATTAGGCAAAGCATGCGAAAATTGCAGCCTAAATTTAAATTTATAAAAATAATTCAATATGGGGAAAAATCCATGATTCAATTCTATTTTGTATTCAATTTAAATGAACAATCATATAAGAATTAAAGTAAAATGGAAAGTAGGAACGCAAAAAAATTCCTAATGATCGATGTGAAAAGAAGAAAATAAAAATAAAATGTTTAATTCTATAGTAAAAAGGATCCGAAAAGACAATAAAAAATATTGGCATAAAGGGAAAGTATGGATAAAATAGAATGATAACGGAAAATGAAAAGAAAAATGGAAGACTGAGTAAAATTCATAATAAATTTAATCGAACACATTTAAATTGAGAAAGAAATAATCTGGCACTTCCATGAAAAAGAGTAGCTTCTTTATCTCTATCATGCGCTTAATCATATATAATAAAGTTATTGTTGTGTGGTCCTATAAGTGTGACTCGTTCTTCACATTTAAATTATACATGACATAGAAGAAGATCAATATATTCAACGGAAGAACTAATTTGTGCTGATTATTGTATCAAGCATATCTTCTTTTCTTTTATCTTTTCTTTTAGTTTGAAAAGATACTTGCAGTTAATTAAATTCAAGCTCAATTACAAGAGTAAGAGGCATCAAAATACAAAAGCTCCCAAAGGGTAGCACAGGGGTTATAAACCCAGTATTATGGAAGGGCCTTACACCTAGTGGCTTTTACAATATAGTCCACTAAGGGCCCATTTGGTAACGTGCCAAACAAAAAAAAATTTTCATTCTTTTGTTTTCCGAAATAGTTTGGGAGCAATCGTTTAGTAAACTTTTTTTGTTCCGGGCACATTTTTTTGCTAAAATTTGTGCCGAGAAACAATTTTGAAAGAGAAACAAGAAGTAAAAAAAAGTTGCTTCTTGTTTCTCGGCACAATTTTGAGAATCAATTTTTTTTCTTCTTTTTTTTTTCTTTTCTTCTTTTTGTGTTGCTGCAACAAAGTTGTGGCCAGTCGCCGGCCACTGGCGACCTGCCACAAAATATTTAATAAAAATATTAAATATTTAAATATTAATTTAAATAATATTAATATTTAATAATATTAATTTAAAATATTTAAATATTAATTAATATTAATATTAATATTTAAATATTAATATTTTATTAGATATTAATTTAATATTTAATATTTAAATTAATTGTTAATAAAATATTAATTTTATATTTAATTTAATTTAAATATTAAATTAAACAACTCAAAATATTATTAAAATATTATTAATAAAAAGAAATTTTGTGTAGTTACCAAACACCTTAAAATACTCAGAAATTATTTCCGGGTACAAAAAAAAAATTATTTCTGTTCAGAAATAGTTCCCAGGCATAGAATGGTTCTCATGCGCACCCTAAATTATTTGTTTCTCTATAACAATGGACCAACACAAGATTCTTGAAATAAACTAAAGTAAAGTCAATGGGTAATTTTTTCTTCTTGTTTTCTTAATATTTTTTGTACAGTGGTGGGGTAATTTTAATATTTTGAAATTAGAAAATCAATGGAAATTCTTTGAGAGGGATAATAAAAGTTAAGTCAAGAGGCAACCTGAAATTCAATGATTCATGAAGAACAAGTAATATTTATGGCATGTTTGGTAACCATCCCGTTTCTTTATTTTTATATTCTTTTGTTCTTTAGAACAGAAAAAAAAAAAAATAGAAACCCATTTGATAACGTCACCTAATTTTTCTATTCCCCGAAATAGAAAAATGATAAGGGAATAGATTTGCAAAACAAGCAAGAAGTAAAAAAAACCTACTTCTTTATTCTAGGGAACAATTTTTTAAACAAATCATTTTCTTTTCTTTTTTTTCCTTTCTTCTTCTTTCTCCTCTAGCCATTCACCGAGCCTCGGTGATGACCGACGATTGGCTAGAGACGAGGGTCGGCAAGACGAGGCCTCATGGTGGCTAGGCTGGCCTCGCTTGGCCATGGCAAGGTCGATCTTGCGGTGGCTGGGCGAGGTTGAGCCTCGCTAGCCCTTGTCTTTGATTGGTTGCTAGCCATTGTCGAGGCCCGGTGACCAACTAGAGGAGGAACAAGAAGGGAGGAAAAAAAGAAAAGAAAAAAAAAGAAAAATCTCAGAAAATTACTTAAAAACTAAAAAAAATAATTCTCGTCATAAAAAAAATTAGGGTCGTATCAAATGCTTTTATGTTCTTTTTTTTATTCTGAAAATGAAAATTTTATGCAGTTACCAAACGCATTCTCCTGCTCAAAAATCGTCTGAGGAATATAAATAGAAAAAAATATTTTTGAAAAAAAGTTATTTTCGAGAACAAAAATATTACCAAACGCACCCATAATGGCCAATACATTGTGATTCATCCATATGTCCAATCACTTTAACTGATTTGATATTATTTTTTTGGTAAGGCTGATTTGATATTATTTTATTGATACAAATACAATAATACAAGAACTTTGGCATTTTTAGGATGATGACTTTCCAGAAACATCTTGGCGGCAATTATTCTTGGGCTCATGAAGTTATCTGGAAATTTCCGTGATTTCATCTGTATCACTTGTAAAATAGGCTATGATCTCATGCCTGACGTATGTTCGATGGAAAAATATGACCTAAATTCGCCACCATATTTAGCAAGGAATAGTTATACCAATAATATTTATAATTTATAGACTAATATAAACCAAGTTCAGTTGATATATTGATGGTTTGGGCTTTAATCAAAGAGAGAGAGAGAGACACGGGTTGTGAGCAGACACGCAATGGTAGCTTCGAGGGTTGTAATGCCATTGCCATGGCAACGACTACAATTACAGCCACAGCTACAACTACAACTACAGCTACAATGGGTTTTGGATTACATAGATAATTTTTAATAATATTTTTTCTAATTTTTTAATTAATTTTTTATTTTTAATATATTAAAAATTGTTCAAGTCAGCGTTGTCGTATCACATAGGATGGCTTGCATCCATACTAGTGATTTCAGGCCAAAATTGACTTAATAGACTCAATTGGCGAAACATAAAAATATTTAACACTCAATTAATACAGTTAAGAAGTTTAAGATTGAATTAGTAAAAGTGCAATAAATTTATGACTTTTGGACCAATTTTCCTAATAAAATTAAGTGGGGTAATATTTTGGAGAGGTGGCTAGGCTTAGGGGTGATTGGTTCCAAGGTGGGTTGGGTCCGGACCTAGAACCTAAAACCAAACCCTGTTATAACCAATTCCCAATTTTTGGAACTTGAAACCAACCCTATTTTTCCTAAACCCTGTTTTTCCGGTCCGATTTCAGGGTCTACCCAAGAACCTATTTTTTTTTTGTTCCTTTTTTCTGTTTCATTTTTTTCTACAAAATAATATAGGTAGCAATGAAAAAATTTAAAATAAAAGATGAATAACAAAAACCACTATCCACCAAAAGTAACAATTCTCAAAATGAGCAATTGAAATTACAATCCATCAAAATCAATAATCTAAAAGCACTATGTGGCAAGACATAGTCAAATCGCATAAATCTTTAAGAGTCACATTTCCAAGGAATTTATTCAATATGTTTAGCTCTTTATTTTGCGTCATGATGAGATAACTTCCCACTTCTGTTTCCGAATGAAATATCTTGAAAGAAAGATCAAGAGACTTAGCGGTAAGGCATATGCTCTCACTAAAAAAATGTTTATATATCTCATCTGAATCATGCAATATTTAGATGACTTTAAGGGCCGTATTGTTTAACTATAGTTGTGAAACATATTCCAATATTAAACCGGAAATCGGTTCTAAAACCGGTGAAGTAGGGTAACGTGACATAGGCTTTTTACTTTTTTGTACATGATCTCAAAACCGGTTCTAAAACAGGTTTGGGTTGATTTTTGCTTGGAATTGGAAATCAGACCGGTTCTAACCGGTTCACAAAAAATGGAACCGGTACCCGCACCGGTTCTTGTTAGAACCAGTTCCCGAACCTGTTTTTCAGGTAGGTTGATTCGGTTTCCGGGTAAACCCGGTCCAGTTGCACACTCCTAGCTAGGCTTTTACCAAGAATTGTTACATAATTTATAAATCGGGTAGATTAAATTCATTTGAACCATTGATCATTTCAGTTTTAGGATAAAATGTACCCAGTCAGGTTGATCCACAGTCAAGTCAATTCACGACCCATGATGCATGCACCGCAGTCGGCACCACATATTTTCCCATGAACGTGCGCCCCACCACAAGATTTATGTGCGTGCCCTGGAAGGCTGGAATGCGTGATCCTTCTTTCCTTTGACGGTGGTGTTATGCTAGCCAAGTCTTAAAGGGAAGTACCTAAATATTTTCAATTTAGAATGTAATATTTTGGTTGGAGCAAACTTCTTCAACTAGTATTTTGATTGGTGAATTACTGTTGTGGAAGCCAAGCGATCAAATAATAAAATTGACAGAATAAGAAAATAAATCGGACACCAGATTTACGTGGTTCGGTTGTAGTAACCTACGTCCATGGGGAAAGCAGCACGAAATTCCACTATAAATCAAGCGATACAACAGAGATTACAACCACACTCGAGTCACTCAAACACTCTAAGTATTTCCCAAGCCCCAATTACTCCTAATAACTCACACAGTGTTTAGCTCCACAATTCCTCACGAAATAATTTCTCAATCTCGCAAAAGAATTGTATACTAATATTAACACAAGATTTAATCGCTACGAACACTTGAGCTCTTGATGTAATTCCATGGATAAAATCACGAACCCACAACCAAGCACTCGCTTGCGGAGCGACGCTTCAAGAAGTCTTCACTTCACATATTTATCAACAACAGCCACCAAGACTTCGGCACTTCAAGTCTACGTGAAGAAGCATCCCCTGACTTTAATTATGTGCATATATATATTAGTCAATATATGCTGCCCTTTGCCAAGTCCCACGCTAAAAGTTGGACTTTTGTTATTTCCTTTATTGACACATGCGGAGCTAGAGAAGGAAACCAGTCCACTTTCCTATTTTGTTGACCAACCTTTATACGAAATTGATTTCCGTAATCTACTGGAACTTTTGTTGGACTCAACAAATCGGCAACTTGAAATCCAGATATCCACTTTCCTTTTTTTGAAGTCTATTTTTCACGATCAGAATTCCAACATGGCTTTGCACTCCAAAATTGAACAGGAAATATAGATTTTCACGATGGACATCCATAAATATTCAACTTCCAGATTTTTCTTTAATTTATTTTGAGTCAGATTTCGTCTATCGGGCTCAAACTCAACACATATTTTCAACAATCTCCATCTTGGTTCGACGTTTGAGCCAAGTTACAATCGCTTTGATAGAATCCGAATTTCGCTACTACTCTCCCACAGCCCCCGTGGGCTCAACCGCCATAGATGTCTTTCAAGTCCAAGCCTCGCTTGAACTTTGCCATAGCCGTGGATCTCATCAGAACACTAACTTCACATGCACCTTTAATTGCTTCACAAGGATTTTCCGACACAACCTCCTCAATCGCAGATAAAACAAAACCATCATTGCATCCATATCTGTTCGGAGATCGAATACGCACCTTGTCAATATCAGCAATTATAGAAACTGTTGGTTCAATAGGCTCCACCTCGCTACAAGCACCATCTGTGTTGATTATTTCGCTAGCATCCACTACCTCAGGAGTCTCTGGCTGCAACTCCACCTCAAGCTGAACACTGTCCAGATCCGTATAAACACTGCTATTAACACTCCTAGCCAGAAGTATTGGAGACTCGTCAAATGTAACTTCTCTACCGATAATAGATGAATTTAATTCCGGGCACCACAACTTATAGTCCCACTTACTTTGTGCATAACCTAGAAACATGCACTTTCTTGTCCTTCCATCGAGCTTACCATCACTAATTCGAATATAACATGGACAACCAAATATTTTAAGAATAGAATAATTAGCAATGTTATCTGACCACACTTCTTCGGGAGTCCGACATTCAATCGCAGTCGATGGGGATCTATTCTTCAGGTAGCTCGTCGTACTAAGGGCATCCGGTAGAAATCTTCTAGCCATACCAGCACTAGAGAGCATTTTATGGGCCGTCTCTAGTAATGCTTTGCTCATCAACTCTGCAACCTGTTGTGGTTCATTGACACTAGTGCGGTGTCTTACTATGCCTTCATGCAGAATTTGTTTAACAGCTCCGAGTAAAACTTCATACTATTGTCAATCCGCACCTGCTTGATCGTTTTACTAGTCTCCTTTTTGATCAAAGAATTTAACTGCCTGATCGAGACAACAGCATCAAACTTGTGCCTAAGCATAAACGCCCACGTCTTCCTCGAGTAGTCATCAATAATTGTTAACATAAATCTGGCACTCTTCCTTGAAGGAAATCGCGACAACCTGAGAACATCCAAGTGAATTAATTCTGCAACATTCGTGGTTTCTCTGACAATCGTACTAAACTGCACTTTCCGCCGTTGATCTAAATCACAGAACCTATATACATTCAGTTCATTTACCACATAACCACATAGCAAATTCCTTTCACTTAGAACCTTCAGGCTTCTCTCACTAATGTGCCCCAAACGCATATGCCACAATTCAGACTCTCGAACCGATGCATTCGACGTCTCCGCGGCGAATTCCGTCACTGTCTCTCCTTGAAGCTCATATAGGCCACTATGCTTGATTCCTTTTATTATCACCAAGGCACCTTGAACAACTTTCAGAACTCCACATTTTGAAGAATACCGACACCTAGTTGAATCTAGGCACTCGAGGAAATCAGATTTTTCTTCAACTCTGGAACATACCTTACTCTAGTCAATGTCCACACAATACCATCATACATTCTAATTCTGAGATTACCAACACCAATAACATTGCATTCAGAATTATTTCCCAGTTGCACTTTACTACTATCCGTGCACTGATAAGTAGTAAACCAGTTTCTGTTTGGTGTAGCGTGAAAAGAACAACCAGAATCCATAATCCATCCGCCAAACGACGAATTATCGATGACAGACAAGACATAATCAGCATTATCCGAATTACCATTAGTTATAGCTGCAACATCATCCGCAGGATCAACTCTAATTTCCTTACCCTTCTCGTTCTTCAACTTAAGGCAATCCCTTCGAAGATGCTCCCTCTTGCCATAACTCCAACAAACAACACCACCAGTCCTAGACTGATTTCGTCTATTTGAGTTCATACTACTTTGTTAACACGTGTACCAGTTCTTCCTCCATTTTCACCTACTAAAGCAGCAGATACATGCTTGCCAGATTCTCTTCTACGGATGTCTTTACTCAGAATTAAATCTCAAATACCATCAAACGTGAAACTTGTTGATCTAGAGGAATTACTAACAGCAGTAACAGTAGTATTCCAAGTATTAGGTAATGAGGATAATAGAATCAAAGCACGTACCTCATCTTCAAAGTCAATATCAACTAAACTCAATTGACTAACTATCACATTGAATTTATTAATATGATCAGCAACTGACGCACCTTCGCTCATATTCAAATTAAACAGACGTCGCATCAAATATACCTTGTTGATTGCAGAGGGCTTCTCGTACATGTTCAACAAGGCTTTCATCAAACCCACAGTGGTCTTCTCATTCACGATGTTAAACGCGCCATTACGAGCCAACGTCAGCCGAATAACACCCAAAACTTGTCTATCCAGCAATTCCCAATTAGCTTGCTTCATTGTCTTTGGTTTCTCCCCAAACAAGGGCAAGTGCAATTTCATTTGATATAGATGATTCTCAATCTGCATCTTCCAGAAAACCAAAATCCTTCCCATCATATCTATCGATTCTCACTTTTCCTTCTTCTATCGCCATCGATTCGCTTCAACTCAGCCAAGTCTAGCTCTGATACCAATTGTTCCGGAAGCCAAGCGATCGAACAATAAAATTGACAGAATAAGAAAATAAATCGGACACCAGATTTGCGTGGTTCGGTCATAGTGACCTACGTTCACCGGGAGAGCAGCGCGAAATTCTACTATAGATCAAGCGATACAACGGAGATTACAACCACACTCGAGTCACTCAAACACTCTAAGTGTTTCCCAAGCCCCAATTATACCCAATAACTCACGCAGTGTTTAGCCCCAAAATTCCTCACGAAATAATCTTTCAATCTCACAAAAGAATTGTATACTAATCTTAACACAAGATTTAATCGCTACGAACACTTGAGCTCTTGGTGTAATTCCACGGATAAAATCACGAACTCACAACCAAGCACTCGCTTGCGGAGCGGCGCTTCAAGAAGTCTTCACTTCACTTATTTATCAACAACAGCCACCAAGACTTCGGCACGTCAAGTCTACGTGAAGAAGCATCCCCTGACTTTAATTATGTGCATATATATATTAGTCAATATATGCTGTCCTTTGCCAAGTCCCACGCTAAAAGTTGGACTTTTGTTATTTCCTTTATTGACACATGCCGAGCTAGAGAAGGAAACTAGTCCACTTTCCTATTTTGTTGACCAACCTTTATACGAAATTGATTTCCGTAATCTACTGGAAATTTTGTTGGACTCAACAAATCAACAACTTGAAATCCAGATATCCACTTTCCTTTTTTGAAGTCTATTTTTCACGATCAGAACTCCAACATGGCTTTGCACTCCAAAATTGAACATGAAATATAGATTTTCACGGTGGACATCCATAAATATTCAACTTCCAGATTTTTCTTTAATTTGTTTTGGGTCGGGTTTCGTCTATCGAGCTCAAACTCGAGACAAATTTTCAACAATTACAATATAGACATCACTTGTTGGATTATTTCACAAGTGTAATAAACTGTTAACTTTTTATTATTTCTATTTTGGCGAAAGGACATGCCTCTTGACCATTTATATTTGAGTTTTGTGTTTTGAAGAGACTATCATTGTCTGTTGATTCCCTTTTATTCCTTTCATTCTCTTTGTTGTTTATTTATTGGCTATCAAATAAGTCCCAACTGGTGCGCGGAAGTTGATTATGAGCTTGAAATATGTCTTTACACTGTCTATATATTCTGATAAGTTAATTAACTTTGTCATTGTAAGTGAATTAATCATGCTTGACATTAATTATAGACAAACATGGCAATTGAATATATCTTTGTTGACTAAAATCACACATAAGGTATATATATTTTGGCCGGATACACGGGGTATATATATCAATAAATGAAATATAATCAGTTTTTTAACATAATCGATGGCACAAGAAAACTTTGTATTACAATTAGAAATATTACATTCAAAACACATGCAGAGTGCTGACTCGGGAACCTTGGACTCATACTTCAAGGGGGAGCTGAGCTGCCAATGTTGAAGAAGGAAAATTTGGCTTCTACCAAGTCCCACCTTAAGTCATCGTTTGTCGTTACATGGAGACGTGTTTGACAATTAAATAGCGGTGGCTTCTACCAAGTCCACCATATATATATTCTGATAAGTTAATTAACTTTGTCATTGTAAGTAAATTAATCATGCTTATCATTAATTATAGAGAAACATGGCAATTGAATATATCTTTGTCGACTAAAATCACACATATGGTATATATATTTTTGCCAGATACACGGGGTATATATAACAATAAATGAAATATAATCAGTTTTTTAACATAATCGATGGCAAAAGAAAACTTTGCATTACAATTAGAAATATTACATTCAAAACACATGCAGAGTGCTGACTCGGGAACCTTGGACTCATACTTCAAGGGGGAGCTGAGCTGCCAATGTTGAAGAAGGAAAATTTGGCTTCTACCAAGTCCCACCATAAGTCATCGTTTGTCGTTACATGGAGACGTGTTTGACAATTAAATAGCGGTGGCTTCTACCAAGTCCACCATATACATATATATATATATATATATATATTCTGATAAGTTAATTAACTTTGTCATTGTAAGTAAATTAATCATGCTTATCATTAATTATAGAGAAACATGGCAATTGAATATATCTTTGTCGACTAAAATCACACATATGGTATATATATTTTGGCCAGATACATGGGATATATATATATATATATATATATATATATATCAATAAATGAAATATAATCAGTTTTCTAACATAATCGATGGCAGAAGAAAACTTTGTATTACAATTAGAAATATTACATTCAAAACACGTGCAGAGTGCTGACTCGGGAACCTTGGACTCATACTTCAAGGGGGAGCTGAGCTGCCAATGTTGAAGAAGGAAAATTTGGCTTCTACCAAGTCCCACCATAAGTCATCGTTACATGGAGACGTGTTTGATAATTAAATAGCGGTGGCTTCTACCAAGTCCACCATATATATATTCTGATAAGTTAATTAACTTTGTCATTGTAAGTAAATTAATCATGCTTATCATTAATTATAGAGAAACATGGCAATTGAATATATCTTTGTCGACTAAAATCACACATATGGTATATATATTTTGGCCAGATACACGGGGTATATATATCAATAAATGAAATATAATCAGTTTTTTAACATAATTGATGGCAGAATAAAACTTTGTATTACAATTAGAAATATTACATTCAAAACACGTGCAGAGTGCAGACTCGGGAACCTTGGACTCAAACTTCAAGGGGGAGCTGCCAATGTTGAAGAAGGAAAATTTGGCTTCTGCCAAGTCCCATCATAAGTCACCGTTTGTCTTTACATGGAGACGTGTTTGACAATTAAATAGCGGTGGCGCGCATCAAATGGTTTTCATCAGCCTCTTCTTTTCTAGCAATAGCAAACTGGAGTAGCAGACTGCGGACCACGAATCGGGAGAAGATGATCCTAGCGATGCTGACACTGTTATCTCATATGGCCTTCGTTGTTCTTTTGTTTGTTTTCGCAGCTGCAGCAGAATCATCTCCTCAGAGTCTGGCCTGGCCAGGCTGTCCAAATACATGTGGCAATCTCACTGGCATTCCATATCCTTTCGGAATCGGACACAATTGCTTCTTGGATCCCCTGTACGAGATCGATTGCCAAAGAGTCCACGGCATCTCTACTCCGGTACTTAAGAACTTGAGTGTGGTGGTGTTAGATATCTCTCTACCGGGTAATACAAATGCTCCAGGTCTCATTACGATCAGGCAGCCGATATCGTACTCCCATCCTAATTGTACACAACAAAACGACACCCCAGTGAACTTAAGGGCCAGTAACAGCGTTTTCAAGTATTCCCAGATTCAAAACTATTTTGTTGCCGGAGGTTGTGATAGCCTTGCCTTGATGGCTGGCTTTGATACCCCATGGGCGGTCGTAGGATGCAAGTCCTCCTGCCGCAAGAATGGGACTCTCGGATTCGACCAGTGCTCTAGTGGCAGTGGTTGCTGTATGACTTCAATCCCCGATGGAATCGGCGAATACAATGTGGAATTCAAAACTCTCGATGGTGAAACCATAGCACCAGGGGATGAAGAATGCAGGTATGCCTTCTTGGTTGAGAGAACATCTTGGTATCAAGCTAATTTGCACAGTTTACCGCCAGACGTTCCGGTGGTGCTTGAATGGGCGATCGCTAATTATAAGTATGAGATGTATGACAACTCTGCCTCCTGCATGACGTACGAGACGGCTGGGGTTTCTAGTCTAACATATTGCTCTTGCAATCAAGGTTAGAACATCCAATTTTATTTTGTATCTTTCCTTATTCATGGATGTAGGACAAAGGTGAGATTAGAAGATATAGCTGAAACAATTATAAAGAAGATGGATGCTCCCAAACTGGTAAAACAGGAGAATCCAAAGAGAACTTGACTGCTGAATATTCAATCTGATATCATATATATTGAAACAGCTTCTTCTTCATTTTTAATTCTTTCTTTTATCTCATTCATCGTTTAATATCGATCAGATATCAATGAGTGCAAAGAATATCCAAACCTCAACTGCAAAGGGAAGTGTGTGAATCGACCAGGATCATATGACTGCGTAGACAATAAGATCATCGCTATGATAGGTACGTTACTCCCCGCTCCTTTTTTGCCGTGATCACAGAATGTGACCGTCTATATAATACACCAATTTCATTTGCATGAAGTTAAAAAAAAAAAAACTACCATTTCTGCTCAATGTAAATGTACTTTCGTAATTAGTGCACTCAACAATGCTTGTAACTTAAATCAAAGAGTGCAGAAAAACTCTCAGAAAAATATGTATTCTGTTCCTAAAGCAATTGTGGTCTGACTTTCTTTTACACAGGTATGGGCACGAGTATCGGAGCCATACTGTTACTTTTGCTATCTTGGTTGTTGTATAAATTCTTCAAAAGAAGACATGAGACAAAGCTCAAGCAAAAATTCTTCAAACGTAATGGGGGACTTCTGTTGCAACAACGCCTATCTTCTATTGAAGACAATCACATGAAGAAAGGCAAGTTGTTTGCCTCCACGGAGTTAGATATGGCTACAGACCACTTTAACGAGAATCGAATACTGGGTCAAGGTGGTCAAGGAACTGTTTATAAAGGAATGTTGATAGATGGAACAATTATTGCGGTCAAGAAATCAAAAGTTGTTGTTGCAGGACAAGTCGAACAATTCGTCAACGAAGTCGTTATTCTCTCTGAAATTAATCACAGAAATGTTGTCAAGATATTAGGATTTTGTCTGGAGAGTGAAGTCCCTCTTTTGGTATATGAATTTATCCCCAATGGAACTCTCTACCAATATCTTCATGATCCAGACAAAGAATTTCCTATCTCGTGGGAGACGCGGTTAAGAATTGCCAATGAAGTTGCTGGGGCTCTTTCGTATTTGCACTTTGCTGCAGCCATACCGATTTATCATCGGGATATCAAGTCGTCAAATATACTTTTGGACGAAAAACATCAAGCCAAAGTGGCAGATTTTGGAGCTTCTAGATCAATTACCATAGACCAAACTCACTTGACCACAACAGTGCAAGGAACCTTTGGATACTTGGACCCGGAGTACTTCCAAACAAGTCAATTCACGGACAAAAGTGATGTGTATAGTTTTGGGGTTGTCCTTGTCGAGCTACTAACCGGAGAAAAGCCAATTTCTCAACTAAGGGCAGAAGAGGGCAGAAATCTTGCCTCATACTTCATCATTTCAATGGAGGAGGATCGCTTGTTCGATGTTCTTGATAAGGAGGTATTAGATCATGGCAAGAAAGAAGAAATTATTGCGGTCTCTTATTTGGCGAAAAGATGCTTAAGCCTCAATGGGAGGTACAGGCCTACAATGAAGGAAGTGGCGACGGAATTAGAGCGAGTACAATCACTACGAAATCCCACGGTTGTCCAGAAAAATGATGAAGAGATCAATTGCATTAGAACTGGATCTATTCGTGCTTCAGGTGCGATCCCTGCATTGATGCAACTGGAAGCAGAAGTGGAGCTGACTTCAATGGAGGAGGACCAGTCACTCCTATTGTCGAGATGAAGATGCATTTTGGTTGTCTCCGTCCAATTTTCTGTGATATGAGAAATTGCAACCTCTTTATTTGCCTTTATACGTGTGGAGGAGGATCAGCCACTCCTATTGCTGAGATGAAGATACATTTGGTTGTCTCTGTCCAACTATCTGTGATATGAGACATCGCAATCTCTTTATGTGCCTTTACACGTCAGTTGCAGAATAATGTTGATAACCCTAAGAAGTGCTTAGAAAAATTCACGCTCCCTGTTGATATACTCTTTGTATGTCAAGTATCATTGAAGACTGTAGCGTCTCTTTTTGAGTTCTTGTTAGTCTGCTTTAGCTTTTCACAGGGGTTTACTATTGGGGATATTTCATCAGTTTTAGCCAACTACCTGTCTTTTGTTGCGCATACAGGAGATGAAAAAGCAACTTTCCGATTTCCGATCTTTTTGATTTCATGTTATGATATACTTATCGAAGTGCCTGAACGCTTCAGAGAGTTGCTTTGGCCCATTAAAGTCCCTTGGATAAAAGTTATAACGAGTGGCAAAATTGTAAAATATCTCTTTGAGTAATTTTTTTTTCAACTTGTACAAACAACTTTACCGAAAAAAATCCAATCTTGAAACCCTTTCCACACATATGCGTTTGCACTTTCTTTATATTGTATCGATAATTACTTTCCATTGATTAATAATCCAAGTCTTTTGCAATAAGGCGGTTTTACAAAAGAATATTTTTAATGTCAGTTTTATATAAACGCAAAGTGATGCAGTTGCGGGGGCGGGGAAATGCATTTTGAGTGATAAGGGGATAGAATATGTTTTGAGGATAGATTGCAATCAGAACCAAAGCATACAGGACAAGCCACCAACCAAGGATCAAGATTGGGATTTCAGGAAGTTCACCACTAAGGCTTACGGAACAAACCACCCACCAATGATTCAAGACTTCGACAAAGGAGAAACTCATCACCAAGGCCTACAGATAATCACTGGCCGAGGATATAATTTTTCTTGGCTCACCACCACAGAAGAATCCACCTTCTAAGGATATAGAAATTGGGGATAGATATTTGATCACATAGAGAAAAATCACATTTATTTTCAATATTCAGAATCTTCTATCTTACATTTGAGATTTCACCTCTCTTTATAGAGGAACTAATACATAGGAATTAAAACAAACATTAAAGACATGTGAACTGCCTAAGTAATTAAAGTAATAGGAACTAGAAAACACAATAAAGTCCTATAAAATAGAAAATGCATTAAAACACCTAGAAACCAGAAATGCATTTAAAGACATGGAAGCTTGACTATCTCAAATTCGTGCACCATCCATGGAAGCCGAATAGTCATCGTAGGAGATCTCCAAACAACGATAGAAATCGATGAGAACAACCTCTAGTCATTAGGTAGTCGATAGGAAGTCTCCAAATAGACAATAAACTTGTATATCGATATTTTAGTAACCAATCGGCAATCATAAAATCGACAACTTATCTACTGAATCGACAACTCTCTTGCATAATTGACATCTTCAACTTGAATCGATTGACAAAACCCGATGCTCTCGCATCACAAAGTGTGTGCATTACATATAAATCGATGAGCATATGAGATTTGTTTATATGGCTCTTACGAAAAAATACATTAATTAATTTGATTATTACAAAATTTGTGCTTCATACTACTTCAACTAATTTCTTTCGCATACTTGTTGTATTTTTCCACTGCCAAACTCAATCCTATCGGTCTTGTAATATGTATTATGTTATGCTTATTAACAGATAAGTGTCTTTCAAATTTCTGATCCCCGCTGGTATAAGATCGAATTGGTTTCCTACATTCTTTTGCATGGGGTTAAATTTTGTAGACGCCAATTAGATATTAATTATATTTTATGGGCTCATTCATGATTTATCTTACTTTATATTGGGTCATGAACTATATAAATAAGTTTGAGAGACATATTGTATTTTTGCCCTGCATTGCAATAGATTGATCCTAATCCATATTACATTCAACATGGAAAAATTGTATTCAACATAATTTTTTCAAAAATTCTGGACTGTTTCATATTAGGTCTCAACATTATTTAAGTGCAAAATGTCCGCACCTTGCATTACAACGGATCTATTGTTATCATACTAGCTCGTCATGGGCAGATTGTGTTCGATAAAAGTTCGTTTTTCAAAAATTTTAAACTGTAATTCCATATTAGATCCCCGAAACAAATATGTATGCATTTTTTTTAAGTGCAAAATGTAACAAGAATGAAAAAAGGTAGATTGCAGGAAAACGCAACTTCCCTCAAAAAGGCATGTCTAGATTTTACTATGTTGAAAAAAAAAGATCAAAACGTGTCGAAAGATCAGACCATAACCGATCCCTCGGTGGGTCAATGATTCGTCACGTGTCGGCTCGACAAAAGCTACATTGAAACCTCTAATTTACATGTCAATTTAACTATCTGTCTGGTTATCCTGTCGTATATGAATGCAAGTGTTAGGTCCTTTCTTTCTCGGCACCTTTCCTCAAATAGGTTTTGAAGTGCCTAGGACTGTTCTAAGCTGGCTTGACTATGCCTTATAGTAGTACAAGTCTTCAGCATTAATCTATCGAGTACCGGTCTTTGAAAGATGCTGACCATTGGTACTCCAATCGGGTCTCCGTCAATCTATGTCAAAACGTAAAACTTTCCCTTAACTCCAAAGGAACAATCTTGTACCCCGAGGACTACTAATCACCCGTAAAATGTATCACAACTTAGGCCAAAGTATATGATGTAAGGCATGATGTCAAGCTCCCAAGTTAAATGTATCACATTAAAGCATGGATTTTAAAAAAATCTTGGTAGGAAAAGAGAAGTGGCTTGTCAATTGAGGAGAAATAGAGATTTAAGAAGCTGATTTTTGTTCTCAACATCTGGTTCTGAGCATTCGTGTATTTGAAAATATTTTCGTTTTGAACATTTGATTCTAAACCTTGGTAAGTCTAAAAATACTTTGAACCAACTAAAATTATAAATGAAAGAGATCAAAAGTAAGAAAAGCAAATATGACTTTCGGAACATATCGCCCTATTTTGTCAATAGATTGGCGGCAAAATAAGCATCGTCATTCTACACCACTAACGTGCACATCAAAATCTATCAACTTAATTCTAACGCCTTAGACTCCTGGCGGTTCGGTCGCGGAAATTCGTCCTAAATAATATTAACAAACATGGGAATTTTTCATATGCCACATCAAACCCTAAACCGCAAAACCCGAAACCCTAAACCCTAAACTCCAACCCAAAACTCTAAACTCTAAACCCTATACCTTAAATCCCAAAACTCGAATCCCTAAAACCCATAACCCAAAACCCAAACCCGAAATCCTAAAACCAAAACCCTAAACTCTAAATCCCAAACCCTAAACCCTAAACCCTATACTTTAATTTCCTCGACCGCCATCCAGTATTTGCTTTGTCTATAAGGAGTAATTTTCTTTATGATTGTATTAAAATCATTCGATTCTATATCGTACTATATTCAGATTCTATTTCCAGTCTAATTTTATCCAAACATGAATTATTAAGTCTTCACTAACATTTTTATAATAAAATGAAAAAAAATTGGGAGTAGAAATTTTTAGGATCATACTAAACGCATTTCTGTACAGCTACCAAACACATTCTTCTGCTCAAAAACTTGTCTATGAAATAGAATAGAAAAAACTATTTATAAACAGAAATTATTTCCGCGAACAGAAACATTACAAAACAAACCTTAACTTTCTGGTTCCGATCTTTTTGATTGCACATTATGTTATACTTATTGAGGCGTTGGAACGCTTCACAAAACTGCTTTGGCCCTTTAAAGTCCATCAAGTAAAATTTATAACAAGTGGTAAAATTTTATTAGATCTCTTCGAGTGAAATTTTCTTCCAATTTGTATACACAACCTTACCCAAAATAATTCCAATCTTGAAATTTTGTTCCTTTTCCACATATACGTGTTTGAATTGCGCAATTTCTTTATATCAATAATTACTTTCCATTGATTAATAATCCAAATCTCAATAAGGAGGTTTTACAAAAACTATTTTAAATGTGGATTATTATATAAACGAATGGGTGCACTTTTACTGGTCTATAACAATCAATGAGCATATGAGATTTGTTTATACGGCTCTCACAAAATTATACATTAATTTGATTATTAGAACAATTGTACTTCATACTAGTGCAACTGGTTTCTTTCGTATACTTCTTGTATTTTGCCACTCCCAAACTCAATTCTATCCGTCTTGTAATATGTATTATGTTATGCTTATTAATAGACAAGTTTATTACGAGTTTTTTTTATCCCCACTGATATAAGATCGAATTGGTTTCCTAAATTCTTTTGCTTGGGATTAAATTTTATAGATGCCAATCAGATATCAGTTATATTTAATGGGTTCATAGAAAAGGCAAAGTGTGTGTGTCTATATATATTAATGGGCTCATTCATGATTTATCTTACTTCATATTGGGTCATGAACTATATACAAGTCCAAGAGACATAATATTGTATTTGTACCTTGCATTCAGTAGATCAATCCTGATCCATATTAGATTCATCATGGATAGACTGTATTCAAGATAATTGGGAAAATTGTCAAAAAAGTTCTAAACCTATTATATAACGGCCAATTCAGTTTTAAACCTTTTAAGTTTGTCAATTCAGTCCTAAATCTTTTTAATTCTTGTCAATTGAGTCCTTTCGGTCAATTTTGGCTGGCCGGCGCTAACGTGGCCGTCGGCTGTCCAGCCAATGTTGACGTGGCAATTTTTAAATATTTTTCTAATTTTTTAATCTTTTTTTCAATTTTTTAATCTTTTTTTTTTCTAATTTCTTTCCTCTGGCCAGTCCGACAGCAAGCCAGAGGGGAGGGCCGGCGAGGTAGACCTCGCTGGCCTTTGGCAAAGCTTGCCCCGCCGGCCACCGGCAAGGGCGAGCCTTGCCAGCTCCTAGTTGGGCGAGGCGACCTCGCCCAGCAATGGCGAGGCTCGACCTCGCAGTCGCGACCCAAGCCACGACAAGGTCGGCCTTGCCTTTGCTCTAGTGAGGCTCGACCTTACCATCGCGACCCAGGCGACGGTGAGGTCGATCCTCGCTCAGATCTAGCGAGGTCGACCTCGCCGTCATAACCCAGGTGATGGCGAGGTCGGCCTCGCCATTGTTGGGTGAGGTCGACTCGCTGGTGGCCAGCGGAGCGAGCTTCGCAAGAGGCCGGTGAGGTTAACCTCGCCGATGCTCCCCTCTGGCCGGCCGCCGGTCGTCGGATCAGCTAGAGGGAAGAAATTAGAAAAAAAAAAGATTAAAAAATTGGAAAAAAGATTAAAAATTAGAAAAAAATATTTAAAAATTGCCACGTCAGGGTTGTCAGTGAAATAGCTAGCAAGGGTCACCTAGAGGGGGGGTGAATAGGTGATTTTAAATAATTTTTGATAATTTAAGCGGAAATGTATGAACACAGTTGAGTCTGAATAAAATTTAGATTCAAAACAGTTTATATAGATCTTGATGTGCAATATGTAAAGTAAGATAAATGATAGAAAAAATACACATAAATTTATAGTGGTTCGGCTTATAGCAAGCCTACGTCCACTCTTTCATGCTGACAGCCTACTGGCTGGATTTCACTATGTAATCAAGAGGAATTACAGATTATGAATGACAGCACTCTTATGTATGATATGACTCTCTATCTTACACAATTACTCTTACAAAGTATCCCTCAAGATCTTAATGTTTGGCTCAAGAAAAACAAGAGAAATGATCGGAGTATGCTCAGACTTTGGACTTGTTGATTCTTGATTCTGTACTTTCTTCTGCTGCTCGTTGATCTCCTTACATACTCTTCCACTTTCAAACTAACTGTTAGACAACTTTCAAAGGATCATCTTCCAATCTTCACCTTGGACAGATTTGTATAAAAGGATTGAGTAGCCGTTAAATGACAGATTCTAAATCCCGTTGATTCTGATCGCACATACAATCAGAATCTTGATTTTCATAAGTAGAGCTTTATCCGTTGTAATGCATACTTGTCGTAATGTTTGATTGTCAATTAATTAGACTAAGATTGAGACAATCAAAACTTTCCTTCTGTGAAATCTATACTAGATCACTAGCTATTATGTTTCGTTCTAAATGAGTTTTGCTTCTGCGTCTGCGTCTGCATAACTTCTGCATCCGTTTCTATATCTGCGTCTGCATAACTTCTGCTTCTGTTTCAGAACTTAGATTAGTGTGGGTTTCGGTAAATTCTGAACTTCTCATTTTGAACTTTCTCGTTTTGAGTCTAAACTTCTTATTTCGACGGCTTGTAAAGTCTGAAAAACTTTATTCTGAGCTTCCAGAATATATATACCTGGAATAAAATAGTTCAGAATAAGTATCATATTTATAATAACATGGAAAGTTTTGTCAACTTCAAAATCATTAAGAGTTTTCCTCAACAATCTCCCCCTTTTTTTATGGTGACAAAACTTCCTTGCAAATTGAATCAATTTGAAATTAATTTGAAATAAATAATCATATTAAGCACATGAGGCACTGATTGAGATTAAAAGAGCAAACTCTATAGAGATCTGTGTTTTTTTCTTCCTTTGTATATAACCTGCATATGATCTGCGTATTTAATGTTAGTATGGCAATTTATCTCCATATAATTTCTCCTCCTTTTTGTCATCAACAAAAAATAATAATAGATAGAATAAAGCATTGATATAAACCATTCAAACAGTTTAACAAAAGGAATTGTTAGAATATTATAGGACCAATTTTGAAAGAGATGGTATTTTAAAAAAAAACTAAAAAGCAAGCTATTTCTTGGATGAGATTCGAACAAGTTGAAAATTTTCCAAGATGGAGACAGCTTCCTCAATCTTCGAAGAACATTAACCCATAGCTTTCTCCATGTTTGTTGAGTACAGAGCAATAGCTTTCTCAAGTTCTGCTTTGTCTTTTGCTACCTGAAGACGTTGAGTCTGATTGTTTTCCTCAATAATTTTCTGTAGATTCTTCACGTCTTGTTCAAGTGCAGCTTGTTTGTCTTTGATTTCAAGCAGAAGGGTTAGAATGGAATGATTTTCTGAGGTCTGTTCCTAGACATTGGCTTTTTTAGTTTGATCGAACCCAGTGTCTGCTTCTGTTGGAATCTCCCCCTGAAAAGGTGCATGGTCTGCAGAAGCATGTTCTTCAGTGTTAAAGGAAGACCGACTTACATTTGTCCTCAGTGGAGCAATGTATTGTTCCATCTGAAGCAGATTAGAGTCTTCAGTTGTTGGTTCTGAAGCTCTTATAACAGGTGCTTGGGGTTGAATTTGTGCAATAGATACTGGTTCTGAAACTTTGGCAGTGGGTATTGGTTTTGAAACATGTGCAGCAGATGCTAAGATATTATCCGGACCAACATCATGTCCTGTTTCAAGGTGTTCAGACTCTTCATCCTCATCTCTTAGAAGAAGTTACTCTTCTTACGATACACCTTCAAAGGAGTTGAAGAAGCACTTTGCTTGCTTGCTCTTGCTGATCCCGCTCTCTTTCTTGCTTCTCTCTCAGTTTCTTCTATCCTATCCACAGTTTTTGCTTCTGACTGCTAAATAGACTTTCCTTTTTCTACACTTTCTTTGTGAGTCTGAAATAGACATTCAGACTGAGAATATTTGAGTCTGAAAAATTCCTATCTAACAAATACTTCAAGAAAGTGGATAAGTTTATTTCTAATATACTCAAATGAAGACTTATCAAAAGGTTTTGTGAATATGCCAGCTAATTGATTCTTAGAATCAATGAATTGAATATTCACATCACCATTTTGAATATAATCTTGAATGAAGTGATGCTTGATTTCAATATGCTTAGCACGTGAATGAAGAATTGGGTTCTTGATCAGATTGATAGCACTTGTGTCATCACATTTGATTGCAGTACTTGATTCTTCAATATCAAAATCTCTCAATTGCTGTTTCATCCATAAGATTTGTGCACAGCAATTTCCCAATGCCACATATTCTGCTTCTGTTGTTGAAAGTACAACTGTGTTTTGCTTCTTTGAGTACCAGGACACTAACATATTTCCTAGTAGTTGACATGTTCCTGAAGTACTTTTCCTGTCCATTTTGTAACCAGCTAAATCCGTATCAGAATAACTAGTTAGAGTGAATTCTAATCCTTTAGAATACCAAAGACCTAGTATCGGATGAGTTCTAATGTATTTGATTATCCTCTTTACTGCAGAAAGATGTGATTCCTTTGGGTCTGATTGAAATCTTGTGAATATACAGACACTGAATAATATGTCAGGTCGAGATGCAGTGAGATATAATAATGCCTATCATGCTTCTATATACCTTATGGTTAACCTTTTTACCATGTTCATCATTGTCCAGTTTGGATGTATGGGACATTGGAGTGTCTATTTTCTTGCTATTCTGAAATCCAAATTTCTTTACAATCTCCTTTGCATATTTCTCTTGGCAAATGAATGTACCACCTTTCATTTGTTTCACTTGTAGGCCGAGAAAGAATGACAATTCGCTCATCATACTCATCTCGAATTCATTCTGCATATCCTTAGAAAATTCTTTGCAAAGTAGTTTGTTAAAGGATCCAAAAATGATATCATCAACATAAATTTGAACAAGTAAAAAATCCTTACCTTTTCTCTTAATGAATAACGTTTTATCAACCTTACCTTTAGTAAAATCATTTTACAGAAAAAATTTACTTAACCTCTCATACTAAGCACGAGGTGCTTGTTTTAGACCATAAAGAGCATTTTTAAGTTTATAGACATAATCAGTCTTTCTTGTTTCTTCAAAATCAGGTGGTTGTTCCACATATACTTCTTCTTTGATGTAACCATTTAGAAATACACTTTTCACATCCATCTAAAATAATTTAAAGTCATGGAAATAAGCATAAGCTAATAGTAGCCTAATGGCTTCTAACCTGGCAACTTGTGTATAGGTTTCATCATAATCTATACCTTCTTATTGAGAATAGCCTTTTGCTATCAGTATTGCTTTGTTTCTTGTGACTTTCCCTTTGTCATCCAGTTTGTTTCTAAATATCCATTTTATTCCAATTACTGGATGATTTTTGGGTCTTGGCACAAGTTCTCATACTTTATTGATTCTGAACTACTGAAGTTCTTCCTGCATAGCTTCGATCCAACTTTTCATCTGATAATACTTCTCCAACTTCTTTTGGTTCTATTTTTGATATCAACGCCAAGTTGCTAATGTTCTCTTTGTGTTTAGATCTAGTCCTGATGCTATCTTCTATTTCTCCAATAATAAGGTTCTTTGGATGACTGGATTTATTTTTCCAATTTCTATCAAATATTTGCTTTTGAATATCATTAGACTCTGAAGGTTCTGATTGAGTCTGGATTGTATCTTCTTTTCCTTCTTATACAGATTCAATGATCTTTGGAAATTCTTGTTGATCTTCGGATAACTCTTGAATATTGGAAGATGACTCAGATTCATCTTTGTGAGTTTGAATATTTTCATCAAACCTTACATTCATTATTTTTTCCACGGTCTGAGAGTTCTTATTAAAGACTCTGTATGCTTTACTTGTAGTAGAATATCCAAGGAAAAATCCTTCATCTGCTTTCTCATCAAACTTACCAGAGCGGTCATTTGGATTTTTGAGTATAAGGCATTTACAACCAAACACACAAAAATATGAAATATTGGGCTTTCTACCTTTGTAAAGTTCATAGGGGTTTTCTCAAGAATAGGTCTAAGAAAAACTCTGTTGATGATATAACGTGCTGTAAAAACTGCATATGCCCTAAAATGAAAAGGAATCTTGCTTTCAATCAATAGAGTTCTTGTCATTTCTTACAAAGAACGATTTTTCCTCTCCACAACACCATTTTGCTCTGGTGTATAAGGAGTAGAAAAATTGTATTGAAAGCCATTTTCCTCACAGAAATATGAAAAATTTTGATTTTCAAATTCCACCCCATAATCAGTTTTAATGCAGGAAATGATATAGCCCTTTTTATTATAAAATCTTTTTGCAAGTTTTGAAAAATATGAAAATGCTTCATTTTTATGAGCAATGAAGAATATCCAAGTAAATCTAGTAAAATCATCAACAATAACTAAACAATATTTCTTACCACCAATACTTTGTATTCTGGTTGGTCTAAATAGATCCATATGAAAAAGTTGCAAAGCATGATTAGTGGAAACATGATGTATAGACTTAAAAGAGCTTCTTACTTGTTTTCCTAGAATGCTGGCATTGCATAACTCCGTTTTCTTGTATTTCAAATCTGGCAGGTCTCGAATCAATTTCTTGTTTGAGATTTTTGAGATTTGTTTCATGTTGATATGCTCCAATCTTCTGTGCCATAGATCTTCATCTTCTTTGATTGAAATCAAATAATGAGTAGAGATTGGATTAACATCTAGAAGATAAATATTGCCATGTCTTCTTCCTGTGAATCTTGAAACTTGATTCTAAAATCTGTATCATATAATTGGCTTATATTTATCAGGTTGTCGTTGAATCCCTTTACCAATGACACATCATTGATTGTGAGTCCTCCAATTTCAACCGTTCCTTTGCCAACTATTTTTCCTTTATTATTCCCTCTAAAGGAAACTTTTTCCACCATTTAAGCTTTGTAGTTCAATAAATATGCTTGGATCTCTTGTTATGTGTCTAGAATATCCACTGTCTAGGTACCACATTCTTTTTCTCTTTGTGGTAACCTGCAAAAATTACAACATCTCAAGTTTTCTTTGGTACCCAAATTTATTTGGGTCCTTGAGCATTAGTATAGGCTATCTTAACAAAGTCTCTTCAAATAGGTCTCCAGACCTTAGGACATTTATTCTCAAAATATCGTGGATCTCCACATTTTGAGTACTTGAGTGCACTTCGGCCAACAGGTTTGATAAAATTTCTTTTGAAATGATTTTTATAAACTTGTGGAGGAGGTCTTTATCTTAATCTCTCCTTGAGTTTTAGAAAATCAATTAAGCTATCACTTTCTTTCACAAATCCAAGACCAGATTTGTTGTAGTAAAGAATTTGTATAGAAAGGATATGCTTCAAGGTTTTTGAGCCTTTTGAAAACTTGAAAGTAATTTCTGAAACTTCCTTTTTTAAAACAGCATTTTCTTCGGAAAGAAAATCTCGACTTTCTTGACCTGATGAAATTCTTTTTGAAGGAAATCGATTTTTTCTATTTGTGAAACATCCTATTGCCTCAATGATGAATTTTCCTTTTTTTAAAGAAGAGATTCTTTTAACAGCAGTCTTAAATTCAAAGCATAATTCATCAATGTAATTTGACACTTCAATAGGCATTTTAGAATGCTTTACCTCAATCTCAACTTTAGCATCAGAATCTGAATCTGAGTCTGAGTCCGACTTAGCCATCAGACAGAAGTTTGAGATATCTTTGTCACTGTCCTCACACTCTGTATCACTCTAGGTTTATGCTTTTAAGGCCTTCTTTGCTTTTTCAAATTTGGTCTTCTTTTCAGAAGTGGACAATTTGGCTTGATATATCCACGTTTCCTATAATGAAAGCAGATTACCTCCTTTGATTTTTCTATTTCATCGAGAGCCTTCTTCTTCTCAAAAGGCTTCTTCCCTTTGAGGTTTCTTCCTTTGATTTTCATCTTCTTATACTTCTTTATGAAGAGGGCCAGCTCTTCATCATCAACATCTTTATCTTTAGAATCTACATCAGAATCAATGTTAGTTTTAATGCAATTGACTTTTTACCTCTGGATTCATTCTCATCATTCCGTTGCTCAATCTCATATGATTGAAGAGTTCCAATTAACTCATTCACTAATAGAGGCATGATCTTTTGTGTCTCTCGAAGATATGTTTTGATATTATCTCACTGCTTTGACAGTCCTCTTAGTAGTTTGTTGACTTTCATCACATCTGAGATTGGTTGTCCTTGGTATACAAGACTGTTTACTATATCAGCAAACCTGTCATACATATCAGCGATTGATTCTTCGGGCTTCATTTTAAAGGCTTCATATTGACCAAGTAATAGATTGATCTGAGTTTCCTTGGCTTGATATGTTCCTTCATAAGTAGTGTAGAGAGTATCTCAGATATCCTTAACTGATTCACAAGAAGTAATTTTTTTATATTCAATAGGTGCTAAGGCACAATAAAAAGAATAAATTGCTTTAGAATTTAAGACTTCTCTTTTTGATATCTTAGTTTGAGATAATGGAGGATCTGCTGGTATGCTTCCATCTGTCTTTTCTTTTGAATCAAAAGATTTTGATTTGACTCCTCTGATGATGACATCTCATTATATGTGATCAATTGACTTTATGAATGCTTTCATCTTATTCTTCCAGACACTATATTCATTGCCATCGAAATATGGTGGTCTTTTGTTGTTTTGTCCTTCAATGAGACCTGGAGCACTCAAGCTAGCCATATAAATCGTTAGCTCAAAAGTAAAACATTTCAATAAACAAGCAACCTGCTCTGATACCAATTGAAATAGCTAGCAAGGATCACCTAGAGGGGAGTGAATAGGTGATCTTAAATAATTTTTAATAATTTAAGCGAAAATGAATAAACACAACTGAGTCTAAATAAAATTCAAATTCAAAACAGTTTATATAGACAGTGCTCTGGATGTGCAGTATGTAAAGTAAAAGATAAGGGATAGAAAAACTACATACAAATTTATAGTGGTTCGGCTTATAGCAAGCCTACGTCCACTCTCCCACCCTGACAGCCTACGGGCTGAATTTCACTATGTAATCAAGAGGAATTACAGATTCTGAGTGATAGCATTCTTGTGTATGATAGGATTTTCTATCTCACACAATTACTCTTACAAAGTATTCCTCAAGATCTTAATGTTTGGCTTAAAAAAGACAAAAAAAAAATGATCGGAGTATGCTCAGACTTTGGACTTGTTGATTCTTGATTCTATACTTCCTTATGCTACTCATTGATCTCCTTAAATACTCCTTCACTTCCAAACTAGGCGTTGAACAGCTTTTAGAGGATCATCTTCCAATCTTCACCTTGAACAGATTTGTATAAAAAGGATTGAATAGCCGTTGGATGACAGATTCTGAATCTCTCTAATTCTGGTTGCCCATACAATCATAATCTTAGTTTCCATAAGTAGAGTTTTATCCGTTGTAATGCATACTTGTCGTAATGTTTAATTATCAATCAATTAGACTGAGAATGAGATAATCAAAACTTTCCTTCTGTGAAATACATACCAGATCACTAGCTGTTATGTTTTGTTCTAAATGAGTTTTGCCTTTGCATCTGCGCCTATGTCTGCATCTGCATAACTTCTACATCTGTTTCTGCGTCTGTGTCTACATCTGCGTCTGCATAACTTCTACTTCTATTTCAGAACTTAGATTAGTGTGGGTCTTCGGTAAATTTTGAACTTCTCATTTTGAACTTTCTCGTTTTGAGTTTGAACTTCTTATTTTGACAGCTTGTAAAGTCTGAAAAACTTCCTTCTAAGCTTCCATAATATATATATCTGGAATAAAATAGTTCAGAATAAGTATCAGATTTACAATAATATGAAATAGATTTGGAACAAAAACAAGAAGTAAAAAAAATCTACTTCTTTGTTCCTGGAACAAAAACAAGAAATAATTTTTTTCTGGAACTCTTCAAAAACAAGAAACAATCTGCCGGCCGCAGCCCGCCCACTACCGCCTATCGCGATCCTTCGCCGCCACCTACCAGCCGACTTCTACCGCCGCCCGTCGGCCGCCTCCTACCTGTCGACTGCCGTCCACGATTGGCCACCTCTTGTGGCTGACCACTATCCTCCGCCACCCGACGCTGCCACCACCCGCCACCGGTTGTTGTCCTCCGCCGCTCGACGCTACTGTCGCCCTCCACAGGCTATCGTCCTCCATCGCTGGCCGCCGTGATCCACAGCTCGAAGGCGGGAGCCACCTGGCACCGGTCGCCTCCCACCGCCGGCCACTAGACACTGACGGCCACCCACCACCAGCCGTTATCCTCTACCGTTGTCGTCCTGCTCCACCGCCCAACGTTGGCCGCCACCCAGCACCGGCAGCCCTCCTTCACCGTTTGCCCGACGCCGGCCACTCAAAGATCGACCGTCCTCTCAACTACAGCTATCGTGCTCCATTGCTCGATGCTGGCCATCCTCCGCCGTCGGTCACCTCCCATCATCGCCCCCACTGCCGGTCACCGCCACCCGATGCAGCCGTGATCCGTCGTTAGCTGCCGTGCTCCTGTGGTTTACCGGTGACTGCCGTCGCCTCACCGCCTGACGCCATGCCCCACTGCCTCCCGCTGCCGTGCTCGCCGCTGCCACCTCCCACCGCCATGCCCACCGCTCCGCTAATTACCCTCCACGGCCATCCAAAGGAGAAATTTTATGTTGTTATCAAACGAATTTCTATCTCAAAAAATAGAAAATTAGTCCTATCCGTCCTCGTAAACCTGGCCCATAATAGAAATAGATCATTCATCCGAATCTATCTTCTATTCTTTTTCTTATCAAACGAATTTCTATCTCAAAAATAGAAATATTGTGTCGTTATCAAACGTGCTTTTTTACTCAGAAACTCGTCCATATAATAGAAATAGATCAAAGTCAACGATCTTCTATTCTTTTCCGATTTCGTCCGCCAATGCGGAAATGGCGCCGGGTCATCTCCTCCTCGCTAACGTGAGAAACCACCTTGTCAAAGCGATCGTCCGCCCCAATGCTCTAGGTCATCTCCTCCCAGCCCGGCAACTTCTTTGCCGTTGTCGGATGCAACAACCTTGCTATGATGGCAGAGGCCCGCCTCCGCCGTCGTTGGGTGCGCCTCCCGCTGTGACAGAGGCGTCCTTGGGAACTCCAGCGACTGCTTTAGTGTTGGCTGCTGTAGGGCCTCGATCCCATCGGGGCTCTGGGAGTTCGATGTCAAGTTCAAACGGATCAGCGATGACAATGCTATCACCGTTGGAGAGGAGTGCAGGTTCGCGTTCCTGGCAGATAAGCAATGGTTAGGGTTTAACGAATGGAAGGATCTGAAGGTGCTAAGAGAGATGGAGTACGTGCCTTGAAGGTGCTAAGAGAGATGGAGTACGTGCCTGGAGTGCTGGAGTGGGGGCTTCCAAAAGAGATGGCGAGTGAGATCGGATTGAGTGGAAGCGATTCGTATGGTTGCGAGTATTATGGCAAACTGGAGAATGAACGGTTGCCGAAATTATACAGGTGTTATTGCAGGTCTGGTTACGTCGGGAATGCGTACCTTGCAGATTGTCAAGGCAAAGCATCTTTGATTGTTGATACATCACACATCATTGAATCTACATGTCTCTGGTGGCGCGCAATCTGACCGATGACTCCATCACCGACTTTGATTTTGCTTGGATTCGGAAGAGTTAGTCTTTCAACCGAGTGAAAATAGAAGATATGCAAATTCAAATTGTCATGTGATGATATTACATGATTTCTAAAACGATTAACTTAGTCCTTTTCGATGGTCTGGTGGAAATACTGGATGGAGGTTGCCGTGTAAAAGTTGTGCAAACAACAATCTGTGTGAATGGTGTTGACTAATGTTCTATGTCAGACTTTTGCCCCAACCAATACACATTTTCAAGAGTTGATATCTTAGTTAATTCTTAAAACAACAAGAAGGATAGATTATCAGCACAAGGTATTATTAGTCAGCCAGAGGATCGAAATAAAAGCAAAAGCCAACTAAACTTCAAGAAGAAACGGTCCTCTGTCGGCGTAAACTTTTTGTAGCAAAAATGATGTCGTCCTGTTAAGTGCTAGGCATGTCGATGAGTGATCAGAATTTCATTGTCTCCTGTGCAGATGTCGACGAATGTGAAGATCCAGCACTGAACAATTGCCCTTGGACGTGTGAGAATCGGCCAGGGTCCTATGAATGTGTGGATAACGACTGTCACTAGATGGTTGGATTTGTCGCTATCGGTATTCCATCTCATACTACAAACTTTTAAAATCCTGCTAGATGAATGAATAGCATGCGCATCATGCAGATGGATGTTCTGTGTAGCCCTTTAATAGGTGCATTGTATTTTGTCATGTAAATAGAACATAGTACTGACACTCTGCAATGGACAACAGGAGATCAAGGAAAACATGGGCTCTTTCATTGTTTACTCTTAATATAAAGAAATGTTATTCTAGAAATGTAAAAATAATAGGAAAAAGTTTTCCAAGTTGTAACTAAACAGGTTAGTACCACAAAAAAATCTCAAATTGGTACATATGTAACAAATTTACTCCAACTTAATTTATGACGACCAAAAACCTCAAACCGATACACCTATGACAAATTAGTGTTTCTAACCACCAAAAACCCTAAACTAGTATAATTGTGACAAATTTACCCTCCATTAGTTTCCATTAAATTGGATTAATACCACAAATAACCACAAATTGGTACACATGTGACAAACGGAGGGTAAAACCCCAAACTAGTACACCCGTTAATTACCACGTGTCATCCATCTTAGAAATTTCATAGTAAAATTTAATGAAAACTAATTGAGGATAAATTTGTCACGGGTGTACCAATTTGGAGTTTTTGGCGGTCAAAAAATTGGTTTTAGGCAAAATTTGTCACAAATGTACCGATTTGAGGTTTTTCGTGGCATCAACCCTAACTAAATTGAGACAGAGATGAAATTTTCGTGATTTCCGTGCATTAGTAAAAATGATAAAATAGTTGAGCACTAAAAAAAAATGATCAAAAGGAACCATTCCTGTGAATCATGAAACTTTTGACAATAATGAAATGTAGAAGGCTTTTCTATCGCGAATGCACGCCAAATTTGGGGCGAGCGACTACTTTGACTGACCAACGGTTTTTTTGCTCCAAAATAAGGCGTTGGCGTGGGCGTTGTTGCGATAGCTTTGCTTTTTCTCCTATGGAGGTTATGCAGAGTGATGAAGAGGAGGAAGAGGCAAAAGCAAAAGGAAAGATTCTTCAAGCGAAATGGTGGTATTTTACTGAAACAGCAACTTTCTTCTAGTGAAGGCAGCAATCGTGTCGGAAAAGGAAAACTGTTCAACTCCAAGGAATTAGAGAAGGCTACCAACAATTTTAGTAAGAAGAGGATACTTGGACAAGGTGGTCAAGGAACTGTCTACAAGGGAATGCTAGAGGACGGAAGAATTGTTGCCGTCTAGAAATCTTGTGGAATGGTTGCCAATGTGGGAAAGTGGAGGATTTCATTAATGAACTGGTCATCCCGTCACAGGTTAATCATCGAAATGTGGTCGAGTTATTGGGTTATTGTCTCGAGACGCAACTACCTCTTCTTGTCTATGAATTTATCCCCAACAAGACAGTCACTATCTCCATGACCCGAAAAACGAGCTCGTGCTTTCATGGGATCTGCGCTTGAGAATTGCTGCTGAAGTTGCCGGGGCTCTTTCTTACTTGCATTCTTCTGCATCAACACCGATTTACCATCGAGACATCAAGTCAACCAATATAATGTTGGACGAGAAGTACAGGGCGAAGATAGCAGACTTTGGGATTTCCAAATTTGTTGCCGTGGACCAAACCCATGTGACGACACAAGTGCGAGGAACCTTCGGGTACCTTGATCCAGAATACTTCCAATCCTGTCAGTTTACCGACAAAAGCGATGTTTACAGTTTTGGTGTTGTCCTTGCGGAGCTCTTGACCGGTCAAATGCCAATCTCCATAGTTAGGCCTGAAGAGTACAGAGGTTTGGCAACTTACTTTATACTTTCCATGGAGGATAACCATTTAGTTGATATTCTTGATTCTGATGTCTCGACGCAAGGTAAGGAAGAAGATATCATGGCCGTTGCTTACCTTGCAAAGAGATGTTTAGACCTCAAGGGGAAGAGACGACCATCAACGAAGGAAGTAGCTATCACTACAGAAAAAATAAGGTTTTAGCCACGAATTTTACCACGAAAAATTTGACAAAATTCGTTGCTAAATGAATTCGCAACAAAAAAAAAGTTTCGTCACTAATATGACGTCGCAAAATTTAGTGACGAAAAAAATTCGTGGCAAAATTCGTCGCTAATTTGCCACGAATTGTATTCGTCGCTAATTATTCGTGGCAAAATTCGTGGCTAATTTGCCACAAGCTATATTCATCGCAAAATTCGTTGCTAATTTATCTCGAAAAAACAAAAAAAAATTCTATATTTTTTATAAAAAAAAATTCGTGGCAAAATTCGTGCCTAATTTGCCACGAACTGCATCCGTCGCAAAATTAGTCACTAAGGGCGTGCATGATAACATTTCTACTCCCGGGCAAAATTTCTGGCCAGAAATTGAAAAATCAATTTCTTCTCCAGGGATGATTTTTTGATTTGAGAAAGGCGTTTGATAACAGTATGAAATTTCTATTCCCGGAATAGAAATTCGTTTGTTAAAAATAAAGTGTAAAAATTCTTTCTCCTGGGACAAAAAAATTCGTTTGAGAAAAACTATAATTTTTTTTGTCAATTTTCCACGATAGATTTGAAGAGTTATATAATTTTTGTTACAAAAAGTGGCTGAATTTCTTGGATTGGAGAATGGTGTGAGGTGTTCAAGTTTATTGTAAAGGCGGAGACAAAGAAAGATGATCCTTTCCTTTACCTCTCCTTGTATGATCATCATGAGCTGTTCCTTGTATGATCATCATGAGACAAAGAAAAATTATTTCCTTTACCACCGTAAAAATCATCATGAGTTAATTCTGTCCTAATATAACTTGCTTGCTTTGTAGTTCTTTTCGCTAGAGGAAAACCAAGCGCGATGTTCAGCGTCAACTTGCTTGTTTTTTGTCGAACATGTGGGAAAACATAGATCATTGAATCATTGGAAACCTCAAATATCATATTACAACAATGAAAATTTGAAATTCTCGAATATAACTAACAAAGTACATTATGAATATTAAAAAACAAAGTCATGGAATCTCGGCCATATGGCGATCCCTCGCCATTTTGTTGGCAATAGTTTTCCTAAACACGTTCATCTCGACTCCTTCCTCGGTCGACGTATCATCCATAGTGTCATTGTCGATGGTTCATATGGATGCTCTGGATCTCAAAAAGCTCAAAGTTCTTATCTCTTTTGTCTTCATCACGTATATAGTTATGAATAGTACAACATGCAATGACTATATCGTGCTTGCTTCTTAATTGTAAATGAAGGCATATGTCTCAAAATGAAGAAGCGATTTTTGAGTACTGCAAATGATCTCTCAATAATGTTCCTTAGTGAAGAATGTTTATGGTTGAACAATTCTCTAGCCGTTCTTGGTTGCCTATCACCACCTCTATAGTCCTTCAGATGATATCGCTCACCTTTAAAAGGAGTTAGAAATCCCGGAGCAGATGCATAACCAGAGTCTACCACGTAATATTTTCCTACAAGACAATTTATGAATTGGTCATGATATTCAACTAACATTAGCTGAATTATTTTCCTATAAGACAATTTAATCGTCAATAACATTACTTTTTTTTCATTAAACACATAAGTACCTGGCGGTGGTCGAGGAAATTGCAAGCGAGGATTTGCCATTGCTGCTGAGAGCACCCGACAATCATTAGCCGATCCTTCCCAACCAGCATATACAAATGTAAATCTCATATCAAATGAACAAATACACAGCACGTTTTGACTGGTAGTTCCTTTTCTGCCTCTAAAAGGGATTTGCTTTGATACAGGTACGGAAGCATGAACATGAGTACCATCAATAGCCCCCACGCAGCCCTGTCATTTAAAAAGTAACTATTTCATAAGTTCATCAATAAAAATAACAACAACAATGTAAAGGAATATATGAGTAGTGTCATACAAGTTTATTCTACCTTAAAGTAAGGTTCAAGCTTAGGATTTATGAGAATCTCCTCGGAACAACATCAAAAGAAGGCGGTGTGATAATCTCTTGTCCCAACTTGAGAACCGCTTTCAACACTAAATTGAAGTATTTGCTGATAGTTTGTCCTGAATGTTGGAATCTCTCACACAAAACTCTATTGGTGTTCTTGTGACAAATCATTGATAAAAATCCCAACTTGTTCATCAAATCTAATATATCGACTATCTTCCAACCAACCTCTTGCCTTCAACAAATCACACAAGTTGATAAAGACATGTCTCTGCATTCTAAATGCTTCATACACCCTATCTGAATGTCCATAAAGAATTTCTCTCATCCATTCAGGTCCTGATAATATACTGTCCCTAATAGGTTCTCTTATACGCATAGACATATCTATCGTAGCAATAAACCACCATGCTATTAATATTTCAAAATCAAGCTCAGTAAAGTCATATTCAACTGATTCAAAGCGATTCAACTGACGCCACGACTATTATTCTCACTACTTTGACCGTCTTCCACATTACCTATACAACACATGAAAGAAGAATATAAGAACAACAAACAAAGCACGAGTCTCATAATCATATAAAATTGCCCGGTAACAATGTGGTCATAATTTATAGTTTAAAGGAAACATCATTGGTCATGAAATTTAAACAAACAGCAGTTCATAACAACAATACACATTGCCATCTATTTAAAGAGACTCAATAAGACAAAGTCTCGATTCGGGGGATAAGATGAAAGCCTCCCTCCATATGGCATTCCGGCATGCATGGTTCATAGCTTTGCTATAAAGATTTGATTCATGCCAGGCATCTCTTTTAAAACGCCAATAACAACTGCTATGGAGTATGGGTCACTAGGTGATGAGCCACGTGAAGTCACAGAGCTACTTGTAAGTAGGTCCATACGAACTTCATTACATCGCGAATGGCTTCATAGGTATCACTAACTTTGCATGAGTTGCTCTTTCTTCTCTTGGCATTTGGAGTCCTATTCAAGTTATGCTTCTCACGCCTTTGGGGTAGGCTCGGGTTCATTGATTTCTTCAGCTTGTCTCACGTTGCTAAAGGCTCCAGCACTGAGAGGGCTTTCATTATAGTTGTCATAGAAACCAGCTTGCTCCAAATCAGCAAAGTCGAAGTTACCAGTGTTGTCATTGACACCTTCATTGACACCTTCATTGACACCTCCATCGATTCGCATCTTCTTTATTTCCAGCTGTAAAATCCCCGTAGCACATGTATCACCAAACACGATGCATAGTTCACGATAACGAGGAAACCCATCAACCCCTGAATTTAGCCCATTCTTTATTTTCTGTGAATAAAAAAAAAAAAATATGTTAGTACATTTATAAAAGTCACATCCACATATGAACAAACGGACCCAAGTAAAGTGATACTGAATGTGAGAATCCCATATACTTGGATCCTCCACAAGAACTGTGTTTTTGATTTCATCCCACCCAAATCCAAACTGTCCAAGTAGCTTTTGAAACTACTAAATTGCGTCTTGGGTTTATTTACCTTGTTCTTCAATTGAACAACATTGTAGTCTAGCCCTGTCTTTTTGACAAATTCGGAATGAATGTTATTCCATCCTGTTTTGTTGTAGGTAGTTGTGGTCCTATTACCCTTTTTTACCTCTTCAACCAATAAACTTACAAAAATATTGGTTAAAGGCTCGGTCCACTTTGCCACAAATGTCCCTTTATGAGATGCCATCAAACCTTAATAGGTTGAGTATCAAATAAGCAATATCATTAACACATGATGGGCAAAGAATGCGGTAAAGCAAATAGGAAAGATCTGAAAAAAAAATTGTACATTAGAAACCTAAAACATAACCAAGACCTATGAATCTATAAACTAGAATTGAAGATAACATGTCGAACATAGCAAGCCATATATGGCTTACATCCATTTACCCGCTCACTAGTGCTTATACTTTTATGGTCGGGAGAAGATGGGTTCAAATATCACCTTTCATGCACCGCAAAGTGATAACAAAAACCAGATGTAAAGAGCCTAGAGCATGAACTGTGAAAGAACATAAAACCCTCACAGGCACCGAGATCGGATTGAGGACTCTATGTCATGAGCTTCATTGGGCAACTACAAATAGGGGAGGGACGCAAGAGGCAAAGCAGAATATATGCAAAGCACATATGAGGTCAAATGTTTCAAAGATCCAAACGATTTGCAAAGCAGGACACTCCATGGGCTAAATTCACAGTTAGTCACTGTTATGTACCGTCGATTTTCATTGAATTCACTATACTTTCACTCTTAGTCATCATCAGAAGAACAACGTTTCGCTTCTCCTCCAAGCTCGATCAAGTAAGTGAAAATCACCAGCAAGATAAAAGCGATCACTTGCCAAATTAAACTGTGCTTTCGTTTCTTCTTATCATTCTTCCAGCAATGTGCAAGTAATCTCGTCGGAAAAAGGATAATAATTTTGCGTTTTCAGGGGGGCAATTTGTAGTAAAATACACATCACGGGATCAACATTCGGACAAAAGAAGAAATCTCCTTTCGGCAAAAACGTGTTCACCCAACAAAAAAAAAACACAGTTGGTGAATCGACCGCAGAAACCCAATTTCTGGCGAGCGAATCTGGGTTTCTGGCGAGCGAATGCCACTGCTTGGCGACCACAGAAACATTTCTACTCCCGGAAGGAATCGACCCTTGATAGCAAAACCTAGAGACGATATTGGCGCAAAGAAGGCGAACTCGGCGGAAAATCGTCACTGGATCGAATCGTTTGGGCGGCGTAGGGAAAAATCGTCGGATGAAGGCGATGGTTGGTCCTCTTCTCTTGCTCATTTTCTATTGCAATCCCCGCCTTGCCGCCTCCGTGAACGGCTTTCGGCGTGGGAGAGAGAAACGGTCGGGCGTGGGTTTGCGAGAACATTGGGCGTGGGAGAGCGGGGGAGAGAAAAAAAGCACCGGGCTTATTTACGCTAGAATAGAAAAGTAGATATTTCTAACTTCTCATTCGGCTTCAAATTTCTCCGGGAATAAAAAACTATGCAGGAATAGAAATATAAATAAATGTTATCATGCAGATTTCTACTCCAAACCTACTCCCGGGAGTAGAAAAATAGAAAAATAGTTAGCTGGGAGTGTTATCATGCACCCCCTAATTTGCTCCTAAAAAACAAAAAAAAATATTCTATTTTTTTATAAAAAAATCCGTGGCTAGTTTGCTACGAATTGTATTCGTCGCAAAATTCGTCGCTAATTTGCCCCCAAAAAACAAAAAAAATATTCTTTTTTTTTAAAAAAATTCGTGGCAAAATTCATGGTTAATTTGCAACAAGTTATATTCTTCGCAAAATTCGTCGCTAATTTGTCCTGAAAAAACAAAAAAAAATATTCTAATTTTTTTATTAAAAAATTCATGGCAAAATTCGTGACTCATTTGCCACGAATTGCATTCGTCTTAAAATTCGTCACTAATTTGCCCCGAAAAAACAAAAAAAATTCGTGGCTAATTTGCCACAAACTATATTCATCACAAAATTCGTCACTAATTTGCCTCGAAAAAACCAAAAAAAATATTCTTTTTTTTATAAAAAAATTCGTGGCTAATTTGCCACGAACTGTATTTGTTGCAAAATTCGTCACTAATTTGCCCCTAAAAAACAAAAAAAAATTCTATTTTTTTATAAAAAAAATTCGTGGCTAATTTGCCACAAATTGTATTAGTCGCTAATTTGCTCTGATAAAACAAAAAAAAATATTCTATTTTTTTATAAAAAAAGTTCTTAGCAAAATTCGTGACTAATTTGCCACGTACTGTATTCATCGCTAATTTGTCCCAAAAAAAAATATTCTAATTTTTTTATAAAAAAATTCGTGGCTAATTTGCCACGAATTGTATACATCGCAAAATTCGTCGCTAATATGCCCCAAAAAAACAAAAAAAAAACTATTCTATTTTTTTTATAAAAAGATTCGTGACTAATTTGCCACAAACTGTATTTGTCGCAAAATTCGTAACTAATTTACCTCAAAAAAACAAAAATATATTCTTTTTTTTTATAAAAAAAATTTGTGACTAATTTGCCACGAATTGTATTTGTCGCAAAGTTCGTCACTAATTTGCCCCTAAAATACAAAAAAATATTCTATTTTTTTATTAAAAAAATGTGGCAAAATTCGTGACTAATTTGCCACGAACTGTATATGTCGCAAAAGCCAAGTGGCAAAAAAAGCTGCAACTAAGACTTCGTTTCTTTCACTGAAACTAAATGATAACATTTTCCTAAAAATAATCGTTTATATATAGCTTACAAAAGGAATGAACAAAAAAAATTTTATCGTTTACGAAAATGTTTAGACATAAATTATTGTTGATAATGAAAATATTTTTCAATGGCTAATTATTTCAAACGATATAAGCAATCATTTTTGGAAAAATATTTTTCAAATCATTCTTTTTCCGTGAAACAAATAGAGATTGTTCGCAAGATTAACTGCATAGAATTTGCACATACAGAGAAAACAGGACTAAATAAGCAAGCTCCAAAAGTCAGCAAAATGGAAGGACCCCAGTTACACATAGATCGAACGCCACTTAGCGAACATATCAAATTGAGCACATATAAAAGATGCAAGGAGTTTTGCCTACTAATAAGCTGTCAACTATTGTACCCAGCAAGGAAAGGAAAATAAAAGGTTGTCAGCTATTATAACCTTCCCATCTTGATATATGAAGGCCGAAGCTTCGATATATGCCACAGCTTGATACCTGGAGAAGACAAGGGAGAAAGAGAGTCTTATTAACAGATTGCCAAACCAAAGCCACTAGCTACAAGTGGACCGAACCCAAAACATAGGGAAGCTAGAGTGCATCCATAACAGTTGTGCATGTATGAAGGGCTCTTCAAAGTAGCAGATAAATGTAAAAATTTAAATGAGGAATGCAAACGTGTGGGACATGTAAAAGAAAGAATAGTTGTTTAGTAATTCCAAAAAGTTTTGCAGCAACCGAGGCTCCTATTTGTGAGGTTTGGGGAGGGCAATCAAATGGGATCAGTCTTCTTTTATCTCTCCAGAGAGGCTTTTTCCTCGCTCTCACCACAGCTTCAATACTCAAAGATAATGAACAAGGACACAGACACAAAAGTTGTTTCCACATAAAGAATAGGAGAAGGAGAAGAGGGAAAGGCACCTCTTAAATTACTGTGAGATACATGTACATCATCATCTCCCTTTGTCCAAACACCTTAATGTAAACTTCTTGAGGCAAGTGGAGAGAAGTCCAAGAACCATTTTCTCTTGGAACTATGGAAGTTGAATCTAATTTCTTATAAAACTGTATCAAGCTACTAGAAGTCTTAATGTCAGAAAAGAGAAAAGCTTTCTCCCCTGATCAAAGATCAATAAACAGGCTTATGTATGCCCGACAGGTTATGTTCCATCGAGTTGTATCCTGGCTAGAAGATGCAGGTATCTTCATTTCACCTTTCTATTCCTTGCAGAAGAAGACATGAGTTCTGACTCCTATGAATAACTCTGAAATTCTTAGCTTGGACGGTCCAATGCAAGGTTTGAACTGCCTTAGACAATAATCTCAGTAAGTGATCAAAGAATGAGAGAAGTTTTCCTGACACTGCCCTCGAACTATTGGTAATTATACTTCTTTTAGCACGGAAAGTCTTATTAGCTAAGGAAATACTAAAGCTTTCACCACATTCACAGGTCCATTTCTAGAAAAGTTTTGTAAGAATATCCAACCCAAAAACTTAGAGCTTGTTCACTTCCATTTCAGCATAGGCAAAAACTACCTTTTTCCTTTCCCGGCAAAATTTAAATAACATCCAAATTTCAAAGAGTAATGAAAAAACTAAACGCTGATGTATGTGTCAACATTTCTGTCATTATGAAAGTGTTAGGTGTTTTGGGTTTAAAATGGTCAAATGAGTGCACAGTAAGCTATAAGGTGTAGAGAGACAAGGCCTAAATATACCTTGTAGACATGCCCTTAAGCTATACGGCCTAGGGAAATATATATATATAAGGACTTAACAAGCCTGGTAGACAAGTGATACAGGACATTAAATATACCCTTTCAGGTGCAAACGGGAAGTGGAATGATGAAAGCGGTTAGACAGACAAGGACCATAGGTGAAATAAAATATTAATGTTTTGTTAAGATATTAAACCCAAAAGCTTAATCTATTAGATGGAAGGAGATAACGTGTACATAAGGCCCAGTCAAGACCCAAACAAACAATGTTGCTTAACAAATCTCTCTCTAAAATCAGCATCATTTTCTATCCTCAAAGCTTTTCCTCATTTAGGCATTCCAAACTGTTCCACCCAACGAGAGACAAAACTACAGTTCTTCCTCAAGAATCAGAAATCAATATCAAGAAACTTCTACAGGCTAGGTTTCTCTCGCATGAGAATATACAGCAGAAACCACCCTATTCAGCATTTGGCATATTCTCGCACATAACCAGAAAACAAGAACCATCAATTCTACTCACTAATCTAAGGTCAGTATAAGGCATGAAAACTTTAAAGGGATCATCCTTTTGTTCAATTATCACTCTAAAGGCATCAATATCCAGCACAAACTCAAAAAAATGAACACCTTCCTATGTACCCAGAACTATTGATAGTAAAAGATCCTAAAGTTATTATATAAGAAAACTTCTAAATAAGCATTACTCAGATAGAGTCCCGGCTATCTACTTAGAGAGAACACAACCATGTCAAGCTCACTAGCATTAGATCACGAGAATAAGGATACATTACAAGATCTTACAAAACTTAAATTTCAATTGATATAAAATTCTGCAGTAAATAAAGGAGTTAGTAAATTAGACCAGCTATTATATAACTCACCCAAGGTTCAAGAAACTAGCAACTGCACTGACGCTGATATCAAAATCTACTTTGGGTTGAATAATGAAATTGCCTTCCCTTATAGGCTGACACATATTGTTTAGAAGACAATGAGAAGCTAGTATTTCCGTTAGCTATTGGAAGTAGAAAGATGATAATTGCAACTTCATCACAAACCTCCCGTATCAGTACGGCGAATCTGCCCTCACATATCCTGACTCTTATGTAGTCACGCTCTTGCAACTGTCCATTAGCAGGAATTCCAGGAAGCCGCAAGCATATATCAGTGAAATTTTGAGCAGAACTGCAGATCTTTGCATGGTCCAGAATTTTTAGAATATCTTGATAAGCCACCTAGTATAGAAGGGCATTTTATTTCATTGTACAAAACAAATAAATATTCAAGATAGGAGCAACAGAGCCATTGTAGTGCTATTACTTGTTTGTCGCTCTTCAAAAGAAACAGTGAACTCTCAGGAGAAAGTACCGGGTCAACGTCATTCCGAATTTTGAGCTGCAATGCAGGACCAAAGTTAACCCTCAAAGAAGACAATCAGAACAAAGGAGCATCTAACCGTTCATATTTCTCCAAGGTAAATTATCTAAATGATAGAGCAAATTAGGAAAAATTCACTTAAAATTAAACATTTCGGCCTTATAATCCCAGATTCACTTACATGTGCATGAACAAGATGGGGCTCGATATGCTGTTGGAACATGGGGAAGACAGTCATCATGATCTCATTCTGAGACATGAAACAGCCCGCTCTGCTTTTGTCCCTTTGGACTCGAGATATCAAATGTGAATGAAACAGAGTCTTAGTCCTAACGCTACGAACCAGATAGACACTTAATCCGGATCGAAACAATAAGTACCCGACTGAGGTGAGCCAACAACCGATCCTTAGCTGCGCTGCTCGACCCACTCGACTTCAACAACGGCTTCAATATCTCATCCGTGCGACAGGCCCCAACCACTTGCACATCGAGCGCCTGCAGAACCCTATCCTCCCGATCGCTCCGCTGCATCAACAGATCTCCGTCGCCTCCCCTGACGAAGACGTCCGTCAGCCTCTCCACCATCCCGATCTCCTCGGCTGCCCCCCTCGAGACCCTCGAGCTCGGCCCGCACTCCACCGAGGACGCGTCGATCTGCGAAGGATCGCCGGGCTCGTCGCGGTCCAGTCGCGTCCGGCGGTTCTCGCCGTTCTCTCCATCGCCGGAGCTAGCCATGGCGAATCTCGATCGCACCTCGCCGAATTCAGGCGAACCGCTGGAAGAAACTCGAGATAACGAACCGGAAAACCACTGAACCGGAAACCGCCGGCGAGGCGAGAAAACCACGTGATTCGTCGAGCGAATCGATCGGGGGCGCCGGGAAACCGCCGGCGAGAGGCGAGAACAATGCTGTTGCGAAATCCTTCCCGTAATGTACAAAACAACAGCGACATTGACTTTTCGAGTAACAGCACCGGTTGGGATGGTGTTTGGACATCCATGAGGTCAGATCTAGATGTGGATCTAATATCATTTCCGGACGTTCATCCACTTCCAGATATTGAATCTTGTTGAGGAATCATCGCACCAATGTGCACGCGGACTGCGCGCCTATATTGTCCTTTGGCCAGCTTTAACGTCGTCATTGTTAGCTTTAGGAAGAAATAAAGTTCTATTATTGGTCGAAATTAGAAATTCACATGTATTGCATTGATTCGGAATCTTCTTTTAGTTGGATGTCCTGTACGGGGCTAATAAGGTGAAATTTAGGTGCTGTAAAGTGAGGGCCGGCTTGTACTTGATCAGAGGAATTATTTAGTTTCTCCCTCTTGTCAATTAAAATTTTTAAGAATTGATTCCTAGCATTTGCCTCCTTGCAGGACATCTGTTTTCTCATGTCTTTTGTTTTTCCCCTCTGATATGTCACTCTATCCCTAGCTTCTTAAGGTAGAATTTGGGGTCAATTGCCATTGTCACTGGGTTATTCATGGTCTTTTGGATAACACAGTGGATTGAATCTGAAATGGAAGTTCATGGGCTTCTCCTTCTGACTCTTCCAACACTTCAACCTTTTTCTTTTTGTCATCATTAAGTAGATAAAATACATTGAACGGCAGTCTTCATCTACTTACAACTTTCTCAAATTTCTTTAGAAAAGAATTAAGTAGTTTGAATATCGGTGATCTTATATCTTGCCCGATGGAAGTCATCCATTCAAGTCTCTTCCTCTTGTAGTGGAGCATGAAGTTTTTAATATATTGAAGAACAGCTACCGGAAACTCTACAGCGTCCGGCCACAACTTGCAATTCCTTTGTGAATCTTCCATCAGTCCAGCAAGAAACATTTGGCTCAAGCTGCGAAAGTTAAACAACCATTTGATTAGCCCAACCTCATAATGTAACTTTGTCGTCTGCCGCCCAACTCCCATCTTCGACCTCATAACTGAGCAAGTATTATATGGAGTTCCTTCTTTCTACATGATGGTGCTGGAGAATTAACTCGTGTGTGCCTCTGGCAATGGTGGTCCATTTGCTTTTCCACTCTATTCCCTTGCTGGCATCCCAACTACACAACGCATAGGCACAAGCCACGGCATCTCTAACAAAGCCTGGTTACTCCCAATACTGCAGAAGCGTTGCAATTGCTTTCCCCTTTGGAATCGGAGAAACTGTTATCTCAACAAATGGTTTGAGATTGAATGCGACTTTGAGGGCCACTTCCTGGCTTATGTGGGCTTGGACGTTCTGGAGATCACTCTGGCGACTTATCAAGAAGAACAAGGCATCATTCGCGTCCTATCTTCATTCATATACTCGAACTTGGTTGATGAGAGCGCTCCGTAAATGATATTGACTCTGTGGTAATGATGTTGGTGGTTGTTTTGGAGTTGCCAGCATTATTTGGTTGAGATGAACCTCGTGATGGGTTCTTTGTCAAGGCTGTTTTGGAGCTACACCCGATGTCATCTATTTTGGAGTACTCTTACTTGGAGCCACCCCTCTTGTCTTTGAACTTGCTGCTTGTGTTGTCTATTTTGGAGCATCATTTGATTGATTCTTACTAGATTGTGCTCCACTTGACCTTGGTTGGGTTCTTCTTTTGGGTGCAACTGTTGACTCTTGACTTCAGTCACCTTGAAAGATGAGCACTTCCGAACTTCTCTCAGGCTACAATAACATAATCATATTGTTGACAAAGTCAAATACCATAAATTAAATGCACGAAACCTACAAAACTTGCATTCAAAATAGTCATTTTAATATTGAAGTTTGTATAAGGGCCATTGTCTTATTCTTTTGCCAGGAGCCCCACTTGTTCAATATGGTGCCCCACTTTCAATAACTTGAGCAACTTGTGCAGTTGATCTTCTTCTCACATGAGAAAGACGTAACAAAGTTAAATTTTGCCAAGATTAGCCCACAAAACAACACAAACACAAATTGCACAACTTACTAGATATTTTCTCATTGTCTGTGCAATAGTGGACTCAGGGGTTGGCGCTATACTTGGGGCTATAGCAGGCCCTTCAAATAGGCCTTAAGCTGGCCCTGCACCTGGCCTTACAACATCCCCTTTAGTTAGGCCTTGAGTTGTCCCTTCAGCTAGTCCTACACTTGGCCCTAGATTAGCCCCTGCAGATAGCTTTTATTGTTGATGTTGCTTCTTCAATTCATAACCAATCTTATTGCGCTCTTCCTTACAGCAATAGAAGCACTCCATCTTTGCACCAATCCTAATCGTCCTCTTACTTATGATCTCCCCATCATGCATTCTCCGTTTCCTTTTTGCATTCCTACTTGCTTATTTACTAACTGTTGAAGGGCTTCATGATTTATTGGCTCCTAAAATTTGCTACTTCTAACATGCTGCAACATGAACTAGTACGAAAAAAGATATGTGCTTCTCTTATACCAATCATATAGGCAATCCTCTAGATTTTGTTGCTTTAGCTGGATTGCATAAATGGCATGTGAATAGGGAATTCTAATTAGTTTGTTGGTACTTTTTGAAAAACATGTATAGGTAAAAACAAATCAAAATTACGGAAAAAGCAGAACCCATACATGCATCTCAAAAGTATTATTCGTGCATTTTAATTAAAATTTGTAAAGACGAGAATAAAATAAAATGAGGGCTAATCGAATTACCCTTGTAGCATGCCCAAAACAATTTCTAGTTTCAGCTCCATAAACGTTGGACCATTAGTTCAGATGCACCACTAATCCATACGTTATTCAGTTCCAACTCAACAAATGTCGGATCTCTAGTTTAGACACACCACCAATCACACATCGAACAATAGATTGAGTTCACCGCTTCAATTGTGCTAGCAATTGTTCTTGTGAGTGTGTAGAGGATTTGATAGATCGCTCTCTATTTCATCAGTCTTAGATCCAATTTATTTAAATTAATTCATTCATTAACTCTGAAACCATCTTAGAGCATTAATTCGGCCACTGACTTTAAACCCATTTTAGAGTTTGAATCTAAAGATTGATTCTGAAATTGGTTCAGAGCATTAATCTAGGCATTAATTTTGTAACCGTCATAGAGTATTATTCTCGGTATTTACTCTCTAACCGTTACAAAGCATTAATTTGGCCATTAAGTGTGAAACTGTTTCAAAACATTAATTTGGTCGTTAATTCTTAAACAGTTTCAGAACATTAAACTAACCAATGATTTTGAAACCATTTCAGATCATTAATCTGGCCATTCATTCTAAAACTGTTTCAAATAATTAATTTGGCCATTGATTCTGACCCCATTTCAGATCATTCATCTTCAGCCCGACTTAATCTGATTGTCGTAGTTACAAACACATTTACAATATTGTCTCTCCCGTTCAAGCATCATTCTAAATTAGTTATGGTGTGTGACCTCCCTAACTTCATCACCGAGCTAGCAGTAGGGCTTGTACTAACACATTAGTACTTATAAGAGAATTGATTGTCCTAATCAATCTCGACGCCCTATGAGCCATGAGTAACATCTAGCAAAATGTCATGGCCATCCAGACAGTGTGAATGTTGTAAGAACACAATGAACCTGGCCGCTTTGGCTGCCATGCAATTCAATCATTCCGTCTTACCATGTCCCGATTGAACAAAGACCATGGAAATTTCTTGTCAAGCCACCTATTCGACCATATTCACAAACCTAATTGACATGTATTCTTAACGATGCATGAACCATTCATTCTTGACTACAACATCAGCCGAGGATTTCAATATGGTGTCACAATTAGATTGCATAGGACATCATTATTCTACCTTGTCTATAACAAGAAGACAGATTACATATTCCACTCACATGTGCCTTCGTATATGAACAAACCGTGACCATCAAGTACAAAGACGGTCCAACAAAGTGTTAATATTCCAATTTGTGAGCCATAGCCATCCAACATACAAGTTAACAATGTGCCTCAAGTTTAAGGATTATTTACACAAGACCAGAGCATGAACAATTAGTCATTGACCACGTTAAAAACTTTCGCGTTGCTAATCATTTTGTGCATGTCATGTTCAGTAAACTTGTTTGATACAAGCACCTGTGTTCTAGCTCGAGTATCACAATACCCAATAACTTGTGACTCATTATTCCCTTAGGTATGCAATACTTAATAGTGAAGCTTAAGAACACACCGGTCTCAATAGAATCATTAATATCCTCTCAATGATCCATCGACCAGGTACAGTTTAATAATTCAGTCTAACTATAAACCTGTCACATATATTCGTAACACCTTAAGAATAGGTTCAGTCACAATTGATCTTATAGAATCATTCATAAAAATTGGATAATGAATAAAAACATCTTTGCCATTAAATAAATAATACAACTAAAATCCTAACATGTAACTATTACATAGTTGATTTAGGGCATACAGTCAACGGTTGCCAAACTCAACATAAACACTTTCTCCTCTCTAGTTGGATGACATACTTATCAGCATTGTGTCTGATCTCATATCTATAATCTCCATTCCAAATAGGAAGATAGAACCTACTAGCAATCTTATTCTCATCCAATCTCTTCGCAATCCTAGGACCACACTCTCTAGTCAATTTTGCAACCTCATCTCTTTATCTTCGTAACCTAGTCATGACTATAACTCTTATATTTTCAAGTATGCCAATGATTGGTTTGCACCTAACCTAAATGATTCTTCTATTGAATGCTTCACTGAGGTTGTTGTTAATAATATCGCACTTGAATTCTTCACCAAAGAAGACCCTGTACCAATGCTTAAGCTCAATATAGATTAGTGCTTCGAAACCTTCATTTGTCAACTCAAACAACCCCTGTTTGTGTATTCTAAAATCAACCATGTTGATGCTCTTTGCTATCTTCGAAAATTGCTTCTACAGTTTATCCCCTTTATAATTCTTTGCCCAATTTGCATATATGTGCCTCACACACATTTTATGTTCAGTATATAACACAAACTCAGCTAAAGCAAGAACAAATTCTTACAATAATTCAAACCAACAAATACTTATAAGCTAAAATATGTGAATAATATTAAAAAGCCAACAATTAACAATGACATTTTGTTGGTCGCTCATGAATGCCCATCCTCCCCCCCATTATTTATCTCAAGGTTAGCCATTACATTTTTGGGAATCAGGACCAAGTGTCTTTGTTCTCTACCTTGACAACAGCCCAAGCAATTCGAAACATCTGGTTATTGACATCTCTCTCGACAGCAGCCAATAACTCTTGCTTTCATAAACCCTATAAGAAGCATCAATCCAACCCTATCACTTTTCTACAACTAGCCAAAAATCATTGTTTATATGCATCAAATCAAACATAAATCCTATCAAACTTAGTCCCATAGTTAGGCAGTGGCCTTTTCACAACCTCTACTGGATGAGTTCTAAAGCCTACATTCACCAACATAATCCCAAACCCGAGCATATTCTTCCTTGTATTAACTCATCAGTGTACTCATCACCTTCCGCTTGGCTCTTTTGCACTAATTCTTGAACTAATTGCTTCAACTGAGGACTCTTAATCTCAGGCATTGCTTTAATAGTGTTAAAGATTACTTAAGAACTGTAGATAAAAATCTTTCCAAATACAATAAACATTTGGACCTAGGTGCGGAAGCCATCACTAGCCCCCTAGGTTTGCCATTGCATACTCGCAATCTCTAATAATTGAGACAATTTTATCGTTACAAAAAATAAAAACAAGTTCAAGATTAGGTCCATAACAATTAACTTTTCAGATTATGAAACATTATATTACTTGAACTTTCTTTACATATAATTGGAAATTAATAGCTAATTCACAAGTATACTCAGAAATAACAGTGCTATCTTTCATGGCTATTGTGATCTAAATGATGAGACATCGAAAAGATTAGTAATATTCTATGTACGAAATACACACTAGGATTAAAGAAAAATTTATGTCACCTGGGTTTTGGAGTTGAGAGGGGGTTATATAAAGTTATGTTTTAGCCAAAACGAGTGTGAAAATATCCTTAAACCTGTTGAAATTAGCTTTTTAATAAAAAACAAATGACACTAATTCCAAACATTAATCATTGGGATTTGCCCCAGTAGCTACCCTTCCCACTTGGAAAGGGGGAGGTGAGGAGTTCAATTCCTCACCTTCTCAAAGAAGCTAGAAGTGGGGATGTTTAGTTTAATATGTAAGTTTCGACTCTCATACTATGCAAAAAGGCAAGCCAAAAGTCTGAAAGTTAAATGGCTTAATTCACACCCTTTCGAGTTGACTTGATCAAAGGTGTATTTGTTTTGCGAAAAAGGAATGATTCCTGATAATGAACGAAAATATTTTTCTATTATTTGTCAAAATGAATAAACAAAAAATATTTTCTTTTTTCATGAAAATATTTAGACATAAATTGTTGTCGATAATGACAATATTTTTCATTAATTAATTATTCCAACGATATAAACAATTATTTGTAGAAAAATATTTTTCAAATTATTTATTTTTTGTGATAACATTTTCCTCATTTTTCAACATTTGATTTGCTTAGGAAAATAAACGAACAGAAAACCTATGTTTAAATTCAAGAAAATGATTTCTTCTTTACAAAATCGAAAATCATTTTCCAAAATATGAATAGATTTCGGCGCTTGAACCTGAAACTCCACGCTTGGGCACGAAAACCCCAATGCTGGTTCCCAGGTTCTTAACATCCAAGGCCAGGTCTTTGGCGCCTGAGTCCAGGCTCATCGAGGCCAGGTCCAGGACCCCAGCGCCTACATCCAGGTCCATTAAGGCCGAGCCCAAGCATGAGACCTTTTGCTCAAGCCAAGGCTCATAGCACCCGCACATGGGTCCACTGAGGCCTGGCCTGAAGCTTGGGTGCCTGTGCCTAATGCGCCAACACAAAGGCTAAGCGCAGGATCTCGATACCCGACTTTGGATCCCCAACACCGGGGCTCGGGTTCACAAGGCCAGGCTCGGTATCTTGGCTCCAGCACCCCAGTCCATCAAGGCTAGGTCTTGTACCTAAGTGCCCATGCCCTGATCTCTAGAGCTCGAGTTGGGGGTCCATTTAGACCGAATTCGAGACTTTAGTGCCTGTACCTGATTCTTCAACTGCCCATGTGCAAATTATTAGATCCCAAAAAGTATATATCTATTTAAGAAAATCGAATCAGACTTTCAATACAAAAGGACGGAAATATTTTTCAGTTCAATTTCAAGTTTCAATTAAATATTGAAAAATATTGTTATTTTCTTGAAAAGTGGCTTTCTTAAAAATATTTTCTAGAAATGTTACATTTTTTCGTGAAACAAATGAAGTCTAAAATGCCCATTATAGAGAACTATCTATCCCAAACCTCCCTTTCTCCTTTCCTTCTTTCCAAGCAATCAATTTTTGAATCTTCTATCCTCCATCTTTCTACACAAGATGGTCATCCTTCTTGCATTGGCATGTTGTGGGTCATCGTCCATTAAATGGCCAAACATCAAAACGCCTCGACAAACAGCAGATCTCATTCGCTTCAAACATATATTAAATTCTCAACTTTTAATAAAGAAGTATATGTAGTTGAGAGATATTCAATTGCGGCTTTTGGCAAAAGGTGACATGAGGATTATCGAATCTCAGATTAATGTGAGAAGAAAGAATTTAATCTCTATATCTATGGTAAAAAAGAAATTTATCTTTGCCATCAAGTCAAGGCAATGTACTTATGCTGATTCAAATAAATTGAGAAATAACCCGGAACCTACCCACTCTAAAATTAATCACCCCTAGATATTACTATATTCTAAGAACAACAAAGTGAAATAAAAAAAATAGAAAAACAAAAAACCTCTCAAAGCATCTCAACTTTTACTCTATATTTTTCTATACTTGAAACTACACGTTCTCACCGCATCTAATTTCCTTAACACTGGGCACGTTGTTTTTGGTCAAATGAAGCATACTGTTCACAAAAAGCAACTTGGCAAGATTTAAAGAAACAAGTGGAAAAGATATGCACGGCAAGAATTTCTCGCAAGACAATTCCCATCGCCTGACATGACCCGTTTCGCACGATCAACATAAAGAAGATTAATTGAGTTAAGGGTTACAAATTAGAGGACTATTGCCCCTTACCTTTTGAAAAAAAAATTAACATGAATTGCCCTTAGCTACTATTAAAGAATTGAGAAGGAAATGAATTAGGAAATGTAAGGTTTTAAAGATTTAAATTTCCCTTCTTTATATAGAATCTTATAAGGTTTTAAAGATTTAAATTTCCCTTCTTTATGTAGAATCTTATAATAAATATATATTTTTAAAAAATTAAGCAAACAAAATTCCTATATGGTAAATCCTACCATGGCAATTTCATAGTCCTTCTCTTTTTAAGCCCTCTGGATGCTTCAAAAAAGTCTGAACGCATCTGTTTTATATGTATCTAAATATTTATTTGAAAATAATGAATTTTTTGATCTTTATTATAAACGACATCTTATCGGTACCTACTACCTGAAAATCCTATATGGCAACTTCACAGCTCTTCCCGCTTTATGGCCTTACAATGATGCTTTAGAGAAGGTCAATTGCATCCGCTTGATATGTACGTGCGGACTAGATATAACTCATGCTTAACGCTAATCATCAATTATTAATCAGAGCGCACGCCGCGTACATGTGTATAGTAAAAAAAGAAAATACACCTTTAGATATGTGGAGAGAGAATGTTTCAAGATACAGATTAATTTAGGTATTTCAATTAAATGGTTGAAGGATAAGGAGATTGAAATCCAAACTTGGAATGCAAGATATTGATAGAATTGGTTGACAACTAGCAAAAGAGCACATGCATGTGTGAGGCAAGCTGTGAAAAAAGATTCGAACGAGTAAAAAGTGAATCCTTATCTCATCCTGATTGCTCTGGATCTTTTTCTTGATTTTACCGGATGACGTCGCCATCAAGTCACCTTGAGTCGGCGACTTTTCTCCTATTTAAACTCCCCCGACCCTCCCTCCTCCTTCTCCTCTTCTCATCATCGGAGTTCCTGAAGTCAGTCTCTTCTCCGTTCGAAGCTCAATCCCATCTCTGAACGATGCAGATCTTCGTGAAGACCCTGACCGGCAAGACCATCACCCTCGAGGTCGAGAGCTCCGACACCATCGACAACGTCAAGGCCAAGATCCAGGACAAGGAGGGCATCCCGCCCGACCAGCAGCGCCTCATCTTCGCCGGGAAGCAGCTGGACGATGGCCGCACCCTCGCCGACTACAACATCCAGAAGGAGTCGACCCTGCACCTCGTCCTCCGCCTCCGTGGTGGCAATTTCTGATGGGGGGCACGGTCGTGTTTTCGTCGCGTGATCTTATGGCGTTTCAAAGCATTACCGTCGTTTTAGCAGTGCAGAAGTTAAGGGGTTGATGCATCGTGGAGTTTAGGTTGTCTTCTATATGAATAAAGGAGCCTTTATTTCTATATTGCTCAATTCCTTCCTCCTTCTTCTTCTTATATCTCTAGAATTTTGTTTTGTTTCATTCTCTTAGACTTTTGAATTTCTGAATTTGGGGGACTCTGATGATTTACTTCTCTACTTGATCAGCACATAAGAATACCATAAGTTTCGGTCGCTTCCATATCACGCTCAATTAATTTTTTTCTCACTTAAGCCACATCCAAATAAAATTCCGACGAATCGTCTTAGGATTTCTTGCATATTTTTTTAAAAACATATTTTTTATAATTTTTATTTCCCTTTTTTTCTTTTTTTTTTTATGCACCGGGCAGGCAAACCCACGAAGGCCCTCCCAAAGATTTTCCGGCAAGACAAATTGTTTTCAAATTTGTGGCACTTTCCCGTGAGACCAATGGCACTTTATAAAAAAAAAGGTTATGGTACTCAAAGTCAACTGAAAATTATGGCACTCCTCTTATTCTAATCTCCGGTTTGATGAGCGATCCTTTTACTTGTAATTTTGAATGAACGATTTTCCATATATTGGGCTGGAGGAACCAAAATTGGGGTAGATGAAAATATGATAGAGATTTCGATTATACCCTCTATGTGGAGAATTACTTTCTAAATTTCCTCAATGTTGAATTACTCCTCTGTATTCCACATTCTAGGAGCCTGAATACGCGATCCTCTATGAATTCTGGTTGGTCGAGGGCCCGTCGCCTTTCTCCTACTTCAAACCTGATTCTTAGTTTTCAGATGAAATCTCTATTCAATGGAATAAGATCCACAAACAATGAACCGATGCCTTAAGGTGCTTGACCGAGGCAAGTGATTTCCTGAATTGCATTTGCTGTGCCTTATGTAATGAACAGGATAGAATTTATCCAAATTTTGATATCGAAACATGCGAGAGTTAGGGTACAGTTATGCATTCATTGTTCTCAAGCATACGTAGGTATTGTGTGAGACATTTCTCTTTTAGAGAGAGGATTGGGCAATCGAGCAGTTGCGGCTTTTCATGTATTGTTTCATCTGGGGGTATACTACTTCTGAATACCGATTCGTTCACCAAGCTTTTGGGCCAGTCAATTTGTGATGGTTTCAGCTTCTGTCTTGCTAAGCATGTCAAATTGGTTTTTGGCATTGGCACTGTGAAAAACCTTGAAGGGTTGAAGATCGCAGTGGCTTTATTCATCTGTTAAATGAAGGAAAAATCTTGTGGTATATTGGTTGAAAAGGAAGAGTCAGAGACATTATGTATTCAGATTTTTTAGCCCTGGGGTTCTTCATGAATTGTCTATCGTGCCGGTACCGCCTTTCCTGTTTTATTATGCCATCTCCAGGCATGTGGAGATGATATAATCTTTTGAAGTATGGAACAATATTGCAGCATGGGATACATGCGCAGCTCGATTGATCTTAGCTCAACCAGGATCACATAGATAAACAGATCAGGGATGATTTGATGAAGGGTGGGATCTGAAGTTCCCAATCATTACAGCTTTAATGCATGGGAAGTTTTGTGTTTCCATGAAACAAGAGTACCATTGAAAATTTATGCGGTGACCAAAGATACTTCCATAGAGGTTGTAAGGTCGGACAATGTAAGATACTTCCCTAGAGGTTGTAAGGTCGGACAATGTAGACTATGCTGAGGTTACTTTCAGGACAGGAAAAGTGTCATAAAATCTCAAACCTATTGCATATGCATCCCTAACTTTTTAATGGTCCAATTCAATCCTAAACATTTTGATCTAGAGTTAATTCAATCATTCCAACTAATTTTGGCTAGATATTGCTGACGTGGACGTCATGACCAGCATTGATGCAAACATTTTTTAATAATATTTTAATAATTTTCAATTTTTTTTCTTTTCTCATTTCTTTTTTTCTCTCTTTTTTCCTCCTCTTTCCTTCAGTGGTTGGCACAACCATGGCCGACGAGGGTTAGCCTTATCGAGGTGAGGGCAAGTGCTAATGAGATTGCCCTCACCAGATTTGGCTAGCCTAAGCATCACTTGGGCGAGGGTTGGCCTCACCCCTGGCCCAAGCAAGGCCGTCTCCACTTGGCCTAGGAGAGGGTAGGCCTTGCTGGATGTCACCTAGGCCAGGGTGAGGTTGCCTTCGCCCAGGAGATGCTTAGGCTCGCCAGATCTAGCAAGGGTGGCCTTGTTGGCACTTGCCCTTGCTAGCAACAGGAGGAAAGTGGAGAAAAAACATAAAGAAAAAAAAGAAAAATAATCATAAATTATTATTAATAAAGTCCACGTCAATGCTGGCCATGCCACGTAGGCCGGCCAATATACACATCAGCAATATCCAACTAAAATTCGTTAGAATGACTGAATTGGCTCTAGATCAAAATATTTAGGACTAAATTGGAACCATTAAAATATTTAGGGGGATAAGTGCATTCAAGTCCTAAAACTTATCACGAAGTGCAATTGAGTCATAAAACTTTCATAATGTGCAATTAAGTATTAAAACTTTCAAAAAGTACAAACAAATCCTTAAACTTATCACGAATGTGCAAATAAGTCCTAAAACTTGTCAAATTAATTCAATTAAGTCCTTCCATTGATTACACTTTTTGAAATTTTTAGGACTTGATTGCACCTTTATCATAAGTTTTAGGACTTAATTGCACCTTCGTAATAAGTTTTAGGACTTAATCGCATTTTTTTGAAAGTTTTAGGACTTGATTGCACTTTCGTGATAAGTTTTAGGACTTGATCGTATTTTTTGAAAGTTTTAGGACTCAATTGCACTTTCTTGACAAGTTTTAGGACTTCTAGTGCACTTATCCCAAATATTTATGACTAAATTTGTATCAATATAATTAGTTTATGGCTTTTCTTACGCTCGGGACAAAGGCATCCATGTCGTTGTCACTTCATATTCTGCTCGCATATTTGTACCATCATCAAGTTTCACATAGAGTCGATCGGGAATTGAGTAAATGTTGAAAATTCGTGATTTCCCGATTTGGACTGTACATCCTGAAACGAGGGGTTGCAAGCATCCAACGCAACAAAAATTGGGTGAAACTAATGTCGAAGAGGAAGTAATCTCCGGCCAAATTTCGGTCAAACCTTCCAATCCTCGAAAGAATAGTCCCAGAGCACAAAATGGTACTTAAGAGTTCTCAGAATCAAATGAAAATTTCCAAACTAAGTTACAGTAAATAATGATTTTTGAAAATGATTAGTCACCTGATTGTTGTCTGAGCCTGCTGACATGCCCCCTGACTATTGACTCTGTTTATGGTTGCTTGGAATGATATATGCAAGACCTACGAGACAAGAGGCTGGACAAACACTGCTAAATTTGCTTAGTTGCTCACAATGATCACGTCCTTGCTTTTGGGGTTGTTCCCCAAAACTCATGTCAATATGAATTAATAGGGTGATTCTTTAATGTATTCCACAGTTTCACTTTTCCTGGCGTTCATGTATTGAGTTGTGAGGGTGACTATGATTGTTTACTTGAGCGGCGAGCTGTGCTGAGTCTTCATATAACGAAGACACTCGGAGAAATTTGGCTATGTCTGCTGCATTTGAACTGCTGGTGAAAGAATATAGCCAACAAGGTGCAGAACATATAGGATATTCTATGCCTGTAGTTTGCAAAGATAGCGAAAGGAAATCTGAGCAATTGCAGATGACTATGGATTTTGTACTTCAATGCTGTGAGCATTTTAACTTAACATACATTTTTTCTTTTTCCCGTGAAAGAGAAAAGGAGATATTGTTGTATCCAGGAGATGGCATTGTTGTGATTGATCTTAGTATTTGTTGAGGAAACATCACGAGTTTGAAATGCTTGTGAATCAATAATCTGCGTCATAAAATTAAAGGGTATTGTTAGGAGCACTTTCTGGTAGTGTGGATAAACTGACATGGAAATATATAGTAACTTTAGGTTCTACTCATTCAAGACTATAAAGGCAAAAATTTTCATGACATTCTGAGGATCATTCTATTGTACAGATACGGAACAGAATAGTCCTGTTATTTCAACACTTCTGTGAACTTCATATACAAGTCTACTGCCGATCAACTATGCATTTTCCTACAAAGCATCTTTACATTCAAAATCTTCGCAAAGTTTTATAAGAAGGAATGTTTTGGCACAGCTAAGCCTATACTACTTCGTTCTTGTCTTCTTGTCTCTTCTTCGGTTTTTAGGACTACATTTTCTGGCCTCTTCTTGCTCTTTCCTACACTCAACATTCAAGCTTTGGTTCTTTTCTCAAAAGAGAAACCCACTGAGCATCTGTCTATTTCATGTTGAGCCTGATCAGCATGTTGCACACCCATCTCGACGTCACCACGCTCCTCATTCTGGCGTGAAGGCGAATTTGGGCCATTGGTCTCCGAACCCTCATTTCCGAAGTTGGATGTCCTCGGAGTTGTCTGCACGCTGTCGAGCTCTGACTTGTAATGCTGCAACAGGTGGACAGGGGACATTCCGCGTGATGGAGTTCCAGGCCTACTGGAGAATGGTGTGACTGATCCATGATTTTGCTTTAGGTGCTTCTTCGCGCTCTGGTGCCAATTGCGTAGTGCATTGGCCACTCGGTCATTAAAGATGGTAGGCTTCATGTTCGAGCCCATCTGATTGGATTATAAAGAAAAAGCAAGTTAGATTATCCAGTCCCATTGCAGAAAAGTAGTATCTGATTTTGGCAGTGAGAAATATCGCATATTCTAGTTAGCGGATACTTGACGAGCAAGTTCAAATGGGAAGCTTACCTGCGTTACTAGTGCATAGAGAGGAAGAGTCACATAGCTGCATAATATTTGGATCAAGACCCTGCTCAAATGACACAACGATTATTAACCATAGTGAGTTTTGTTACAACATGCGCAATGGTACTATGCTAACGAGTTCATACCCCATCGAGACCCTGATAATTACATCTTCCAGCTTATCATGGAAGCATGATCTCAAGCCGAACTCATACTGAAATGGAAAATAAAAAACACAGAAGAGTAAGCAGATGGTTGGGCCTGGAATTCACCAAGATGAATGAACAAGTTGTTCTATAAGGAGAATAAAATTAGTATGATGACTAACCCAAGTCCAAGCAAAGAAAGCAAGCTGAAAGGCATTCTGTGAGGACCAGAGAAAAGTTAGCACCAAAAGTGTCGGCATGAATTTGATGGCCAAATGACTATTCATTATATGAGTCGATTGAGTTTCGGGAAGTTGACCTGGAAGAGAACGAAGTGGATGAGGTAGAGCAAGATACGGGGCCGGTTGAACCAGAAGAGATCATCTCCAGGCTTAACCACTGGTGTTCCCTTAACAATTTGTCCTCTCTCTTGGATACTCAGACCCATCTTTGTTATTATAACTTGCAGTTTAGTTCCCACCAGCAGAATGATCTGCAAACATGTTAGGCAACCGTTAGATTATTTCATACCCGTTTGGAGGTAGATTATTTGTTGTCCAATGGATTGCTCGTAACTGAGCTTATTGAATTTTTCTTTGAGAAGTCTTGAAATCTCTACTTGCAGAGAGGGTAAAAAACATCCATTCTACAAATTGAAAGGAGACGAAGGTAATAAGGCTTACAACTAGCGGAAGGAAGGGTAACCACAGATAAGAATATGCTCCTGTCAAACATGATAAATAGAAATAAGATTGTCAAAACCAAGTTGCAACCAGGAAGTCAAACGTACCCTATTAACTGTTTAATTAAAGCGATAAATCACTGAAGACCCTAATGTTTATGCACGGAACTCAATCAAATCCTTCCGGATCTCTTTTTTCTTATACGAAAGTGCAAATTGTCCTAAGGTCACTTGCTATCCGTAATTGCCTACCTAAAATCCGGAAATTGCTTGGCAATCAAAGAATTGAGACTGGAAGCACTTAATTCTGCTTTTTGGGTTTTGGAATTAATGGCACCAGTTGAGCAGTTTGTTACTAGATTGGACTCCTTAAATCAGGCTTTGCTTTTTAACAGTAAGCATGAAATTAGATTTCAAATGGGAGCTAAACGTGGCAATAAAAAGAGACTTAATTCGGTTACCGTGTGTGTTGGAGAGCAGGAAGAAGATGGCAAATAACCAGACTATTGGGCTGCAACAGGAAGAAAATAAACTGTTATCTGACAAAGCAATGAGATAAGTTCTTTTGACTTTTGCAGAGCAGAGTCAACAGAAGACGACAGAGCTGCAATTTGAGGACCTTGACCTCTTGTTCAAGCTTGGAGCTTGAAAGCTACAGCCAAATCCACAAAACTCATGAATGAACTGCTGAAAAATGTGGAGAATTCATCTACCTGATCCCAACAACAACTTTGAAGTCCTCTTCAAGTGTTCTCTTGATGTACTTTTGAAAATCGAATTTCGCATGACTTTGAGGGGCGAGATGAGCCTGGGAAATTCAGTTAACAGCAAGTGAATAATCATCTGATAAAACACTTCGAAACATATATACAGTCAATCCAATGATGTAACGTATTTAGATGAAACTTACAATTACGAATCCATGGCGTAGTGTTAAGTAATCGACCTTGGGGACCGATCTAACAAACTGTCTAAAGAAACAGACCTGCAAGTCATGACATGAAGCTATGATCAATTTCAGTGCTCCGGCAAAAGCAAAGCATTTTGGACGAATTAGTTTCTTTGAAATTCTTACTATCCAAAGCAGGACTGTCGAGTGGCTCCAGAAACTCAAGTGCCTTCGCCCGAACGAAGTGTCTCTTGCGAATCTAAATCTCTCTGGGTCTGTGTACAAATTGATGAGACACTATTACCATTGTACGCTAACCATGCTAAATCGCTGTTTACAGTTTAACGAATGAAAGTTTGATCATATAACTAAGCGCATTCTGATTGTTTTAAATTGTAAAGTCAGAGGGCACTTTACAAGTAATAAATGAGGCCTTGATTTCTTCTGACTGTCAATGAGGACCATGTGTAAAATCCATATGAATGCAACTATTAAATGATCCACTAAGATCAGAAAATAGCAATCTGGCTTTGTCTGTGAACCTTTGATAGATGAAGTAACATGAGATTAGGGCCTTCTAATTTCGTGTATGGAGGGGGATTATAGAACTTTGCAACGCCATGTCTTATGCAAGTGTAGATTATAACCCCCCAGGATTGAAATTACGGGGATCAAACATTATTCAACTCCGTTGCATCTCGATATCCATTAACATTCATGAATGAGGTTAAAACGATTTGATAATGCAGGAAACCAAAACACCTTGCAGGCTCGAGTTTGATATTTTATGCAGTTACATGACAATGGTAATTCATGAGCATAATTAGATTTGCACAAACTGCCGTGTCCCAGCAACCTCATGCATGATTAAGAAACATTGCCAATTTGTTATTACATTCCTTCAGTGCAATTTTTGGTCCTAATCAAGTATATATGATCCCTTTTCCCGGCCTTTTACTGTGCAATTTCAACACTCTGGTTTGCGCATCCATATTTCTTTTCAAAACTTCAAGTTAACGGAGAAGAAAAAAGGCCTCCATATATATTTCACGTTCTAAATTAGGATAAGTCAATAAGATACCTACCATGTGAAAATTGGTAGTCAACCGTCTTCGTTTCCTTCTCCCACGCCTTCCACTTTCTCATCTGCAATAAACCAAACAAAAATCATAATGGGAAAATTTTTTTCTTCTTCAAACTTTTTCATTACTCCATGTACATACCTTGGCACTACCCAAGGCCAAGGTAATTATGCAGTAGAGCACATGGAAGACCGCCAACACAAATATAAATATGTGAAGCTGATGAATCCCATCTTTGGACACAAACGGCACCTTTCCCTGTAATGACAGCAAGTAAACCACGCACATATACATCATTGGATCTTGAAAAATCATCAAACACGAAACATGTCATCTTCAAATTTTCGCCCATCAATTTGTTATTATAGTCTTTTAGCTGGCCAAATTCCACAGTCTTCACCATGTCAAAACCGAAAATAGTTTAAAAAGTTGAAAATATAGAAATGGGTGGAAAAAGTAATCCCCAAAACAGCTGAAACGTGTATCATACCAAACTAAACCTCCATCAATAATAAGATATTATCATAAATTCAGATGTTCTTTAAGGTTGGAGTTTGTGAAGCTGTGTCTTTAACCATGTCAACCCGGAAAGTAGTTTAGAGAGTCGAAAATATAGGTGTGGGTGGACCCCTTGGCAGCTGAAATACAATATCAAATTCACCCTCCACTAGTACTAAATTATGATCATAATCGTCTTTAAGTTTGGAGTTTTTGAAGCTGTTAACTCCATGAACCTTAGAGAAAAGCCCAAGGAAATGAATTAATTGCAACATCTTTTCGAAGGGTAATAAGATGATTGCCTTGGGGCTACATTTGTCATATCCAGCAGCAGCTAAACCTCTGCGAGCATTCTGATGACCAAAAGATGCTTGTGTGGTGTTGGAGAGGCTCACGAGGAGCCGCCGTCGTCTTCCGTGATCAGCGTCTTCATCTTCTTGATCGTCCGTGTTCATTTTGGACTCCTGTTTATGACCGCATGGATGCCAAGTGGCGCCCAGCGACTCCGATATGCATATGTCTGAGATGGGCCCTTGACCCACTGTCAGCAGTAGCGATATGAAGCCCAGCAACATGAGTTCTGAGATTGCAAAGCACAGTTGTGAGTTCACATAAGCAAGTCAATAATGATATCTATATCCGTAAACTCAACTGCAGACTTGACCTAATTATAAACATCTCCAGTCGCTACATAATTAGCTGTATCTTTAACTATATATATCACATAACTACCTCAACAGGCTCATATTTCAGGCGTTGGATCTAACTTAGATAATTTCATTTCAAAAGAAGTAAATACCATCCATTGGTACGACGATGTTCTTTCATGGTGTTATGATTTGATTGATGACTCGTGACTCAACTTTTTAACAAAATAGACTGATCAACAATAATTATGAGAGTGCACGACTCAAAGGTTCAATCTACTGAATAAGACATTTAGTCTGCGTGTCATGATGGCTTGACTTCTTAATTCTCTGCTTGTTAATGGAAAATGCATCATTGGTTAGTGACATGATGCTATCAAGACGTACGACTTCTCCGCTAACTTTTGCTGAAAAATGGCTTCTCTTAAAGAACGCCGAACCACCACGGATAAGTGATAAGTCCATGCCAAATGGTCACATTTTCATACGGAAGAGGGGTTTGAGAAGTAGAGGAGACCTGATTTTATCTTCTCAAGTGCTTCGTAAAGAGCTTTCTTGTTCCTCTTGGTTAACCACTGCAATGGACAGAGAGAAAATGGTAAGAGTATGCAATAGTCTCTGTCATGAACTGATGAAACCCAATATATTACTATGCGCGCACACGAGAGAGAGAAAGAGAGAGGCTTCAAGTGAATACTTTGATATATCGCCAAGTTAGTCTTAACATGTATATTCTTTCGTACCTTGCCAATCAAATGAATGATGTACTCGATGATAATGGAGATCAAAACGAGCACAAAACAAACAACTGCAACGGCCCAAGTCGGTGTTTCCTCCAGCGACCTTCCTCCTGTCCCTCCTGCCATCTCTCTCTCTCTCGCCCTGTGCCTCTCTCTCAAGAGAGTGCTTAAATTTAAAGAGAGAGAGGAGAAGAGGAGAGAGGAGTTCTTCTTTCGGTGTGGATGGGTTCAAGAGACGTGAAGACTGATCATATATATAGGAAGGAAATGGAGCAGGGTGTGGGGGATGGAAGAGGGAAGACTTTGACTGAAGAAGGGAACGCTGCGACTGTATGATCAAGACTGGCCGGGTGACAACTCAATCTCAAATCTCCTCATTGATTTAATTTCTAAGTCCCATCCTCACTTTCTCTCTCTCTCTGTCCCTTTCCTTTCATTTTTTGTTCTGCAAATTTGGAATATGAGAAAGCTGATTTCTTTGACTGCTTATACCTAGGAAAGGTGATAACTGGTAACCTTTTAAACCCTACCGAACCATGTGTGAAATGTCCAACTGATGCCACTGTTGTTGCTTGGTCCTATTGCTCACAATTGACAAATTCATCTTGTTGCATGTGTGTACGTGTACCAGCACTATTAGCGGCATTGACACTAGCGAAATTCATTTACGAAGTAATCGCGAGAACTCATATTAAGTATTTAAATGAACGGTCAAGATTTAAGCTGTTAAGCAGCAATTTTTTTTTTTGTAAGTTAAGCAGTAATTTACTCGTCACTTAATATGATAATTTTTTGTAAATCAGTTTCAAAATACATAGCAATATTTTCATTTATACTTCCACCATAATAAAAGATAATAGCATTACTAAATAGACACTAGAGCTGGCCGTAAAGAAATTCACTATAAATCCAGATGATTACAGAATTACAATTGCTCAAGCATATCCTAACCCTAGGTTACATCTAAAGCAAACTCACAAATGTTATCTCACAAACTCTCATAAATAACTTACTTAGAAAACTCACCAAAAGAAAACATTAACACTCGTCTTGTTTGCCCCAATAGACACTAGAGCCAACCGTAAAGAAATTCACTATGAATCGGATGATTGCAGAATTACAATTGCTCAAATATTCCCTAACCCTAGGTTACATCCAAAGCAAACCCAGGAATGTTTTCTCACAAACTCTCATAGAAAACTCATTTAGAAAACTCATTGAAAGAAAATACTAAGACTCATTTTGTTTGCTCCAATATGTAACTTACGAAAATGGGTTAAAATCAAAGTTACAAATCCTGTGTTTTCCAACCCTGTGCGACGCTCATCCCTTGCCAAGCCCAGCCGGGCACCCGGCCTTGGATGGCGGAGCACTCACCCAGTGCTGCGGTCATGACTGGAAGCTTAGGCCTTTGGCACGAGCTATTTATCTCCTGCATCTTCGCACCACGAGCACCTCCAATGACGTCTCTAACCTACCTTGTTTTTGGGGCTCGATTCAAACTCCAAATTTGACAAGAACTTTGAGTCACAAATTCAACAGCGAGCGGGATAGATTTTCACATGGGCGATCCTCCATGAAAATTAGCCATCAATGTGTCATCCGCGAGCATCAACTGCCTCCCTCGTGTTACTTATCCGTAGATAAATGACAATGACCAAGTTACAAGTACAGAAAGGCCATCGAGCCCCAGATACAGCAACTCGGCAGAGAAGAAAAGAAGGCCGGGACCAAAAAACCTTTTGGGGAATCTAAATGTGATATGACATTGTAAAAGGTGTGAACACCTTAGATTGTTACATGTACAACGTGCAGGTTTACGCATTAGTCACATCGACTAACTCCTTCACGGTGTTTATTGGGAAATTTCCTTTCCCTTTTTTAAATCTTAGCTAAAGAATCTGACAAACGAACGTCTCTTTGAATTTATCTTATTTTGGATGGCGCATCTAACATATTTTCTGTACTTTTCGTTTAGTAAGTGACAATTACTAAAGAAAATGACAGACGTGAAGTGAAAGACTCGAGAAAGATGTTGTACATACATAATCGGCACTTGGTATCTTTAAGATATGACGGTCGACAAGTCCACATATTTGATTGTTCTATACATAATTTCTTTTTGGGGCAAGGTAAATTTTCTTGCAATTTATCTTTTTTGGGAATTGTTTTAATGCTATTGCCAAAAAATAAAAAAGAAAAATTAATCACAAGGATGATGCAAGTAGCAATCGTCGTTCGTCACATCCTTTGACTCTTGCATACCCGCGTCTTTATTGGAATTCAATTAATTGAATTGTTTCACTGATTCGACTTCTACATGCCGTGTTCTCACGGAGATTGTCCTTGGCTTAACGCACGAATTTGGATTACGGATTTAACCCCCAATTAATCTCAAATCTATATCCAACAACACATTTATGCCAAACGAACTTTTGTCTTGAAAAATTCTCAAGTTGGTAATTAATGCCATATTTATGTCAAACTAATTTTTATTCCCTGAAAAATTATAGATCGGTACACCCAATCCAAATCTACCATTCACGTCAAATTCCAAACAACTAACGGCGGAAAGATTTGGGTCAAAGGTATTAGTTTGCAACTTGGAGGAAATGTGTAATGAAGTGCCAATTTGGGATTATTCGTGAGATGAAAAAATTAGTTTGAAGTAAATTTGACACGCATTATCAATTTAGAATTTTTAATGGTATTGACAATTGTGTTAAACTTTGAGTGTTCGAATCCCGGGCGCCGCAGGGTGACTTAACCGGTGACACGTGTGTGGTGGCTAGCACGTGTCGCCCCTGGGGGTTTTACTCGCCCCATCGCCTACCGCGGGGTTCCCCTGGATTACCAAAAAAAAAAAATTGTGTTAAACTGTGAGCATACGGTATGCAATTGAATTGATCCGATGATTTCCAAAGATTTAAACAGATCGTGTACATACCAACATCCTATTGATTTTTTTTTTCTCTGTGCAACCGATAGTAAAGGAATAAATCAAAAACAAATCGGCTGCGTTAAAAGTCGTAGCTATTCGCCTATTTGTCCAGACGAACTGATCGAGTTTTTAGAAGAACTCAAAACCATGTTGACCGAATTAACAAAAAAAAAACTACTAATAAACCAAGGAAATGCCAAATGAAATGAAACGAAAAGAAAAAAAAAGCATATTCCAACAATCGATTTGCATATGTTAAGTGCCGGTACATTCCGTCTAGAAGGGGGGGCCAGTTCTAGATGAATTCCAAAACACATATACATAAAATAATTTAACTGAGTCCTATCACTTATGTAACTCCCTACATCATGACCAAAGCAAAAATCGAATGTGAAACGACCAATGATCTGTCTCCGGTTGCACCAACGTCAAACATGTTGAACAGGGTACGAGGCATGTGTGCTAAATCAGGTTCAATGCACTTCAAATTTTTCTTTTTCCCGCGTACGTCTCGTACAGTCAAAACAGAAGAAGAAGAATAATATTAATAAATGGAAGCATGCCGCACACCAACTGAATTGGAACGTTCTCTTCGGTCCACGCAATTGGAAGAGTAAAAAATGTGAAAAAAATTGGCAGCGATTGGCAAATCAAAGCGAGAACGACCGTCGTTCACATGACTCGGGCGGGCACGCTAGATGTACAGGATTAGGGCACGTTGACTCCAACAGTGCTGTGTTTCGTGAATGTATTTGATGAGAAAGCAATCACGACTATTCTTGGAAAGAATAGCTTTGCATGGAGAAGAGTCCTCTTTTACCAATTTAAAAAATATTCGCCAATATTACCGCATGTTAATAGAATGACTCTAATTTCAAAACTTTTCGAATCTTGATTTGGACTCCATTTGATCATGTTTTCAAACATGTCTTTTAGTGCTCCCTAAAAAATTTTACTCATCCCGTTTGCGTCAAGAAAGAAAGTATTGTCTTTGCTTTGAAAAATGTTATTAGAACCTTTCGCATGATCTCGAACCGGCTCTATTGTCTACTTGTGACGGCGCATGTGTTATGCACGTGCCAAAAAAAAAAGTTAAAGGAAATGGGAGAAAGATTTATCAATTTTCAAAATTTCGAAATAAAGGGTATTTTTTTTAGCTATCATAAAGTTTTTCAAATGAATGTTCGATTATCATAATGTAATGGAATATAAAATAATAAAAAAAACATGTATAGTTTGAATTTCAACTTTGGAGACAAAAAGCAAGAAGGATGCTACGCTGTTAGAGTTAGTGGAGATCTTTCAAATCAATCTTATTAGATGGATAATCATGAGTGAGAGAAGATTGTCAGTACCTAACTTCTGGTATAGAGAGATGCTATCAATTGAACGTACGACTGTCGATGAACATCTCCGGTCTATCCGCTTGCCTTGCTATGACGGCAAACTCTGCGGTTACATCATTTATTTTAATGTGTTGATGCTCAAAGCAATTTAAGGATATGCTTAAATTCGAAACATGACTATTGACAATAACATATTGCTTGAATGGAACTCCACTAGTTTTGTCCTCTAATGATCAGTTTGGTCCTTACAAGTCATATGCATGGAATTCTTTAGAGTTTTATCATCAAACACTTGAAGAAAACACACAATTTGTGGCGTTATATAGACTTGATTTTTTTGTGAAAAAATAATTTAAAATTTTTTTCCTAAAAACGATTGCTTAAATTATTTATAAAAATGAATTAATGACAGATTTTCATGTCCTCAAAAATGTTCAGACATAAATTATTATCGATGATAAAAATAATTTTCATTGACTAATAATTTTAAGTGATCATTTTTAGGAAATTTTTTTCAAGTTGTGGGAAAATTATTCAAAAAATCATAAATATATTGTACTTTTTCCAATTCAATCTTAAATCTTTTAATTTTACCAATTGAGTCCTAAGCTTCTGACGTAGATGTTGGCCATCCTATGTGACACGACCGATACTAACTGGATAATTTTTAATAATATTTAGATTTTTTTGAATTATTATTAATTTTTTATACTTTTCTTTTCTTTCTTTTTCTTTTTTCCTTTTTTGGTTCAAAGGGCTACCGACCACTAGTTGAGGACCGCCGAGCTTCGTCAACCACTAACTAAGGGTCAACAACCCCACTGGCCCATGGCAAGGGTCGCAAAGCCCTCATTGTGGCTGGTCAGGACCGCCACACTCTTGTCTCACTAGATCTAGCGAGGGCTCGCGAGACCTCATTGTGATCAGCATGGCCGTCACGAGCCCTCTCCTAGGCCCTCGCCGACCATAGCGAGGGCATCGCGACCCTCAGCATCCCTTGCTGTGGTTGGCGAGGGCTCACGGCACCCTCACTGGCCATAGCGATTGGAAAATCAAAGTGAGAACAACCGTCGTTCACGTGACCTATGCAGGCACAGACGTACAAGACTAGGGCACATTGACTCCAACAGTGCTGTCTTCGTGAATGTATTTGATGAAAAAGCAATCAAGAGTATTCTTGGAAAAAATAGATTTGCGTGGAGAAGAGGACTCTTTTACCAATTTCAAGAATGTTCGTTGATTTTACCGTGTTAATAGAATGCCCCTTATTTCAAAACTTTTCGAATCTCGATTTGGACTTCATTTGATTGAATTTTAAAATCCCCGAAAATTTCACTCGTCTTAATCGCATCGAAAAAGAGAGTATCATCTTTACTTTGGAAAATTTATTAGAACCCTTCACATGATCTTGAATCGCCTCGATTGCCCACTTGTGACAGCGCACAATAAAATAAATGAGAGAAAGATTTATCACCCTTCAAATTTCAAAAATAAAGGGATATTTTTTTAGCAACGGTAAAGTTTTTCAAATGGAATATAAAAAAACATGTATAGTTCGAATTTCAACTTTGGAGACAAAAAGCGAGAAGGATGCTACGCTGTTAGAGTTAGTGGAGATCTTTCAAATCAATCTCATTAGATGGGATAATCATGAGTGAGAGAAGATTGTCCATAACCACGTTCTGTCGTAGAGGAGAACGAGAAAATATTCAGTGATTTGATATCACCCTTCAACTATGTTCGCTTTTCCTTATCTCATTGTAAGGAATTTACAGAAAGAATCAACTTTCCCATAGTTGAAGGCTAATGGCTTTGCCATACTCCTCCCTCTCCTCCACCCCAAAAAAAAAAGAACGAGATAGAGAATTATCTCACGTTACTCAGTTTTCTCTCTACTCCGCCACAATATTCTTCGCGGCCGTCGGTTGCGTCAATGGAACCCCCAAAACTCAGCACCGCCACCGGAATATCCAGCCACACAAGTCTCTTTCGTTTCAAAATCGTTGGCGACGTAACCAAGCCGGAAATCGGGAACGGACTAGAGTAGAACACGAAGAAGAGTTCGAGAGGCCAGTGCCGGAGCGGGAAAGGCAACGACGGCGACGAAGAGGTAGGCGTAGGAGGAGGCGGAGGAGGAGGAAGAGGGGGAGGGCTTGAAATGAGTGAGCGAGTATTTTCTCGCGAGGGAGAGAGAAAGAGATTCGGGTGGGGAAGACAAGTTGTAGAACAGAGAGGCATTGATGGAAGACTTGAAATGAGTTCTTCTGCAAAGAGGGAGGAGAGAGAAAAGAGGTAATAAATTTAGCATTGATTGTTGTGTGTATCAGTTCTTTCAGCTAGAGGAGAGAGAGAGAGATAATAGAGCTTTCGGTTCACTTTTTTAATTGCATGTCAGAGGACAAATGTCCCATTTTGAGTGGAGCCACGTAAAGTTTAAATATGCCATGTAGGCGAATGACGTGGTGATATCAAATCACTGAATATTTTCTTGTCATTGAGAGAAGCTATCAATTGAACATATGACTGTCCCCAGGCCTCTCCAGTATGTGCGTTTACTTGTCTCTACGTTGATTTTGCCATGATGGCGATCAATATATGCATTTCGTATTAATATCCGCACACTACTTCTAATTTCCTCAAAATCTTTTTCTTTCTTTGGACAAGAGAATACCCCTCTCTTTATTTTATATAATGAGGATTCCCCGAAATCTGAACAAGACCTAAAATGAAACAATTTAAGGGCGTGCTTACATCCAAACCACATGACTATCGAGAATAACTTATTTTGTGAATGGAACTCCACTAGTTTTGTTCACTAATCATCAGTTTTGTCCTTGCAAGTCGTATGCATGGAAATCTTTAGAGCTTTATCAACGAACACTTGAAGAGAACACACAATTTGTGGCTTTATATAGACTTGATTTATTTTGCGAAAAATAAATAATTTAAAAAATATTTTCTTAAAAATGATCGCTTGAGTCATTTACAAAAATGAATAACTGACAAATTTTTTATGTCCACAAAAAATATTTAGATATAAATTGATGTCGATAATAAAAGTATTTTCCATTGAGTAATTATTTCAAGAGATCATTTTTAGGAAATGTTTTTCAAATTATGGGAAAATTGTTCAAAAAGCCCTAAACCTATTGCATTTTTTTAATTCAATAATAAACCTTTTTAATTTTGCCAATTGAGTCTTAAACATTTCCAAAATTTACCAATTTAGTCCGCTGACGTGGACACCGACCGTTATACATGACACGGCCAACACTGACGTAGACGCCAATCATCTTATATGACACGGCCAACACTAACGTGGACAATTTTTTATGATATTTTTATTTTTTTTTCAAATTTTTATTAATTTTTTATACTTTTCTTTTCTTTTGTTTCTTTTTATTTTTTTATTTTTTGGTTCAAAGGGCCGTCGACCACTAGCTAAGGGCTGACGACCTTCGCCAACCATTGATCGAGGGTAGGTGACCCCCACCGAGCCCTAGGTGAGGACCATGAAGCCCTCGCTGGCCACCGAGCCCTAGGCGTTGTGACCCTTGCTCACCCTCACTATGGTTGGCAAGGCCGTCACGAGCCTTCGCCTAGGCCCTCATTGACCATAGCGAGGGCGTCGCAGCCCTCGCCCTCCCTGGCTGTGGTGGGTGAGGGCTCGCAGCACCCTCACTGGCCATAGCGATTGGAAATCAAAGTGGGAGCGACCGTTTTTCGCATGACTTGGGCAGGCACGGCTAGACGTACAGGACTAGAGCACATTGACTCCAACAGTGCTGTTTCATCAATGCATTTGATGAAAAAGCATCATGAGTATTCTTGTTAAAAATAGATTTGCGTGGAGAAGAGGACTCTTTTACCAATTTCCAGAATGTTCGTTAATTTTACCGCATGTTAATAGAATGCCCCTGATTCCAAAACTTTTGGAATCTCAATTTGGACTTCATTTGATCCCATTTTCAAACACGTCTTTCGGTGCTTCCTGAAAATTTCACTCGTCTCATTCGCATCAGAAAAAAAAAGTATTATCTTTACTTTGGAAAATTTATTGGAACCCTTCGCATGATCTCGAGCCGCCTGGATTGCCCACTTGTGACGGCGCACGTGTTGCGCATTGCACCAAAAAAAGTAAAAGAAATGAGAGAGAGATTTATCAACCTTTAAAATTAAAATTAAAGGATATTTTCTCAAGTTTTTTTTTTTATAATCAAGGTGTCCGCGCGGCCGGAGAGCTAGGGCTCAAACCAGCGGTGATACCAGACTAGTCCTCGAGAGGGGCTAGCGCAGCATCCCACCGCCACAACCCCCCACTTAAATCACTGATGGGCGAGTTTAAATCCAAGACCTCTCGTGAAAGGAAGTGAGCGCAAACCAACGCGGCCACCAATGGGTGGGTATATTTTCTTAAGTTAATACCACTAAAAACTCCAAATTAACATAAGTGTGACAAATATACTCGAAACAATTTTTTGATTACCAAAAATCCTAAACTAATACATATGTGATAATTTTACCCTATATTAATTTTTATTAAGTTTTACCGTCAAATTGCTGAGTTTGATGACATGTGACAGTTGACAGGTGTATTGATTTGGGGTTTTACCCTTTGTTTATTACAGGTATACCAGTTTATGATTTTTCGTGATATTAATATAATTTAATGAAAACTAACATATGGTAAATTTGTTATAAATGTACCAGTTTTGGATTTTTGGTTGTCAAAAAACTAGTTTTGCATATATTTATCACAAGTGTACCAGTTTTAGATTTTTTATGATTAAAAAATTAGTATGGGATAAATTTATCACAGATATATCAGTTTGAAGTTTTTTGTGGTACTAATCTTATCTTTTTTTAGCAACAATAAAGGTTTTTAAATGAATTTTCAATTATCAGAATGTAATGGAATATAAAAAAGCATGTATAGTTTGAATTTCAACTTTAGAGACAAAAAGCTAGAAAGATGCTACGCTGTTAACGTTAGTGGAGATCTTTCAAATCAATCTTATTAGATGGATAACGATGAGTGAGAGAAGATTGTCACCACCTTTTTTCTTATAGAGATAATATTTTCTTTTATAGGGAATATTGATTAATCTTCGATCTTAAATATTATTTTGCAATAAACTTACTTAAAGAAAAAAAAATTGATTGATTGATAATTACTTCATAGACAGTTGTTTTCCTAAATTGAAAAATTCCACTTATGGAAACTGGAGATTTGTTTGTGTGGGTGACCAAAACAACGGGGACTCACATCTTATCTCTCGATGGCTACTTAGTCTTTTTTATATAATGTCATTTAATAGATTGATTGGAGAGTGATGCTCTGAAAACTGTCCGACGGTTAGTTTTAGAGGTGGAGGAATATAAAATGAGACCAAAATGCCAAAGAGAGTAGAGAGGTCCAAAATAAAAAATTCCAAAGTTTGAGAGTACTTAGGTATTACATACTTGTCTTCCGTGAGCTTACAATTGTAATTATTTGAGAGATGTGAACAGTGTCATAAGTGTGTGTTTAAATGTGAGATAGTGGAATCCATCGGCTTGGATATAAGCAACACCAGCTTTGGGTAGAAGCGCTTGAGTATAAGTGGCACAATTTTAATGTAATCTCTCATTGATTATCTAGTGAAATCCGCTAGTAAGCTATTGGCATAAAAGAGTTGATGTAGGCTTGATCTAAGCCAAACCATCATAAATTATGTGTGCAAATTCTCTCATCCTAAAACTCTTACTAATTATTTTTATGTATCTTTACGCATCGATAAATCACATTAAACTCTTGTTAATATTGAGACTCTGACCTTTACACATTAGTCAATATCATCAAACTACTACTGTTATCAGACTCTAATTTTGACTACTTTACTTCCACTTTAAATTTTTTAAGATTAGTTAAAATCACCTATTCACCCCCCTCTATGTGATATTGTTAGCTCCATCAATCTTCTCACCAATTTTGCCACTGTTAATTTCACTTAGAGACGATGTCAGTCTGCTTCGCGAACTGCCCCTAAAATCTTGTTCACAAAAATCATCAACTTATCTATTGTGACACATATACCCCTAACTTTTTTTTTGTCATGAAAAAACCCAAATTTATACATGTGTGACATATATACGATATATATTTGTCACACTGGTATAAAGTCGGCGTTTTTTTTATGACAAAAAAATTGAGGTGTTTGTTTCATAGGGTCTGTTTAGTAATGTTTCTGATTATTTGTTTTTCTGTTCTTTTGTTCCCCGAAATAGAAAAAGAACAAAAATCCGTTTAGTAAAAAAAATCTACTTTTTTGTTTCTAGAATAAAAAAGTGATCGGGAATAGATTTGGAATTGAAACAAGAAGCAAAAAAAAAATCTACTTCTTTGCTTCTGGAATAAAAACAAGAAACAAATTTTTTTTAATCCTCCAAAAAAAAAAAACAATCCATCGGCCGTAACCCATCCACCGCCGCCTCTTGCCATCCTTCACCACCACCTACCGCTCACCTTCCGCCGCCGCCCTCCTTCCTTCGCCGCCCGCCGGCAGCCTCCCGCCCACTAGCCGCCTCCCGCCCGTCGGCCGCCTCTTGTCGTCGACTATTGTCTTCTACCGCTCGACGCTTGTTACCAGCCTCCACCGGCCGCCATCCTCCACAGCTGGCTGCCGTGCTCTATTGCCCAACGCCGACCACCACTAGGTGCCGCCCCCCCCTCGCTAACCACCCAACGCCGACGATCACCCACCACTGGTCACCGTCCTCCACAGTCGACGACCACCCACCACCAGCTGCCATCCTCCATCGCCGACCATTGTGCTCCATTGCCCAACACTGGTCACCACCCGGCGCTGGCTGCCCTCAGTTGCCGGCCACCTCCCGCCCTAGCAGCCTAATGCCGGCAGTCACCCACCATCGGCCGCCATCCTTTGCCATCGGCCGCTGTGCTCCATCGACCAACGCTGGCCACCCTCCACCACTAGCCACCTCCCATCACCTCCCCCCACTGTCGTCATCGCTGCCCGACGCCACCATGCTCCGCCGCTAACCGCCATGCTCCACTGTCTCCTGCCGCCGGCCGCCATCCTCTGCCGCCGTCAATCACCGTCCTCCGCCCCCCACCGCCACCCACCGTTCTCCGCTGGTAGCCCAGAAGAGAGAAACTCGTCCATGGAATAAAAATGGATCATTCGCGCCCTAAACATGTTTCTATTCTTTTTCTGTTCCAGAAATAGAAATTTTGCGCAGTTACTAAACGCTATTTTTTACTCAAAAACTGTTCCAAGAAATAGAAATAGAAAAAACTATTTCTGATTAGAAATTATTTATGAGAATAGAAACGTTGCTATGCATACCCATAGTGAGCATAGTTTTGAGTTTTTTTGTAGTATTAACTCTTGATATGGTTGAAACATGTTACCTTTTGAGAATTTCCAAATATAGGATTTTGTTTCAGCTCAATCCAAGTGTTTATAAAGCCTAAATCGGCTTCGTCTTGATTTAAATACCCTAGATTCAAAATCTTTAATTTCATTGATTTCCTGTTACTTTTGAATTAATAAGAAAAGGGAAAATTTCAAATAAGGGGCCGAAGGAAATTCTTCTACCCCATGATGCTTCGAACTGCAAAAGAATTCTTCAACAAGAGGCTTCACAAAAAAATGGTTGGTTTCAGTTTGCTCCGGACAGCAAACGAATTATTCAATTCAAGTTAGAAACTGAATTGGTTCAAAGCAAATACCAAAATTAATTTGATTTGACCTCGGTTGCAATTGTATTATAAAGCCCCGTGTTAAACACATGCTTCTCTTTCCTTCAGAGTTTTCCTTTCGAGCCTCTTTTCGCCTTATTTTCTAGAGAAGCTGTTACTGCTATCAAGCTGAGAAGCTTAGAGAGGTGACAAGAGAGGCCAAGGAGAGGCTGATGAGAATCTCGGGACACTGAGAGTATAGGATTCAACCAGAAGAACCCTAGCTTATTTAATTTGGATCAAAACAGAATTTTTTAGACAAAATCAATGTGGGATCTTTCTGATATGGTTAAGAGAAAAATCTGTAAAGAGAATTCAAGAGCGGAGAGGATTGAAGAACAACGCAGGAAACAAAGAAAATCTACGAAGAGAAGAAAAGCTCAATTTGGGATATTTCATTCTTAGGATTTACCCTTTTTTTTTACCTAGTTACAATTTTTGGACAAAATTGCCCATGCTCTAGTTGCCGAAATAAGTCAAATGGCGGAAATTTGGCTGTCCGGCAAGTTGGAGCCCTTATTTAAGACAAAGTTGGTAACTTCATACCTTTATTTAAGACACAATCCACTCTAGGCCCTTATATGAGAAAAAGGCTCCACTTAGGTTCTTATATGACAAAAGTAGGGGTGAGCGGTTGCAGGTTTCGGGTAGGTTCCGCCTGGAACCTAGAACCTACCCTCGGGTACAGATTTCTCAAAATGAGGAACCCGGAACCTACCCGTCGGAACGTGGAACCTAGAACCTACCCTGTCACAAGTTCTAGGGTTGGTTCCAGGTTCCAATAGGTTCTTTTTTTTAATTTTGTTTTGAATTAAACAAAATGAAAATAAACGCAATATTAGATCATCTGAATGATACATACACAATACCCGATGTGATATTCAAGGGATATAATGCCAAGTTTACAAATGCCTGGATAGAACTAAACTATAATTGCAACAATTATTGAGGAGGAAAGCAGCAAGATAATGAAAATATCCAAAATGGCATGAACAATGAAAGCACATCTAGAATGAGGGGTTTGAGTACAAGAGGTCTCATCGATGAGGTGAAAATATCAATCACGGTTATTTTTCCAAAACATCAGAGAAAGAATATACAGGTCTATGAGTTGCAAATGCAGAAAGAGAAAAGATGCAGTCAATTAGTTCAACCTACCATTGCTTGGGGAATCAGAGAAGTGAAGATCAGGGCCTCCACCTAACTGATGAGGCCCCTAACAGATAGCCATATTCCAGAAGAATGTTGCAATTTATAACAACCTACAGAGGTATGGAAGGAAACAAATATGAGTTGCCCAAAATATACAATTTATATTTCACAGCAACAACAAAAGTAATGATGATTTAAAGCAACAGAAGTGAAACAAAGTGATTGCTATATCTTAAGACAATTTTATCGAATCAAATTGCATCTTTGGTAGCTTTGCTTTTTGAATATCACATAAATCAAACAATTCCCACTGATCATAACACCAGCTCTTAAGTTTGAAGCGTTTCCATCATTGAATGACTTGATTCCAAGGCCTTTTAATTGCAATTTTGTTCTGTTTCATATGTAGAAATTGATATCAACTTAGACATCCCCCTTACTAATCCATTTTGATTCTGTCTAAGTTCCTAATAAGAACTCTAAACCCTAATTCTCATGCTCTATGAAAATGACTTACACTATCAACATTAACACTTCCACATGAAAATATAAGAAAAAGAGAGCACTTCCTCTGAGCAAGCAATCAAGCATCTCACGAGCACAAGTACGCGCTCAACAAGCGCACGCACACAATAGATTCAGACGTATCTGTTAAAAGTGCAATTTCTCTTGATATAATAGCGATCCAACAACAGCAACTCTACACAGAATCAAACATGCCGTCACTTAAATCGAAGTAGAGAACAACACAGTTGCTTCCTACATTTTCCGATTGCGCGCAAGAGCGTGATCTTGACTGAATATCGAAACCGAATGATTGGAATTTCGAGTTCGGAACAGCTTCGTCATCCGTTCATCGTTGTTCCTCGTCTCATTTCTACTAGGTGATGAATCCAAATGAATGTGCACACAAGAGCACGATTTCATGCAACTCAGGCACGATCGTCGTGATTGAATTCAATCAATCGATGCTAAAGATGAACAGAAGCAACGGCGGGAATTCAAAGAGAGAAGGCGTGAATGGCAGGGATTGTTCGAAGACATTATGTACCAGAGCGATGAAGCTTCAGAGGAGGAAGACGGCGATGAGCCCGAATAATCGGAGTGAATCCGTGTGGGGAGATCACAAGACCTGCGGCAAAGAAGGCGGAGCGAGGAGGAAGCGGGAGAGAACCGCGGAAGCGAGAGCGAAGAGCAAGGCGAAAGCATAAGCGAGAGCGAGGCGGAAGTGGAAGTAGGAGCGAGGAGCAAGGCAGAAGCAGAAGCGGGAGCGAGGCGGAAGTTGAAGCAGGAGGGACAATGATGGATTTGGGAATTAGGGTTTCTAAATACCAAATGTGTAGTTTATGTTTTAATTTTTAGGGATCCGGTTCCTGGTCCCGGTTCTTGGTTCCGGTTCCGATTCCCGGTTCCAGTTCCAGTTCCTATAGGAACCGGGAACCGGAACCGGAACAACCAGTTCCTAAAAATGGGAAACTGAGAACTGGACCCTCTGTCTATGGAACCTGGAATCGAACTGGACCCACCGGGTCCGGTTCTCTGGTTCCTAGTTCTACCCTGGAACCACGCTCACCCCTAGACAAAAGAGCCATAGAATTCAATTTGGGATCTTTTGTTATTAGGATTTACCTTTTTTTTAACCTAGTTACAATTTTTGGACAAAATTGCCCATGCTCTAAAAGCCAGAATAAGCCGACTGACGAAAATTTGGCTGGCCATCGAGTTGGTGCGCTTATTTGACAGAAAGTTGGCAACTTCATACTCTTTTTTGTAACAAGGTCCACTTTGAGCCATTACTTTAAAAAAGAGCTCTAGCATTCCTTTATTTGAAATTTTCCCATGACAAAATGATTTGGAACGTTATAGAATTGAAACGGGTTCTTTTAACCTATAACCTTTCGGAAACAAACTTAATATTGGGGTTGAATTAAAAATGTTTTAAAAACATTATAGCCAGTGAACTTCGAATGCTCATGTATCTGCCGGCCTACATCTTTGTTTCGAATGATTCGTAAGTGGGCTATTCAACAACAATAAGTTCAGTTCGGGGCCGTTTGAGCTTAGGATTAAAGTCGGACTCTTTGGGCCTAGAAACCACCGTTCTTGCAAGTGTGATTCACACACAACTTGCAATTCCCTCGTCTGATTTCTGAATTTGAAAAAAAAAAAAAAAGAACTTTCTCAAGTTTTGATTGTCTGATTTGCTCGTTGAGGACCTTAAACATATTGGAATTGGCTCCGTTCGGATCTTGATGGTTTCAACTTTCGAATGAACAAACACTTTGGACAGATTTGGATTAGAACCATTTATGGCCATCTTTAAACCGTACTTAACTGAATTCACGGAAACCTATATGCCTTATAGGGTTGAGCTTTGTTCCAAGGTAAAACTTGAAATCTGAGAAACTGACCGATAGGAACCTGTAGATTCCATGTTCCAAGGTATGCAAGGTAGATTCCAAATTGAATCTGTTTTGACAGGTAAGTTCTAGATTCTAGGTAGGTAGAACCTGAAAAAATAAATATTTTGTGTTTTTTCTTGGTCTATGTATTTGCATGATCCTACGGTATTCTATGGCGTTAAATGATGAGTATATAATCTGGAACTATTAGTCTAAACTTTCATTTTATGACTTGTTATTGTTTCATATTCTTCATGTGTTTAAATATAAGTTATGGTTAATGGATCAGTGCAGCAAATAGTGGTCATTAAAGGTGATTCACCACAATTGTTCAATTAATAATACGGATGGAACTTGAGTAAATCGTGGAACCAACCGTAAAACCAGTAACATGATAGGTTTTAGGTTTCAAGGTATATAATATAAGTTCCAAATTCCAAAAAATGAGGAATCTATTTTCATGGATAAGTTCCAGGTGGAAGCTGAATGGAACTCGGAACCGCCCATCACTAACGCCTTAAGCATTTGTGATTGCCTAAAGTGAATTGTCACGGCGTTCTGACTTGAACGCCTCATGTTTAACTTGATTTATATGAGTTCAAATTTCCTATTTTTTCAGACATTGGGGTATCTGAGTTTTAATTTCAAAGGGGGGACACATGTTGAATTTGCACGCCGGAGTCATACTACTCTACGAGCTCGGTCTCTTGTGCATAATCGAATCATATGAACTATCAATTCTAGGGGAATTTTTGGACGCTTTGTAGTAGCATTACTCTTTACGAATCTAAGTCTTGGCCGAGCACGTATGTGGACTAACACCACCTCCAAGTTAGTAAGGTTATAAAGATTCTGACTTCTGAAGTTGTGATTGTAAACTTTGGTCAATGAACCTTTTGAAAAGTGAGCATTGATTTCCACACGATTGAAATTAGGAAATTGACTTTCTCATATTTGAATTACTCATTGAAAGTTCGAACTTAAATATTATTGATCTTTGAGGAATCTAATTGCTTGGTTTACTAATATTGAACTTTCGTTGAAGGTTTGCCTAGATTTCTCTTTGGGAGTTAGATGTCATAATGCTGAATTTTAACTTCAATTCGATTTAATATTAGGAGGGATTCCCAGTCTCTAAAATATTAGGGGCGTTTCCTAGTCTCTAAGGGGTGTGGTTAATTTACTGAGTGTGCCACTCATCCCGTCATCTTTATCTTTTAATTTTTTGCACAAACCATTTCGGGTTGATACGTTGTGGTGGCGGCTACCGGAGCCTCAAGTTACACCGGGTTACGAGATGCTTATGAATCCCAATATAGCGCGCTTGTCTTTTCAATTGAAAGCGAAAATCGAAGTTGCAACAATATGCGTGTCGGAATAGAATTCGAGTCTTACTTGGCTTAAAATGCATCATATGTGTGGATGCATCATAAGCCATGCCAAATTAGAGGATGATGGTCCCAAGAACCCTAATTTGGTCGGTCCACAAATTTGCTTCCTCGACCATAAGTGTGAAAGGATAACGTAGGCAATATAAGGCCAACATAAACAGGGACTCCTTTGTTGCATTCACAGTTCAGATGGTTTGCTGTCCAGGCATAGCCATGAAAGCCACTAAACACACTGCAAGAGATGTGGAGCAGGACGAATCTATGTCTTGTTACCACAATCTCTCGTTACTCCCATTTCTTTCATGGTTGCCCCACCATGCCATTCGCATTCTTTGGCCTTCACTTATTCCCTTTGCATCCACCTGCACCACACCCTCCCCCGTTCAATCCGTGCATAAAAAGATATTCCACGCTATCCACCTCTCTCCCTCTCACACACACACCTCCTCCTCCCCCCCACCCCACACACACACACACAGAGGACATGGCTGACACCACTTACTCATCAATATGTCTGGTGGGCATAATGGATCGCCTTTGGTTCCACCAGATCATCTTCTTCTCTGAGCCCATTTCGTTGCTCTGTGGCTCCAAAATCCTGGATCCACAGGAACCCAACTCGCGCAGTGTGATTCGATGTCAACCTTCAAGCATGCCTGAGTTGCCACCTCCAGATACAGAGACTCATTCAATGGCTGAAGAATCGCCACTTGCAGGCTATAGTTGTTCATCATTGGATTCGTCATATTCTTCAATGGTAAATTCAATAGTTCTATTCTCTAACTCTCCCTCACCTGGTTCTTGACCAGAGTTTGTGGCTCATCAAAGCAAGCACACTAGCGTTGAGTTTGGCTCTCATTTGTAAAAACTGCGATCTGAACAAGCTGTCTAGCTGGTGTCCAAGCTGAAATACCTATGAATTTAAAAAAGTTGACTCTATATGTGTTGAAAAAACACATTTGTTGTTCATCTATTTTCTGGAAACTAAATTAATTACATCGTGCAAGCTATATGTGTGAAATAAACTTTTAAGACAAGTTACGATTTTGGTTTTCTAACTTGGGAGTACTCTTCGTTTTGGTCCCTGAACTTCCACTGTCATCATTCAACTCCGGCTGGTGGGGTTTGCTTCCATTTTTGCCCTTCTAATGACATTGCGACCAACTTATTAATCTCTTCATGCTGCCCTTGATAGGATGATACCAACAAAAGTGAAGAAGCAGAGGAGGAAATCAGACCAACCAGGATGACTTATCTCATCGCAAGCAGAGCACGGCGTTCGTATTCCTCATCGCCATCAACTCAGAAGAGGCCAAGAAAGCGATCCTCTGAAGCCAAGAAACTGCTCAAATCCATGAGTTGCAGCACCTTCGAGGAGCTGGAAATGAAGGAAGTGAAAGGGTTCATGGACCTGGGCTTCATCTTCAAGAAGGAGCACTTGAACCCGCGAATGGTGAGCGTCATCCCCGGTCTACAGAGGCTCGGACAGGACACTAGCCTCAGGAAAACCGCCGAGGGCAACGAGGAGGGAAAGAGAGAGATCACGAGGCCGTACTTATCGGAAGCGTGGCTCATAAAGAGACCCGATTCGCCTCTGCTGAATTTGAGGGTGCCCCGGGCGTCTGCGGCTTCCGACATGAAGAAGCACCTGAGGTGCTGGGCTAGGACAGTTGCTTCTGAGATTCAGCAGGAGTCCAACAACTTCACTCATACACTATCGTTAAGATTAGCATGAAATTATCAGTCCAGCTATCAAAAAGAGTGTAGGGAGAGAGAGTTTTGAGTATTTCCACAGGTTTTGTTGCGCCAACAAATGGAACTGTAAAAAGGGCAGATGGTGGGGTCTGTGGATATGTTTGTGTGGATGAGACTATGAATGAAAGTAAGTGCAAATGGACCTCTTTGTCGTTTTATTGTCATTTGCTGGATTCCGAGCAGAGACAAAAGGATCTCAAAGTGCTCGTCGAATTTTTTGCCAAAATGGACCATAGGATAAACGAGGGGGAGCAGGACAAACTCGGTGAGAAGTGACGTGTGGATAAATTATTGAGATAAAGGAACCATTTGATTCCTCATCTTTTGTCAAATGTTGCAACTAGTTGTTGATTAACATCGATCTAATTGTTAAACGACATAATTTCTAATCCACATTAATCTTCATGTTAAAATGTGTAAATGCAAATAAAGGTGTGGATCGCCACACGAACACCGTGTCTTCTGTTGCTAGAATAACTAATCAGGACCTACATTTTTAGGTAATGATAATTACATGCATCAAAGAAAACCAAAAACCCGCAAAGGGAGTGGATGAAATTAGGCAAAGTCACTGTTTGTGTACACAACACAAACAGTGCAGACAGTGCGGCCACGGCGGCGATGGCTACTCCCGAGACCCACAGTGGACATCAAACCCGCATCGAAGGCCAGGTGGAGTGCCACTGTTGCCATAGCCCTTCTCTTTCTAGTTTATTTTGTTAGAATATTTAAATATTACAATAATTGACACTGCTTTCACAAAATTTCACATACATTGATTTTTTATTTTAATTTACATTTTTTTAGCAAAAGAAGTACTCTTTGTAAAAGTTTCTGAATTTTCCCAGGCGAGTAGCAATGGAGGCCGGGTTGTTTCTCCATCGCTGTAGCCTCTCTTCCCACCTTGTTTTTCTAGTTTGCTATTTCTTTTCCTTTTTCAATTTCCTTTTTATTGCAAAAATTCAATCTTTATAAAATTTTCTAAATTCATCTAGCTCCGAAGTCAAAGACTGCTTCTCTCTAGTCGGGCAATGGACCTGGCAGGCCTAATTCTCAACTTTAATTTGAATCTCAATTTTGGCTAGGACTTTTTTTATCTCATAAAAATGCACTAAATTTAGATCGGTTCTTAATTATGGCCCAAATTAAAAGCAAAGACTTTAACTCGTGTCCAAATTCTAACTTTGTGCTGTCTCTTAGCGTCAACTCTAAGTTGACACCTAAATCTGGTCCCCACCAAGTTTTTGTCAAGTTTCGCCAAGTACACGTGGAATGACATGTCAAATCTTTAACCACATCATTGGACTAAAACTTGATAAGGGCAAGATTTGGGTACCAACGCAAAGTTGGTATTTTTTTTATGAGATAAAAAGAAGTTGATACCGGAATTGAGACACAAGCTAAAATCTATTCCTTTTAATGAAACAACAAAAAATTGGGCCAAAAATGAGAATCGAGCTAAAGTTGGTATTTTTGTAGTTTAGGTCGGATTGAGATTCAACATAAAGTTTCTAATTTTACGCTGAACCTTGGACCCTCATTGGTTACTAGGTGACATCAGTACCGCAGCCTTCCAACCCACACTTTCAGAATCGTTTTCTCTTTATATTTTTCTCTTTCCCGAAATTCCTCTGTCTTAATTTTTGAGAGTTTTTCATTCCTTCTTTTGAAAATTTATAGGGTTTTTCATAGCTAAGTAGGAGGCTAGCGTGACATTTAACAGCGGCTTAATGGTCAAGCCAAGTAGTATCATGAACTCTTTTATAGCAATGACCAATTCGAATGAAACATTATTCAGCTGAGGAATCTAATAGGAAAAAGAAAATCAAGTGCACGATTGAACATTTGACAAAAGTTTAGGAGTAAAATTCCAAGGGTCAGTTTACCCCAATACTCCGAAGAACCAAGCATGCGATGGTAAAGGGGAGCAACAGAGACGCCATCTTATGTCTGGTCATTAAGATGCATACATCAAACCTATTTATGATCGGCAGTCAATCCACAATTATTACTTGCAACAATGATTTACGAATAATAAATTGAAAAGCCAAAACCATCAATAGGAAAAGAAGATACATCAGGAAACAATGTCGTATACAAAAACGTAGTGTAATAAGGCAAAAACCTTTCTCAAGTGAAATGCGTTAAAACAAAGGGCTTGAATTAGCTGCGGTCCTAATAGCCGCCAATGATCGCTGCTCCCTAGGTGGCACTCATTTATTGGTCATTATGATTGTACGTCTCTATGATCCCCGACATCATATAGTTCCTCGCGACAAATAAAATCCTCCTATTGCCTCAGCCTTCAACCTCTCACCTCCTCTCCACAAATCGGAGCTAGCCCAGCCTCGCTTGTGGCCGCCACCGCCTTCCATTGGCACCTCACGGCCACCTTCACTCGCCGTTGTGGCCTTAGCCCCACCACGACCCGCTACCCACCACCAGTTACTTGCCTCCCTAAGATCGTCGAAGGTCCACGACCTTACAAATCGAGGCGCGTCTGAGGTCATCAGCCTCAAGATCACAGCCCATATACAAAGGCAATCGTAGGGCAAGTTGGCAACCAAGAGAGAGACAGGCAATTGAGGCTCATTAGTGATGGGGTGGTCATCGAGGTGGTCGTAGGGGATGCGACGCTTTTGAGGGGTGGGCTATCAAGCTGCTATGAGAGACAAAGAGTGTCGTGTGCGCGCACGAGAGAGCTACCGTTGGCGTTTGGAGAGAGAGAGAGAGAGAGAGAGGAGGGGGGGGAAGAGAGGACTAATTCCCTAAAAAGAAACCCAACCTTTAGATCTAATCACAATTATATTCCGAACTTTTTTTGTCTACAAAAAATTCACCAACTTTCAGTATAGTCCCAAATCTGCTCTCGCGTAAAACAATCACCACTAATTTCTTCAAAATTATCAACATCATGGCCAATTAAAGATTCATTATCATAACATGTGTCTTCACCAACATCCTCACTTTTGCGTGGAACAACAATAGCCTCCCGATATTGATAATTTTGAAGAAACCAGTGGCTATTTTTGGACTTGGGGCAAATTTGGGACTAAAGTGAAAGTTGGTAATTTTTTTTTTCTAGACAGAAAAAAATTTTGAGGTAGAAGTCGGACTGAACCTGAAGTTAGGGATTTATTACAAATACCTAATTTTGGTTTTTGTCTTTAAGATGAATGATTCAATGTGTGTCTCATGGATCCAAGCTTACGGGCCAGAAGATGGGCCAATCTAATGTAATCTTGGGCTTGTTTGCAACCAAAAAAGTTTCTGCCGATCGAGCCGGTCCACGAGGCGCAATCATTAAAATAGTCTTACAGGCACAAATTCTATTAAAGGTAAGCCTGTTAATATTTCATTTTCCTCTACCAAATCTAAGTTTCTTCCTAGCAGGTTAGAGATGAGGGAAGACGAATTTTGAAAATTGGGTAGAAGAATTTGAATTTTTCTTTTTAGAGATCAGATCTAATTTTAAGTTTTGAAAAGTTATGGAGAATATATATCCGCAATTCTACGCGATGTTTCAATGTTTCGAACTATTTCAAGAGTTTTGAATCGATTAATATTTTAAGATGTGAGGTTGCAACATTTACGAAAAGAAAAAATTCAAAACATTGGAAGTAAAAAGTCACCGTGTCTCCTCTAATGTTATCTATACAATTACTAATTAGAGTATGAGTAGGAAAACACCATATACTTCTTCCATATAAAGTTACTTCTAGTTCCTGTGATTCAAAGCCTGCAAGAACGCCTGATCGCTCAAAAAATCTCTCAGGAGAAGAAGAGTTCTTCCCAGAACGTGCCTTCTCCATGTAAGTCACCAAGAACTTCACCTCTCTCTCTCTCGAAATCTCTCAATCGGTTGATTTCTTGTTGTTGTTGTTGTTGTTGTTGTTGTTGTTGGAGCTGCATGATTGTGTGGGAAGATGGACTTGGTATTTAGGGCCAAAACCAATACGACTAATTGGGTGAGCAGCAATTTCGTTGGCTGAGATTCTGAGTTGAGTTTCTTCGGAAGCATAATAAGCTCCATTAAGTTGCGATCATGGAGGCTGACATAGTGCTCCACATTGAAAACAGTAAATCCCAGTATCGGAAAATTACAGCCAAAATCGTCATGTGGCATGATGGATGGAATTCAAAGTTGCCAAATCCTTCGTTATCCTTTTCTTGTGACTCCATGTTACCCCTAGTTCTCTCGTACGAACGCATACCGAGTGACGAGACAAATTGTCATTTGGATGTTCAATCTTTTTCTGGAATACTTCCATGTCTCATGAGAAGAAATATATATCTTGAGAGGTCAGTTTAAGTTTAAAAACTTACGTCTAATAATGGTTGCACCGATGGGTGACAATACTAGTGATAATAATAATAACGGAAAATAGTACGTTTGAAAATTGCTGTTGTTATAGATTATTATGTGTTATTATCGATTACTTCTGAGGTGGTTATTATCGTTTTTGAGGTATCACACCAAATTTAAATGCCCCTTTTTGTATAATAGAATAGATATATAAGAAAATTAGGGCGTGAAGTACTTATTAATTACTATCATCACCTATCAACTATTGGATTCGCGTCGCGTGGCGATCAGATGCACAATAAGAGAAAAAACCATTGACGTTCATCTCCCCGTTAGCCCTTCTTTCTCCGTGCACCGTCTCCATCCAGTCCTCTGCCAAACCCTCCTTGTGCTGGGGATGGCGGCATTGGCATCGGGCTCGATGGACCCAATGTAGAAATAACTTGTGGGTTTTAGTGTGGAGGGTTTTGGAGCGGCGGTGTAAAAGCAGGGACCGGAAGGGGGGATAGCACGAGGGAACAGTACCCCAAGCCTAGAATATTAAAGAGTGTGACGTGAAAGAAAAAATTATAGATTGATTGTAGTTGTAAAGAGAGATAGATAGAAAGAAAGAAAGAGATGTATATGCCGCACATCATCACTAGTATTATTCAACATACATCTCTCCAAAAGCTTCTTATGTTGCCAATACGAGTAAAAGCATTCTATGTTATAGATCATGTATACATTGATTTGTGTATGCTTCACTGTCTAAAGGATCTCACGCAGATTCTACAAGGCTCTTTGAATCAGGTTTGAGCAATTTCAACTCCACTTGCAATTCAAATGATAATGATGATAGCATTATTGATAATGGATTTGTACTAATTCTCCCTCTGCTTTTGACATTCTTAGTTTTTCCTCTTCTAGGTGGGGCGGCCTCGCGCGTGGTTAGTGATAGCAGAAACGTCAAACTTAGTGGCTTAAGAGAGCTCTCGGTTTCATCCTGCACTAAGAGCTCCCTTCTATTTAAAGGCTTCAGGAGATTCTTCATCACTTCGACCAAGACAAGATAAAGCCAAAGAATGGCCACCAGAAGCTCCCATCATTGCAGCTCGAGCTTTGTCCTTCTGTTATTGCTCCTCCAGCTTCTCTCGGGTACACACCAACCTTTCCTTATTCATCGTTTGCGTTTGCGTCGAGTGAGTATATTTCCTGGACTTGATCCATTATATCAGGCCAATCACATATTAAAGTGGACTAGAGATGTGTGCTTAAACATAAGCATATGTAATCTGATTGGAGATGTCACTCGTTTTTTAGAGATATTGATTGACATATGGTAGATAATAAATTGGATTTTAGGAAGAAGACCCCCAAAGTATCAAATGTTACCAATATTATTGAACAATATATTATCTTCTTTTGTGATTCATAGACAGAAAGTAGGGCAATATCTCCATCCAACTATACTTCTAATTGGTGTGTTACAAATTATAGACATCACCCACATGCAAACTTAATTAATTGCGACCCGCCAATCAGAAAACTCAATTGGAGGAAGTTTCCTTTCAACCAGGGATTGTACGAAAACATGACCCTAGAAATTATCGAGTTATTAATGTCCCCAATTTTGTTTTTGTTGTCAAAAACATAGTTATTTCCTTTTTAAGGAAGAGGTTTTTTTTAAGAACACTAGGTGGACCGGGCACAAGTCAAAAGATGGTGTTGTTAATGCTCGTGGAGTAGTAAAGGAGAATTGCTCATGACCTAACAAACCAAAGGAAAAAATAATGCAATGTTATAAAAAAATAACGATTTTAATCACAAGAAAATGATTAACATTTATGTGTTGCATGCCTATGAAAAAAGGTCACTTGTGGATAGATTTTCCGTCCATGAAATGATAAGCCAAATTCCTTCTATTGATGCAAGTTTTTGCTTTTTTATTTGTATAACACACCAACGAGAATCTCTTTTTTTCTTGCTTCTTTAATAACGTGCTTAGGTTACGGTGAACTCCAGTCGAATTACTATGCCGAGAGCTGTCCGAACGCAGAAGAAACCATCAAACAAGAAGTCGCCAAACTCTACGATGAACATGGCAATACCGCCATCTCCTGGATGCGCAATCTCTTTCATGACTGCATGGTCCAGGTACGTATATCTATACACATGGACACCCACACAAACACACACAAACACTTGTTTACGTGCGTATATAGTCCGCAAATTGGTGTTGAAGCATGCTAAATTTTCTATCGTCTTCTGGATATCGAACGGAACTGATGTACGACTCTCTGTCTCTGATCTCTTGTGAATAAATTGCTAGTCCTGCGATGCCTCGCTTCTGCTAGAATCGAAGCACGGGAACGGGATTGTGTCAGAGCAGGCGTCTTCGAGGAGCTTCGGGATGAGAAACTTCAAGTACGTGACCAAAATCAAGGAGGCTCTTGAGAACGAATGCCCCACGACGGTCTCTTGCGCTGACATCATCGCTCTCTCGGCGAGAGATGGGGTCGTTCTTGTAAGTATCTCTTAATGCACTTTTATGCCATTTCTTTTTCTGCACGACTCGTGTGAAATATGAAGTCTGCAAAAGGGAACGAATCTTTTTGAAACTTTCACATGAAAATGATATCAAAACCGATGCACGTAAGCTTCCCAATTCGCCGACAGAACTCAGGAATCATCTATGTCTGTGAAAGTAGCTTGATTTCCATGCAACATATGTGTTTGTATTATATATACATTGGTTTGTACAGTTAGGAGGACCACGCATCGAAATGAGAAGTGGAAGGAGAGATAGCAGAGAAAGTCACGCGAGTATGGTGGAAGAATTCATTCCTAACCACAACGATTCGATGGCGTTGGTGCTTTCTCGTTTTGAGTCTGTTGGCATCGATGTTGAAGGAACAGTCGCTCTCCTCGGTAAGTGTTTGATATATAGTTCACCAAGTTCATGTGTCTTTGAACATGTCTTGTCCATGTGTGGTTTAATTTAATTGGATCTTGGTATCACAGACGATATTGCTGTTCAGTAATGCAAAGATTACTTCATGCATCATTTGATATATCTCATATGGTGTATATGGGTTCGGGTTTGTCCTTAAAAGGTTCATTCCATCTTTATATATTCATACTTTCTTTCACATAAAACTTCAAACTTTCAGCAATAAAACTTGTCCCCTATATTTTCTTATGCATCTCGTTAATTGGCATTGATTCGCTGATCAGGAGCTCATTCGGTTGGCCGAGTTCATTGCGTCAACCTATACGATAGACTCTACCCTACCGTGGATCCGACCTTGGACCCGGACTATGCTGAATACCTAAAAGGACGGTGCCCAATGCCAGACCCGAATCCAGAGAAAGTGAGGTACGCGAGGAACGACAGGGAGACTCCGATGGTGCTGGACAACATGTACTACAAGCACTTGTTGGCTCACAAGGGACTATTGCTGGTAGATCAGCAGTTGGCTTCAGATCCAACAACTGCTCCCTTTGTGGAGAAAATGGCCTCCGACAACGGCTACTTCCAGGACCAGTTTGCGAGGGCATTGCTCACGTTGTCCGAGAACAATCCTCTTACAGGAGATGATGGAGAAATTAGGAAGGACTGCAGGTATATCAATACAGACTGAAGAGATGTTTGTGGGTGCGTTTCCAAGGATTAAGTCTGAAGGACATGGGTCTTTTCAAGCTTGAGAAGTAGTACAATCATACATGTTAATAGTATGTCTATGTTCCTTTTTTTTCCATTTGCAGAGACGGAACAAATTTCATTGCATCATAATTTTCTGATATGATTAGTGGTAAAATGGTGCAATTGACAATTTGTTGGTCAAGTAACCGACGGCAATTTACCAACAATGTTAGCAATTTAGCGATATTAAATGCAACAGTAAGTTGTCGACTTTTTTCTATAAAATTTATCATTCAAAACTATATTTTGGTGGTGATCTGGGGAAAGAAAAGAAAAGAAAAGAAAGGATTGGACTGGATGGTACTGCTGTTTGGATGCTTATGAAAGAAAAGAAAGGAAATGAAGGGCTTAGGCCAGGTTTTGTAACCCCAACATCATCTACAAGAAAGGTATGAACAAACTTGACTTACGTACTGCAAAGATTTATAAGAAAACACATACATTTGATGAACAATTAACGGGGTCAATGTATATGGAAACGGGCGTGATGTGGGCTGAACCAGCCCATAAAAAAACACTGATGAGGCCTATCCCATCATAAACGAATTTTCAATTTTCATGGAACAAAGAAACAGGCTTTCGGGGAAAAATCTCAAAAAGGAATCCAATGATCTCTCTCTCAACATGGCTATATGAATTCGTAAATGTGTTTAGTCGTGTAGTGTCTAAATGTATTTAAACAAATTGAGCTTATACTGAGAACATGTTAACCTTGTGTCTAGTCGGGCCATAAACGGATTAAAAAGATCAATTGTATAGGACACAAGAAATAAATCACTTTCAATGTCTCTTGCTTTTTTAGTTAGTTTGGTACGAGTGACACGAGTAAATTGGTATAGGTAATAACAACAATACTAAAAAAAAAAGGGGTGAAAAAAGTAATCATTTGTCTATAATTAAATAGACCCATTTGTGACACAAACCCATGTAAGATTAATACGAATGCGCTTAACCACGAGTCGTATGAACGAATCATGTCGAAAGTGCTCGGCCCTGCTTCAAAATCCACAGGGGGCATATGTGTGTAGAGGTGGCCCTAAGGATTCACCAACCCATTTTTCCACTCATATTTACTGAGTTAGGCTTGAAATGGGTCACTTCTATTTTATGAATGAGTTTTAACGAGTTGTAAGAATTAACGACCAACCAAAAGTGGATCCAAATGGGATCGACTCGGACCCATCTTTCAGACAGTTACTATTACTCAACCTGGCCAAGTATCCATGCTCACGTTTGGGATCTTTCGACCGAAAGCTCAGCCAACTAGTCCGAGTAAACTCTGGTGCTCCATATTCTCCTGACTAACCCGAGACTGACGCTGTGTAACAGCCACCAAAAAAAAAAAAAGATGGTATCTTATGGGGAAAACGACACAAACGATCCATGAATTTTAGTCTAATGTGCAATATTGTCATTAAACTTTTAATTTGTTCAATGTGATTCCTCAACTTTGGTTCAATTTAAATATTTTCATATAGTCTAAGGATTACATTAAATATTTACCAATAATTCAGGAATCACATTGAACAAATTAAAATTTTAAGGACGACATTGCACATTGAGTTAAAATGCAATGATCATATTGTACAAATTAAAAATTCATCAATGAAATTGCATATTGGACCAAAGTTCATAGACTATTTGTGTTATTATCCCTAACTTCTACTATTTCCAGAAAAGCTCGCTTCTGATTGTGACACCTAATGGGCAACTTTGGAGATACTGAAGGACGATTTACAAAATCAAATTCACTAAATATGATACGACGAAATCATATCGGTGGCCGCATATGATCTTTATAGTATTTCTTATTTACTAATTCGTTCGTGTATAATTTGATTTTAATTCGTTGATGTTTTATAGTTTGTTATATTCTACACTTGAGTTGGAGAATTATTAAGAACGGGAATCCGGATTTATTCTAGGTACGAGTTGGACCGAGTTGGGTCAGCTATGGATCGTTAAACTTGTATTACATGAATACGGATTGAAAGAATTAATTTGGATCGAACTCACTTTCAATTCATCCAAGTCCGATCCGCCCCATCCATTTGATAGGTGTCTGCACGTGTAAAACCGAAGAGATGGCGACTCCGGCGCATGTCGACCAACTAGTGGCGGGGGGGCCCACATATCGGGCCCGTTACGTGCGGGGGCCCGTTACGTGCGGGGGCCACCGAGATGCAAACGGCGATCCGGTGGTCCATGGATGATGCCCCGACAGCCACTACCGGCAATGATTCACATGACATCAAAGTCGTTTATTGGCCAAAAGTCTCCCTACTACTCCCACACGCACTTCTAAAAGGGCGTCCTCCCCTATGCTCTTGCCGTGTCCACGCCACCAGCATGGCGATGACGAGGCAAACTTATTGTAGGCGAGGCCCACGTGACATCTTGGAGGGTCAAAATTGTCGAGAGAACAAAGACAATCCGAACAATATCGAATTAGCACAGCCCAATAAAATAATCTCCTCTCTTGTGCAAACTTATTAGGAAACAATATAACATAACGATATAGATGCCAAGCATCCACAAATACAAGGCAATTTTATGTGGAAAACCTTATTGGTGTGAGGAGATCAAAAACCACGAGATCGAAGTCCATCCAAAACCTTTTCTTCTTTTTTTATTTGTCGAAGCACCCAAAATCTTCACTAACAAAGTTTTTCTCTAGATAATAATTGAAGTACGTAGCAGTAGCAACATCAAGAACATCATTCTTGGTAATGCACATGAATTTCACTTGAGATCAAAGATAAATCTCACAAAAAGCGAAAGTTCGGTGCAACCTACCAAAAACTTGATGTAAGGAGCTTCAAGTGAAAATCAAACCAATCAAATTTAAAAAAAAAATGTGTTACAAGCATGCTGACAAAATTTCAGCTCAATCGGACCATGAATCAACCTCCGACGTCACTTGATGAAAACCAGATATTGCCCTCTTTCCCAAATTTTCTGCTTTCTCTTACTACGTCTTAACCAACGTTTGTTGCGGCTGCTACATAAAAATAGTTAGAAACATTATTTTTCCATACAGACTATCATATGAGCTCAAGCCTTGGTCCTGCAGTTCATTGGACTTCCTTAGACCTATTAAACGGGGTGGGTCGAATCATGTTTGGGTCGGGTCATAAACGGTTTGACCCAAATTGACCCATTAACCCGCTTATGACCTATTTATTTGTAATCTAAATATCCCGACCCATACCCAACCCATCCCATACCCAACCCATACCCGACCTAACATATATTGCTAAAACACTTCTATATTTAACCCAATCTAGGAAAACTTGTTTTTATGACTTTTTTAAAAATTATACTGCTAAAACATTTTCATAAAATACAAAGCTAGCGAATAATTTTTATAATTTTTTTAATTGAAGTTTTGTTTGTTTCGCAAAAATGTAATATTTCTAGAAAATATTTTCCATAAAACCACTATCCAAAAAAATAAAAAAAAAATTATGTCGTTTAGTTGAAACCTAAAAATGAACTAGAAAATATTTTCCTTGTTATATAAAATCTGATTTTATTTTACTTCGTGCATTCATTTTAATAATTTTATTTTTTAAAATCAAAATTTTAATTATTTTTTAATTTTTTAATTTTTCCTTTTTTTTGGCCGATGGCTAGCCATGGTGACGGCCAGCAATCAACCACAAGTGAGGGCAAGCTCACCGGAGGCCGGGGAAGCTCAAGCTCGCCGACCTTAGGCGACCGTCGAGCTCGCCCTATTCCGGCAAGCTAAGCCTTGCTAGAGCTAGCGAAGTTGAGCTCGCCCAAGGCCGGCAAGCTCGAGTCTCGCCAGATTGGCGAGGCCTCGGGCAAGCTCGACCTCGCTGGATCTAGCAAAGCTTGACTCGCTAGAGACTGGAGACCTAAGGCTAGTAAGCTCAAGCTTCGCCAACCTCTGGCGAGGTCATCCCTCCCTCTAGCCATTGACAGAAAATAAAGAAAAAAGAAAGAAAAGAAAAGAAAAGGAGAAAAAAATAATTATAATTTCGATTTTTTACAAAAAAACATTTTTATAAAAAGGGAGAAAGTGTGTGTGAGCCTAATGGGTCGGTTGGAAATCGTATCTACACTCAACCCATTTAGATCCATTTATGTTAAGCTTAAAACTTTAAGACCCAGTTAAGATGGGCTTTTCAAAGTTGTATTAACCCATATATGACCCATATATTTTTTAAATTGGTCATCTATGAATTCAAGACCCGTTTTAAATTGGTCATATATAAGATGGGCTTCCTCCACGTTTAATAAAAAATAGAGATAAGTCTTTTCATGAGCGATACTGAATTGTGAAATCAAATACTTCCATTGATGATTGACGGTAACTTCATCGAAAATGTTGAACCGATATCAATAGCGTGGCATATTTTGACACTTTATGCTGACACTACTTCACAAGAAAACAAAGAAACAGAGCATAGGCCTTTTGATGAGTGAATAAGATAAGAAGGGGTAATAATGAAATTAGATATTATCATAGGAGTCCAAAACGTTCTCTACTGAATGTTCGGTCTAAGCCCCACATAGCTCCATGGCAAATCTAGGTAATTGACATGATATTTGATTCTTCTAAGTGAATTTTATTGAGAAAACGGCTCCAAAGCAGGATATTTTAATTGAAGAAAATAAGCCATGAACATTTTCTTTACAATGTAAACAAATCATAAATCTTTATTGTGTGAAATTTAATGTTGTTATGTTGACGGTCTTTAATCACCATGTAGAAAAGCTAAGATCGAAATACTTAGAAGAGATTTATTGCTTGATTTCACCAATTAAAAAGACTTTGCACTCGATTAAAAAGATTTTTTATTAGAACATGAAATCATATGGCAAACCCGATCGACAACGAATTCGTGGTTGATTGTCACCAAGAAAGGCAATTTCCCTTTGCGTATCGTCTATTATTTTCCCTCTTGGGGACAGGTTGTTCTGGTTTTTTTGGGGGGCCACGCCTTCTCAGGAAATGAGAACTTGTTAAGCTTTTATATTGAACTTGGATAATGTCGTTAGCTAATGGGAAAAAGCATATGCCTAATATTATCAAAACTTTTGAACTGTTACATCATTGTTATATTTTATTCCGAATTAATTTTCGATTCATAAATCATCCAAATTAGTATACTCATGACACATTAATCCTAAATCAATTTTCGTGTCATAAAAAATCCAAACTAACACACCATGCCATCAAAATCTTGAATTGAGAAATCTGCTAATGTTGTCTTCAGTTTCGAAAATCTGCTAAATTGCCTGAATTTTTGTGACACAAAAATCAGTTTGGAGTAAACATGATATGGACGTACTCTTTTTTAGATTTTTTGTGACACAACAATTAACTTAGGGTAAGTGACATCGGTGTGATCTAGGATTTTTAGTGATATTAACCTAAAAAAATACCATCTACGGTTCCCGAAAAATAGAGGGTCGTTTCCAGAGAGGCGAAAGTGAATTTACAAAGGAAAATCATTCAAGTCCACCCCTAAGCTCCGCTATGAAAATGTAGGGCATTTTGATTGCATGGTCCACGTCACAAACAAACGAGGTGTCCGGAAACAAATGTTTTCGCCATGTTTCCACCTCAAATCATCTTTCCAATTAGTATTGCACGATCCATGTTTACTAATTTGCCATATTTGAAGTATCAATCCACGCCATTTTTATAGTAAGACGTGCTATTTCGTGTCGTTTTATTTTTTTTAACCAAGCTTTATTGCTCCTAATTTGAAGTTTCTCTTCTGTGTTTTGTTTTCTATAGATAACCGGCAATGGGTTCAGAGGTTCGAGCGGTTTGTGAGATCGTGACGAGGTCGAGGACTGAAAATTTCTAGCCGAGAAAAAGTTCCACGATGGCAGAGTGGCGGCGGCGGAACCATAGATCTACAGATGGTAGTGTCCAAATTTATGTTTGCTTTCCCTAATTGCAATCCCTGAGGAAGGCTTCTGTCCTTTGTCTATACTGCCCTTGACCGGAAATCTTTTCAATAAAATATAAATGCACTGTAAATCTTTAAATTTATTATGAAATTGCAATTAAATCCTAAAATTTTCGAAAAGTGCAATTAAGTTCTACAACTTGTCACAAAAGTGCAACCGAATTCTAAAATTTTTAAAATGTGCAATCAAACCTTGCAACTAGTCATGAAAAGTGCTTCCTGAGTTGAATCCTTGAGGTTCGCTTTTGTCCTTTGTCAATGTTGCCTTTGCCCATAAATCTTTTCAACAATTTGGAAGAGATCTGGGGAGACTGGTCAATTTAGGCGAATGAGATCATCCTACCTAGCCACAAGATTTGAATTGAATCTTGAGGGAGACTATGAGAGCCCATTGGACTGCCTCATTTTAAACTAAGGTCTAGGGTTTCGATTATGTGCAGGGTGTGAAGTTAACGTTCAATGAATACCCTTTCGCTACCAGATCTTTAAATTAAGTCCTTTAGATGTGATTATCAAATAATTTTATAGAATGCCGATGCAATTTCTCATTTGTTTAGGAGATATAAACAGTGATGTGCATGTATGCAGCAATGCATGAGCCTAATTTTTGTTGTGTATGCATGTTATTATTCGACCTACTTAAATTGGCGTATCATCAGCCTTTCGTTCATATAAAATAAGGGTTTCGAATGCTGAAAATAGTGTGACGGAAAATAACTCTAATTTATGAAAAAAAATTGGAAATTTCATGATGTGCTCAGGACTGATTCCCTTGAAAGAGCCAAATAGTTATCTAAGGTTCCGTTTGTTTCGAGGAAAATAAATGTAAAACTAATTGCTTGTACCGCTTACAAAAATGAATGAACGAAAAATATTTTCATCATCCAGGAAAATATTTAGATATAAATTGTTGTTGATGATGAAAATATTTTTGTTGATCAATTATTTCAAGCGATACAACCAATCATTTTATTAAAAATATTTTTCAAATCATTCATTTTCTACAAAACATGGAGAGCTTAAAATAATTGCAAGATTCTTTTTTATCTTTCAAAGGGTAATTTCAAAAGTACAAGGTGCTTCATGAAAAGCCTACTTTTAAAGCAGCCTAATTACAACTGCTTACTTGATTTTTCTAACCTAATTCTAGCATCATAACAATATAATTTTTTTTAAAGAGGGTTTAGAAACTTTACCCAATGCTTAAGGGTCATCTAAAGGAGATACGTAATTCTCCATAAAAAGGCCCTTTGGAACTTTACACACGCGCTTTGCCTTTCTTTCTTGTTCTTTTGCTCTTTAACTTTTTTTGTCATTGTAATTTTTTATGTTGCAATATTTAAATTGTTTTATGAGTACTTTTGCGTTTTTTTTTTATCTGGTGATGGATGGAGCTTTAGGAGGTCAGATTTTAGTGATTATGACTTTTAAAATTGCCAATTTTTTAGGTGTTGGACGAAAATAATTATAGGCATAGATTCAGGAGAAATTGTCCAAAAAGTTTTAAATCTATTATATTTTTGCCAATTGAGTCATAAACCCTTTTACTTCTCATCAATTGAATCCATCCAGCCAATTTTGATCGGAAATTGCCGATGTGAACGTCAGTCAGTTTACGTGGTGCTGACATGAACAATTTTTTATAATATTTTTTCGATTTTTTATTTTTTTTCTTTTTCCTTTTTTTTTTCTTTCTGTTTTTTTCCTTGCCTTTTTTCTCCTTAAGCCAGTCACTGGGCCTTGGCAACTAGCCAGAGGCGAGGGTTGAGGAGGTCAAGCCTTGCCCAACAACGACAAGGCTTGGCCTCACCACGGCTGGGTGAGGTCAACCACATTGGCCCTCACCACTGGCTAGTTGCCGAGGCCCGGTAATCGTCTAGAGGAGGAAGAAGGAGATGAAAAAAAAATAAAAATTGTCATCGTCTATGATTTCTTACCAAAATTAACCTGATGGATTCAATTGGCGAGAAGTGAAAGGTTTAAGACCCAATTATATAGATTGAGGACTTTTTGCACAATTTTAACCATATATTTAACATCCATCTATAACTAAGATTTTTTTTTACGTTCCATCAAGATCGTGGGAGGCTATAAAAGCTATGTGGTAAGTTGTACGTATATTTTTCATCGACGTTGAAACTATTGTGTATCAAAGCTTGCCAAAAGATTTAGATGGCTCAAGGGAAGGTTTGCTATGTGATTGTTTTTTTTGGTTACTTCATCGATATATTTAATAATCATAGTCGATAAAAAGTCAAAAAGTTGATATATTAAGACTCAAATGTCACTAGGTTAATAAAAAACTTTAAATGGTGATTCAACATAAATATTGATCGAGTGGAGTTTGCGTAGGGCAATACTTTCCTTGCATGGTGTAATTCTTAAACACAAGACAATTGATGATATGTCCAAATAAGGTATTTTCTTTTGAGATTAAGATGATTATAGCATCCAAGTAATTACTGGACCTTCTCTAGACCAGCCTGTTTAGACACTCTCGAGCCCTATCAAATTTTTATAAAAAATAAAATTGATCATTTAATCATCGTGTGCAAAAATTTTGGACTCGCTACTAAGTTCAGCTTACCCAATGATTACGCATACTCAATATGCCATTGACTTTACACTGATAGAAGATGTTAAATGTTGTCATTCTTCTTTGAAATGAAAACAAATAAACTAATGAGCATTCCATATACTTCAATTTAAAAAATAAACTTATATTGCAACAGTAATTAGTATTCCCGCGGCAACTATGCCAGCAATACGAGTAGAGAAAAGTAAATTTGGGATTTCCCAAAAATTCACCAAAATTCAACATGTGTCAATAAATAATTGGAGCAGATACGACTCTGCAAGGCTTCAGCTGCTGCTGGCTTCGGAAAAAGTATCATAAGTCCGTTGTTCTGACCATCTCTCGCATAAAGTGAGCAAGGCACTTCTGAGTAGTCTGACACGGTAGGTACAAACAAGAAAGTGTCGAGGCAAAGAGCAAACGTTTCAATTCCGAAGAAATCTTACCAAAGTGGAAAAAAGGGCCCTGCTTTTGCCCAGACGTTTAGATTGCCAGGAAGTACCTAGCAACAGAAATGAGGGAATGTCACAGGAGCTAAAATTGCTAGGAACTCATGTGACCCAGAAACTAAAATTCTACCTTTAGCATGATATGTGTTGTAAAGAAAAAGTTTACTTGACATTGTATTGGGTGTTTCACACAAGGTATGTATAAACTGAATATCAAATAAAGCTTTTACGGATTTGAACATATTACGCATGAAAACTGCAACCGTTTTATGTTGCGGACAAAAATTTATGATTACTCCACAAGGATAGACTACCAACCGATTCTGGGTACCGATTGAAAGCAGACGGATATTTGACGGGGCCAAATTTGGGTATTAATTGAAATTCGGTGCTTTTATGGGGAAAAAAAAAGTCCAGGCCACATTTTGCCGAATGAAAGTTTGTGGTTTTATGAGGAAAAAAAAATCTACCCTTAAATTGAGTAGATTCGACATAATTTACTTTTAATTCATACTAGCGATTACAAAATGGTCGAAGTCCAGCACCAAACCTCACATAACTCACTTAAGTCCCCTGTAATCTTTATCGGTCTTTAAAGTCCGACATTTACGGTGGCTTTATCTATCAAGTGTATATATACTTTGAAATACTTTGTGTTGAACAAAAAGATTAAAAAGGTGGGAATCTTATCTTTGCGAAAAATAAAAAAGAACAAAAGCCATGTCGATCAAATAGATAAAAAGGAAGCAAATTTGGAAAGGAAAAGAAAAAAAAAACACTTAATGGTCTATGTACCGTGCAGATTAAACTAATTTGGACCGTTGATCGCGTGGATCTCACCACGGGGACACGTACAATTGACGATCCAGATGGAATTTAAAAGCAGCCGGACCGGCTTTTGGGGTTTGGACCGGGGGGGGGGACATGACCGCCGGTTCGTATACCCCGCACCAACAGTAACCGTACTAGATAGAGCCGTTGTACCGGTAGTTACGTCAGACGCACACGCGTGCATACGCACGCAACGGCTTGTCGCGTCGGGCCACCACCGCCACCACCAACACCACCGCAAAGTAGAGGGGGAGAAAGGGGCAAGCGCGGCGTGGGCGTTTCGGTAAATTCACAAGCGGCGCAAGCGCAACGGGTCGCGAGTGGGGGAATCGCACAAAGTCAAAGAAAGGCGTAACTTTTTTTACCGCACCCCACCATCATCGCCCCCTTTTATTTTATTTTATTTTATCTATATCTTTTAATTCGTCGAATAAGGGGGAAAAAAAAAGCGGGAGGAAGTAAAAGGGAAGTTTCCTTTTACGCCCCGAGCGGCGGCAGCAGCAGCAGCAGCAGGAGGAGGAGGAGGAGGAGGAAAGCAAAAAGGACCGTTGCGGGGGGACACGTGTCGCGCCGCCGGTCCACCTGTCCCCTCCCCTCCATCCCCCTTTGGATTCCTTGTAGTTTTCCCTACGTTTCGTTCTGCTTCCAGCTCAAAGGCAAAGTATCGCACCCTCCATCTCACTCTCCCTCTCTCTCTCATCTTTCTCTCTGCTCCCGTGATTGATTTCGACCGTCTTTCTTCTTCTTCTTCTTCTTCTGCTTCTGCTTCTTCGCGTCCTCCTCCTCCTCCTCCTCCTCCTCCTGCAGAGCCGAAAGATCTCACCACCCGGCTCCTCTCCAATGGCGGATCACTGAGGGGGGGTTCGGAAAATGTGGGGTCGAAGTCGCGGCTCTTCCTCGCGCGTCGTCCTCGCTCTGTTCGCGCTCTGTTTCCTGGGCGCTGCGGGCGGCAGCGGCGGCGGCGGCGGCACCGAGTTCGACTTCGGGACGCTGACGCTGAGCAGCCTCAAGCTCATCGGCGACGCCCACCTCGGCAACGGCAGCGTGCGGCTCACGCGCGACCTCGCCGTACCCAACTCCGGCGCCGGGAGGGCCCTGTACTCGAAGCCCGTGCGATTCCGGCAGCCCGGGGACGGTCCCCCGGCGAGCTTCTCCACCTTCTTCTCCTTCTCCGTCACCAACCTCAACCCCTCCTCCATCGGCGGCGGCCTCGCCTTCCTCATCTCCCCCGACGACGACTCCCTGGGCGGAGGCGGCGCGTACCTCGGCCTCCTCGGCGGCGCGTCCCCCGCCTCCTTCGTGGCGGTGGAGTTCGACACCCTCATGGACGTCGGGTTTGGGGACATCAACGGCAACCACGTGGGCCTGGATCTGAACAGCATGGTGTCGGCGCAGGTCGGCGATTTGGGCGCGATCGACGTCGATCTCAAGAGCGGCGACTTGATCAATGCGTGGGTCGTCTTCGATGGGTCGAGTGGCGTCCTGAACGTGTCCGTTTCGTACTCGAATCTGAAGCCCAAAGACCCGATTCTGTCCATGAATCTCGATCTCACCCAGTACGTGAACGACTTCATGTACGTCGGCTTCTCCGGGTCGACTCAGGGGAGCACCGAGATTCACAGCATTGAGTGGTGGAGCTTCAGCTCCTCCTTCGAGTCGCCCTCGCAGCCGCCTCCGCCGGCGCCCACCGCCACTCTGATGAACCCGACGGCAAATTCCGTCACGTCGCCGCCCCCCTCGTTGGCCCCTTCGGGGTCCGATGCTCCGCGGAAGGAGAGCAATAAGGCGCCGTCTTCGTCCTGCCACAATCAGCTCTGCAAGCAAGGTCCAGGGGCCGTCGCCGGCGTCGTCACCGCGGGCGCCTTCTTCCTAGCTCTATTCGCCGGGGCTCTCATATGGGTGTACAGCAAGAAGGTCAAGCGGGCGAACAAGTCGGAGTCCCTGGCCGCGGATCTCATCAAGATGCCGAAGGAGTTCAGCTACCGGGAGCTAAAATCCGCCACCAAATGCTTCAACGCTAACCGGATCATCGGCCACGGCGCGTTCGGGACGGTCTACAAGGGCGTCTTGCCGGGGAACGGCGACATTATCGCGGTGAAGAGATGCAGCCACAACACGCAAGGGAAGAACGAGTTCTTCTCCGAGCTGTCGATCATCGGCACGCTCCGGCATCGCAATCTCGTCCGCCTCCAAGGTTGGTGCCACGAGAAGGGCGAAATTCTATTGGTGTACGATCTAATGCCCAACGGTAGCTTGGACAAGGCGCTGTTCGAGGCGAGGTGGCCCTTGCCGTGGCCGCACCGGCGGAAGATCTTACTAGGAGTGGCCTCGGCGCTGGCCTACTTGCATCAGGAGTGCGAAAACCAAGTGATCCATAGAGATGTGAAGACTAGCAACATAATGCTGGACGAAGGGTTCAATGCCAAGTTAGGGGACTTCGGACTAGCTAGGCAAGTCGAGCACGACAAGTCGCCGGACGCCACGGTGGCGGCCGGGACGATGGGCTATTTGGCGCCGGAGTATCTCTTGACCGGGAGAGCTAGCGAGAAGACCGACGTGTTCAGCTACGGGGCGGTGGTCCTCGAGGTGGCCAGCGGGAGGAGGCCGATCGAGAAGGACGCCAATGGGGCCGGCAAGGTCGGGACGAGCAGCAATCTGGTGGAGTGGGTTTGGAGCCTGCACCGGGAAGGGAAGCTGCTGACGGCGGCCGACCCGAGGCTCGACGGAGACTTCGATGAGGGCGAGATGGTGAGGGTGCTGCTGGTCGGGCTGGCCTGCTCGCACCCCGACCCGGTGGCCCGGCCCGCGATGCGGAGCGTGGTCCAGATGCTGGTGGGCGAGGCCGAAGTGCCCATCGTCCCGAGGACCAAACCCTCCATGAGCTTCAGCACCTCGCAACTCCTGCTGAGCTTGCAGGACAGCGTCTCGGACTGCAACGACATGGTCGCCATCTCGACGTCGTCCTCCTCGGAGCGCGACTACCGCGGCGGCAACGAGATCGTTTGATAGACAGAAGAGGTGGGTTTTTTTTTGGGTAGATCGAATTCCGCGTATTCCACGTATTCTACGGCTCGGTACATATAACATATATATTCGATTCATTTGTTCATGTACTAGGCATGATAATAAACGTGTAAAATGAGAATATCTATTTAGGGGTGCTTGAAAGGTTCATGGTTTTGCCACTCTCTTCTTAGCGAGAGGGAAGCACTGTAGTCCAATTGGTGCACATAGGAATGGGTGGGAGTCATTTTCTTCTTTAATTTTTTTTTTTTGCTTTTATTATTTTTTGGCATTCGGTTTGGGGCATTGAAGGCTGGGGGCTTGTATTCTTGTGGAGAGGTGGGATGTTGCTTTCGCAAGTAATGCCCCTCCCTCCCGTAAGGCCAAAAGATCGTGTTTGAGTAGAGGTCCGGTAAAGTATAGTGATGGGTGACAAAACAAGAGAGCTTAAATTGCTACCTTTCCTTCTAATTTAATTCTGTAGTGACCATATTGTGGCTGGTGGAGACGGAGGAAAGGAACCGATGAAGTCAAATGCATGGACAAAATTTTCCTGTCGTGCTGCTTGATTTGATTATCCTTAATAGTTTGTACCTTTCGGATGTGGATTAGTCTCGTGGGTGAGTTGTCGTGCTGTGGGAATTATCCATTAAACATATATCGTATTCGGCCGTTGCCCATCTGCGTCGGTCGGAAGTTTGGACTTGGCCAAGGATGTCGTATTCATGGGTTTCCCATGAATTTCAAATAAAAAAACTTTGAGACCCGATTTTCATAGCCGGCGGACATAAGGGGGAAGGAAGGGCGAAAAGTGTGGCTTATGTTCATAACCAAGTTACAAATGAGTCCTCCTTTCTTTTATTGATAAAAGGAAAAAGTTAGAAAGAAAAATGAACCAAAATTTCCTTGTATGGTCAATATATTTCATTCCCTACATCCATTTTTCCAAGCATCAAAGTAGGTAGGGGAGGTGATCAATTCCCGGTCCGGTCCAATGAAACCGATCACTTAGGGTTTAATTCATATTTTACTAATTTTTATTAATGAATTTATGCCAAGGGATTTCGCTTAGGGTTTTAGTTAATATTTTACTAATTTGTCAATGAAGTCCACTCAGAATTTATTTCATATTTTACTAATTTTTTTTTGAAAAAATAAACAAATGCAAAAAAGTTATATGGTGTCGGTTTGATTCGGTCGGTCCAGTTCCTCCTTAGAATCAAGAAATCGGACCGCCCAAACCAGTTTCACTTTTAGAAATTGAATACTAGATCGATACTTTTGAGAATCGAAACCTAATTAATCGGTTCGATCTGATTTTGACGATTCTCAATTTGTATGGTCCGTTTTGCACGTCTCTTCGTCAAACAACATGGGTTTCTATTTTTCAAGGCAATTATGGTGCTGGCGATTGTCCTGGAGAATTCTAGCTTCGTATTCAATTTCGTTCGCTTTTAACCTTTCCATGAGCCGCCAAGCCAAGCCCCACTTCTCTTCTTACCGCGGTCATTTTCACCTCAATAATTCTCTCCTTTTTCTTCTCGAAAGGCCAAAAAGGGTTTTGATTCAATCATGTTTGGTACAGCACAGGGGAAAGCAGCAGTGAAAAGATGCCATCTCATGCGCCGAATCCTGACTTTTACTTAAAGTACCTCCGGCGAATTACATATTGCCCCTCTAGTTTTTAGGGTTGTTGCATATTGCCCCCCTGACGTTTTAACTTTTGCAATTTACCCCCCCGGAATTTCAGAAATGTACAGCATGTGAGAGCACGTGATCAAAGTTTTCTACGGGAAACAGGAGTTAACACCAAATGTACACCGACATACAATTCTGAAATAATTTTCGAGTTGTCCATATGTCTTTTTTTTCTCACGTGTATATAGATGATAAATGATCGATATGTCTTCCATGGCAAATCATGCGGTCGGATACGCAAGAAAAATTTGGCGGGAGTCAATGTTAGGGGGTACATTGCCACACATTTCAAAGAGTCGGGGGCGCACATTGTAAAAATCGAAACGTACAGGGCAACTTGCCACGATCCCCAAAAACTGGGGCCAAAAATGTAATCCTCACATTTCTTGCCCATGGACCGCATCATTTTTAAGATATTTTTTTGATACAATATTTTATATAAGAATCACGATAAATTAACTTGGATACAACGTGTTATGAAGGAGGAACCGTCCCTCGAGAAATTACAGAAGGACCTAAATTCAGAAATAAAGCGACATTGTGACTCACACTTTACCCCCTGTCTATTTAAAAATATTTTCGTCATCGACCGTAATTTATATCTAAATATTTTCATGGAGATGAAACGAGCACATTTTTAGAAAAATATTTTTTCGAATCATTTATTTTCCGCTAAACAAACGGAGCCTAATTTTTCAATCTTTAATTGAGCTATAGTCTTCACATCACATGCACAGTAGAATGGCCAAAGACTACGTGGGGATTAGAACAGCGACACCAGCTATTCCTCAAACCACTTGCGAGCCTTCTTCGTGCATGCTCGCTGGCTTTGCTGGCCCAGCTACAACGCAGCATGTCAGTGAATCGTCGTCAATCACCAGTTACTTCTTCTCCTTGTGTTTCATATATGCATAAATGGCCATCGATCCCATCAAAAGAAAAAAAAAAGCAGGAAGAAAACCACAAATTCAGCGTGACACATTAAACATGGATTTTTTACGCAAAAAAATCCTGAATTATGCTCACCGTAACATATTTACCGTAAACTTTTTCTTGCAACATAAAAAAATTTAAAATTGTACTTACGTGACATATTTACCATCCATCAAGATTTCATAAAATGATTTTTTTTTTCAGCCAAAATAACGTCGTTTTTATTTCGCTCAAATTACGTGGGCGCCATATCTATACTGTTTGCTTTCTGGTATCCATGTGGACAGATTGTTAACGGTTCTCATTGGCAAAACTTTGATAGAGGCCAATGTGTCAGACAAGTGCAAGTTTGTAATTTTTGGTGTCATGAGAAAAAAGTTTAGGACGAATGTATGACGATGAGTATAATTCAGGGTTCGTGAATGCTTTTTTGTCAGAGAAGAAAATAAGAGGAAAAGAGACCACGATTTCCCATGAACATGTTCTCAAAACCCAATGCACATGTGCCCCGACAAACAATCGAGACATCGAGCCGTGCATACCACCAACACCTCAAGCGAATCTGGGGGTTTAAGTTTGACTCCGCTCACGATCACATGGGGGAGGAAAAACGAAAATATGGAGTGGTTTTTTCTGCCTTAACTTAGTCGCCCCTTTCCTTGGTAGGCTCTCGGTTGCCTTGCCACGGCAGCTCGATGCTGTAAGGACATGGGGACACACGTTGTCCAGATCATGTTTGGTACGATCCGTGAGCTAGGGCGAATTGAGGATCTTGTCCTCATTGACATTTTTACAAGGCTGGTTCCTAAGTATCGACGGAAATGGCTTCGTTCAAACTTGGGGCTTGGTTTTGATAGAGGGAAGAGAGATATAAAAGGAGAATCGCGGATCTCAACTGTCGATCGGCGATTGGTAGACTTCTTGCGTACGAATTTCTTATTTGATTTATTGAAGTGACTAGTACGAGTAAGCACGAGCTGTGAATACGGATAAGGATTTGATATTTGATATTAGAGAGGGGGAAGGGGGTTTACAAAAAAAAGTTTCAAAATGTTTTGTACGAATGTCAATTCAGTCCCGAACTTTTCAATTTGGCCACTTTGGTCCTAAATTTTTTGACGATTTATCAATATAGTCATTCTGATTAATTTTGGCGTACAATCGTTGATGTGAACACCGGCCATCCAACACGACACAACTAGTATTGATGTGGACAATTTCTAATTTTTTTTTAAAAAATTGTTTGAATTTATTTATAACTTTTTATAATTTTTTTTCTAATATGAGCAAGCGAAAGTCGCTGGCTATATGACATGGTACGATTGATGTTAATGTTGATAATTTTTATAATTTTATAGTTCTTTTTTCATCTATTGTCGTGGGCCGCTGGGGATTTCGCCCGCGATTAAGGCTAAGACACATGATGGAACCCCATGCATATGACCAATCAATTAATCACCAACCGTGCACTCGATAATGGCTTGGTGATGAGGAATAAGACAATGATGGGGCTGTCTAAATCATTTCGTTTTTTCGTGGGGAGCTGTTTTTGTCATCCCATGAATGGCCCTCACTCTCAAATTTCCACGCACTCATCATCATAATGTCCCTCTGCATCTTCCTCCTGTCATGGCCACTGTACCTTTTGGCTTCCAAGCCAAGCAATTGGAGCATAAAGGAAAAAAAAAAAAATTTGTCATCTCATGCAGGCTCTCACTTCATGTAAGTCACAGTCATCAAATGTAATAACGGCCTAGATGTTTCTCCTAATATAATGATTGGGTCTAACTTACCTATCAATATATAATGATGGTACAATATTTGTCCATCAATCTCTTTTCAATTTGGATAGAAAAATAGAGAGAGCAGTACTTAAGTGATATCTAATATTATAACCATTGTGTCTAACTTACCCATCAGTATCTAATGACGGCTCTTTTGTCTCACTTCTCGCTCTGTTCAACACTACCATTGCATGAAGCGGTCAAGTTTGTTTGGAGTAATGTTTACTTTTTTCCTTCTCAAATCTTATAGTGCACGTCAAAATTTTAAGCTCTCGAAACTTGCACAATACATAAATGATGTTGGCACATAATTCACGTATAGATTTATGATATTTTTTGGAATTTGAAAACCATTTTAATTTTGACGGGAAAGTAACAAAAATTACATTTTACTTTTGAGATGTAGTGAAAGTCCTAAAATTCGTGTTGATCGATCTCTATCATTTTGAAAACCTTTTCTGAGTCAGATAAGTCCTAAACCTGGTTGCCAATTTTTCGAATTAGTTTTTCTGTGACCTGCGTCAGCTTTTAGTGACTGAAAAATCCAAGCTAGCATTTATCTAAACGACGGAGCTTGTTAAAGTCCAAGAAGGTGTCACTTAACATAAAATGAGATGTCAAAAAAGGGGTCGGGGTGACGGGATCGTAAGAGAAGAGCCGAAAAGGGGCGAGGGCGGCACCACCCCTCACTGAGTCACTGGAGTTGCGACTAAGGTGGCCAACCATTGGTTGGTGGTGGCAAGGGTTGCCATAGCCATGAACCGAGGGCACTTGCCCTCACCTGCTCTTGGTGAGGGTGCTTACCGGTGGCCCGACGAGGGTTCGCTTTCAAAAAAAGAAAATAAAGTAAAGAAGGTAATACGATAAATGCCACCCATTCATCTTGCACCCCACCTTGGCCTCGCTCGGATATTTTTTTTTTTTGGTCTACTTTATTATAACTCTCAACTTTTTCTCAAATTTTTGCCCCGACTCTTTGCCGAACGTGAAAATCGAAATTCACATCTAAAATTAAACGTTCCCACTCTTAGACCCCCGAGAAAATGAGGAATCAAATTCCCTACTTTTCCTTCTTAAGTAGGAAGGATGGCTACTGAGGCAAATCTTAGTGATTGCCTCGCTCAAATTTTGTGCCACTTTTTCCTTTTCTTTTCTAAAAATTTAAGTCTCTGTTATGTTTTTAGTGTTTTGTGACGTGGAGAGCGCCACTTGGGCAAAAAATAAAAAGGTATAAAAAATGTCACATAGATTTTCCATCCAAGACAAAATTGCAGAGTTAACAGAAAGAGAAAGACGTCCACAAGTTTTAGCATTTAAAAACAAAAAGAAAACTTTTAAGACTAAAGTGATGAATGGTTATAGGTTTTTAAAGATTTCCACCATCATTATTCCGTTTACTTCTGACAAGCCCGAACAAACGTGCAGAAAGAATTCAACAAATAAGTTTTCTTCCTTGAGATAACTATCGATCTACAGGCATAGCGCATGCTCAGTCCAGTTTGTAATGGCCTATAAGATTATTAAACATAATTAGACAAACCTTTAGTTACAAAAGAAGAATAGCAACTTGTTTCTTGATTATATTAATTCACGCCATGATGATTTATGGACCATTACTTAGAGACAACTACGACGTAGAATATAAAAGCATCGAGTGCGATTTTAGAAATTTTGTGGGGAAACTCCTAACTTTTAGTATTTCGGTAGGGCTGCAGGGATGGCCTCGTGCTCATGTGGGTGGATTGATCATTAGTGGGTCTGGAACCTTTGTAATAATATCTAAAAAGAGGAGTGCGGCCGGTATTTCCTCCCCACTCTTTTACTTATGGAAAAAACACACAAGGTCGCCCGGGGTTAAACAAGTACAGAATCTATAATCTCTTAGAAACTATAGGATGTCCATTGTCCTTTTTGGATACCTAAAAGATAGACAAAGTGGACTACTTTAATGGCTCCTATCTAGATTTAGGGAAAAAGTCATAAAGTGGCAAGAGATATTAGCCCCTATAGAGAGAAGCCTGATAAGAAGGTCTTTCGATAGTTTAAGTAGGGGAACCCTCGACTTAGCCACACTCTCTAATGTATTGGAAAATGATACCGTGGGATGGCTGCAAAGCTAAGCAAATTGCTTGTGCTCCAAGAAGAACAGCGTCCTCTCCCCTCTTCTCTTGGTGGCATTTCCCTTGGCTTAGGCTGATTGCTGCCAATATGTGCAAAGGTGAGGTAAGCATGTGAAAGACCAGTTCACACGCTTTTAAACATAGGCAAGAAGGATGTCGAAAATCATGAACTATATCCACTGTGACATATATATGCTCTAAATTTTTTCTTGTGACAAGAAAAACTCCAACTTTTATATATATATATATAACACATTTGTCTTCCATCGAGGTTCTATCATCCTCCGTCAAGGCTCTATAAAATGATTTTTTAGCCAAAACGTTTTTTTTATTTCACTTAAGCCACGTGGGGTGCCATGTCAACACCGTTTAGTTTCGGTGTCCATGTAGCTAGATTTTTAACGGTTTTCATTAACGAAACTCTGAAGTAAGGTAAATGCATCACAGAGGTACAAGTTTGGGATTTTTCGTGTTACAGAAAAAAAAAAAGGGTTTAAGATAAACGTGTCACGGCGGGTATAGTTCGGGATTTTAGGTGACTTTTGGCCCCTCTAGATTTATTGGTACTCGAAAGACACATCTTTGAGCTGGGCCCAATCCACTCCGTGCGATTTGGGAGGGACAGAAACATTCGGGCCCATCAATAATGGGCCGAATTGGATCGACGCACAGGCCCAATCGGGCCCACTCCCTCAAAAACGACGGCGCCCGCCAGGGCATGAGGACCCAAGGAAGTCCACGCGGCTTGACCCGACCCCTGCCTGCCCCCCCGGAGCATTCAAGTAGCGCTCGCCTCTTCTCCCCTCGCGGTCGCCGCAGATCTCGTCCGCCCGTCTCTGGAACCTTCCTGCCGTCCTCTCGCGGTTGGGGGGCTCGATCTCGCCCGCGACTCGCCCGATCGCTGACCGCCATGGCCGAGGACTTCGAGTTCGCCGATCAGGTCCCTCCGTCGTTCGATCGCACGGTGCGTTCCCCCCGCCCCATCTCTCTTTCTTGCGCGCGCGCCCGCCTGGCAATCGGGAAGTACACCTGGTTCTGTCGATGGAATCTGGCAGATCTGTGCTTATTCTAGCGTAAATGTCTCGCCTCTCGAGTCGTATATGCACGTGTGCGTGCGTGCGCGTGTGTGTGGGGGGAATTGGGCTTGCCTGGGTGAAGAATTCGCGGCGGTGCTCGATTGGGGTTCGATGTTGCGGTTCTTGGGTTCTCTGTTTCTTGCCTGTTTTGGTCCGACTTTGAATATTACCGATGCATACCTTTTAATCTCGGATCGATCGGAGCAACCCATTCCGAAACGCTTGCGATGGCTTGAGGAGTTAGTGATTTTCCTTGGATCGGACGTGTAGATGCACTCTTGATTCTTCTCGAGGAGACGAATGGGTAGAGCGAGTGAACCCTATATCGGGAAGAGGGAAAGAGCCCGTGCAGCTGTTATGTCAGGCAATATGGTTTGGAAGATTGGCAATACTCTATTCATGATCTGAACAATTTAGCTTTTCGTCCTTGAGCCGAGTGATCTTCCGTTTAGGTCGAATTAGTGAAATGCTATGAGGCTGGACTGGTTTTGTGACCCCAGAGAGTCCGTTCTTAATACGGAAGATTGATCTCTCTCTCTCTCTCTCTCTCTCGGCTTAGGACCTTTTTTAGTGGCATATGTGAAATGCTATGAGGTTGGACTGGTTTTGTGACCCCAGAGAGTCTGTTCTTAATTCAAAAGATCGATCTCTCTCTCGGCTTAGGATTTTTTTAATGGAAATAGTGAAATGCTGTGAGGTTGGACTGGTTTTGTGAATCCAGAGACAGAGAGGGAGACGGAGGAGAGATATTGGACACATGAATATTGTATACAGAAGGAGGCTGCAGACTCGGGGTTCTTTTTACCCCGGGGGCCCTTTTTGCTTGATAGGTGGAATTGGAAAGTGTGTTTGGCTTGAATGACTGAGGAGTTATCTCATAAAGTGAGATGTTACAACCAAAATGCCTTTGATTTGTCGGCATATGATCTTTTTGATGTGGCCTCGGATTCTTTTACCTACCTTTCTTCATTCTTCTTCTCTTGGCAATTTCCAAGTCAAGATTTGCTCTTGATACAAGAGCTTTTGTCAATAGCTTAATTTTGAATTCTGAAAATCAGAGACTGGCAGTTGCTTTTGTCTCTTTTTTCCCCTTCAAAAGTAAGAGTATGTTAAAGTTGCTTGATTACTGATAAGGCTAATGTGGTGAATTTTGTGATGAATTTTCTTAGTTCTAATATCATTACTTTGATTCCAAAACTCAAGCCAATATCTTTCATTGGTTGGATCTAAGATCTTTCCATGGGACTTTCGCGGATTAGGTCTCTAAGACCTTTCTTTAGAAAAAGAGAATCTTGCAAATAGGCCACCTAGCTGGCAATTGTTGTTTGCTTGAAGCCCAATTTCGTTCTCATGAAATCTGGCATGAGTTTATACTATTCAATCAATTCTTAGCCTCATGCTACTTATCTTTTATTGATCTTCTGGACTGTATGATTGTCCGTGGCTCAGTGACTGTCATGGGTTGAATCCAAGACCTTCCCCTAAATTAATGAAGCCTTGGATGTTTGCAAATAGACCATTTAACTGGCAATCTTTGGATGTTTGAAGCTCGGTCACCTTCCCATTAGTTTATACTATTAGATTGATGCTGAGCTGTATGCTTCTTTATTTCTGATGATCCTCTCAGATATGAGTATTCTTGGCTCATCTGGGAGAAAGAGACTTTCCATTTTCTTATATACTTGAATTGAAGCAAATCTATCTACCTGATGAAATTGATCGTTTCCGTTCTTCCAAACAGAGGGTTGGCAGGAATAACTTTCTCGCGTAGCTACGAATGCCTATGTAAATGTTGTTATGCTCATTTTAAGATACAAACTCATGTTAAAAGGAACTAGAGAATGCTATGAATGAAAGGTGGTTATCTTCTCCCTTTTAATCTATTTATATAGAAATAACTTAAACAATGTCATGTAGGGAAAAGCGGTTGCAGATGCTGGAGGGTTCAACCCGGGATTGGTCGTGCTGCTGCTGGTTGTCGGGATTCTGTTGATATTTCTTGTTGGGAACTATTTGCTTTACGTGTATGCGCAAAAGACCCTTCCTCCTAAGAAAAAGAAGCCAGTCTCTAAAAAGAAGATGAAGAGGGAAAAACTGAAGCAAGGGGTTTCTGCACCAGGAGAGTAGAACTTGTGCTTCCTATTTAACGGCTCGATGTCCTTGACTCCAGAATTTTTCCTTTATCTGGTATTTAAGACACTATTGGATTGTCTTAAAGATTGGTTTACCTTGTTCGTGTTGGGTGCAGCTGGTAAAATAAGTTGCTAAAATGTCGTTTACCCTAGGATTAATTAAGGAATGTTACTTAGACATCATATGTCTTTCCAGCTATAGTCACAGCCACTGAAATCATCAGTTTCGACCGTTCCGTCATTTAACTGCTTGCTGACCTGCATTGTTTCGGGGAGAAGGAGTTCTACTTTCCCTGATGTGGTTCATTTCACTGAGAGATGATTCTAGGGCGAGTAGAATGAACATGCAAAACTTAAATCTAGGGGAGGTGCCCTAGTGACCGCACCTTCAGCGGGAAATGTGAGATTTTGATTTCCATAAAGAGTTAAGCTGTACTCGTGACTTTGTAATTTCTTAATGTTGTCGGGGTGGTAGGACGTCACAATTCTTTGAAGTTGGTTTGATGTTGACTACCGTCGGACGTTTCAATTTCAACCTTGTAGGGAAGGGGAGGTGTTGTGACCTGTGATCGATGGGTTCCCTCTGTTCTTTTAACAAGTGAACTTTTCGGAGCAAGATAGGTATTCTTCCCGATATGTCTGCCCTAGATTTCCATGAGCCCTATCGAGAGGATGTCACAGCTTTCAAAACCGGCCTTTGATTGCTTTGAACCGACGGGGAGGATGTCCCATTGTTTTGACTTTGGAAATTTTGTACTGCAAGCCATGATTAATTCAATATAAGTCGAAAAATTTTCAATTGGTTTAATTAAGTCATAAAATTTCACAGAAGTGCAATTGAGGGCTATAATTTTCAATTGGTTCAATTAAGTCTTAAATCACTACCATCTGTGCCCAATTTTCGATCTCTTCGCTGTTTGAAAAGGATGGTTACTTTAAGGTCCTCTTGCGTAGGGACCGAATCCTCCGAAGGTGGAATTTTTATCTCACATGAGAGTTCCTCTTTTCCTTAATCTATCTTACACTCCAACTAGGAATAGTCAACCCCTGTGTAAGGTGTATTGACTAGGGATAAGCATTGGAACCGTTTACACTGGCCGCATTTGAGCGATTTCCGATTCCTAAAATTTGGAACTGGTGACAATTGGTCCGGTTCCTAGTTTTAAGTGCGCACTAAACTACCTGGATCGATTATGTGTTTTTTTTTCCTTACAATTCTCATTATTAAAAAACTTTTTTAAAAGTTGAGTCAAGACTTAGAGAAGCGGAGAAAACCCTTGTAGCCTATATGTGGAAGATCTTCAGTGAAAACCTTAATAGCCTGGCTGCCTGTACCTCTTCGCTCGACACCTCCCTTTCGCCTTAGCCGCCTCCCTCTTGCTTGAGCATCGGATGAATGAAGGCGATCAAGGAGCAGACAGATCTGGAGGTCAGCCTCCTTCGGGACAGCCTCGTCGACATCGCAGCGGTTTTCTTCTTCTGAGACTTGGGAGATGGAGAAGACGAGCGCGTTCTTTGCGATAGACAGGGAGATCAAGGAGCAGTTGACACCTAAGAAGACCGATTTGGGGATGGGCATCATATCTCTTTATTCCAAATAAAAGTGACTTACAACAAAGAACAAAAATTAAAACCCTTTTATTTATAAAAAAAATAGCTATATAATATTAATAATAGAAAGATAATTTTGGGTGTGTCAGATGCCTTTTGGCATCATATCTCTCTCTCTGCACACTTGACTAAGGGATATCTTAGCCAGTTTCCGTGGGTCTCGCGAAGATTAAGAAGGAAAATAGTGTGTCAAACATCTTTCTTCCTAGTCCTTTTCAAATAAATTAATAACCATTTATAGAATAAAATGAGAAATAGTTATGACTATGCTTTGGCCCGATTCTCGGGTAGAACCGAGAACCAGACCGGTTTTGAAACCAATGGTTCGAGAATCAATCGGTCCGGTTCTTGGTTTTAGAACTTTAAAACCAAGAACCATAGACCCGATCACCCGTAATATTAACCCACAGAATCTGCTGGTTGGTTATACAGGCAAAGAATAAAAAGCGGTAGCCTGCTTCTCCCCTCTATTGATGAAGGGGACTATGTTTATAACAAAATTTAGCGAGGGCTGCGCTTTTTCCACTCCCAATATAGCTAAGCCACTCGCTTCTTTGTTGTTTTGTCCATCCTATCCTTTATGGGAGCCCACTACTTTTGGTACAATTTTACATAATCCTTTTTTATTATTTGGTCAATTCTATTTATTTTGTTTCTCTATTTTTTTTTTCCAAATAGGTCTCACTTTCCTTTTTCTTTTTTTTTTTTGCTCCTCCCACTCCTCTCTCTTTGTTCTCTCTTGCGCGCTTTCTACGCCTCCCATTCCTTCTTGTTCTTCTTTTTCCTACAAATGTCTTTTGCCTCATAGTTTGCTTTGTAAACTTGAAGGGAGTTTTGTAACTTGCTACCATAAAATGTATTTGCAATTGATCGCCTAGTTCATATTAGAATTGAAAATCATATTTCTTTTGGGTTTTTTTGGCGTTTCTCTCACGCAGTTTTCCCCATTACTAGCAGAGAAAACCCTTGCTCCCTTTATAGCTATTAACAGCCGAGTTCATGGTTGTTGACAAACATATCTAGTATCTATGGGAAGGCTCCAACAAACTAATTCAATTTGTCATCTATATAGTGCATGTTCTTGAGAGCTTTCGTCTCTCATATTTCTTGATTTTCTCCTTTATCTAGATACTAATCATGATTTGGTGTTCGTTCCATCTTCGAAAATCTAAAGATGCTTGTAGCCGAAACTTGAAGAATGGTATTTTTTATCGATCTCATTGTCATAGTTAACAATGAGGTTTTAATGTAATCGACCTAGATATGAAAACCTAAAGTCATAACTTTTTTCTTACAAAACATTCAAATGCAAAGACAAGTTGAAAGCTTTTTGCAAGTCACTGTAAAAAGCACAAAAAGAGGAGCAAAATCTTACACCAAAACATTAATTCTAATTACATCAAAATTTCCATAAAACAAATAAAGAAAAGTAACAAGTTATGTATGCAACTTAACAAAAAATATTGTCCACTCGGCTGCTTGGCTCCCCTGAAGAAAATTCATTGTGCCTATATTTCATCACCATGAATTCCAATGGTTCTTGAATGTGTGTTTGATGCGAGATCTTCACCTTTTGATTTACATGTCCAACTATTATGAGCATAACCTTTACAAGTACCACATCTCTTCCTCTTTTCAATAATCTCAAATGCTGAAGGATTATGTTTTGTAGAAGTTGCTTCTCCTTTAGTTTTTGAACTAGAAGGACAACCTTTATGGATGTAATATGGGGCTCATATAAGATAGTATCACTTGCTCTAATAAAATGCTCAATTTGCTTTCGAACAATTTCCTATTTGGAAAGCGGCCATTCTTGATGCTTCCTTTCCAACTCATGAAGTAGTTGCTTGAACGAATCTTCTTCATAATTTTGAGTAATATCACCGTCCAAAAAGGACCTTGTATCGAGCCTTCATTGTAGATTAATTATATCAAGAGGTAAACCATCGGAAAACCTAAATCTTATCTCATGTGCACATGGAAGTCCCATGGATTGCACAAAATGCCCGGTACAAGGAGGTATTTCAACCCTACTTTTAGCAATCTCATTTTGCTTGTAAAGCTTGTCTAAAGCAAATACTAACACACGGGTAATCAAGTTCATGAAAAGAGAAATATGAAGATGATGAGGAACTCTTACCTTTTTGCTTGACAATTTGCTTTTGATTTCTTGAAATTGATTCTCAACTGCAAGGCATATCTTCTTTTTCACCTCAACTAAATCCCCTGTTGAAACTTGTAGATATGCTTTCAAAGTCGAATGTGCCCCTTCAGCTCTTGAAGTAACCCGGTTTCCAAAATGCATGTGCAAGTCTATCCAAGCTGTCACAAAAAGCTCCTTGAAAGGAAGCCATAGTACTTTTTATGTAGTTAACAACTAATGGCTTTTCCTTACAACTTTATTCAAATTGCCAAATATTTACATCATATTCTACTTCAGTCTTGAAGTTCAAAACCTTGGACCAATCAAACATAAAAGAATCCCAATGTGTTCCTTCTTCGAACTGAGGTTTACATTTTGCCACAATATTTTTCTCAATGTGCTAAACAAACAACAAATTCGCACTTTTAGGAAAAACGATTTGAACTGCATTCATCAATGCCAACTCCCTATCAGTGACAATAGCTGAAGGTTGACAATCAACACCCAATATGTTGCTAAACATTGTCAAAGCCCAAACATAATCTTCCTCTTCCTCCTTTCTCAAAAAGACAAAGCATGAGTAGAAAGATGTATTAAAGCAGGAAACTCCAGTAATATCCAACAAAGGTATTTTGTATCTATTAGTCTTGTAAGTACAGTCCATTACAAAGACACTTGAGAAACTCTTTGTTAGTGCCATGGAGATAGGATGTGAGAAAAATAAATGCGTCAAGTGACCTTCAGCATCATGTTTAAAACTGTAGATGAATCCACCTGTACTAAGCTCATCCATTAAAGCTTGAACCATAGTGCGACCATTCAGATATTCACGATAGAATTTCGCTTTCATGTTATAAACAGTTTTAGCAATAGCTTGAACATTGGGATTACTTTGTCTCAAGGAAGAAAGAATTTGGCGAGGAGGTATACTGGCCTTAGACATCTCGTTTACCCGCAGAGCTTCAACTTTAGAGAATTGATGACAAGTAGGATGTCCTGACATATCACTTGAAGGATCATGATTATGTGATGCATTCACTACTTTGAGTGACCATGATCCATTTTCTTTTTATAGCCATGGACGTCAAAAGGATAGTTAATCAAACGGGATCTGGTCTTTCGTCTTTTACTCGCAACATAAATATTATGTCGACCACGATAACTACCTCCCCTGTCGCACCTAAGAAGAACATATTTGTCTCTCTTTGACCTTTTAATAGAGATGACATAACCTTGAGCAAGAAGATGGCTTTGTACACTTCTCAAAAGATCTTCTCGACTTAGAAAATTACCGGATAAAGTTTCAAATGAACTTGTTAATATGATTGATTGCTCTTCTCCATTCGCATTTTCATCATCAATAGATGCATTCAAGCAATTTGGGTCCTCTCGAATATTATCTGTAGAGAATCAAGTGGATGCCCAATTAAAATAGAAACTCTTTTCTTAGTATTATAATGGCAAACTATCTACACCTACTCATTATAACACAATATTTAATTACCAACAGTGTATGAGTGAGTAAAACAATGGGTAAAACAAGTATTAATGATGAATTCCAACAAATGCACGATTTCGAAATGGTTGTTGAGAAATCAAGTTCAATTCTTCACACAACTATAGTCTAGGGCTAAAAGCAACAGCTGCAACACAATTAAAAGAACCAAAGCAACATTGTAGCACTATGTTCCACGAAATTAATCTATGAAAGCATAAATTTTTTTTCAACACTCTGAACACAACACTGAAAATTGCAATCAAATCAAACCACTAATTCGAATCTGGCTTCATATCATCTAAAAGAACACAACTCACTTATTGCCCTCGACTTTTATGTCTACACATGTTTTCTTTCTCTACACTCTCACACGTGCAAGAAGAGACAAAAATATATAATTTAAAAAAAGGGAAGAGACAGAAGCGGTGCTTCTCAATATCACAAAAAAAAATATATCACCTTCCATGGTGCAAGAGAGCCTGTGTGTGGAGAAAAGGCACTCGTTGGGGAGATCGCCAATGAGCCCAATACTGGTGCCGGCGAAAGTGTAGAGGATGATGGGTTTGGCATCATAGGTAATAAGCAAAGGACGATAGGTTTGTGGAAGAAGAAAGAGGAGGAGGGGGAGGCGTGGAAAGCGTGCAAGAGAGAACAGAGAGATGAATGGAAAGCCTAAAAAGAAGAAGAAGAAGAAAAGCGAGACCCATATGAAAAAAAGAAGAAGAAACAAAGTAAAAACAATTAACCAAATAATAAAAAAAAGATCATATAAAATTGTACCATAAATAGTGGGCCCACAAGGGATAAGATGGTTAAAACAATAAAAAAGGGAGTGTCTAAATCATAAGAGGAGTGAAAAAAGCACGGCCCTTTAGCAAATGCAGGTGTTTAGTTCCCTTGTGGTGCCTCCCATAGTATTAAGATTTATTTTTAGCATCAAGCTAGATTCTTATTTTGAACATAAGGCCTTATGGCCTCAATTTCTAATGCACAAGATCCTCATGGAGGTGAGTGCAGAGCATATTATGCTATCTTACCATATGAAGATTCCTAATACCAAAAAGATATTTGAAGAGAAGAAGGAAGAAGATTTAGCCTTGCATGATTTTTACACATTACAACACGAGATTTTATTATTAGAGGAACTCTGCCCTTCAAATGATATAAGCATAGGGGAAAGATAAGACAAACATCATTAATACAACAACGTGACCAATTATTGGTCAGAAACTGAGGCCATAAGGCCTTATGTTCATAATAAGAATTTAGTTGGATGCTAAAAGTCGATACCGACAAAGCAAGGCTTATGGGAGGCATTGCAAGGGTGCTGAATACCTACATTTGCTAAATTCTGTTATGAACATAACCCTCTTTATGATATCATAGCCAGATTACGTGCTATAATATCATTCTAAGATTTGTAATACCACAATATTTGGAGGGAAGGTATTACTTCATCATGAGTGAAAACACCCAAACTGAAATACTTTCTACTCCTATAGTAGATGTTCCGGTCACCCTAATTCCATCAAGTTCTTTTCGGCAATTTGAAGCCTCCAAGATTGATTGGCTTTATGAGGCATCCTACCTCAATAAAGCCAAGAAGATCTTATCTACTATTCTTCCTCCTGTAGATCCTTATGTTGCTATTGTCAAAAAAACATCTTCTGTTTCTCCCAACCACTCTATCAAACAGTTAATCTGTCACACTCTAAAAGAGGTGAAGGAATATGTACAATCTATCTGGTTTGATCAACATCCAATTCCTACTACGTAGCAAGAACAATTTGTTACTCTTCATATTCTTCCTGATTTCCTTCAACAATGCATTCTGCAAGGGTATACCTATTTGCACTATGGTGCAATTCTTCTCGCCTTGTCTTTCCATGGTTGAGTGGTTGTCCATATAGCTCTTCCAGATACAAGATTTCTTGACTACTAACATGCTCGTATTAGAATAGTCGAGACTTCCTTAAACGTTGGTACGATGTTTGTCACGCCTCGCACTTCTCGGTGCGCCACATCCCTCGCAGAGGTCGATTCTTGTGCGACGTCCCAGGACGCGTCGCCGGCCTAAACCCAACACAGAGAATTAAAGCACATGCGGAAGCAATTAAAACCATCCGTACAAAGATAAACGCATAACCAAGGGTAACCACTGGAATCAACACTTGTACTAGGACTGGAATTCATTTACAATATCCAGATACAGCCCAAATACCAAAAATAAAAAACGATTCAAGGCCACTACGACTAGCTAGGGCTCTTCCCAAAATGTATCAAGCTTTTGTCGTCCCTCAAGGCGGGGATCCGAAAAGTCGGTTTTACAACAACCGTGAGAATAAATCTCAGCGAGTAATTCCCTAAACCTAAACTAGGCTAACATGCACCTCCTGACAAGTACTAAACAGCACAATATACACACAAAACTGACTCAGGCCCTCGGGCCTAAATCTAATCCCACTAGACCCTACAGGTTAGGCGTCAAATCAACAAAAGTAGCTACACGACATAATTTAATTACAGCACATACACGCGCATTTCTATGTCACAACGTATGTTATGCATATGCTAGTGTTCGCACTCATGCTCATGCCTCATCAATGCATTATCGCACACTTGCACACTAGCACTCAGCCAGTTCTCAATTACTCCTCCGACCCGCGTTAAACGCATCAGGTCCGACTCGCGTAAAACGCATCAGGTCCAAACTTCGACATCGATCTCTAGCCCGCAGGCTCATGACACACAGCCCGCGTAAAACGCATCAGGCCGGACATCTTTCGGTAAACCAGGCTCATGACACATAGCCCGCGTAAAACGCATCAGGCCGGACATCTTCCGGTAAACCGGGCATCGTCCCGCGTAACACGCCTCAGGACGGGTTCACTACCCCGTGTAACACGCATAAGGGTTTATTGTGATCACACGTTCTCAAACCTTAATTTTATCTGAACCCCGCGTTAGACGCATCAGGGCAATTTAGGTGATCTCAATGCACATGTCACTCGGGCACACTTATAAATGCAAATGCCGTGCCAATGCTTGAGATGTGCAACCATGGCCATAAGGCTCACACTTGAGCATCCACATGCGCGAATTACGAGATAACACACTCAATTTGTGCCGCGCATATTCAAATTCATAAATCCACACGTCCAAGTCAGACAGTCAATTTAAGTCAGCCATAGCATCAAATCAACACACCATCCATGCACAAATTCACATAACCAGGTCAACAAGCATTCGCACATTTGAGGCCCACCAAACTAATCCATTTCTAGTCCCGCTAGACACGCGACAAGACACCATCAAATTAACCACACTCGAGGCTCAATTAGCCAGTCAATTACACCAATCGACCAATCCCAGTAATTGCACAATTAAACCTCAAAATAATCGTGCCTTGCCCGGATCAAATCCAATCCAATCCAATCCAATCGTGACCAGTCGCTAAACCACACATTCTAGGCCAATAAGTGTAATCAATTTACTCCATCAAACTCCCCAAATGTTATTCTAATTGACCACCACAAAAATCAAAATATGGCGCGCACAATAATCCACGATCGAACCCGAACTTTCCCGAACTCGGTCGATTTAATCCAAATTGTCCAGCCCACTTATCGCGCCATTCGGGCCACTAATCCTCCATTAATTAATCAGAATAATCCACCAAATCGACCACAATCAAAGTCCCTAATCAATTCCACAATTTAACCCCTAAATTAACCCCTAAATAACCCTAATTAACCCCTAAACCGGTCTAGAAATGTAAATTATCCTAATTAGGGTTTAGGGTTGTACTCACCGGGTGTCCTACGCTTGAAATGGCCGGATGAACAGTACTCGGTGAACAGTGTCGCCGGAACAAAGTGTAGCCGGAACAGGTTGGGCGGTGGCGGCGTTGACTGGGCTGGGCGCCGGCGACGAGTTGCAGAACCAGAAGCAGGAGCATCGGAAAGCCAGCGAAGGAGGAAGGAAGAAGAAGAGAAAAAGGAGAAGAAAAGAAAAGAGAAAAAGAAAGAGGAGAGAGAGAGGGAGCAAGTGGGGGACGTGACCGGACAGGACAGGGGGGCGCGCGGGAATCCGAGGGAGGAGAGAGAGAGAGAGAGAGAGAGAGAGAGAGAGAGAATTTTAAAAATTTTAAACTCAATCAAATATTAAACACAAACCGGGGTCCAAATCCAAATCCGAAAATTGTCTACTAATCCCGAGTGAGCCTCGCAACTAAAAAGGGACAAAGGCCAAATTAACTAAACTAAATTTTTACCGAGAGAGGTCTACTAGTCCAAATTTGTACCCGGTCAAAAATTCACTTTCTCACTAATCTTGATAATGTCGATACTGGCCACAATAATTTTGACACCGTCCAATTTATTTCGTCCCGAAACTCCCGGAAATTGACTGCCAAGTTCAGGGTATAATTAACGACCAAATTCGATCGAGTGCGATTCTAGCAAAATTTCTATTTTTAAAAATAAGAACCCGAGAGTGATCAGTTCTCGGGCGAAATTCTATTATAAGCGCACTGACGAATTACGCGTTTTATAATTCCCAAAAATGGGCCAAAATCCGGACTGTTACAATGTTTGTCACCCTTTTTCCAAACTTCAATATGACACCTTTTGACCCTCAACATTTTACTGCCTTGAAAGTCTACTCCCCAAGTAGCACATTCTTTTGTTGCTACTTTGCACTATGATAACTCTATAAAAATAGGGTTATTTTACCTATTTTAGGTAACAAATAATGCACTATTTGTGAGAAAATATTTGGATTTGTTTCTATTTACTCAAATTTTCCTTGTTTATGCAGAATAATGAGACATGGAAAAAATAAGGAAAAATGACAAAAAGAAAGAAACGAAGATGCTACCTAGAGTTAGAAGGTGAATACCAATTTGAGAATTTTGTGATTTATTTCCTAATTTTATGCGAAAAAGAAGCAATTGTCTTGTGATAGGATTCTAGGATAACATTGAAGGGTTGGGGGGACAACTATTTTTTTTTTTCATTTTTGTTTTCACTATCATGGGAGTTTTTCAAATATTTGAAGAGAAGATAAAAAGTGGCGACAAAATTCTTGTTCTTTAATTCAAGATATTTGGTTTTAATTTATATTTTTGCTTCTTCTTCTATTATGTTCTAATTTTCTTTTGTTAGGGCTACGATGTAGTCTAACCATGATGATATGAAAATCATACTTTTTATACAGTATGAGTGACTTCATTTATGTGAGTTATATATTATTGTGCTTAATGCCTTTAAGTGACTGGCCACCATTTAAATGATATGATGTGCATGTTTGAGACTAAGAAATGATAGTATGCAATTGCTCCTTATAATATATAATCATGAATTAAATGTGGATAGATGTATACCATGTTATTTGTGTGACTTTCGGTTATAAGGTGGTCCAAAAGATTTATCGTAAACCAAGAACATTCATATATTTTAATACACTTATGTTTATTTAAATTCACATAGAGATATAGTGGGTTGATAAACTGAGTAGGTTTGCTATATCTAGAGATATGATAGTAAATAGACTAGGAAATTTCGCTATCACATGTTTGATATTGTTCTTGTATGCATAATGATATGAAATTCATATTTAGTGCTTATGATGAAATTGGATGCTCTAACATATTTTATTTGATTGATTATTTGCCTTTTGTTCCAAAATTTTGTTTCTTAGATTGTCAATTTTTATTTATTCTCAATTTTATTTTGATATGTTAGATAAATTTGAGAATTATTCCATTTTCAATATTTAGTTGGTTTATTAATTATCAATATCTGTGGGACGATATTCTTCTTATCATTCTATTAGTTGTTTGACATTTCCGTTGACTCGTTCATTTGCATTTAGAATTTTACGAACACACTGTCAAATGGTGTATAGGGTGTAGAACCACACCATAGATCTTTCTCTTCTAACATCAAAAGATGCCTTAATGATCTCCGTGGACAATAACCATGCAACATCCTGTGTTTATGTCCTTAGACAAATTTCCATAGATTAGTTGGTTAAACTCCTTCCAAAATCTTGTCTAAACAACTATAAAAAGCTCTACAAGGATGTCCGGTCTAGTCCACTAAATCAAAGTTTACCAAGAAAAAGGATGGCAATGTGCTTATTAAATTTGACAGCATGAGCAAAAATAGAGGCATCCAACTCTATTATGGTCCAACCTGTCCAAGACCACCAAGAAGATGCAAGTGGTAATCCTATTTACTCGTTTGATGCAAGTGGTAATCGTATTTACTATTTCAAAGACCCGGTTACATGACATTGCTTTTAGGATGTGGACTACTAGTGTGAACTTTGTACAACCCATCTAGAAGAAGAAGATGATTGCCATTTGACGAAGAAAAAATAGACAAAGGCCCAAGATCCTTTCTACCAGAGATATCTAGATGGAGATTTTTCAATAGGTCCTCTTGGTGAAGATGGCAGAAGGTAACAGTTTATGGTATCCTATGCAGTATTTATTCTTACTTCCGTATTACCTCCAGTCTCCTCATCACCACCTCCTGATCAGGAGCCTAATGAACCACCAAAACTAAAGCTTCGAAAAATAAAGTTAAATTCAAGAACCCATTACCCCATTTCACAAACCCATTTACAAGTGGATTAAAAAATAGTTATCTTGCAGATTAGGAGAAGCTTATCCTCCTATTGATCTAGTGTCAAATGACCAAAAAGTCGGATAACTTGAACAAAATACGACCACACAAATTTTGGTTGTTTGTATGTTCTCTTCCGTAGAGTTTCCCCCATTGACACCAACACCTCAGTTAGAACAAGAGTTAGAGATAACTAATTTGGGTCAAAGATTGAAACATATTGCTAAAGTACAAAATCTTTTAGGAGTTGACGCTAGTGAAAACCCCAAGAAGCTTTCTATGGGAGAAGCTATCCTTAATTGATAAATTGAGAATGCTTTTCTTCAAAACAAGGTGCTTGCTTCTCATATTACTGCTCATTGGCAGATTAACATAATTCTCAGAACCATACATGAAGGTCTCAGTGCTTTACAAGAATGACTTGATCGTGTGCATCGAAGAGCTGACCAAGGTATAGAAATTTCCATCAAAATAAAAGAAATGACTAGAAACCTTGAAATAGTTGGAAGAATCCAACATCATTATTTGGATAATCCGATGGAAGAAATAACAAAAGTAAACAACAGATAGTTGAACTGAAAGAGGTTTTCCTCATCATCTGAGACAGCTAGCTAATTCTTTTGCCCCAACTGCTACTCCAACTCTACAGGTTAATAGTTCTTTGTTAAACTCCACTAAAAATATATTTGCAGAGATCTCAGCTAAGCAAGATTTGATGCCTCGATGCCATGATATCAGAACTCTACAAGAGTGTGTTTGAGACTTGAAGGAAAGGAAAAACCTTAGAATCCAAGAACAGAGATCCTTTTTCATCATTCATGATCTCTAATCCTATTGAGTCTTCTCTATGACAGTAGCAACAACAAGCTTTTCTAGTTGTAGAAACAATTGCAATTGAACTAGATCAAACTGAGGAAAGTTCAAGTGATGATTTGGATACTTTATCCGAATTAACCATAACATTACCTTTAGAAGACACTCAGTCAGCATGGAGTAATGATGGTAGATGAAGATGATGACATGGAATCAATCGAGCTGGTCTAATGTGTTTCAAAGAGAAAGCAGAAAAACGACTTCTTCAAAAGATTGGATTTACTTTGGATGATCTTCCATACTTGAAGTGAATAGATCGACTATAAGAATTTCATGCCTAGATGACTACCATATTATTAAAGCCAGAACTATCACTTATGATATTTTATCTGAATTTGTTAGTGGGTTTAATAGAAGTCTGAAAGGTTGGTAGAACTGCCTTACCTAGCCGACCATAATCATTTTTTTGGCACTTGAAGACTTCTACCATGCGTGCAGTTTGATTCACCAAATTTTTATTGGTGTTATAAAAGATCAAAAGGAATGGAAGTGGCAAGAATTCTTTGAAAGGAAATGTTGTTCTTGTAAAAGAAAAGATCTAGATTGACACTTCATAGAAATGATAAAACTCTTTGATGATATAGGAGTTGATCTAGCCCTCAAATAGTCTTCTTGATGTCTATTTCAAAAAATCTTGCCATAGCTGTTGAAAGAAATTTTCAAATCAAAAGAAGAAGAACCTTGGATGTTACGTTTGGAGAAATGTAGCTAGAAGTTCATCTAGCTATTGACAGTCTTTGTCAAAAAAGATACTCCATCAAATCCTATCTCTAAGCTAATGTCCAGTTAGACAAAACATTCTAGAAGTTTGAGTTGTAAATCAAATGTCCAAAAGGACATATTAATTGTGAGTGCTCCACAAAGAAGCGGGAACACATTTGAGGAAGATTAAGTTCAAATCTTCCAAGAAGAAGAGGTATAAGTTTATTTGCAAATTGAAGTTTCCAAAAAGAAAAAGGGAACACATGTTTCATTTGCGGACAAAAATTGCATTTTGCTAAAAGGCATCCTAAGGCAACTGAGAAAAATAAGCATGATCTAGAAGTTTGAGAAAATAATAGGTATTTCTCTTGATAACGATGATCTTGAATCTGTCTTTTCTCTTGGAGATGATGTACAAGAGAATATCATTTGTGCTATTGAAACTTTTGATAGTGAGGATGAAACATCTAGTGACGCTAATAGCCTTTACTTTATGAGTACAACACTTCCTCCAGAGCACACACACCTACCAATTGAAAACCTTGAGACCTCTATCAATCTAGACCCGAAGCCTTTGAAAACCTTGAGAGTTTCAAAATCACCTCCTCTCTTAATCCATATCTACCCATACACATCATATTCATTATGTACGATATGCATGTCCATGCTATCGCACTTATTGATACCGGAGTCAGTGCATCCATCATTAATCTTAAAATTCTTCTTGATAAATTTTGGGAACCACAAATCATACACTTCTGGTGAATGAGATATTCTCTACAGAAGTAAGAAACAAGCCCATAAAGATTCGTTTTTTCCCTAAATGCTCAATTACTACTAGAATATTGGATCCTTAGATCCAAACAAATACGTCATAGTTGGATATGATATTCTCAACCAACTTGTTGCTCTTCAGGTACATCATAATGGTCTACGCTTTAAAGACAAGTTCAAGAAATTTGTTGACATCAAAAGGATGTATTCCTTGCAATCAGCCCCATAAATTGATTTTGCAGCAATTGCTGAGTTCATGTGCAGAAACTCACTTATAGTGTTTGGCAAAATGCTTCAATCATTTGTGGCAGAATTTTGGGTTCTTTGTCCATTTGCCTTTCAAGAAAAATGAAGATATCAACCCCATAAAGGTAACTTATTTAGGGATGAAACCAAAAGATGCAATCCTAGCTCTTCAAGAATGCCAACAGTTAGTTCAGCAAGGAATAATCGAGCCATCTTACTCTTTCTGTGTCAACAAATGAGCTAAGCAAAATAAGGGAAATAACATATAGGTAATAAACTACCAACTTCTAAATCATTTCCTACAAGATGATGATTGTCCTCTACTCAACAGAAAGGCTTTGTTTGCACGTTTAACTAATGCAAAGATCTACTCCAAGTTTGACCTCATGGTGGGGTTTTAGCAACTTGGAATTCAACCAGAAGATAGAAACAAAATACGGTTATGCATTCCCAATCAGCATTACTAGTAGAAGATACTCTCTTTTGGATTAAAGACTGCACCTTCTCTCTTCTAGAATGCTATGTACAAAATTTTTCAGTTTATTAGTACTAGTTCTCAAATTTACATTGATGATATCCTCTTATTTAGCCTTGATGAGCAATCTCACTATAAATTACTAATCCAATTTGCTGATGTTGTTAAGCAGTATGACATAATTCTTTTATAAAGGAAGATGATAATAGCTTAGAAGAAAATTGTGTTCCTTGGAATGGATCTCAAGGATGGTTCTTACTATTCAGGGGACCATATTGCCAAAGAATTATTAAAGTTTCCTAATGAGAATTCCCCCCAACAAGTACAACAGTTTCTAGGTATTATCAAATACGTAAGAAACTTTGTGCCAAAAATTTCAAAACTCATACATCTACTCTAGAAGATGCTAAAAAAAGATGCTCCTCCTTAGGGAAAATCTCATACCATTATAGTTAAGGCTCTCAGAGAGAAATTCAATGATTTTTTTCCATGGCAAATTCCTTCAGATGGCAAAAGAATTCTCTAGACAGATGCTAGTGATAAATATTGGACCGTTATTCTCCTAGAAGAAGTTGAATGCATGAGGTGTATTTGTGAATTCAACAGTGAAAGGTTCATAAATGCTAAAATGCATTATTACTCTATCTTCAAGGAAATCTTAGCACTTAAGTTTGGGATCATGAAATTTCAATTCCATCTTTTTGGTTATTATTTAATTGTTGAAATGGATATATCATCCCTCAATTAAATGATGAAGTTCAAATAGAAGCAATTGCATTATCCACAACTTCTTTGATGGGCTAAATGATTTTCAAAATATTCTTTTGTGTTCAAGCAAGAAGATAAGAATGTCCTTGCAAATATCCTTTCCAAACCCAAAGAAGATTCTTCATTGTTCATGTTCGTTTTTAGAAGTCCAAAAGGTGAATTTTGAACACAAGACATGAAACTCAGATTCCTTAACAAAATCTATTCTCCTGAAGTTCCAAAGTTGATCAGGTCTAATATTTTTCTTGATAATCTCACAAATCTCATGTGGAGATATTAATACAAAATCTTTAGACAGTATAATGGGCTAAATTTCTGACCAAGTGTTATGCATCCGAATTACCTGTTCATACATCATTTATCTTCTTCTCCAAATGATGAATTTCCGGAAGAATTCAAATGGTTTTATTGGTATGCATTTAATTGCCATACTTTTGCCATTAAGTTTCCAACAACGAAAATGTCAAAAATGATCAGCTAAGCAATCTGAGAAATTGGTGATGGTGGAAAATACCACCATTTTGCAAAATACTTTGTTGGTTTAAACTCTTAGGAGCATGGGCCTTTTTCACAGAACAACTAAGAACATGCAGGCTAGATTCATAGTTGTATACAATCATTTTCTTTTATAGGCCATGAATGTTTTTTTTTTTTCTTTTATAGGCCATGAATGTTTGTCATGTCAAACAACAACTTTTTCAAGTATTTGGCAGATATAGGAGTCACGATCTATAAGGCTCAAGTAGTTCCTGTCAAGTTCTATAATATACTCTCATGGTGTAATGAAGCCAATCCATAAGAACACAAGGAAATTCAACGAGTCCTTTGTGAGACTAATCGCACAATTCTTTTAAGATTTTGGCCTAACAATAGTACTAATGTATCATAGGATTATTCATGGGATTATCTAAAGAGAAATCCCCTGATTCAAGCTGCTTTGGCAGAGTTCGAAAAAAAAAAATCCATAGTAGCTATCATTTTCACAAGACCTGTGGAATGGACCACTCTCTCAAGATTCTGTTCATTATGGACTATCATCAAGTTTAGGGAGCCTCTCATCATTGATGAATGTGGACAATTGGCCCCAACCAGTATTGATTGGAACATATCCATTTCTTATTGTGTAAGATTCTAAAATGAACTTAGACCCAACAAATATTTCATTAGGATGTAATGATGTCCCACCAAGTTTTTATTAATCTCATCCTAAAAAGTCACGAACTAGACCTGCTTTTGAGATTCTTCCTCATGGATTTCTAGGACTTGAACAAGAAAACATAGAAGAAATGAGAAAAAGATGGGACTGAGAAGCTGTCTTACGTTGCTTATTAAAGAGATAGGTTGCTCTTTGCCATTATTAGATAGTGATTGATGAGATATGCACCAATAATTAGTCACATTGTTGTATTGTTAGTGTATGCGCCAATAATTGGTTACATTGGTCACAATGTTGTATTATTAGTATGTGTGCAAATAATTGATCATGTTGCGCAAATAATTATTCATGTTGTTGTATTATTGGTGTTTGTCTTATCTTTCTCTCATGCCTATAAAAGGCATGAGTTGTATCGTTTGAAAGGCAGAGTTTCCCTAGCAATAAATCTTGTGTTGTGGTGTGCAAAAATCATGCAAAGCTAAATCTTCCTTCCTCATTCTCTTCAAATATTTGTTTTGTATTAGGAATCTTAGAATGGTAAGATAACACCTCATCTTGGTAGGATACTTTCTACTCACCTCCATGAGGATGTTGTGTATTAGAAATCGAGGTTAAAAGGCCTTATGTTCAGTATAAGAATTAAGTTGGATGCTAAAAGTTGGTTCTAATAGGGTAAGGCCTATGGGAGGCATCGCAAGGGGAATGAATACCACGTGACATTCTAAAATTCGATTCATTTTCGGGATTTATGAAATGAATATGTCTTCGATGCACTTTTAGTTAAATCTCGATCAGAATTGATCACTCATGAGAAGATTAATTTTTAGGGAAAGGCCAATTAATAATTTGGTATGCACGACCTAGGGACTCGACCGTGGTTTGACACTTCGACTATAAGGAGTGATAGTGGATAATTTCGGGCCATTATAGACCGATCAAAAGATGGTTATGGAACGATTTACCAATGTTATATAATTGGATTGCGAGTGATTCTATTTGACCATTGTATGGATTCCAAAACGATCCTAGACCAATTCCGACTGATCGTGTCCTTCGGGATTAGTGATTTACCATCTCAATTGCATGACAACCGAAGTTACAATGGCTTAAGCAAACTTAAACGTGGCTTGATATCGAATCAACCACGGGTCGATTACATGTAACTCCCAAAAGCCGCTTGTTAGTTTGAGATATATTAAAGTCATAATTAATCGATTTTGGCCATGAATTAAAATCCAAATTTAGGTACTGAACTTTCAAGGATATCAAGACTAATCTATTAGATGTCGTCTCATTGAGCTCACCTAGTATCGGTTTGCTTGGAAATTCTTGAAAAAGTGAAATTCGGACCGGAAATTGAAAAATGCCTTTTTACCCCTAAGTGCTTTAGGATCTCTTTACTGTGTGGAAGGGCATTTTGGTCCTTTGTGCCCTCCCTAGTGTGGCCGACTAGCATAGGACATAATTGTCCCTCTTATCTTTTGTTATTTTTTTGTTTGCCCTTGCTTGGCTTGTTTTGAAAGATTAAATTGTGGCCCTTGGATTTGACTTGGGGACCAAGAAGTGATCCTAACCCTTCATTTTGGATAGACTTACCAGCACATTCTCTCTCTCCTCCATTATTTTAAGATTAGCCATTTCACTCACACTCAGTCTCTCGCTCTCCCTCTTGTTCAGCCAAGCCCACCATCCACCACGATCACCGACTAGTCACCACCATCATGCCACCACTAGCACCACCACATGTGGACCACCACCCCTAGGTGTCGTTCATGCCGTGACCAGCCACCGTCGCCACCATCCGCCGCTTGTGCCGCCGCTTGCCGCTGCTCGTTGCTATCTCTTATTGGCTTAAGCTAGAGTTTAGTGGTAAGTAACTTCTTAAACCTTGATTAGGTTGATGAGTGACCAATGGACTAGTTTAGGGGTTGATTAGTGGTTAATTGTTGGCTGCTTTAAGGCTGATTTGGGTTAATCATGTGGCTGATCATATGTTTAGGGAAATTGTGTGGCTTAGATTGGTTGATCATGTGCTAGTAAATAATCATGTGACAATAAATAATCATGTGACTAGAATGAATTGATCACGACTAGTCATATTTTTGATCGTTGATCATGTGGTTTGGATTGGCTGATCATGTGATCATAGTTAATCGTGTGGCTTAGATTGATTGATCTTGCTTAGTTGTGGTTAATCATGGTTGTTTGATGGTAAATCATATGGTTAGATATTAATCATGTGGCTTGATAGTAGATCGTGTGATTAATCATGGCTAATCATGTGATTTAATGGCTAATTATGATTAGTTAATGATGTTTGATATTGAAACAGGTGAGATTCATGACACTTTCGTTCATAGAGATTTACATGTCATAAACACTCTACTTTGGCTAATCGCGAAAATAAGAATTGGCATTGAGTGAATAATGTGTGTGTATGGTCATGATAGTTCCGTCTAGGTGGGGGGTTTTAGACGATGCCCAACGAAAGTTCAGATGCCATCTAGGCGGGGGGTTCTAGACGATGCCGTGTCGCGGTAGAGGCCAGATCGATGCTCCTTAATGAAATGCCGTTTGGTACCCGGCTTATCGGGTGGTGTTCAATCCCATACGTTACCGTGCCCAAAGTAGCGAAATGATACCCAATTAGATCGAAAGACCAGCGAGGGTTCAGTGTGGCCCAAAGGGTTGTTAATAATCTGGACAACTACACGTGTGTTATGCATTAGGGAATGCTATGTGCCTGGAATTGACGTTGAACATGTCTCGATTATTAGTTGTGTTAACGCACATTTGTGCCATGTATTGTATTGTATGTGCTAAGGTAAGGTAAGGGTGTTTATGGTTGTTCATGACATATTAGATGCTAGAATTACATGTTTAGGATTGTCCAAAGGTACGTGTTATCCTAAGCGAGGCTTAAGAAGTTTACTTATTGAGTTTTATCTCATTGTTGTTGTTATTAACCATTTCAGACCTCCGACCATGAACGATCCTCCTCAACGTTTTGGGGTACCTATGGATATGGACCATATGTTAACAAAGTGCCCAGTAGAAGATGATAAGATTTATATTAGACATGCGTCGACTATTTGGGTGGATGAAGGTTTGGTGTTGTGGAAGCCACATACCTTCTTGGCTTGGTTTTATTGAGAGGGGACGTTTTGTTTGGTCCTCTTCGAGGTTTTGATGTTCCTCATGATGACGGTTTGGGAGTTGCTGAGTGGGATCCTATGGAGATAGATCCTCCTGATGGAGCCGTCACTGATCCTGACACTGGACCCAAGAGTTTAGATTCTGATTTGGATTATTTAGAGTCTGATACGGGAATGCCTCCGGGGTACCATGAAGATTGATGATGGGTTTGAATACCCCGTCCTTTTTGGACCGTCCTTGTTGTTAGAGGAGCTAAGTCGACCCGACTACCGATTTCTTTTTGTGTATGCAAATAGTCTTATAGGAAGTGGCCTTTAGTCAGGCTTGTAAATGGTATCTTCGTGGGGTTGACAATATGTTATATATTGGCTTTGATGTTTGTATATATGGTGTTTCTTTTGCTATCCCGTTTATTTGATTGTTAAATGGAGTGTTCGAGTTTGCTTTCGCATGTATTACTTGTAAGTTAGTTATATCGGATCGGTGACAAGTCTTGAAATGTCGCATTTGAAAAACCGAGACGGTATGTTGCGAGCTTGTAAGGTTCGGGGTGTGACATACCTACAATTGCAAAATTTTGTTCAGAGCATAGCCCCCTGCTTTATATAGTGGTTAGCTTTCTTGTTATTACTTCTCCTTGACCAAAAATTGCTTTTATTAGTAAGGGTACAATAAGTAAAAAAAACTTCCGCAAAGAACATTTTCTTTTTTGCCTTCTCCTCTTGAAATGGTGGGGAGAGAATTTAACCCTTTCCTTTTATAGCACTTTTTGTTATTCAAAGGTGTGGTAGTTGGGGCAAAGCCTGCTTTTTGCTTCGTGAATGAGAGCGGATAAATTATGCAATTAAATTCTAAACTTATACATAAAAGTACAATTTAAGGATGTCATGGAGGCAATGTTTGAGTGCCGTATGCATGATATAATGCGTTGTCATCAAAACAATTTGATTGCACTTTTTCAAAAAGAGTTATATTTTCCTCCATCTCTAATTGGAGAAAATTTCCTCTAACCATGTCTCTTATTGTAGGGTTACAATTTATGACTATCACCAACATGTAAGCTTAACTATTAACAAAAGTGGGTAATATCTATATTTGTAATCCTACAATCAAAGGAAAGGTTGGAGGAAGTTTTTTTTCTATCAAGGAATTAAGGAAATGCGGCCCTTTTGAAAAATGTGTAGGATTTGATTAAACAAATTGAAAATTTAGACTTCTAGGTGCATTCCACATAATAAATTAGGACTTTCAGTATATTCACTTTAGCTTATGTAGCATCGGTGTCAAGATGAAACTAGAGTAGGAATAGGTGGGAATGCAATATGCCCAAGCCGTAATGATTTGTGTAAATGAATTTCAAGTAGACAAACGTTGGTTTCAATTGCTAAAAACCTTTTAAGGTTTGGGACGAGTTTGAGATTTTATAGATGTGAAACTTGATGTCCTAACCCGATTTGTATTGATTAATTAATTATCCTTGTTTTCTTTATAATCCAGATTGTATGTAGTAAATGTATACACTCAATATAACCCTACTACACTTTGGGACGTTTTTTCTAGATTTACTTGATGGTTAAACTTGAAATTTGAACTCAAAAGATCATTTACCAAAATATCCTTACTTTGTTTAAAAGCTCAATATTACTATATAATTTTGTCCACCCATATATGAAATCAACTAAAATATAACATTTTCAGTTGTAACCATACTCAAAGCCTAGCTTCTCATTTTAGGATTTTATTTTGGTAAAATCTCATTATAGGATTTTAGATTGTAGACTTTTATGATCTTTGATCCTAATTTTTCTTCAATCTTGTGTTATGCATATTTGTAAGTTTTCTTATTGAAGAACTACGATGCATCAGGTTTAAAAAAATGTTAGTATTTGTGAATCATATCATATAATATTCTTCTAGTGTTACATCTTTACTTACTAAAAAAGTATAGGTACTACTTCAGTGAGTTGAGATTCAGATGACATCACCCGTCTCAAACCCATCCCATTTTCATCCCTCATTATCTCAGACGTTACTTCTCTGTCGTTATAGATGTGCATAGTTATTGTGTCCAACTCGTAGGGTGTTTTGCATAGAAAGTTTCAAAATATTGTTGAGATTATTCCTCAATTTTTTAGAATAATTTAAGGAATATTAAACTTCGTGTGATATATGTTTTACTTGGTAATATGCCTAATTCTGTTACGTGCTTAATTGAACCCATTAACTCAAATAATCAGTTTTGATGCGTATAATTATAATTATTTAATAAATCAATTTGATAGATGAGTCTTAATATCTTTAAAATTGCTCGATTTTTTTTTTCCGTGAAGTTCATTGAAGTAACTATTGATTGAATGACATTGTACTTGGATCTAATCAAATTCTTCGATACTCTTAACAGTAACAACGTAAGAATTTGTTGCACCCCTCATAAAAGTTCAAAATATTTATATCCTCTCCCATGCTATGTATCATCCTGGCAATCTAAATGGTGATCTGTCACTTAAAAAGAGAGACTATTTGCTCATACTACTCTTAGACTAGGTTATACCATATACAGAATCCCACTCATGATTGATCTTCGCAAGTTTACACCAACAGAGTTAAATATTACATATACAATGTAATCAAGTTTCAGTTTTTTTAATTGGTGCAATCCAAAAACAAATATAATCGAATTCTATACCTTTCAACCAGCATAGTCAAATTTCGAACACTTATTATATCTCCAAACCTATATTTTTTTTGGTTGAAAAACGAAGTGTTTCATTCATTAACTGACAAAAGATAACACAAGTTATGGGTTTCCAAATATAAAAGATCCCATGAAGGTAAAGGTGGTTCTATGAGCTAATCATGTGGAAGGACTTTTTTGCGATGAGACTTGGCTATACAGTCTACCACTTGGTTGGATTCGCGTGGGCTATAGACCAGTTGAAGAGAGTTAAACCGAGCTAGCATATCTTTGCATCCTCCATGATAGTTTGTAGTTCCCATGGGCATGGGGCCTAGCCCGTGACAATATTCACAAGTGATAAGCTATCAGAACTCAAGACCATGTGCAAATCGTTTTTCCTCCACGGTTCGTGTTCCATCTTCTAAGTACAATAAAGCAGCTTGTAGGGCTAGGGTTTCAATTTCCAGCACTAAGGGGGCAAGGTGGCTTTACTCCAGTCAAGTCTTGGCAAATTCCCACAATGATCCCTTTCTTTTCTCCTTCGACGATCGACCCATCAATATTCAGTTTTACATTGCCTATCTCCATAGGGATCCACGAAATGATCCCTTCCTTTTGTGTTTCTCGGTTGTTCACTTTAAGGCTCCTATGCTTAAAGTTTTTGTCTATGGTGCATGCTTCGTCAACTATCGAGCTCTGGTCTGGATGGCGCTTCTGAAAGACCACTCTGCTTTAGGTTAGTCAGAATTTCTATAATACCTCGATGACCAGCTCCGATGAGGGCAAGTTAGTGTTTTGTGTCAAGATCTCCAACACCCACTTGTCAGTTCTAGTAATTTCATAGCTGGATATCTGAATTTTGAGTTGGTAGTCTAACCATACTGTTTTGTCCAGTCGCAAAGCAATAAAAGGTGCTCCATGGACACAAGGGCTTGCCGGTAGACAAGACAGGGAGGATCAGGCGTTATAGTTCTCTTACACAGATTCTCTCAAGTTGATAAGCTATTCTGACACACTGAAAATGAAAAACTTGATTTTTGGCATAGCGTTGAGGTTCTTGATTTTCTGCCATAGGGATTTGGGGATTTGGTATGAGGAGGAGGAAGCATGATTGTGATCCTGCCGGATGGTGGCATGCTGGTATAGGCATCTTTCATAGTATATTTGCTTGTTTTGTTCCCTGCCCAAACAAGTACCTCTTCTTTTGAAATAGGACTTAGTGGTATAGTAGTGATTTTCTCGACTAAGTGCTCCCTAAAGAGGGAGTTCAGTTTCTTTTCATCCTAACATTGCTTTTTCTATATAAATAGCTCCTCAACTCTTTAGGGCTCTCCTAAATTAGCTAGCCCACCGATCAAACCCTGGGATAACCATCTATCTTTATGGATTTTGATTGATTTTCCATTGCTCACTGCCCATCTAATTGATGGTTGAATAGTGTCTCTCCCCATTAATAGACTTTGCCATCTCCAAGAGCGTCGATGCCCTTTGTTAGCATTCCAAAAGTTAACATTGGGAAAGTAGACTCCATAAGGCTGAGGGGAACTAGATTAGTCTTAGCTTTATTGAAAGTTACGAGGTCCCTGTATTTGAGACCACTCTCCTTTTTCCTTAGCTGGAGGACCACCCATCTCTTCCAATGAATACCCTTCTTTAATCAATTCTATTTCCACCAAAAAGAAGCTATTTTGTACTCAATCGCTCTATATATCGATATGGGAATCTTGAAGATTGACATCTTATACTGGTGGATATAGCTTGCACTACGGCTTTTATCAAAATTTCCTTTCCCACCCAAGAGATAAGTTTTTCCTTTCATCCCTCTAATTTCACATTGATCCTAGCAAGTATCCAGGCAAACATGTGCTTCTTTGAGGTCCCCAATTGGAAGGATTGCCTAGGTACTTCCCTGGCTTGTCAATCATAGGAATTCTCAATTCCTCGACCATGTTTTTCCTCAAGCTAACCATTACTAAAATAAATTCATGATTTGTTCAAGTTTATGGCTTGATCTATCACGAAGCAATATTGATTCAAAATCCCTATCAGATCCTGACATTCACTGATTTTCCCGTCTAGGAAAAAGATGGAATCATCAGCAAAGAGCAAGTTTGAGAGTGTCGGGCAAAAGCTATTTGGTTTAATCCCTTTTATGCCACTCATCAACTATGGCTTTGTGCAAAAGATGGGACAAGACATTAGCCATGATAGGGAAGAGATAGGAAGAAAGTGGGTAACCTTATCTAATGCCCCAAGATGGCTGGAAATATTGTTGAGGTTCCCCATTAAATTTTCACACTGAAAGTGACGGAAGATACGCAATTTATAATCAAAGCCACCCATTTCTTGTTGAAACCCATTTTTAGCATACACGCTTCTAGGAAATCCCGTTCCACTCTATCGTAAGCTAACATGTCAAGTTTCAAAATCGTCTAGAATTTTTTCTCTCTTCCTGATTCGCAATTGGTGTAGTACCTCATGTACAATCAATATATTATTCTGAATTTGGCATCCACTGATGAAGGCACTTTGCTCCATGGTAATGATTTCAAGGAGCCAAGGTTTCAAGTGGTGTGCTAGTACCTTTGGAATAATTTTGTAATTGATATTGTGTTGGCTTATGGGTCTACACTAGCTCATGTCTTTTGCGTTTGGGACTTTGGGGATCGGGGTAATGAGAGTTTTGCTAAGCTCTGGGTCAAGTGTTCCTGAATAAAAAAAAATCTTAGACCATTTGCAAAATATCATACAGGATAAGTTCCCAATGATGCTGGTAAAACTGGCCGTTGAGTCCGTCAGGTCCAAGGGCTTTTGTTGGGGCTATTTGAAAGACAACGTTTCTTACCTTCTCCATCGTTATCGGTTCCAGGAAGGCGTCGTTCATATTCTCCTGAATTATTTATGGGCATTGGTCCCGGACAAGTTGAAAGTTTCTTGGTCCCATGGTAGTATAGAGGGAGTAGTAAAACTTAGTAATATAATTTTTCAGTTTCTCCTCATCTCGGCACCAAGTAGACTCCTCAACTTTCAGCATGGAGATTTTGTTAAGCTGCCTCCTTTGCATCATTGTGGCATGAAAAATTTTTTGTGTTTCTACCTCCCCATTTTAGCCATTTCAAGATCTTAATCCTTTAACCAACTCTTCCCCCTCCATAGTTTTCAATTAGACCAAGCTTGAATATCCTCTTTAGTGGATCCTCCCAGGCTCCTGTTTGTGAGTTCCACTAGCTGTTCCTTGAGAGCTTCGATTTGGTGGTAGTTGTTGGAAATCTCTCCCCACTTTGTCCCAAGGCCTTTAAAACCTTTCTCGGTTTGCCCACAAAACCCCTCGTTTGATCTTTGGGTGAATTGCTCTCATTTTAGAGACTATCTTGTCGTCTGAAAATTAGTAGAAGCATGTAGGAAAGTTATTCTCATAGTATTCCCGCTTCTTGGTCTTTGCATATAACATTAATAGACTCAGCTGAACTAGTTACCACATTTGGGGAAAGGTCATCATTCCATAACAGTGCTAAGCCCCTAGCAATGCCCATGGATCCATAACCTAAAGATGCTAAAACTGGAATCAACTATGAATATGGTCCACCATCACCTCTTTATTTTTTGTTTCCATCAAAACTACCATAGTGGGCTTTTCTTGAGCCGCAATGGCTCTTAGTGACTGGAATGTCAGAGGAGTGCCCAACCCCTGGCAAGTCTAGCTCAAAAGCTTCATTTAATCCCTGATGGCTTATTAGGATTAGCCACCACAGCCCATTCATGCCCGTCTTTAGCCATATGAACGTGAGTATCTAGTTTTAAAGACTTTTCTAGAGAATTCAAGCTTGTTCCTCCCATCTCATAAGGGTTATGTCTACTCGGTTTCTTTGTAGGCAGGATTTTTTTCCCTGCTTTTCCTTTCTTTCGTAGCCCACATTCTAATTCCATGCCAGTCGCTCTTCCGAGGGAATCCAGTAAAAGTAGCTGAGTTTGCTTCCCCCAAGTGGGGAATGAGCTCCAAGGTGGAGCCAAACCAAAGGCACTCCCTAGGGGCATATCCGCACTGCATTTTCTTTTTGTTGCGATTTCTTTTGGAGGGTAGTCATCAAGTGGGGTTTCAAATATCATTTCCTCTTCCTCCATGATAGGAAGCTGGTCCCCATAAAACAACTCCCAATACGAGCTATGTTCACTAACTTTTGCCTTTAGCCATTGTCCGAATTTGCCTTAAAAATGTTTTCCATGAGCTATTTTGCAGTAAGTAGTATAATGACCTATCCTTATGCAAGAATAGCAAAAGTGAGTTAGACGTTTTGAAGTCCATCCAAATCCTTTTTCCCCCACATTGATGAATGTTTTTGACTTCAAGGGGCAGCCAACTCTATTTCCACCCGTGCTTTCCCCGAAATAATATACCTATTTGCTTTCTTATCCAGCCTAACCCCCTGCACAGCCCCCACTTTCGATGCCAAACTATTTATGACGTCTACTGTTGCTCTTTCCTCAGGGATCCCGAGGGCTTGGACCCAAAAGGTACAATAGGAAAAATCATAGCAATGCATCTGGGTGTCAGATTTCCATTGTTTGAGGACTAACAAGTTGCTGGAAAAGGACCATGGTGCCTCCTCCAATACCCTCTTTTTCTCTGCTTGTGTGTTAAAAAGATGAAAGAGAAGAGGCCCGGCTTGATTTGGGCACAGGCTACCGTTTCAGTTTTCCACGCCCTCTTCATTGGGCCTTGGAAGGCTTGGAAATTGACATTGGGCTTCGAATAGAGATCTCAGTGAAGAATTTCCAGAAGAATTTCCAGAGGTAAGTCAGACATTTCTTCAGTTTTTCCTCTGGAAATTCTTCGTCTGCCTCTACTAAATCATTTTCTGACCAGAGATCTCCCAGCTTCTTAACGAAGCTGCCACCTTAAGCACATTCTCATATATTTCTTCCATTTTACAAGGACAGCAGGGGTATGAAACAAGCAGCTAGCTCTTCGTGCCCTATTACCCGAGCTCCTTGAGACTCATACAGGTGCAACAGATTAACTAAAGCAACTGGGTCGAGCAACACATCCCATGAGGCTTTGAGCTGTTTGCTGTGATGTTGGGTGAGGAAAAATCGGGAAGAAGCATAACCTCAAGGCTGGGCGGCAACAATTTTCTTTGAGATTTGGCAAATCGAGCTGATACTCCTTCGTTTGCCTCAATCGGAGGACCTAAGGATTGGACAAGCTGGATGTGTATTTGGAGGATAAGGATGAATCCGAGGAGGGAGTGAAGGGAGCTCTAGGCTAGATTTTGGTGGGAACTGTGGTGAGAATACGATTAAGAATTAGGGTTTGGGTACGTAGTGTTGGGGCGAGGAAGGATATGATGTGTAGGTTTTACATTGTGGAGGTAAAGGATCAAAGTAGGCAGGTTGGGACTTGTATGGGGTGAGGGTTTTGGAGAAAAGGGGTTTTAGGGCAAACTATCTCCATGGATAGAGAGAAAGCTCTTCAGAGGAAGAGAGAATTCTATCAATGAGATCTCCAAACCTATATTGAATAGTACAATTTGATACTTACTGCTTAGGCATTTTTCACATAAGCTAGTCCTGATCTAATTCATTTGAGGACTCGATTGTATTATAAGAAATGTTCATGGCTCAATTGCATTTCGTGATACGGTTTTAGGAATTTCAATGAACATCCTCGGTCATCTTCAAAGTCTTCACCTCATTTTTGGGCAGTCCAACATACACAGCAGCAAGCAACCACACCTAAAAATTTCCTCGACTTCCACCAAGAGAGAAGCAAAGCAGAAGCTACGATGAAGTGAACAATCTTAACTGTCACCGTATATTAGTAAAGAGGCATTACTGTATAAAAACAAGACAACATATACGGAGCATTTATTTATAGCTGGTTAAGACCAAGCACTACATGTCATCACCATTTCTTTAATACAATAAAAGGTCTGTCATCAACATATACGTACGGTTTGCACATAGACAGGCTGGTTTTCATATAGATGTAGAACGATGCTCAAGCCCCACGACCCATAGTCTGCTCACCCGGGGGAATCATCACCAAGACTGGATGTGCATTGAATCCGGGATGAGGTAGCCTACGGCGGAGCTCACGCCCTTCCTGGCAGAGAGCGCAGGGGTGGCATAAGACATGAGTTAGCACGTCGCACCCTGATTCACACCGCTCTCGCTGCACCTCGTCCTCCACACAACTTCCACAGCATCCACAGGACCTGTGAAGTGCCTCACAGCTACCCTGTTTAGTTGGCAAAGACCCACGAAGCATAGAGTCAGTCATTGCTTTATTCTGTACAGTTCACTATGAGACAAGGAAGAGCTCAAGTAAACCAATCTCCAAAAGTTAAATCTATTTATGCATTACAAGGCGGTCTGCTCTTGCTATCTCAACCTCAAGCCAATCATGTTTGGAACTGCAATCCATCAGATTCACAAAACCCAGCAAAAAGATTTGGTAAGCTTTCTTCCTTCCCAAAAAAATGACCCAAATTACTCTCATAAACCAAACCATTCCCCAGAAAACATGTTTTAGTGACTCTGGTTATAGGCCTAATTCCTTTAAAAAAATCCTCAATTAGGTCTGGTCTCATTTTTACCCTGAACTTTTTATTGTCTCAGAAAAACCCCTTTCTTTGTCTAAAACAAAAAGCCCAACTTTTGATCCAGTCCCAAATCCACCACAAACTTTTTTTTTTGTCTAAGAGAAAAATCACAAATTTTAATGAAAATGACGTAAAATAAACATTCATCAGTAAGCGCAGCCTAACATTGTTTTTCATAAAAAGACGTTTAAACAAACTAAAAACCAGTTAAATGATTTTATTGTTTGTCAATTAAAACTTAGATGCAAGCAAGCATCCTAAGTCGTTGCCTAAGAGTTCTTCAAGAAAATTGGTTCTACTTTCAGAAAGTCATGGAAGCTCCAATGGAGCATCTTGTGACACTTTAAAAAAAGATACAGTTGAACAAGTTAAAGCTGATTTTCAGGGAATAACTAAAGCACATTTTTATAATTTTTGTCATCCCAGCTCTTCAAAATAAAAAGTTTCCTTCAACTGTTAAATGCAAATTTACTTGAGTATATTAAATTCTACTGTTGGGGATTTAAACTCACACCTAAATCATATAAAATAAATCTAATCTATTAAACACTACACAAATTTAATTTTGTTCCCCAAAATGCTTATTCTAGTCATATTTACCGGACAACAATCATAAAAAATAAGGTAAGAAAGTTCAAGCAAAAATTTTAAAAAGAAAGTAGCTATTGGCCCATGAGGGGGAAAAGGGTTTAACAGGAACCAGCATTTTGCCCATCCCAATATATTGGGGCTAAACAATTTGTTGGATGAGGATCACAACCGATTGCATAATTCACTTGCAATTGCAAGGGTGGTGAAGAGACGGATACTAAAGAACCTGTTGGGCCAGCATCAGGACAGATTGCATGATTGACTCACAAGATGGTCCAGAGAAAGGTGTAAAGATCCTCATGATGACTATAATTTCTGTTGTTACTGATATTCACAGATCCTCATGATGACTATAGTTTCTATTGATAGTGATATTTGCAGATCCTCCCTTAATCTACTTATTAGCTGCTATAGTATAAAATCCACAGAAAAATAAGTCATCTTTTCAATGGGGTTGGAGTGATAGATTGGGCCAAATACTGAATGTATTTGCACAAGCAAGGGGAGGACGGAAGGCATTGGTGAGGAGCAGTGCACGGCCTAAGCCTTTCCCACCAGTTGCTAACCCTAAGAGTCAGAGCAGGATCAATTGTACTTTAACAAATTGTGGGCACTCATCAGACTAATCTGTTGAGATTGACTACTTTAACCAAACATGAAGTGACATGTCAATTCACATCATAACCTTGAGATTTCCTGATTCAACTAAATTACAATGTGAGTACCTCATGAATCTAACGTTACTTCTGCTGTTAATAATGAAAGATAAAAATAGAAATGCATTAATTATACATCTTTCCTTGGAGAAAAGAAATGAGACGTTCGCATGATTGCCTTTCGAAAGGACGGAAATTATACCAGTAGCTTCACCAGAATGTGCGACCAGTAATTAACTCAGTCAACAAATTTATCTCATGATAATGGGAGAAAAGCGCCGGTGAAGAATGGACAGGTGAAAGAATTACTTGCCTCTAGATTAAACTTGCGACGAATAGCCGTGCGGCTAGGAAATGAAAACATGGGTGCAATGCAGTTGACACGACAGAAGGCTTTTCCAATCAGATAAAGGCCAGCATAAGACAAGCACTGAGTTGCAAAAGTCCCAGTAGTGTTTCCAAGTCTCTCGGCATTGCTTCCATAAAGCACACAAGGAGCAACGCATCCAAGAAGACCTACTCAAGTCATGATAGAGCAAATATGATAAAAAAGGATCCATGATATCAAAAGCATATAGAAAAGGAATACAAGCAGAATGACCTTCAATTTAACAAATTTAAACTAATGTTGATTGCAATATCTAAATGCTTAACACAGTTAGCCCGAGGAATCCTCTGCTAACATATTCGATTGGATAACCCCCATTTGTACTATCTTTGGAAGCTGTTACATCTTTTGATCTAGAAATCAGCAAACATAGTACATTCAACAGAATTTTCAGCAAGCGTTGTCCCCACCACTTAAACACTGAAAATTTCAAACCTAACATAATAACATTTGATTTCTTTAAAAAAGATAGTAAAATTTATTTCCTTTCCTAAACTAATCAACGAAATCTATCACAACAAGATTACGATTTCAGAAGTTTAGAACAACCTCAATAAAAACACGAACTAAAAACTCGCCCAGAAAAGGGAAAAAGATAGTAAAACTCTCTCTCATCTAAAGGTTGTACATGACCTACAATGCATCCTGTCCCTTAATAGGTACTCATTAAATCAACAAAAATAATTCGCATGCAAAGGCAAGGAATTATAGCGCGGATGTGGGTCATGTCGGGGTTGCATAGTGGTTATTGTGGAAGTAGGGTGTCACAGACATCCTGTAAAGGGTTGCAGGTGTTGCAGCATGAATTTTGCGACGCTTGCACATCATGTTTGAAACATTGGAAATTGATTGTTTTATTTAAAAAATTGCAAAATTCTAACTATGTAACATATCTACATACATTCTTCATAGATAAAATAAACACTAACATAATTTCTGCTAGAATAAGCTTAATTAAAGTGGAAATAGAAAATTCATAAGTCCCACCACTTCTCTCTCCTCTCTCTCTTTTGTTGTTCCTGATGGAGAGAACACAGCTAAGAAAACAGAGATGAACAGAGATCCCATTGATTAGACCAAAACCCACAAATCTTTCAAAAGCAGACCAAGACCAATCAAGATCCAAAACCCACAAACCTTCAATGATTTTCACTTCAATATGCATATCAAGAGAACCTAGACCTAGTTTGAAGAATGCAATTAATCAGATATGAAATCTGAGTCTTTGACAGATCCGTACACTGGTTTTTTTTTCCTTCAATCTTAAGTTTGTTTGACCAAGACTGGCCACTTAAAGAGAGAATCCAAGGTGCGATGCACCTGAAGAGTCTCGATATTCTCTGCATCTTCGTTGATAACGGGCGCTAAGACCATTACGCCATCACGTGATGGCCGTAGAGGCTACTGTTGTGAATTGAATTAGCACGGCGACTGCGGTGCACAGCGGACACGGTGGCTGCCAATACTGTCACTTAATGGCCCTTAGGACCGCCTTCTAGTTACTAGCCAAGGACCTCCCAGTTAACAAAGCCAATCCGATCTAATTTCAGCAACAAGTAACACCACCTAGACAAAAATACCCGCTGCCAAAGCTAAATAGCTTAGAATGCACGACTAATCAAGATCACCAAACCAACAAATTCGATGACCAAAATTCATCCACAGATACCGCAAAACACACGCAGCGATCACAGCACAAAAAACCCCCCCAATTCAGAAAATCGAGAGAGCGAGCGAGCGACTCACAAACTTCGAGATCGCTGCTGCAGAACTCGTCGTTGCGACCGAGGCAAGCGAAGAGGCTCGAGTTCCACTGCGCCCGCTCCATCGGCTCCCCCATCACGCTGCCGTGAGCCAGCGGCAAGCCGTCGGCGGTCCACCCGCCGCCGCCGACGACGATCGGGACCAGGAGCGGGCCGTGCGCCGCCGTCGCCTGGCCGGGCTTCTTCGCGCCGTCGTCGGCGGGGGCGACCTTATTGTCGTCGGCGGCGACCTTCTTGTCCAGGAGAGGGCTCGATTCCTCGTGAGCGGCACAGTTCTTCTCGTCGACGTTCGCCATTTGCAGCGATCAAAAGGAAGGAAGGAAGGAAGGAAGGATTCTAGAGAGCGAAGGAGAGAGAGAGGGAGAGGATGACTTTCGTTGGATGGGGCGAGGAGAAGTGGGAGGAGGAGAAGAGGTTAAGAAGTCGTTTGTTCTTGTTCTTCGAAGAAACCGCGTGATGTTTTTCGCTCTCGAGAGACGTTGACGAAAAAGCCAGCCAGCCAATGATCGACGCTGCTTACGGGGTTGTTGAAGACAGACAGTACAATTTTATACGAGAAAATGATAGAAACGGTCCACGAATTTTGATTCAATATATAATTTAAATTTTAAAATTTAAATTTGTTCAATATAATTTTTAAATTTTAGCTTAATATTTAATTTGATTCTTGAACTTTTAAAGTGTTTAATATAATCCATGAACTTTTTTAGTACATGTTCAATTTAGTCTATAAACTATTTGAAATATTCAATATAGATTCAAGTTCATGGACTACATTAAACATTTTATATAGTTTTGAAATTTGAATTGAACATGTAATAAAAGTTTAGGGATCACAATGAACAGATCAAAAATTTAAGGATCAAATTGAATATTGGGTTAAAGTTCATGGATTACATTGAAAAAATTAAAAGTTCAGGGATCAAATTGCATATTGAACCAAAATTTAGAAATTGTTTGTGTTATTACCCATTTTTATATTTCAAGACTTTAAATTTCTTACCACATCGGCAATTCGTGAATTCTTATTTTCTTGTCGTCTTTTTTCCATCGGCATATACAATCGAAATCTCTCTTTTATCCATTGGTATATTGAAATCTCTCTTTTATATTATCTATTGATTCATGTGAATAATAAAAAAATCTAAAAAAAATCAAGCTGATAAATATTGTTGAAAATCGATGAGAATATCAGTAGAATTGACAAGGCCTTTTGAGAAAAAAAAAAGAAACGCAATTAAATAAATAGGAAAAAAAAGGTTTCGATGACAGCAAGATATAATAGCAGCAATGGTTAATTAGTATAAACTAATTGATCGTTTAAAAAAATTGTTCCAAAAACATCACCTTGAATGGCTAATCATTTTGATGAGATCTTTGCCTTTTATAATATTTTCAAACACTATTGTTAATCAATCAATTTTCTTATTAATTAACCCTTGGAATATACTTATTGAAGTAACCCGATTTTTGCAATTTGACCTTTTTTTGTTATTGGGATTTTTTTTCTATTTTGTTTAATCTGTGTTTATTCTTTTTCTTGGAATATCTTATTTAGTTTAATTTAGTGGCTATATTTATTAAATTTTATTTTTTTTCATTTTTAATGATAATTATAAATATTTTTATATTATAGTATTATAGTTAATTTTTTTCAAAATTTTCTATATTTTTCATTTTATAGAAGCTAAAGAAAAAAAAAAGAGAGATTACCTTCATTTATCAAAGTTTATGGGGTATTGTGTTAGAGTGTTGTTATTTCCACTTCCATTTTAGCTAAGACACACTTTTTTTTTTTTTGATAAGGTAAAGACACTCTTTTATTTAGTTAAACGACAACAATACCCTCCTCTCTGCCCCCTTCCCCCCCTCTCTCTCTCTCTCTCCAATTTATTGTTTCTTTTTTTGTTAGACTAACCGACAAAATTGCCTTTCTTTCTCCGCCCCCCCTTCTCTCTCTCTCTCTAATTTATTGTTTAGACTAACCGACAAAATTGCCTTTCTTTCTATCATTTCTTTGTTAGTTTCACAATGCAAAAACTCAAATATTCTCAACAAGATATCATTTTATAATGCATTATGTTATCACTTTGCGTAGAGAAGTTTGTTAATTTTAATCAGAAAAGCTACAAAGACTATTATAAATTTCTATTTATGACGGCTATAATGCATATGGATACGTAATTAATTGCTTATTTTTTATCAAATAATTTGAGCACCACTTTACTTTAAAGTTGGAAATTAAAATTCAATCTATATATATAGCCAATCTTGACCTTTCTCCCCTTGTATTTTCGTCCTTTGCCCGGATACCTTGAGCTTTTTTAATAGAAAGAGAATGCGGGGTGGGAATGAGGACCCCTTTTTAAAACTTCTCGGAATGGCCCCCAGTTTTGGTGTTTCTTTTTTACAGATGATCCGTTCTTATTTGCGGAAGTGAATGACATAAGCTGTATTTTCATATTTAAACCCATTTATGACCCATTTATTGAATATAATTAATCCATAAAACAACTCAGCCCATCACATACGAATTAAGAACCCATTTCTATAGGTTTAATTTCCATTGGGAATGTCCTGAACCAATTGTGAGATCTCTAGTCAGAAGATTAACTTTGCGGAATCTAAAGTCTACTTCTCCGAGAATAGCACTACTGAGGATCAGGATCATTTCTGCAGGGTTCTTAACAATACCTGGGGAAATATCTTGGTTATCCTATTAAGAATGGTATGGTGACTCTCTGGAGATTTAGATTTATCATGGACGAAATGAGAATCAAAATGGCAGGCTGGAGGACCTAATAGAATGTCCATATGGTGGGTCGAAATATATGACTAAATCGATCAATGAGGCGAATATTCAAACTGGAGTGCTTCCGGCGTCCATATGCAACCAGATTGACAAATTCTGTCGGGGATTTTCTATGGGGCTCTAGTGAAAGCGAGAGAGAGATGCATGTCATTGGATGCATGTCATTGGATGAAATAAATGTACAAGAGGAAATCGAAAGTCTTGGTCTGAAGTATGGGTGCACTTGGAAAATATGGCATTGCTTGGAAGACTTAGCTGGCGAATGACAAGAACAGGAAGGCCAAGTGGGCCGTGGCGTTGCGGGCAAAATACTTCAAGAAAAGTCATTCCAAGAAAGTGTTAATCAGTCAATTTTATTATTAATTAACCCTTCGAATATACTTTCAAACCCTATTGTTAATCAGTCAATTTTAATATTAACTAACCCTTCGAATATACTTATCGAAGTAACCCAATTTTTGTAATTTGACATTTTTTTGTTATTGGGATCTTTTTTCTATTTTATTTAAGCTTTGTTTATTCTTTTTCTTGGAATATCTTATTTAGTTTAATTTAGTGGCTATATTTATTGAATTTTAACAAGTTTTTATTATTTTTAATGTAATTATAAATATTATTCTATTATAGTATTTTAGTTAATTTTTTTTTTTTCAAATTTTCTATATTTTTCATTTTTATAGAAACTAAAGAAAAAAAAAAGAGAGATTACCTTCATTTATCAAAGTTTATGGGGTATTCCAAGCTTGTACCTATAACACGTTTACCCTCCTTCGTCAAGGTTCCATCAATGAATGCCACTAAAAATCTGCATACATGGACGTTATATAAAGATACGGTGTTGATATGGCCCCCCCATGTGATTTAATTGAAATAAAAACGACGTTGTCCCAACCAACCAAGCTTTATCCCTGGGAGGAGAACTCATGACAACATTGTTAATGTCAAAGAAATTCTCCACAAGATGAAGACTGCTAAGCGTAGAAAAAGGTTATTGTCCCGTAAAACTTGAGCTTCAAAAGGCATATGACCGGCTGAGATTAAAAATCTCCTGCATTGGTTTAATTTCCGTGATGTGTTCACTTTGATCTTACTTTGAATTCTACTACCATTGCTTCTAAACCCATCCTTATTAATGAGGTTGCCACTAAACCATTTCAACCGAGTAGAGGCATCAAGCAAGGAGATCGATACTCCCCTTATATTTTCATCCTTTGTCTGGATATCTTGAGCTTTTTTAATAGAAAGAGAATGCAGAAAGGGAACGAGGACCCCTTTTAAAACTTCTAGGGATGGCCCCAGTTTTCGTATTTCTTTCCTGCGGATGATCTGTTCTTATTTGTGGAAGTGAATGATATAAGCTGTATTTCCATATTTAAATCCATTTATGACCTATTTATTGAATATAACTAATCCATACAACACCTTAACCCATCATATCTAACTAAGAAATAAGTTTATGATCCATTTTGATAGGTTTAATTTCCATTGTGAATATCCCGAACCAATTGTGAGATCTCTAGTAAGAAGATAAACTTTATGGAATCGAAAGTCTACTTCTCTGAGAATATCTCTACTAAGGATCAGCATCATTTCTCCAGGTTACCTGAGGAAATATCTTGGTTATCCTATTAAGAATGGTATGGTGACTCTCTGGAGATTTAGATTTATCATGGACGAAATGAGAATGAAAATAGCAGGCTGGAGGACCTAATAGAATGTCCATATGGTGGGTCGAAATATACGATTAAATCGGTCAATGAGGCGAATATGGAAACTGGAGTGCTTCCTGCGTCCATATGCAACCAGATTGATAAATTCCGTCGGGGATTTTCTATGGGGCTCTAGGGAAAGCGAGACAGAGATGCATGTCATTGGATGGATGTCATTGGATGAAATAAAGGCACAAGAGGAAATAGAAAGTCTTGGTCTGAGTACGGGCGGACTTGGAAAATATGGCATTGCTTGGAAGACTTAGCTGGCGAATGACAAGAACAGGAAGGCCAAGTGGGCCGCGGTGTTGCGGGCAAAATACTTCAAGAAAAGTCATTCCAAGAAAGGGCAAAATTATGCAAAAAGTCTTAAACATATTGTACTTTTATCAATTTAATTTTAAATCTTTTAATTTTGTCAATTGAATTACAAACCTTTTTACGTATTGTCAATTGAGTTAATCTAATTAATTTTGCCCGAAAATTACTGACGTGGACACAGGACGTCTTACGTGGTACGGCCAAGCTGATGTGGACAATTTTTAATAATATTTTCTTTTCTTTTCTTTTCCTTATTTTCCCTTTTCTCTTTTCTTTTTCTTTTATCTTTTTCCCCTTTTCCCTCCATCGGCCACCACTGGGCCTCGTTGATGGCCGGCGATCTCTGCTAACCTTAGGCAAGGGTGGCTCACGATCGCCCAGGCGAGGGCTAACCTCGTCAGCCTCAGGTAAGCAAACGTGGGCCGCCCTGCTTGGGTAAGCGAGGGCAACCATCGCCCTTGATCTAGCGAGGTTGCCTTGGCCCGAGGCTGGTGAGGGCCACCCTTGCAAGCTCCGGCCCAAGCATCCCTTGCTTGAGGGCGGCGATCTCTATCGGCCATCGACGAGGCTCAGCGGTAGCTGGCAGAGGGAAAAAGGAAAAAAGAAAGAAAAAAAAGAAAAGAAGGAAAAGAGAAGAAAAGAAAAGAAAAATAAAAAATTCCAAAAAAAATATTAAAATATTATTAAAAATTATTTACATCATTGCCTTTCGTCCATGCAACTGTCTATGCCATATAGGATAGCCAGCGTCCACATCAATGATTTTCGATCAAAATTGGCTAGATGGACTCAATTGGCAAAACGTAAAAACGTTTAGGTCTCAATTGACAAAATTGAAAAGTTTAGGACTCAATTGATAAAGTTGCAATAGATTTAGGAATTTTTGTACAATTTTCTCCAAGGAAAGAGTTTGCAATGTGATCACTCCATTAAATGCAATATCATAGGAATGGAAAGATCCCTTCTTCTTACTTATTGTTGTTTTAATAATCAATAATAAGCATTTTTGTTTTCAAACAAATAATATTATATATGATTTGGAATGAAACAAAAAATGGCCCGATTAGGTACTAACCAGGCCAGACAGTGAAAAGAAAAAAGGCTCTTTGGGAACAAGAATATTCTTGTTTTTTTTTTTTTGGTATGTGAATTCGACAGGATTGCGATCGATACAATAGTTGATACAAGGCCCGTTGAATCGAGATGAAGAACAACTCAAGGTTCTTTTGTTTTGGTGGATGAACGACTCAAGGTTAAGCACTGTTGAAATGGATGTGGGGATTGGAATTTAAGCTCTTCATCCTTTTCCTTTCCTGAGGATGCTGTGAAAGCTGCGGAAGCAAATCCTATTGCTAGAAACACTGAGCTTGAGAACGCGTTCTATTGGAACTACTTGACTAGTGGGAGACTATTTGTTTGATCTTAATTTAAGTTTGATGATTACAAAACTCATTCAAATATGTTGCAAATATTTGGAATCGTTTTTGTCATATTTAAGCATTTTCTTTTGCAGGATTTCGAACAGTTTAAAAAAGACTATCTCAGCTCTGGAGCACAAGGCCATGCTTCTAGCCTGGCTGGATACCCGACTCCTACAGTTCAAACTTGATTTTCGGGTCCGTTTGGTTTAATTTTGGTGGAATGTCTTTGGCAAAATGCAATGGCCTTTGGGCTATTTAAGAGTGACTTTAGCCTAAATAGTCTTTTTCAAAATGCAAGTAGTAATTGATAAAGTGTATTTTCAAATCACATTTGAGAGTAACTTTGACCTAAATATCGTTTGGTAAAAAACTAATTTTGCAAAGGACTTTTGCTAATATTTAAAAAAACAATTGAGGTGGAGCTCAGCCTCCGGCAGACCAAATCTAGCGATCGGCCAGCCTCGCCTAAGGTTGCATGACCTCAGGCGTCGCCCGAGTTACGTGACCCCAGTGATTGCCACCTGGGGTCGCCTGACCTCAGACATCACCTAGGTCTCATGACCTAGGTCAACACTTGTCTGGGTCACGCGACCTCAACTAAGGCGGCCTGAGGTCGCATGACCTAGGCAGCTTGGGTCAGGCGACCCCAAGTGGCGTTTGTTGGAGGTCAAGCGACCTCTAGGTAGCGGTGGACGCGATCATGCGACCCCCAGACGGCGGTCGCCAACCTCCGAACTTGCTGCTCGGGTAAGATGAATTGTTCATGAACAGTGAACTTGCATTCCAAAAATGCAACTTGCCAAAGTACCTCTAGACTTACCTTGGGCTAAAGGCCTTTAGAAACCTTAGAAAATGTAATTGCATTTCCCAAAAGTACTCTAAAAAAATTACCAAATGCTATTTGCATTTGGCCAAGAAACTTTGGAAACACCGAACCAAACAAGCCCTTTATCTGCTTAGCTCAGTGTGTGTCTTGGCCCTTCTTTGGCCGGACACCCAGAAGGCTCAACGATAGAATTTCTAGCCATGTGAGATATGTCTAACCACTAGTTGGGCTTGTTTTCTTATAAATGGGGTTACTCATTGCATTGAAGATGTAGGGAATACTACATACACTTGCTAAAGAATCTTGTACACACTTTGCAATCAAAATTATCGATAGATTGAACTTGCGTGAGAAATATTTTGTAAAAAAGTGCACACTATTTATAAAGGAGAGTTGGCTCCACTAGAAGCCAACCTCTGTGCGATGCTTTGAGTTTAGTGGATTGGGTATAACTTTTGAATGTTGTTGGTGTGCGGTGCAGGCACCATTATGTAGCTAAACCACTATAAATCAGTTGAGCATTTTTCAATCTCTACTCTTTAATTTATTCACATATTGCGTGTTTGATAATTTGCCTAACTTGTCATACCCCGATCCTACCATAATAGAGGAGTGACAAGGCCATCCTTCCACATGAAGGACGTAGCTTCAAGCCACCCAAAATCCAACTTCCAAAAATCCCCATCAATGGTGCTCTCACTTTATTGGCCGTTAATCAATAAACTTGTAAATATTTGGAAGGAGAGAGGTGAACAACCACAGTTCGGTAAGTAGAACATGTCTTCTAAGCAGATTGAGCATCTATTATGCATGTATACAAAGCAATACTAGAAACTCATAATTCAAACTCAAGGTATAAAATACATATTGAATCACATATGGATTGTTTCATTTCTACAGTGCTTTATACAAGTCAGAAATACTCATTTAAATTCGTCACCACAATTCAAATATTAATGGTCAAATCCATTGATCAATCTCTATTAAAAATCACATCAATAGTCTATTGTATTGTCTAATCTATTGCTGAATATACTACCATGGTCACGACACAATGCCTGGTGATAAGGTGACCAAGTTTTCTCTCTTGGCAAGGTCTCCACTTACAAAGCTGGTGGCTCAGCCCAAAATTATATCCTAATTGGTATGCATATCCCGAAAACCTACCTAGGTTCACAGTCATATTGATCATCAAACTATTAACCTCTAATAATCCACAATTCCAAATCCATAACCCATTTCATAAATCACACTTTGTTTCTCAAACATTTTAGAATCCATTTCATAAGCCAGGTTCACAAAACAATACATATAAGTAGACTTTCACGACACATTTCATAACATGTTTCTCGAACTATTCTCAAATAACCGAAAGGTAGTAAATACTCGACCTAACTTTTGCAACAAAAATGCTTTTCTAAGTTTTATATATATATATATATATATATATATATATATATATATCGAATGCCTATTACTTTAAGATATGGGTTTTACAAAACCAAAGAAGAGATAACATCATTCACCTAGAAATACCCAAAACTAAACAATACGCTGCTAAACGAGCCGACGATTTTGTAATCTTAACAATTAAACTAGAAATGACGTTCAAACCAAGTAAAATACTATAAGAACTACAAATCGGCTAAATGACGTTTAAACACTAACAAAACAACTCATTCGTGTCAACAAATTACACACCCAAAGCGATTATTCAAGCCATTCGCAATATGGAGCTCACATGCGAAACCTTGAGATTCTCACTCTCGCCAAACTGTTGCTTTAAAACGACTCCCGTCATACCCCATGGCTCCACAACACTATGAACCACCATTTCAATGAAATTCCACAACTCAACAACTTAAAAATCGAACTTCATGGCTTGAATTTTATATAACTTCAAATTTAAGCCATTACTCTAAATATTATTCCGATTAGATGAACAAGGGTGTGAGCACTTATGATGTACCTAGGCGACCGGCAGACCCATTATACGACTAGACGAACCGACGGGCTCAAAGTCAACGGTCTCGGATTAAGCTCAAATTTGGTCAGCTGAAGCAAAATGGGGTGCTGATCAATACTCACCGCTGTTGGCCGTGACTAATGATGGATTTTCGCGATTCAGCGTTGTTTAGATGGATTTTTCTATTATTTTAGTATTTTTTATGGGTTAATTTGGTAAATGGTAGTTTCGTAATTTTGCATTTTGATGTTTATTAATCCTATTAGGGTTAGTTTTGGGGATATATAAGCTTGTTTTAGGGTTTCGTGTAAGCGGATTTTGGATATTTTAAGTGTTAATCAATTGAGAAAACAGTTTATTCCTCGTTATCGTATCGATTCTTCTATTTAGCCTAATTTCTTTTGTACTTCGGCATCAATTGGTATCAAAGCCTAGGTTATTTGAATTAATGACTGAACAAAATCGAGGTGGTTGAAGACAACATGCTCGTAGAGGCTGAGGGCGTAGAGTCGCTCTTGATGCAAATGAACAGTCGCGTCTGAGAGACCTGCGAGTTATAGAAATTCAGGAACAGAAAAGGTGAATCTAGGATATAGAGTGACGTCTTACAGAGGTAGGGCTTGATGCTCAATTCAAAGAAGAAGCAGAATCTAAGGATTCATCCAATGATGAAAAGGAGGATGTAAACCCTTTCGGGGTTTTGAAACATGGGCGAAATTGAGGAGTACGACTTGAAAATCAGCACTCTTCTCAAAATTTCGAGATGAAGATTAAGATTCTCGAATTTAATGGTAAGGCTTATCTTGATAAGTTTATTGATTGGTTACATGCGGTAAAACGAATTTTTGATCTTAAAGACCTAACTGAGGGGCAAAAAGTGAAGTTGGTGGCTATTAGACTGCGAAAACATGCTTCAATTTGGTGGGAACACGTGAAAAAGCAACGTGCTAGAGAGGAGAAACCGAAAGTGGATTGCTGGGAGAAGATAAAAAAGTTGTTGCACAAAAATTTTTTGCCTACCCATTATAGGCAAGAGGCGTTTATCGAGTATCATAACGTCATGCAAAGTGATAAAATAGTTGAGGAATTTATAGAGGAATTTGATCGCTTGCGGATGCATTGTGATGTGGCGGAAGAAGACGAGCAGATGATTGCTCAATATCTAGCAGGGCTGCGATATGAAATCTCTGATGTTGTCCAATTACAGCAGTATTGGACATATGAAAGTGTGTGCAGACTAGCCCTAAAGGTGGAGGGGCAGTTTAAAAGAAAGAGCAGTAAGTCCAAGTGTTCTAGCAGCCATTTTAAGTGGTCAGGTAGCAGTTCCAAGTGATTAGATAAAAAGTCCCGAGGGAAAGCAAGGAGTTCTTCAGCCTCGGTGGCAGTTAAGGGCGCTGGTTCAAAATTTGCAACAAAAGGAGAGCAAGGTAGTGTTGGATTTAGCAAGGGAGGAGCTGTAGGCAAGCGATGTTTGAAGTGTCAAGGACTCGGGCATTTTGCTGCTGATTGTCCAAATCGACAGTTTGTGACACTTATAGATAATCCAACTTTTGATGAAGACCCGACTTAAGATGAATATGATGGAGAGCAGAAAGATGCGAATCCAGATCAGGAGGACATTATATATGCCGATTCTAGTGAGTCTTTAGTTGTGCGTCGGGTTTTAAATATTACTGAGGTAGATGATAAATTGTAGCTCATGCATAATATCTTTCATACTAAGTGCACTAGTGGGGGGAAATGTGTATAGTATGATAATTGATGGGAAAGTTGCGAGAATATGATATCTAACACTATAGTAGAAAAGTTGGGGTTGAAAACTGTCGAACATCTTCAACCATATAACCTGTCATGGCTTAGGAAGGAAAATGAGGTAAAAGTGAGCAAGAGGTATTTAGTGCAGTTCTCGATTGGGAAGAAATATACTAATGAAGTGTGGGGTGATGTAGTTCCAATAGATGCTTGTCATATTCTGTTAGGAAGACCTTGGCAGTTTGATAGAAAAACATAGTATGACGGATTCAAAAATACGTATACCTTCAAGAAGGATGGTCGGACTATTACTCTGGGTCCTTGATTTGAGAAAAGAAGAGAAAAGTAATTTGCTTTCCAAATTAAAGTTCCAGAAGGAGGCGGTGAATGCCCTAGAGCTTTTTGCCATTGTAGTCATGAAGTAGAATCTTGATAGTCCAAAAATTTCAACTCAAGTTTTGCCTATACTTGAAGGAGTTTGCTAATGTTGTACAAGAGAAATTGCCACTGGATTGCCACCCATGAGGGACATTCAAGATTATATAGATCTTGTTCTAGGAGCTGCTATTCCTAATAAAACAGCTTATAAAATGAATCCTAAGGAGCATGAGGAGATGCAGAGGAAAGTGTAGGAACTATTAGAAAATGGTGCAATTCGAGAAAGCATGAGCCCTATTGCAGTGCCAGCTTTGTTGGTTCCTAAGAAAGACGGGTTGTGGAGAATGTGCATGGATAGCAGAGCTGTCAACAAGATCACGATTAGATATCGCTTTCCTATCTCGAGATTTGATGATTTAATTGATCATTTGTATGGAGCGACTATCTTTTCGAAGATAGACTTGAGGAGTGGATATCATCATATTAGGGTGCGTCTTGGAGATGAGTGGAAGACCACTTTTAAAACTCGAGATGGTCTGTATGAGTGGATGGTGATGCCTTTCGGTTTATCTAACGCGCCGAGCACCTTTATGAGATTGATGAATTAGGTGTTTCGTCCTTTTATTGGCCGGTTTGTCGTCGTATATTTAGATGATATTTTGGTTTATAGTGCATTAACTAATCAACACTTGCAGCATTTGAGAAGGGTGTTCGAGACATTAAGGGAGTAGAAATTATATACTAATACCAAGAAGTGTCACTTCCTGACTGATCGTGTGACCTTTTTGGGATATATAGTAACCAAGGAGGGCATTCATATGGACCCAGCTAAGGTTGAGGCTATTACAAATTGGGGGATTCCAAAAAATATTCATGAGGTAAGTAGCTTTCATGGGCTTGTGTCTTTTTATCGGAGATTTGTTCGGGATTTCAGTACTATTATTGCACCTTTGATGGATTATCCGAAAGGAAGTAAATTTGTGTGGACTAAGGAGGCGCTGTCTTTCAATTATTAAACAAGAAGGTGGTCAAGCACCTGTTCTCATGCTTCCCGACTTTAATGAGATTTTTTGAGGTGCATTGCGATACTTGGTGTTGGTATTGGGGGTTTCTTGAGTAAAAATGTAAACCACATAACATTCTTTAGTGAGAAGTTGAATGAGGCGAAAATGAAGTATTTAACTTATGATAAAGAATTTTATACTATTGTGAGGAGTTTGGAGCATTGGAGGTACTATCTTATTTGAAAGAGTTTATCTTATTTTTTGATCATGAAGCCTTGAAATACATCAATGGGCAACACAAATTGAGCATAAGGCATGCAAAGTGGGTGGAGTTCCTTCAAGTTTTCAGTTTTTCTATCAAGCATAAAGCGAGGAGTGCTAAATAGTGTAACATATGCATCATAATTTTGGGGATATCTGGATGGAGAGAAAAACGGAGTCTTTTCAGCAATTTCAGATCGTGGAAAGTTACCTATTTAAAGCGTGACAGATTGTGCATTCCTCAATGTTCTTTGATGGAATCTATTATTATTGAGGGACATGCAGGTGGTTTAGCTGGGTTCTTTGGCATGGATAAGATGAAGGCCTTGTTGAGTGAACATTTTTATTGGCCTCGGATGGAGCGTGACGTAATGTGTTTTATAGAGAGGTGCAAGGTATGTCATGTGGCAAAGACCAAGAGTACTAATGCTGAACTGTATATGCTTCTACTTGTTCCAGTTGCGCCATGGGAGGATGTCAGTCTAGACTTTGTCTTGGGTTTGCCAAGAACGAAAGCGGAGTAAGGATTTAATAATGGTGGTTGTCGATAGGTTCTCAAAGATGGCCCACTTTGTCTTGTGTAGCAAATCCTATGATGCTTCATAAGTTTTTCGATTGTTTCCACAGGAGATTGTTATTTTGCATGGAATTCTTAAGTCCATGACCTCATATCGTGATGTGAAGTTTGTGAGTCACTTCTGGGCGCATTCTTTGGAGGTACATGGCGCAAATTTGAAGTTTAGTTCCTCTCATTATCCTCAGACTGATGGTCAGACAGAAGTTGTCAATCGAAGCTTAGGGAATTTGCTGTGGAGTTTGATTAGAGATAATCCACGATAGTGGGACTTGGCATTACCTCGGGCAGAATTTGCATATAACCGATCGAGAACCGAACTACAGGTAAAACTCCTTTTGAGGTGGTTTATGGGCATAATCCAATTACTCCATTGGATCTCACACCGATACTAGTTTTCAAGTAATTTAGTTCGGAAGCTGAAGAACATGCAAAGATATCAAAGAGCTGCATTCGGGTCCATAATCGGATCAATAGGTAGAACATGAAGTATAAGTAGCACGTAAATATAGGCGGGGAAAAGAGTCGTTTTCAAGAAAGGTGATCTAGTTTGAATACACCTTAGGAAAGAACGATTTTCAGCGGGTAGGTTTGGCGAGCTTCAACCTGGAACTGATGGACCCTTTAGAGTTTTGGAGCCAACTAGTGACAATGCTTATAAGATCGATTTGCCAGGTAAGTATAATGTATCCGGAACTTTTAATGTAGCAGATTTGTCACCTTACTACGCTGAAGAGGAAAAAGATCTTGAAGAGATTAGTGACAATGAAGACGAAGCAGATTCGAGGACGAATCTTTCTCTAGCAAGGGAGGATGATGCACCTAGGGAACCGGTGGACCCGTTATGCGACTAGGCGAACCCGCCGGACTCAAAGTCAATGATCTTGGATTAGCTCAAATTTAGTCGGGCCTGAAGTTTAAAAGCAGGCGTCTTTGATCAATACTCATTGCCATTGGCTGTGACTAATGATGGATTTTCGCGATTTAGATGGATTTTTCTATTATTTTAGTATTTTTTATGGGTTAATTTAGTAAATGGCAGTTTCATAATTTTGCATTTTGATGTATCTTAATCTTAGTAAGGTTAGATTTGGGGATATATAAGCTTATTTTAGGGTTTCGTGTAAGTAGACTTTGGATATTTTGATTGTTAATCAATTGAGAGAATAGTTTGTTTCTCGTTATCGTTTCGATTCTTCTGTTTAGCTTAATTTCATTTGCGCTTCGACATCAACTTACTGGGTATTGCAAATCGGAGTTGAATTAGCTTGACAAGATTCCCGTGACGTGTCTGCACTCTCTCTTTTCCCTCTCTCTTCTTCTTCTTTTTTCTTTTTCTTTCATTTCTTCTCTCTTTCTCCCTTTCTCCCGCGGGCCCTCGGTCACTTCATAGAACTAAGCATGCCTTTTCCCTTTTTTATCTTCTTTTTATGGGGCCCACTCGAGCGGACCAAGTCAGAAAGCAAGTAACTCTTACATAACTCATATTTGTGCCTAAATACTTGTTATTGGGGTACATTTTCTATATATTCGAGACAACAATATTGTCTTCCTTCGACTTATTTTGGCGAATATTTGGTTACCTTATCTTCAAGTAAGGGAGGAAATGAAGATGGATTTGGAAATTTAAGAGTTTCCCTTGTATTAAACATTTTATCCGGGCAAAGGCTTGCACATAGAATCGCTATGAAGCACATGTTAGCAACGAGGGATTGAATGTTAGCCTTCAATGCTCGAGATGTCACCCGAGTAATGAAATAGTTGAGCACGGTCTTAGGGACGGGCGGTCTTAGAGATAGTGTTTGTTGACACCAAAATAAGAATGGGCATAAGTGCCGAATCAGCTTTAATGTCGAATCCAACAGATCATGGAAATCAACCGTCTTCCAAAACACGTCGTAACCGAATTCGAAACATGCCAAGAAGCAAGTGTGAATGGCGTCAGCGTCCAATTTGGTAATTGATGAAAAATTGTATATTTACCGAAATATGGAGGATTATAGTTTGGGATGATGAAATATTTATACCTCAGGATAGCGACCCTTTCCCGAAATTCAAGAGGTCTACATTTCGGGATTACATCAAGAATTACAGCCCAACCACGTAAATCACGACAGCAAGAAGTTATGAGCATGAGTGGGGATAATGAGCACGAGCATATTATGGGAAGTTACCTGTCCAGATTTGAAATCATCTTGGCAGTTAAGACCGAGTTTTGGCGGACAATAAATTGGAAAAACGTGATTAGAAAAGGCCGTTATTGAAAGCGCCAAAATATTCAAAGTTTGAAGTTTGAAAACATGGAAGTAACCTGACGAGCAATTACAGGATAGGACGAGATACAAATATTCAGAGGAGGCAAAGAGAAAGGAACAACAACAATGCAAAAACACTCAAGCTTATCTGCACTTTAGTTTCCGACACATCTTTACTTTCTGTATTTCTGACTTCACCGTAGCTTTAGTTAACTTTTTAGTCCTTTCTGACTTTCATATGAGTATTGTAACATAGCTTGAAACTTTGTTGATCCTAGATCCATTTTCAATCTATCTGATTTCTATCTATTCCATAAAATCTTGTGTCATACTTTATTTTCCGTCACAATTCTCCTAGTAATCAAGAACCTACTTTAATAAAAACGAAAACCTACTTAAAAACAGCGAACATCTTTTGGCATGCCCGTGAGACACACGTGGTAAGAATTGGAGAAATGATGAGAACCGGACAATCTGAAGGAATACGGTGGATAACATAAAAAAATCCAGTTGAAGGAGCACGTTCCGGCATTATGCGGCTAATCAAGTGGAAGAAAGTGCCGACATTCCTTGGCAATTAACTGAAAAACAAGCCCATGCATTGGTACCAGATAATACCTTGATAGCCACGATGAAAAGGTTGTTTGAAGAACAGCAGAATGAGCTTACCAATCATATAGTGCGACATGTGATAGATGTGATAAAACCCATGGTGGTCAATGCTATAAATGAGGTAATATCGCGTCCCAGTTCATCTTCTCAAGTTCCGCCCTTTTATGCAAATCCTCTTGGGGCAACATTGTTTCCACCAACTTCGAGACTTCCTCATATGGGGTATAACGGCAATGGAGGATCAAATTCTCAACCTCCTGTTAGAATTATACCAAGACCAGAGAATCCTACCCCTATAAACCTTGTGAACAGTGTAAGTGCTTATAGTTTTCCTCAAAATGTCCCGAATGATGTTAGTTTGGTTAATCCCATGGTCACAAATGCACCACCAGTGATGAATATATCTCCACCAGTAAATATGCCTAATGTTGACCATATCAGACCACCTGGCCCTCAACCGTATCCTCATGTGATAGAAAACCTTCTTTATAGGCCACCACCATTCATTAATTTTAACATGGAGCAGCAATGGGTAAATCGACCTCAACAGTTTGATCCTAGGGGGCAAGATCCTTGGTTAGGCCAGCAAAATTTAAGGCCATGGAACCCAGATAGAGTGGCAGAATTAGTGATGCAACAGTTGAGATCGAGAGAGAGGATTACCAAGGTCAAGATATAGGAAGCCACATCCCGATTGGGTTGATAACATACCATATCCAAGGGATTTCAAGATACCATGTATTTACTAGAGAGGAAGATCAGTCGACCGTGGAACATGTGGGTCGATTCCCGGTACAATATAGGGGAAGCTGGAACTAATGAGTATCTAAGGTTAAGGTTGTTCCCATTGTCTTTGTCAAGAACAGCGTTTACTTGGTATACAAATTTGCCTGCGAATTCTATTCAAACATGGGCTGAGATGGAAAGGCAGTTTCATTCTCAGTTTTACCGAAACGGTACTAGAGGTAACGGTAGCCGATTTGGCCAGGATGTATCAATATAATACCGAAACGGTAGATCAGTTTATTGCCCGTTTCAAGAAATCCAGAAACCGATGTTTAACGTCACTCACTAAGAAGGAGTTCACAGATTTGGCTTTTAACTGAGGTTTAACCTTAAAGAAAGATTTGAAGGACAAGCCTTTGACGATCTCTTTCAGTTAAATGCTCGGGTTTCTAAGTATGAACACTTGTTGAAGGAGAAAGATAAGAAGCCGAACAAGGATAATCGGCAGACAGTTGCATTTACCAAAAGTACCGAACATGGAAAGACAGTCCAAGAGGAGAATGAGATAGCCGTAGCAACTATGGTACTTAAAAAACCATATGTGTGCCCAAAGACTTAAGCCAGCTGGGGTGAGAGACGATCCAAGTTCAAAGCTAAGGAGACAAATAACTACTCCTTTGACATCTACAAGTTAGATGAAATATTTGACTTGTTGTTGAAAGATGGAATGATCAAATTATCTGAAGGACAAGTAATCCCGTCAAAGGAAGAGATAGCAGATAAGAGATTTTGCAAATGGCATCATTCTACAACTCATGACACAATGAATTGCATTGTGTTTCCAAGAGGCCATTCGCCAAGGCAAGATTAAATTTGAAGACAAAGGCAAGGCCTTAATGGAAGTAGATGCAAATCCTTTCTCGAAGATGATCAACATGGTTAATATACGAGAGACGACAGATGATGACCACAAACAACTTTGCATTCGCTGTCACCAGGAGTTGACTCGGCAAGATCGGGAATTAGATCGGGAGCTTCCCAAGTTTCAATTCATGAGAGGAACAAGAGGAAGATACCGATCGGGATCATTTGTTCGCACGATAAGTGGACCACGGATAAAATCTGAGATTGTAGCTACCGAAAACTCTTCGATACGAGCAAGAGAGGAGAAAATGTACCCGAGATAGACAGCACAGGTGCTTGAAAGAAAAGATGCTGGTCATAGGCATGAGAGGAAAGATTACCACCCTGTTTCATCTCAACTAGCCCCCACAATTCGGGAGTCGGTTACGCAAGTTCATGAAGAAAACGAAACATTACCAAGCACAGTAAAGAAAAAGAGTTTATGGCAGCGGTATAAGGAAAGTGATCCCAAAGTCGGATTGCTTGGAGAACTTAGTGAGAAGTTTGACTATGTGGTCTATTATGGAAATATGACGATTATCCACCTTCATCATTGCCGTTGAGCCAACTGGTTGGGGGGGATGAATTTGATGATCCACTACCATTAAAATCTCAAGAAATCCATAGAAGAAAAATAGTTAAAGTGCCGTATGACCCCTCCCAAAGGAAAATGGTCAATACCCGGATCATTTGGGACATGCATCTTATAAAACCATCAAGAGGCATTTCCAGTGAATAAGAAATAGGCAAAGAAATTTTGAGGATGGCCAAGCTAAAGGTATGGCAAGGCAAGATTTACCTTTCACATCATGTCGCCAAGAAAGGTAATTGGGTCGGAAAAGAAATTCGATGAAAAGACCAAAATAAACCAAAATCGAGTGATTTGGGAAGTAGCTCTCACATCGAAATGAAAAGAAAGAAGGAATTGCTCGGGGTTCCACAGACAATTAATTTTGGGTAGCTTATTGTAGCTTTTAATTCAAAGCAACAAGGGAAGGTGAAACAAAAAAGACTTGGATCCTAAATTGTCACAAAAAGATAGCCGAGTCTTTGAAATGGCTATTCCAAGATACCAAGAAATGTGGTTTTCAAAGACAGATAAACATGGTCTACGCTAGACTTCCGGTAATTATGGGACTAATTTATTAGTGGAAGAGGACATTAAACACATTTCAGAAAAAGAGACGGCCATGGCTGAATTTCAGTTTTCCGACAAAGAAACCATCAAGTTTGATAAGATACTTTTCGAGAAAGCAAAACATTTAAGATTCTTGATTATTTCGGGAAGGGTCAATGGTAGGTCTGTCGGTAAAATCTTTGTGAATTTGGAGTTACTTTGAATCTCATATCTTACAAATATTTCAAGAAATTAGGGAAAGATGATAATAACATCATCCCATCCAATGTTCAGCTATCTAATTTTCTTGGAGAAGTTACCAAGTCAATGGGGCAATAGTTTTTTATTTAACTATAGGGTCCAAGTAAATAAAACGACTTTCTTTGTAGTAAGTCGATGGTTCATATAATACATTGCTTGGAAGAGATTGGATACACTTTAATTAGTGTGTACCTTCAACTTTGCATCAAATATTGTCATTTTGGAATGGTGAGAAAGTGGAATATCTTGAGGCGATTCGGGATATGCTTCAATCGGGTGGGTGGCGGTTGTACGAACATCGAGATTGTTTACATGAGCGTTGTGCTATTGAATTACCAAAGATAGATCCACAATCCCTTACTTATTGTCGCTTCGGGGATAGAAAAGCTGAATGGATCCCCAAGTCAAGCTTGGCATTAGAAGAATTACACATTCTTTATGGAAACGAAAAGCGATTGCAAGAAGTTTGTGAAAGGTACTCTACACATTTGGCGAAAATGGCGAAGCAAAATGTTGAAGCCTCGGATTGTATCGACAAATGGGAAGAGTTGTTGGTCAAAAAAAAGACAGAATAATGGAGACTCAAGATCCGTTGTTAGAGGTTGATATAGGAGAGTCTGGTTTTTTCCGCCTAGTGTATGTAAATACGTTTTGCAAGGGAGCATAAAAGACAAGTTGGTTAACCTGGTCAAAAGTACAGAGATTATTTTGCATAGGACTATCATGAAATGCCTGGTTTATCAAGAGACATTGTAGAACATCGCCCAATCAAGAAAGGGTTTAGTCCACATAAACAATTGGCAAGAAAGTTTGCTCCATATGTGGTCAATAAAGTCAAAGAAGAGATAGAAATTTCTTTGAAGGCGAAATTTATTGAAACAGCCGGGTATGTTGAATGGCTTTCGAATATTGTTCTGTGAAGAAGAAGAATGGAAAGCTAAGAGTTTGTATTAATTTTTGGGACTTAAATAATGCTATCCCAAAGGATGAATACCAAATGCCCATGGCAAATATGTTAGTAGATTCGGCCGTGAAATGAGATGTTATCATTGATGGATGGTTATTTAGGTTATAACCAGATTTTTATTGTTAAGGAAGACATCCCGAAGATAGCATTTAGATGTCCTGGTGCGATCGGGACTTTTGGGTGGGTAGTTATGCCTTTTGGATTGAAGAATGCAGGAACTACATACTAGCAAGCAATAAACTTTATTTTCCATGATATGATCGGTAAATTCTTAGAAGTTTATATTAATAATGTGGTGGTTAAGTCAGCCCAAGAAGATGATCTAGATTATCTCGAACAGGCATTTATTAGGATGAGGAAGTACAAATTGAAGATGAATCCAACCAAGTGCGCCTTTGGAGTACGAGGGGAAATTTCTTGGGATTTTTGGTCAATCGGAGGGAATTGAAATTGACAAGAACAAAGCAAGAGCTATCATAGAGCTTTCCCATCCTACGTCAAAGAAATAATTACAAATGGTGATTGGGAAAATAAACTTTCTTAAAAATTCATTATCAATTTGTCTGTTAAAATGGCTGATGACGCAATTTTGCGTCTTAAAAATCAGGATGAATTTATATGGGAGAGAAACAACAAAAGGAATTTGATTGGCAAAAGTACACCACAAGTGCCATAACTTGTGTCTGGAATCACTTTGGTGCCATAACTTTTTTGGATCACTTTGGTGCCAACTTTTTGAAAAAGCGATTACTTTAGTGCCAATCTTGACATGGCCGCCGGAAAACGTGGCTCTTTTTTATTAATTTTTCAATTTGACATGGCTCATCGAAACTGACGTGGCTCGCCGGAAACTGACGTGGCACTTGTTTTGGCCGGAGTCACTAAAGTGATCTTTTTCTCCGATTTTGGCACCAAAGTGATCCGAAAAAGTTATGGCACCAAAGTGATCTCCGTGACACAAGTTATGGCATAACAGGTACTTTTACCGAATTTGATTTGATCAAAGCCTATCTAATGAAGTATTAGTATCGCCAAAAAGGTAACCATTAAAATTGTACTTATCGGCCACCGATATAACTATCGGGAGTATGAGCAAGAGAATGAAAGTGGAAAAGAACAAGCGGTACATTATTTGAGCAGAACACTAACTGATGTTGAAAAAAGATATACCGTAATTGAAAAATTATGTCTATCTTTATACTTTGCTTGTATGAATTTAAGACATTACTTGTTGCCAACTACTGATTGCATGTGATCGGTAAAACTGATATAATAAAATACATAGTGTCCCGACTTGTTAAAAAGGCGTATAGCCAAATGGGCATTTATCTTGTATGAATTTGATTTAACATATGTGCCGAACAAGGCAGTAAGAGGTCAAGCCATTGCTGATTTTCTTACCGAATACCCATGTTTACAAATCGAAGAAAATGAGCAAAGCCTCAGTCAAGTGCTTCTATGGACTATGTATTTTGATGGATCGTGTGCTAAGAGTATGGCTGGATACGGATTGATAATAATCTCTCCCGATGGGGAATTCACAAGGTGCATTTGTAAGTTAGATTTTGAGTGTTCAAATAATCAGGCTGAATATGAAGCACTAATTGTTGGCTTGGAGATATTGATTGAGCTGAAAGTATAGTTTATTAAAGTATTTGGTAATTCACAGTTAGTAGTGAAGCAATTAAAGGGAGAATACCGATTGCTCAAATGAAAATTTGATTGGTTATTACTATCTGGTCAAGAGGCAGTTAGACCAATTGGAGAGTATGATATAGTTCATGTAAAAGAGACATGAATTTCTAGGCTAACAAGTTGGCTCAAATAGCTTCTAGATGCGAATATCAAAAAAGAAGTGGCGGACATTGTGACTACTATAATGTTGTCGGTACCTTCTATTGAACATAGAAAGATACCGATCGCATGATTAGCAAAGTAGTTCGAGAAGAGGATTGGAGACAAACAATCATTGAATATTTGAAGAATCCAGATTCGAGAGATCGAAAATTGAGGATGCAAGCCCAAAATACGTTATATTAGGAGAAGAATTATACGAAAATCCTTAGATGGATTACTCTTGCGATATCTTGATGAAGATAATGCCAAATTAGTAATGGCGAGAAGTACATGAAGGTGTATGTGGAGCCCATCAAGTAGGAATCAAGATAAGATGGTTATTAAAAAGATATGGATATTTTTGACCAACAATGATGCATAATTATATTAACTATGCCCAAGCATGCCTTTCATGTCAAAAGCATGGACCGTTGCAACATGCATATGCTATGAAGCTCCATTCTATTATAAAGTCATGGCCATTTAGGGGATGGGCAATGAACATAATAAGTAAGATTTATCCACCCTCGTCTCATAAGTATAGTTATATTTTATTGGCTACGGATTACTTTACAAAATGGGTGGAGGCCATTCCATATAAGAGTATTACACAGAAAACTGTGATTAAGTTTATTGAAGAAAATATAATTCATCGGTTTGGCTTACCTGAGTCGATTACTGCGGACCAAGGAACAGTATTCACTGGAAGTAAAGTGATAGAATTTGCACGATCAAGAGGAATCAAAATGGTCTATTCCACACCATATTATCCCCAGGCAAATGGACAAAATTTGAAGCAACTAATAAGGTTGTTATTGGACTGATCAAGAAATACTTAGAAGAAAATCCAAGAGAATGGGATGTTTTATTGTCAATGGTATTGTGGGCATACCGAACATCACGAAGATCGAGCAGGTGTCGGGTCCTTATATCCTTACATATGGACAAGAAGCGGTTTTACCGATGGAATAATGATACAATCCTTAAGAGTCCAATTCAGAGTGAAATGTTGTCCGAAGATTATAAAGATTGGATGCACATAAATTTGGATGAGCTGGATGAGGTTAGTGCGACTTCTTTGGATTAGTTGATTACACAAAAGAGAAGAGTGACTAGAGCTTTTAACAAAAGGGTTAAAGTCGACGGTCCCTTGTGGGGATTTAGTGTGGAAAGCAATTTTGCCATTTAACCTCCAAAACAAGGAGTTCGGTAAATGGTCGTCGAATTAGGAAGGACCATATTTAGTTACCGAAGTACTTAGTGGGAATACATATCGATTGATGGATATCAATGGAAAAGAATTGTCACGTTCTATAAATGGGAAATTTATGAAGAAATATCATCCATCAATTTGGGAAACACCGGGAAGTTAATTTATTCAATCGAAATGAAAGTACATCCTAATCTTAGTCATAAAGACCTGCAAGTCATTAACAAGTTTGAGATTTTCGGGCTACATAATGAGAATGCGAGCAAGATCCCGATGGAGTTTAGATTGTTGTCTCGAGATACTCCGGATGGCGAGAATGGAAGCGGACAATTTCAAACTCCTCCCAAACTTCTTGAAGCAGGTTGCTTGTATTTGTTTGAAGCAACCTCAACCATAGACTTGACACGGAAATTTCATCTCTAAGTATCCTCCGCTCCACATGATGATGATTGGAAAAGAAATTGAGAAGTCGACGTGTCATCTCAACGTCATCTTTAGCTTGAGCATAGGAGTCTTGAACTTAAGCATATTTCTCTTTGGAATTTTGTAATCGGAAAACTCTTCCTCAATTTGAAGATGAAGGGCATCGACTTCCATAATGGTAGGCTCTAAATTCAAAATTTCCCTCACATTATGCTCGAATTCATCAAAGCTAGCGGGGGAATAAAGAGCATAACTCCCAAACTAGATCTAGGAAGGCAGAATACGCAAACGTAAAACACTTTGGATCTAAAGAAGTTGGTCAAATCGGTAACTTCTACCTTATACTTGCAATTCAATAATAAGGAAGGTACGATGTCCTTGAGATATTAATAGGTGCAGTCGCCTCCAAAAGGACCTATCACCTAGATAGTGGAATAGACAAGTTGCTCATGTTAAACAGTTGTCAAGGTATAAATTTAGTAATGTTCGTGGAAATTTACCTTCATAGGAAATGCGACGTCTTAGTGATCGGGACCAAAGAAGCAATTGAGATGAAAAACTATGTGAAGACATCATGAACAGGACTGTAAGTTCTCAGGAAAGATTTGGTAACTTAGGTAGTTATAAGGTAAAGGATGTGGAGCAGATCGTGGATAGTTATGCGCCAGAGTTCTTCTTTGAAAACTGAGATAGAAATGAAACGTGGTTTGTGCGTGTAGACAAACAGGTTATTTTTGAAGTCAGTAATTTCAAAGAGGATGAGCAAAAAAGGAAGGTTATTATTTGACCTTTGAATTATGAAAGTTGTAATGGAGTAATTTTCTTTGAGTTGGTTTAAATGTCAAAAGAGTCAAAAGAGATTAGGTTTAACCTTTTGTTAAGAGGATTAAATTCTTGATGTGAACAGAGTATAACGTTGAGAGTTTGTATCATCGGGATATCAAGTAAGTATAAGGAGATCAAAATCTAACAAACAAGACTTTCAATTTATTCCCACACAGCCCATAGAGCCTTGGCTTCAATTACAAAATCTCTCAATTGAGTCTCAAGCCTATGGTTTTCATCCATAATCTCAGCCCTCTTCTTTTCATGGACTCTGACCATTCCAATAGAAGCATCAAATTCTTTTTCCAATTCTAAACCTTTTGCTTCATTTTAAATGAAAGTGTTGGACAGAAAGTTGAAACTATGAGCTTCCATTCTTCCAATTGAGCATTCACCATCCTCAGCTCTGCCTCAAGTTCTTCTTTCCTGGCCTTCAAGCGTTGAAGTTTGCTCTCTTCAACTTTGAAATTGTTGTAGAAAAGACGAGCACCTTCACGTTTACGAGCAAGCTCATCTTGGATTGTTAATCCTCTGTTTTCCCCAAAGAGAAGGCGAGGAAGTTGATCAAGGTTGACTCTTATTGTGTTCACAGCATCCACAAAGCCAACGGCAAAGAGATCAATCTTGTCCTGGAAGGGCTCAGATAAAACAAAGGATGGATTACCAGAGCATACTTCTTGGAAAAGAATCCTTGCCTCATGTTCCTTATCGGAGTCATTGATTAACTTTCCATAGCCAGGTTCTAATAAGTGAAGGAGCTTTTCCCATTTAGTTTTGGCTATTTCTTGAGGAATTTAAACGACATAGATAAAGTTGAGGATTTCGGAAAATCAGAGCGTGGAAGAGCCGGGATGAGTGCATGCTAATATCTTTTCCATTTCACTGTTCATCTTGAGAAAAAATTCTATTTCGGCAAGATGGACTAGGGCACAACCCGAGATGTGGAGGGAGGCAAAACAAGAATTGTATAAGTAGCAAGTGGCACACTTGATGCTCTTTTCAGGAATTAAGGTCTCTTGAGGTTCATCAATAACTACCAAGAATGGTATACTTGATGCTCTTTCTCGTAAGTCGGAGTTTCTTGAAGCAACAAGGATGGGCTCATCGGTAATTGCTAGTAGTGGCACACTTGATGCTCTTCAGGAGTTGAAGTCTCTTGAAGCATAGGGAGGGGCTCATTGGTAATTGCAAGTAATGGTATATTTGATGCTTCTTTAGAAATTGAAGTTTCTTGAAGCACATGAATGATCCTCATCAAGAATTGCAAATGTTAGCTTATGTATGTTAGATGACAAAGATAACATCTTGAATCGGACAAAAGTAAAGCCTGAGAATTACCTTTTGAAATGCATTGGCTTTATCATGGCTCATAGTGTGGGTTCGGGAGATTGACTCATTGAGGGAAAGCTCTCCGGAGGTGACTCTCGAGGATTGAATAAGTACTTTCCTCACCTTATGTTTCGCTGGTACTTTCTTTGGGGCAAGAGCAGTGAGTCGAGTTTTCCTTTTCTTACTCACTATAAGGATAAAAAGTCAGATTAGAAGTTAAGTATCAAACAAAATACATGGATATGGAAAAGCGAGAATCAAGTTACCTTTATAAGTCTTTGCTGATTTGGTTGAAGGTACATTGGCAGCTTCCGATTGTTTTTTGACAATGTAAGAGGAATAACATCCTTTAAAAACATAGTATGACGGATTCAAAAATACGTATACCTTCAAGAAGGATGGTCGGACTATTACTCTGGGTCCTTCAGATTTGAGAAAAGAAGAGAAAAGTAATTTGCTTTCCAAATTAAAGTTCCAGAAGGAGGCGGTGAATGCCCTAGAGCTTTTTGCTATTGTAGTCATGGAGTAGAATCTTGATAGTCCAGAAATTTCAACTCAAGTTTTGCCTATACTTGAAGAGTTTGCTAATGTTGTACCAGAGAAATTGCCACCTGGATTGCCACCCATGAGGGACATTCAGCATTGTATAGATCTTGTTCTAGGAGCAGCTATTCCTAATAAAACAGCTTATAAAATGAATCCTAAGGAGCATGAGGAGATGCAGAGGAAAGTGTAGGAACTATTAGAAAATGGTGCAATTCGAGAAAGCATGAGCCCTATTGCAGTGCCAGCTTTGTTGGTTCCTAAGAAAGACGGGTTGTGGAGAATGTGCATGGATAGCAGAGCTGTCAACAAGATCACGATTAGATATCGCTTTCCTATCTCGAGATTTGATGATTTAATTGATCATTTGTATGGAGCGACTATCTTTTCGAAGATAGACTTGAGGAGTGGATATCATCAAATTAAGGTGCGTCTTGGAGATGAGTGGAAGACCACTTTTAAAACTCGAGATGGTCTGTATGAGTGGATGGTAATGCCTTACGGTTTATCTAACGCGCCGAGCACATTTATGAGATTGATGAATTAGGTGTTTCGTCATTTTATTGGCCAGTTTGTCGTCGTATATTTCGATAATATTTTGGTTTATAGTGCATTAACTAATCAACACTTGCAGCATTTGATAAGGGTGTTCGAGACATTAAGGAGTAGAAATTATATACTAATACCAAGAAGTGTCACTTCCTGACTGATCGTGTGACCTTTTTGGGATATATAGTAACCAAGGAGGGCATTCATATGGACCCAGCTAAGGTTGAGGCTATTACAAATTGGGGGATTCCAAAAAATATTCATGAGGTAAGTAGCTTTCATGGGCTTGTGTCTTTTTATCGGAGATTTGTTCGGGATTTCAGTACTATTATTGCACCTCTGACCGATTGTCTGAAAGGAAGTAAATTTGTGTGGACTAAGGAGGCAGAAGCTGTCTTTCAATTATTAAACAAGAAGGTGACTGAAGCACCTGTTCTCGTGCTTCCTGACTTTAATGAGATTTTTGAGGTGCATTGTGATACTTCGGGTGTTGGTATTGGGGGTGTCTCGAGTAAAAAATGTAAACCTATAACATTCTTTAGTGAGAAGTTGAATGAGGCGAAAATGAAGTATTTAACTTATGATAAAGAATTTTATACTATTGTGAGGAGTTTGGAGTATTGGAGGCACTATCTTATTTCGAAAGAGTTTATCTTATTTTTTTATCATGAAGCCTTGAAATACATCAATGAGCAGCACAAATTGAACGCAAGGCATGCAAAGTGGGTGGAGTTCCTTCAAGTTTTTAGTTTTTCTATCAAGTATAAAGCGAGAGTGCTAAATAGTGTAGCATATGCATCATAATTTTGGGGATATCTGGATGGAGAGCAAAACGGAGTCTTTTCAGCATTTTCAGATCGTGGAGGGTTACCTATTTAAATGTGACAGATTGTGCATTCCTCAATGTTCTTTGAGGGAATCCATTATTATTGAGGGATATGCAGGCGGTTTAGCTGGGCTCTTTGGCATGGATAAGATGAAGGCCTTATTGAGTGAACATTTATATTGGCCTCGGATGGAGTGTGACGTAATGTGTTTTATAGAGAGGTGCAAGGTATGTCATGTGGCAAAGACCAAGAGTACTAATGCTGAACTGTATATGCTTCTACTTGTTCCAGTTGCGCCATGGGAGGATGTCAGCCTAGACTTTGTCTTGGGTTTGTCAAGAACGCAGCAAAGTAAGGATTCAATAATAGTGATTGTTGATAGGTTCTCAAAGATGGCCCACTTTGTCTCGTGTAGCAAGTCCTATGATGCTTCATAAGTTTCTCGATTGTTTCCACAGGAGATTGTTAATCTGCATGGAATTCTTAAGTCCATGACCTCATATCGTGATGTGAAGTTTGTGAGTCACTTCTGGCGCATTCTTTGGAGGTACATGGGCGCAAATTTGAAGTTTAGTTCCTCTCATTATCCTCAGACTGATGGTCAGACAGAAGTTGTCAATCGAAACTTAGGGAATTTGTTGCGGAGTTTGATTGGAGATAATCCGCAATAGTGGGACTTAGCATTACCTCAGGCAGAATTTGCATATAACTGATCTGAGAACCGAACTACAGGTAAAACTCCTTTTGAGGTGGTTTATGGGCATAATCCAATTACTCCATTGGATCTCACACCGATACTAGTTTTCAAGTAATTTAGTTCGGAAGCTGAAGAACATGCAAAGATATCAAAGAGCTGCATTCCCAGGTCCATAATCAGATCAACAGGTAGAACATGAAATATAAGTAGCACGTAAATATACGCAAGAAAAGAGTCGTTTTCAAGAAAGATGATCTAGTTTGAATTCACCTTAGGAAAGAACGATTTTCAGCGGGTAGGTTTGGCGAGCTTCAACCTCGAACTGATGGACCCTTTAGAGTTTTGGAGCCAACTAGTGACAATGCTTATAAGATCGATTTGCCATGTAAGTATAATGTATCCGAACTTTTAATGTAGCAGATTTGTCACCTTACTACGCTGAAGAGGAAAAAGATCTTGAAGAGATTAGTGACAATGAAGACGAAGCAGATTCGAGGACGAATCTTTCTCTAGCAAGGGAGGATGATGCACCTAGGGAACCGGTGGACCCGTTATGCAACTAGACGAACCGACGGGCTCAAAGTCAATGATCTTGGATTAAGCTCAAATTTAGTTAGCTGAAGCGAAACGGGCGTGCTGATCAATACTCATTGCCATTGGCTGTGACTAATGATGGATTTTCACGATTTAGATGGATTTTTCTATTATTTTAGTATTTTTATGGGTTAATTTAGTAAAGGGCAGTTTCGTAATGTTGCATTTTGATATATTTTAATCCTAGTAAGATTAGATTTGGGGATATATAAGCTTATTTTAGGGTTTCGTGTAAGTAGACTTTGGATATTTTGATTATTAATCAATTGAGAGAATAGTTTGTTCCTCGTTATTGTTTCGATTCTTCTGTTTAGCTTAATTTCATTTGCGCTTCGACATCAACTTACTGGGTATTGCAAATCGGAGTTGAATTAGCTTGACAAGATTCCCGTGACGTGTCTGCACTCTCTCTTTTCCCTCTCTCTTCTTCTTCTTTTTTCTTTTTCTTTCATTTCTTCTCTCTTTCTCCCTTTCTCCCGCGGGCCCTCGGTCACTTCATAGAACTAAGCATGCCTTTTCCCTTTTTTATCTTCTTTTTATGGGGCCCACTCGAGCGGACCAAGTCAGAAAGCAAGTAACTCTTACATAACTCATATTTGTGCCTAAATACTTGTTATTGGGGTACATTTTCTATATATTCGAGACAACAATATTGTCTTCCTTCGGCTTATGACCTGGCGAATGACTGGTTACCTTGTACTGAAGTAAGGGAGGAAATGAAGATGGATTTGGAAATTTAAGAGTCTCCCTTGTATTAAACATTTTATCTGGCAGTGCTTGCATACAGAATCTCTATGAAGCACATGTTAGCAATGAGGGGATTGAATGTTAGCCTTCAATGCTCGAGATTTCACCTCGGTAATGAAATAGTTGAGCACGGTCTTAGGGACGGCGGTCTTAGGGATGGTGTTTGTTGACACCAAAATAAGAATCGACATAAGCGCCGAGTCAGCTTTAATGTCGAATCCGGCGTATCATGGAAATCAACCGTCTTCTGAAACACGTCAGAACCGAATTCGGAAACATGCCAAGAAGCAAGTGTGAATGGCATCGCGTCCCGAATTCGGTAATTGATGAAAAATTGTATGTTTACCGAAATATGGAGGATTATAGTTCGGGACGATGAAATATTTATACCTCAGGATAGCGATCCTTTCCCGAAATTCGAGAGGTTTACATTTCGAGATTATACTGAAGAATTACAGCCCACCCACGTAAATCACAACAGCAAGAAGTTATGAGCATGAGTGGGGATAATGAGCACAAGCATATTATGGGAAGTTACCTGTCCAAATTTGAAATCATCTTGGCAGTTAGGACTGAGTTTTGGCGGACAATAAACTGGAAAAAACGTGATTAGAAAAGGCTATTATTGAAAGCGCCAAAATATTCAGAGTTTGAAGTTTGAAAACATGGAAATAACCGACGAGCATTTGCAGGATAGGAAGAGATACAAATACTCAAAGAAAGCAAAGAGAAAAATAACAACAAGAATGCAAAACCACTCAAGCTTATCTGCACTTTAGTTTCCGACACATCTTTACTTTCTGTATTTCTAGCTTCCTGTAGCTTTAGTTAACTTTCCAATCCTTTACAGCTTTCATAGGAGTATTGTAATGTAGCTTGAAACTTTGTTGATCCCAGATCCATTTTCAATCTATCTGATTTCTATCCATTCTATAAAATCCTGTGTCACACTTTATTTTTCGCTACAATTCTCCTAGTAATCAAGCCATAGAACCTACTTTAATAAAAATCGAAAACCAATTTGATGAAGGATTTTCCTCGTCTTAAAATGAGCGAACATCTTTTTGACATGCTTGGTGAGATACACGTGGTAAGAATTGGAGAAATGATGAGAACCAGGCAATCTGAAGAAATACCGGTGGATAACATCAACAATCCAGTTGAAGGAGCACGTTCTGAGCATTATGCGGCTAATCAAGTTGAAGAAAGTGCCGATATTCCTCGGCAATTAACTGAAGAACAAGCCCATGCATTGGCACCAGATAATACCTTGATAGCCACGATGAAAGATTGTTTGAAGAACAGCAGAACGAGCTTACCAACCATATAGTGCGACATGTGATAGATATGATAAAAACCATGGTGGTCAATGCTATAAATGAGGTAATATCGCGTCCTAGTTCATCTTCTCAAGTTCCGCCCTTTTATGCAAATCCTCTTGGGGCAACATTATTTCCACCAATTTCGGGACTTCCTCATATGGGGTATAACGGCAATGGAGGATCAAACTCTCAACCTCATGTTAGAATTATACCAAGACCAGAGAATCCTACCCCTATAAACCTTGTGAATAGTGTGAGTGCTTATAGTTTTCCTCAAAATGTCCCGAATGATGTTAGTTTGGTTAAACCCATAGTCACAAATGCACCACCAGTGATGAATATATCTCTACCAGTAAATATGCCTAATGTTGACCATATCAGATCACCTGCCCCTCAATCGTATCCTCATGTGATAGAAAACCTTCTTTATAGGCCACCACCATTCATTAATTTTAACATGGAGCAGCAAGGGGTAAATTGACCTCAACAGTTTGATCCTAGGGGGCAAGATCCTTGGTTAGGCCAGCAAAATTTAATGCCATGGAACCTAGATAGAGCGGTAGAATTGGTGATGCAATAGTTGGGAGCAGAGAGAGGGGTACCAAGGTCAGTATATAGGAAGCCACATTCCGATTGGGTTGATAACATACCATATCCAAGGGATTTCAAGATACCATGTATTTACTGGAGAGGAAGATCAGTTGGTCGTAGAACATGTGGGTCGATTCCTAGTACAATATGGAGAAGCTGAAACTAATGAGTATCTAAGGTTAAGGTTGTTCCCATTGTCTTTGTCAACAACAACGCTTACTTGGTATACAAATTTGCTTGCGAATTCTATTCAAACATAGGCTGAGATGGAAAGGCAGTTTCATTCTCAGTTCTACCGAACGATACTAGAGGTAACGGTAGGCAATTTGGCCAGGATGTATCAATATAATACCAAAACGGTAGATCAGTTTATTGCCCGTTTCAAGAAATCCAGAAACCGATGTTTAACGTCACTCACTAAGAAGGAGTTCACTGATTTGGCTTTTAACGGCTTGAGGTTTAACCTTAAAGAAAGGTTTGAAGGACAAGCCTTTGACGATTTCTTTCAGTTAAATGCTCGGGTTTCTAAGTATGAACACTTGTTGAAGGAGAAAGATAAGAAGCCGAACAAGGATAATCGGCAGACAGTTGCATTTACCAAAAGTACCGAACATGGAAAGACAGTCGAAGAGGAGAATGAGATAGCCGTAGCAACTATGGTACTTAAAAAACCATATGTGTGCCCAGCACTTAAGTCAGCCAGGGTGAGAGACGCATCCAAGTTCAAGGCTAAGGAAACAAATAACTACTCCTTTGACATCTACAAGTTAGATGAAATATTTGACTTGTTGTTGAAAGATGGAATGATCAAATTATCTGAAGGACAAGTAATCCCGTCAAAGGAAGAGATAGCAGATAAGAGATTTTGCAAATGGTATCATTCTACAACTCATAACACAGTAAATTGCATTGTGTTTAGAAAGACAATCCAAGAGGCCATTCGCTAAGGCAAGATTAAATTTGCCAAAGACAAAGGCAAGGCCTTAATGGAAGTAGATGCAAATCCTTTCTCGAAGATGATCAACATGGTTAATATACGAGAGACGACTGATGATGACCACAAACAACTTTGCATTCGCTGTCACCAGGAGTTGACTCGGCAAGATCGGGAATTAGATCGGGAGCTTCCCAAGTTTCAATTCATGAGAGGAACAAGAGGAAGATACCGATCGGGATCATTTGTTCGCATGATAAGTGGACCACGGATAAAATCTGAGATTATAGCTACTAAAAACTCTTTGGTACGAGCAAGAGAGGAAAAAATGTACCCTAGATAGACAGCACAGGTGTTTGAAAGAAAAGATGCTGGTCATAGGCATGAGAGGAAAGATTACCACCCTATTTCATCTCAACTAGCCCCCACAATTCGGGAGTCGGTTACGTAAGTTCATGAAGAAAACGAAATATTACCGAAGCCTGTAAAGAAAAAGAGTTTATGGCAGCGGTATAAGGAAGGTGATCCCAAAGTCGGATTGCTTGGAGAACCTAGTGGGAAGTTTGACCATGTGGTCTATTATGGAAATACAGACGATTATCCACCTTCATCATTGCCAGTTGAGCCAACTGGTTGGGGGGATGAATTTGATGATCCACTACCATTAAAATCTTAGGAAATCCACAAAAGAAAAATAGTTAAAGTGCCGTATGACCCTCCCAAAGGAAAATGGTCAACAGCCAGATTGCTGGGACATGCATTTTATAGAACCATCAAGAGGCATTTCCAGCGAGTAAGAAATAGGCAAAGAAATTTTGAGAATGGCCAAGCTAAAGGTATGGCAAGGCAAGGTTTACCTTTCACATCTGTCAGCAGGAAAGGTAATTGGGCCTGGAAAAGAAATCCCGATGAAAAAGATCAAAATAAACCAGAACCGGGTGATTTGGGAAGTAGCTCTCACATCGAAATGAAAAAGAAAGAAGGAATTGCTCAGGTTCCACAGACAATAAATTTTGGGTAGATTACTGTTGCTTTTAATCCAAAGCAACAGGGAAGGTGAAACAAAAAGACTTGGATCCTAAATTGTCACAAAAAGATAGCAGAAGTTACTGAAATGGCTATTCCAAGATACCGAAGAAAAGTGGTTCTCCTGTACGGATAAACATGGTCTACGCTAGACTTCCAGCGAAGTATGGGACTAATTTAATAGTGGAAGAGGACATCAAACACATTTCAGAAAAAGAGACGGCCGTGGCTGAATTTCAGTTTTCCGACAAAGAAACTATCAAGTTTGATAAGGTACCTTCTGAGAAAGCAAAACATTTAAGATCCTTGATTATTTTAGGAAGGGTCAATGGTAGGTCTGTCAGTAAAATCTTTGTGGATGCTGGAGCTACTTTGAATCTCATATCTTACAAATATTTCAAGAAATTAGGGAAAGATGATAATAACATCATCCCATCCAATGTTCAGCTATCTAATTTTCTTAGAGAAGTTACCGAAGTCAAGGGGGCAATAGTTTTTGATTTAACTATAGGGTCCAAGTCGTTTGCAACGACTTTCTTTGTAGTAGAGTCTGTTGGTTCATATAATCTGTTGCTTGAAAGAAATTGGATACACTTTAATCAGTGTGTACCTTCAACTTTGCATCAAATATTGGCATTTTGGAATGGTGAAAAAGTGGAATATCTTGAGGCAGATTCGGGATATGCTTCAATCAGGTGGAGTGGCAGTTGTACAGAACATCGAGATTGTTTACATGAGCGTTGTGCTATTGAATTATCAAAGATAGATCCACAATCCCTTGCTTATTGCCGCTTCGGGGATAGAAAAACTGAATGGATCCCCAAGTCAAGCTTGGCATTAGAAGAATTTCACATTCTTTATGGAAAACGAGTGCGTATTGCAAGAAGTTTGTGAAAGGTACTCTACACATTTGGCGAAAATGGCAAAGCAAAATGTTGAAGCTTCGGATTGTATCGACAAATGGGAAGAGTTATTGGTCAAAAAAGACAGAACAATGGAGACTCAAGATCCGTTATTAGAGGTTGATATAGGAGAGTCTGGTTTTTTCCGCCCAGTGTATGTAAGTACATTTTTGCAAGGGGGCATAAAAGACAAGTTGGTTAACCTGGTCAAAAAGTACAGAGATTATTTTGCATAGGACTATCATGAAATGCCTGGTTTATCAAGAGACATTGTAGAACATCGCCTTCCAATCAAGAAAGGGTTTCGTCCACATAAACAATTGGTAAGAAAGTTTGCTCCAGATGTGGTCAATAAAGTCAAAGAAGAGATAGAAAGGCTGCTAAAGGCGAAATTTATTGAAACAGCCAGGTATGTTGAATGGCTTTCGAATATTGTTCCTAGGAAGAAGAAGAATGGAAAGCTAAGAGTTTGTATTAATTTTTGGGACTTAAATAATACTACCCCAAAGGATGAATATCAAATGCCCATGGCAAATATGTTAGTAGATTCAGCGTCAGGAAATGAGATGTTATCATTGATGGATGGTCATTTAGGTTATAACCAGATTTTTATTGTTAAGGAAGACATCCCGAAGACAGCATTTAGATGTCCTGGTGCGATCGGAACTTTTCAGTGAGCAGTTATGCCTTTTGGATTGAAGAATGCAGGAGCTACATACCAGCGGGCAATAAACTTTATTTTCCATGATATGATCGGTAAATTCTAAGAAGTTTATATTAATAATGTGGTGATTAAGTCAGCCCAAGAAGATCATCTAGATTATCTCGAACATGCATTTATTAGGATGAGGAAGTACAAATTGAAGATGAATCCAACCAAGTGCGCCTTTGGAGTACGAGCAAGAAATTTCTTGGGATTTTTTGGTCAATCAGAGGGGAATTGAAATTGACAAGAACAAAGCAAGGGCTATCATGGAGCTTTCCCATCCTACGTCAAAGAAATAATTACAAATGGTGATTGGGAAAATAAACTTTCTTAGAAAATTCATTGTCAATTTGTCTGTTAAAATGGAGCCGATGACGCAGCTTCTGCGTCTTAAAAATCAGGATAAATTTATATGGGGAGAGAAACAACAAAAGGCATTTGATTTGATCAAAGCCTATCTAATGAATCCTCTTGTATTAGTGACGCCAAAAGCAGGTAACCATTAAAATTGTACTTATCGGCTACCGATATAACTATCGGGAGTATGTAGGCACAAGAGAATGAAAGTGGAAAAGAACAAGCGGTATATTATTTGAGCAGAACACTAACTGATGTTGAAAAAAGATATATCGCAATTGAAAAATTATGTCTATCTTTATACTTTGCTTGTATGAAGTTAAGACATTACTTATTGCCAACTACAGTGCATGTGATCGGTAAAACTGATATAATAAAATACATAGTATCCCGACCTGTTATATAAAAGGGCGTATAGCCAAATGGGCATTTATCTTGTCTGAATTTGATTTAACATATGTGCCGATCAAGGCAGTAAGAGGTCAAGCCATTGCTGATTTTCTTACCGAGTACCCATGTTTACAAATGGAAGAAAATAAGCAAAGCCTCAGTTAAGTGCTTCCATGGACTATGTATTTTGATGGATCGCGTGCTAAGAGTATAGCTGGATCTGGATTGATAATAATCTCTCCCGATGGGGAATTCACAAGGTGCGTTTGTAAGTTAGATTTTGAATGTTCAAATAATCAGGCTGAATATGAAGCACTAATTGTTGGCTTGGAGATATTGATTAAGCTGAAAGTACAGTTTATTAAAGTATTTGGTGATTCACAATTAGTAGTGAAATAATTAAATGGAGAATACCAGTGCTCAAATGAAAATTTTATTGGTTATTACTATCTGGCCAAGAGGCAGTTAGAGCAATTCAGAGAGTATGATATAGTTCATGTAAAAAGAGACACGAATTTCTAGGCTAACAAGTTGGCTCAAATAGCTTCTGGATAACGAATATCAAAAGAAGTGGCAGACATCGTGACTACTATAATGCTGTCGGTACCTTCTATTGAACATAGAAAGATACCGATAGCAGTGAGCAAAGTAGTTCGAGAAGAGGATTGGGAGACAAACAATCATTGAATATTTGAAGAATCCAGATTCGAGAGATCGAAAATTGAGGATGCAAGCCCAAAAATACGTTATATTAGGAGAAGAATTATACCGAAAATCCTCAGATGGATTACTCTTGCGATGTCTTGATGAAGATAATGACAAATTGGTAATGGCAGAAGCACATGAAGGTGTATGTGGAGCCCATCAAGCAGGAATCAAGATAAGATGGTTATTAAAAAGATATGGATATTTTTGGCTAGCAATGATGTAGAATTATATGAACTATGCCAAAGCATGCCTTTAGTGTCAAAAGCATGGACCGTTGCAACATGTACCTACTATGGAGCTCCATTCTATCATAAAGTCATGGCCATTTAGGGGATGGGCAATGAACATAATAGGTAAGATTTATCTACCCTCGTCTCATAAGCATAGTTATATTTTATTGGCTACGGATTACTTTACAAAATGGGTGGAGGCCATTCCATATAAGAGTATTACACAGAAAACTGTGGTTAAATTTATTGAAGAAAATATAATTCATCGGTTTGGCTTACCTGAGTCGATCACTGTGGATCAAGGAATAGTATTCACTGGAAGTAAAGTGATAGAATTTGCACGATCAAGAGGAATCAAAATGGTCTATTCCACACCATATTATCCTCAGGCAAATGGACAAGCTGAAGCAACTAATAAGGTTGTTATTGGACTAATCAAGAGATACTTATAAGAAAATCCAAGAGAATGGGATGTTTTATTGTCAATGGTATTGTGGGCATACCGAACATCACGAAGATCGAGCACAGGTGTCAGTCCTTATATGCTTACATATGGACAAGAAGCGGTTTTACTGATGGAGATAACAGTACAATCCTTAAGAGTCCAATTACAGAGTGAAATGTTGTTCGAAGATTATAAAGATTGGATGCACATAAATTTGGATGAGCTGGATGAGGTTCGTGCAGCTTCTTTGGATCAGTTGACTGCACAAAAGAGAAGAGTGACTAGAGCTTTTAACAAAAGGGTTAAAGTCAGACAGTCCCTTGTGGGGGATTTAGTGTGGAAAGCAATTTTGCCATTTAACCTCCAAAACAAAGAGTTCGGTAAATGGTCGTCGAATTGGGAAGGACCATATTTAGTTACCGAAGTACTTAGTGGGAATGCATATCGATTGATGGATATCAATGGAAAAGAACTGTCACGTTCTATAAATGGGAAATTTTTGAAGAAATATCATCCATCAATTTGGGAAACACCAGGAAGTTAATTTATTCAATCGAAATGAAAGTACATCCTAATCTTGGTAACAAAGACCTGCAAGTCATTAACAAGTTTGAGATTTTGGGCTACATAATGAGAATGCAGAGCAAGATCCTGATGGAGTTTAGATTGTTGTCCCTCGAGATACTCCAGATGACGAGAATGGAAGCGGACAATTTCAAACTCCTCCCAAGCTTCTTGAAGCAGTTGCTTGTATTTGTTTGAAGCAACCTCAACTATAGACTTGACACGGGAAATTTCATCTCTGAGTATCCTCCGCTCCATATGATGATGATTGGAAAAGAAATTGAGAAATCGACGTGTCATCTCAACGTCATCTCTATCTTAAGCACATGAGTCTTGAACTTGAGCATATTTCTCTTTGGAATTTTGTAATCGGGAAGACTCTTCCTTAATTTGAAGATGAAGGGCGTCAGCTTCCATAATGGTAGGCTCTAAATTCAAAATTTCCCTCACATTATGCTCGAATTCATCAAAGCTAGCAGGGAATAAAGAGCATAACTCCCAAACCAGATCTAGGAAGGCAGAATCTGCAAACAAAAACACTTTGGATCTAAAGAAGTTGGTCAAATCGGTAACTTTTACCTTATACTTGCAATTCAATAATAAGGAAGGTACGATGTCCTTGAGATAGTAATTCGTGCAGTCGCCTCCATAAGGACCTATCACCTAGATAGTGGAATAGACAAGTTTTTCATATTAAACAGTTGTCAAGGTATAAATTTAGTAATGTTCGTGGAAATTTACCTTCATAGGAAATGCGACGTCTTAGTGATCGGGACCAAAGAAGCAATTGAGATGAAAAACTATGTGAAGACATCATGAACAGGACTGTAAGTTCTCAGGAAAGATTTGGTAACTTAGGTAGTTATAAGGTAAAGGATGTGGAGCAGATCGTGGATAGTTATGCACCAGAGTTCTTCTTTGAAAACTAAGATAGAAATGAAACGTGGTTTGTGCGTGTAGATAAACAATTATTTTTGAAGTTAGTAATTTCAAAGATGATGAGCAAAAAGGAAGGTTATTGTTTGACCTTTCAATTATGAAAGTTGCAATGGAGCAATTTTCTTTGAGTTGGTTTAAATGTCAAAGAAGTCAAACGGAGATTAGGTTTAACCTTTTGTTAAGAGGATTAAATTCTTGATGTGAACAGAGTATAACGTCGGGAGTTTGTATCATCGGGATATCAAGTAAGTATAAGGGAGATCAAAATCTAACAAACAAGACTTTCAATTTATTCCCACCTGGCCAATAGAGCTTTGGCTTCAATTACAAAATCTCTCAATTGAGTCTCAAGCCTATGGTTTTCATCCATAATCTGAGCCCTCTTCTTTTCATGGACTCTGACCATTTCAATAGAAGCATCAAATTCTTTTTCCAATTCTCGACACTGCTTCATTTTGTGTCTGAGTGTTGGACAGAAAGTTGAAATTGTGAGCTTCTATTCATCCAATTGAGCATTCACCATCCTCAGCTCTGCCTCGAGTTCTTCTTTCCTGGCCTTCAAACGTTGAAGTTTGCTCTCTTCAACTTTGAAATTGTTGTAGAAAAGATGAGCACCTTTACATTTATGGGCAAGCTCATCTTGGATTGCTAATGCTCTATTTTCCCCAAAGAGAAGGCGAGGAAGTTGATCAAGGTTGACTCTTATTGTGTTCACAGCATCCACAAAGCCAACAGCAAAGAGATCAATCTTGTCCCGGAAGGTCTCAAATAAAACAAAAGATGGATTACCAGAGCATACTTCTTGGAAAAGAATTCTTGCCTGGCGTTCCTTATCGGAATCATTAATTAACTTTCCATAGCCAGGTCCTAATAAGTGAAGGAGCTTTTCCCATTTAGCTTTGGCTATTTCTTGAGAAATTTCGTCAGACATAGATAAAGTTGAGGATTCTGGAAAATCAGGAGCTGTGGAAGAGCCAGGATGAGTGCATGCTAATATCTTTTCCATTTCTGCCTGTTCATCTTGAGAAAAAATTTCTATCTCGGCAAGTAGACTAAGCACAGCCTGAGATGTGGAGGGAGGCAAAACAGTAATTGTATAAGTAGCAAGTGGCACACTTGATGCTCTTTCAGGAATTAAGGTCTCTTGAGGTTCATCAGTAAGTACCAGTAATGGTATACTTGATGCTCTTTCAGAAGCTGGAGTTTCTTGAAGCGCAAGGATAGGCTCATCGGTAATTGCAAGTAGTGGCACACTTGATGCTCTTTCAGGAGTTGAAGTCTCTTGAAGCATAGGGAGGGGCTTATCGGTAATTGCAAATAATGGTATATTTGATGCTTCTTTAGAAATTGAAGTTTCTTGAAGCACATGAATGATCTCATCAGTAACTGCAAATGTTAGCATATGTATGTTAGATGACAGCATAACATCTTGAATCAGACAAAAGTAAAGCCTGAGAATTACCTTTTGGAATGCGTGGCTTTATCATGGCTCGTAGTGTGGGTTCTGGAGATTGACTCATTGAGGGAAAGCTCTCTGGAGGTGACTCTGAGGATCGAATAAGTACTTTCCTCACCTTGTGTTTCGCTGGTACTTTCTTTGGAGCAAGAGCAGGTGAGTCTGGAGTTTTCCTTTTCTTACTCACTATAAGAATAAAAAGTCAGATTAGAAGTTAAGTATCAAACAAAATACATGGATATGGAAAAGCAGAATCAAGTTACCTTTAGAAGTCTTTGCTGATTTGGTTGAAGGTACATTGGCAGCTTCGATTGTTTTTGACAATGTAAGAGGAATAACATCCTTTATCTTCAAAAGAATTTGATCCAGAGAATATGAAAATACGGTTTTTTGATAACCATCGTACCAGAGGTCAAAATCGGCAGAAAAACGGTTAGGATATCCAATGAACTCGACAATACGAAACAATCGGTAAACATCCCGAACCAGTGTGGTCAGTTCAATAAAAGGTTGGTTATCTTTTAGCTTGCAAGATATTTTGTCAAAGGAAGCATAAGAAAAGGTATATAGGGCTAGAACAGGAACCCCTTGAGTTAGCCCAAACTGTCTGGCACAGTATTGGGGAGAGTAAATTTCAAAACCAGCAACAAATTTGCCTTTTGTTGAAAATCTTATAGGAAGATCAATAGAAGTCAGAATGGTCTGCCAAAAAGCACTCCTATTTTTCTGGAAAGCGGGGAGACAAGACTTGAATCGGGAAACAAAGAAAGGAGTGAAGGAATATGAGTTCTTCTCAGCAGAATAGATTTGAGAAATAAAATACCGAAGATATGAAGATGGCTCTTTGGCAACAGAGACTAATTTCCTACTCAAGGCCTGACAAACTGGATGGTTAGGAATGGAGATCGAAAGGGGCTAGATAGCTTGGTCCTCAGAAAACCAGACAGGGAAATAGAAGGCCGCCCATGCTTGAAGAAGCCATAGAGGACAATCAAAAACTCCATTAACTTCTTCTGAAGTAATGGAGGAAGAAGCATGAGCTAAACCTCGATATAGCAAGGCTAACATGGCTTTGCTTAGAGCCAGTGAGGTCTCTAATGCTAGAGCGGAGGCAATAACAACAAAGTCATTTGAAATCCTAACTATGGGATGGCAGAAAAGGAATTTGCAGAACCAGTATAAAAGGAAAGCAGTATGCTCCTCATCGGTAACTACACTCTCCTTTTTGAAGTATTTTTTTATGAATGCCCCATAGGCCATTTTAGAATCAGATAATTTACCAAATATTGAACGAGAATCGGGAAATAGAGTAGATGGGTCTGTACCCAAATGAGAGAGCCCAGTGAGGCAGTATACATCAAGCAAAGTTACCGACATGGGAGAGAAGGGGAAAAAGAAACAATTAGTGGAAGGCGACCAAAAGCAAGATAATGCTCCGATTAGTTCACGATTTAAATGGTAATCAAAACAGCTAAGACGCAGAGCATTATGAATTGAAAGGGTATCCCAAAGGAGACCCTTAGAAGGGAGGAGTCGAAGATACCATTGGTAGAAATCTGGCTCAAAACGGCTCAAAGGAGGATGAGAGCACCGATATGCCAAGATAAATTGATGGAAGCACCTCAAATTGATGACGTGGGAAGTAGCTTGATAAGCACTTTGGAATAGAGAACTGATTGTGCACTACTAGACCAAAGATGAAGGAATCCTCGAAATCATTCTCCACGGAGAACGGATGAAATTTCTTTTTGAAATCTTCAGAATCTCAGAATATATATATGGTAGCGATCAAGAGCATCTGCTGCAGAAAAGGAAAAAGTTTGTTCCTTGAAAGCCTTGGAAGCCATTGGGTTCAGATGAATATCGATAGAGAGTGCAGAGAATCGAGAAGTTGCAGAGAGTTGAAAAAGTGAGAATGCAAGGGCACAAAGAAAAGAACGATTTTTAGAAGAAGGTTTTGCAGATGAAAGGGCAAAGCGCGCGAAGTGAGATGACGAAGCGACAGCAATAATAAAACGTAAGTGTCTTTTCTGTCGGTATTTAAAAGAATTAAAAGTTCTTTTAATCCTTTTAAAAGGGGGCATATGTTGACACCAAAATAAGAATCGGGATAAGTGCCGAATCAGCTTTAATGTCGAATCCGGCATATCATGGAAATTAGCCATTTTCCGAAACACGTCAAAACTGAATTCAGAAACATGCCGAGAAGCAAGTGTGAATGGCATCGCGTCCCAAATTCGGTAATTGATGAAAAATTGTATATTTACTGAAATATGGAGGATTATAGTTCGAGACGATAAAATATTTATACCTCAGGATAGCGACCCTTTCCTGAAATTCGGGAGGTTCACACTTCGGGATTACACTGAAGAATTATAGCCTAGCCACGTAAATCACGACAGCAAGAAGTTATGAGCATGAGTGGGGATAATGAGTACGAGCATATTATGGGAAGTTACCTATCCATATTTGAAATCATCTTGGTAGTTAAAATCGAGTTTTGGCGGACAATAAACTGGAAAAATGTGGTTAGAAAAGGCCGTTTTTGAAAGCGCCAAAATATTCAGAGTTTGAAGTTTGAAAAAAATGGAAGTAACCGACGAGCAGTTGTATGATAGGAGGAGATACAAATACTCAGAGGAAGCAAAGAGAAAAACAACAACAAGAATGCAACAACACTCAAGCTTATCTGCACTTTAGTTTCCGACGCATCTTTACTTCCTACATTTACAGCTTCCTATAGCTTTAATTAACTTTCCAGTCCTTTACAGCTTTCATAGGAGTATTGTAACGTAGCTTGAAACTCTGTTGATCCCAGATCCATTTTCAATCCATCTGATTTCAATCCATTTCATAAAATCCTGTGTCACACTTTATTTTTCGCCACAATTCTCCCAGTAATCAAGCCACAGAACCTACTTTGATAAAAACCGAAAACCGATTTGGTGAAGGATTTTTCTCGTCTTAAAACGAGCGAACAGTGTTAATGTGAAAACTTTATGGAATGACCTCCCGATCCCGCCAGAAGTTAGGCACTCCTTCGGAGACCGACCTGTTCGGGAGTGGATATTATCACGGTAAGAGTTGGTCTACCATGCAACGGATTCCCTGGAATGTTGTATTTCCCAAGGATCGTGAAGATTCATGTTTACGATGGTTCTAATAACATCTCTAATTTAGCTCCATTTTGTTTGTCAAAAGCGGGGGAGTTTTATCCCACGACGATGTATGAACCGAGAAGACGTCTAAGAACGTGGGAAGATGACAAATGTAGCAAGCCTAAACTGTGATGGATTAAACTTAACACGGAATCTGCGGTTTCAACGCCGACTAAAGTAGCCGGACGAAGTGATCTGTCAAGACTCCACCTCGGCAACTGGATAGCGGGGTTTGCTTAGCGAATTGGCAAGATGAGCGCCTCCACGGCAGAAGTCTGGGCTCCTAGAGATGGACTACAACCGGCAGTTGATAAGAGAGTGGCTCGTTTACGTACAGAAATGTATGCAAATTCTGTCATACAAGTTTCGCTACCCTAATGAAAATGATGTGTTTTTTTAAACCCGTCTTTGATGATCGCAAGAGATTGCTAGGAGGCCCGCAGGACTGCCGGACAGTGCATGTCTCGCGGGAAGCTAACTGCTGTACCGATGCATGGACATATATGGCGAAGACTCAGGATATGTATTTTGTTCAATACCTACTGTACCTGAGGTATTAGGCATCTTTTGCTTAAAGACAGGGCTGATAGCTCTTTTTTTGAGGTAGAGATGTAACCTTAGACATTAGACATTGCTTCTGTTTGTTTATGTATTTCTTTGACTTACCCAAAAAAAAGAACGAAGAGTTCATTTTGGTTTGCCCTCACTTTCATTCTACCATTGGGGATTGATTAGAGTAAGTGAGATCATCTAGAGAAGGAGAGCTAACATAAGGATTCTGTTTGTTTCTCAAAAAAATGAATGATTTGAAAAATATTTTCTTAAACATAATCGTTTATATTGCTTAAAATAATTAGTCAATGAAAAATATTATTATTATCAACAACAATTTATGTCCAAACTTTTTTTATGAACGATAAAAATATTTTTTTGTTCATTCATTTTTGTGAGTGATATAAGTAATCATTTCTAGTTGATTTCCTCTAAAACCTTAAATTTTGTGTGATAAACTTTTCGTTCTTTTATATTGAAAGTTAATATTTACATGTCTAATTTTTGTCACAGATCCCATCACGCATACTTAGCTTCGCAAAGTCAACATTATGATATTCTTGGTAAGGAAAAAAAAAGACATATATATTGTGGTTATCAAGTATATAAAATTGAGTATTTATATCAATATAAATCAATTGAAAACTCAATAGTTGAACAGAAGAACTGACCCTGAATATTTTGTAGGTCAATTTGAAAGTTAAACAAAAGTGTAGAGTTTGATGATATTCTTGTTTAGGTTAAGGAAAAAGCCACAAAAAACCTCAAATTATACTCACAGTTACACATTTATGCTGAACTTTTTATTGTGATATCAAAAATCCCAAACTATATCCACTGTCTATGACACATTTATCCTAAATTTTTTCTCGTGACATAAAAAACTCTAAAATTATACCTATATGACGTATTTACCCTCCGTTACATGAGAATAAATTAGATGACAAAAAAGCTTGATAAATAATCACATATAACATAACATGATAGACCAAATTACCTAATAACATGATTATTGATAAATGATCACATATAGCATGACATGACAAATTTCGTATGACAATTACATTACGTGCAGAGTCCCTTTCATTTAATTTATGTCATATGTACGTTTAATGAATCACGAACCACAAAATGAAAAACACCTAAAAAAATAAATGATACAGCCGTGCTGGGCCAGTACCCAATCTTTCAGCAACCATAAAGAAGCAATGATAATAACTATTTTCTTTCGTGTCTGCATTTATAGAACATGATGGCAACATCAATTAGGTTATAATTAAGCACTTGAAGAGACTAATTAAGGAGGGGAAAATGCAAAATTTGACATTGGGTAACTAGAGGAGAGTTTCATGAATTGCATTGCAGAGTTTCTTAATGGAAAAGATCCCTTGAACCTATAGCTTCCCCAGTATAAAATCTATAACCACACAGCACAAAAAGTCACACATTTAAACATTAAACAATTCTTGAAAATACTATATTCATCTGTCTTTCCATCTCCCAAGAATAAGACCTCGAGGGAGGGAACTTCTTGGATCTCCACGTCTCCGAACGACCCTCTGCCTCTACATTCCCACAACACGACATCCCGACACTCGTCACATGATGAAAAGCCATGAACTTGTTTCAAGTCTGCAAAGGAAATGCGGGAAGATTTTAATAAGCGAGGACAACCGTACCTGGTATGGCAATAATGGACTTGAAAGTTGGTACATAATGAACTTATGGAAATTTCCCAAAAACACTACTGAAATTGACTCGGGTACTACTTTGCATTCATAGCATTTAAAACTCCAGTAATTTTATTGCTATCAATGTAGTGTTCGCGACTTTTCATAATCCGACTAATTCGAATAGAAGTGTGGTGGTACCTCTACCAAACAGACTGAGTAATCACTGCAGACATACGGATTTATCTATCCTAGGGAGACAGAACCTACTACCTGAGATACCCTTCAGTGGTTAAACTCCAAATTTGCATCTTTGACTAGCCCTTTTTTTCTTCACAATCTTAGACTAGCTTAAACGAACAAACTACTTGTCTTTTAACAACAAAACCGAACGTGTTAGAAAAATGGTAGGGCATTTTTGGAAGAAAATACAATTTGTCCAATTTGAAGTGTAATTCAAAACTCAAGTCGAAATTGGCTTTTAAAATGGGAGACCAAAACAGTAAGTGAGAGGGACTACTTTATACTTTTCCTAATTTCTTTGGTAACGTCATTATATACCTCATGCTACTTAAGAAAAAAGGAAAAGAGTTGTTGACTGGCATCATGATCAAAATATCCTGTTCGACGTGATTTACAAAGAAAATCACAATTTTTAGAGCTTTCTTTGCTAATGATTAAAATTTTCTTTGGAAAGGAAACGTCTCAGTGGAGACCATCCTAAAAAATATCCCTAGAAATATTGATTGCACGCATTTAAGATGAAAGTTGATGCTTTGAAAATTTTTGATTATTAACTTAATTCAAAATATTGAAACTTTTAAATTTTTCAAATTTTGACATTGTACATTCGAACTTTGTTTATTTCATATTCTGGAGGAAAATAATAAGTAGAAGTCGAAATTCATCTATAAGTGGAGACAAACAGGCAACTTTTGAGACACTTGTTAACGTCCTTTAGGGGATATGGCCAAAAGAAAAAGCCCTTTAAAAGAACCAAAAGGAGCAAGAGTTGTCTGTAGGACTGGTTTACGAAATTGAGTGCTCTTTAACAAGTGAAAATGTTGAAGAACAAGTAACAGTTTGACATGGGTCTTTGTTAATCTAGCATTATTCTGCATAGTAGTAGATCTTGAGTCATGGTATCATGAAGATCAGTAAACTCGGAACGCAAAAATTGTACAGATTGAAAGACAATTTCTGGCTGAACCCGAGCTACATCGAACATAACTAAGAGCACCCAGAATACCACTTTTTTGATGACATTCAAAATTGCCGCACTTCCTCGTTTAACAGGATGACTTCTTCATGAAACACAGAAAAGTGTGATCAGAATTGGTAATTAGATGTAGGGCAGACTTACTCGTTGATTTGTATCGGTACTCTTCAAGTTCTTGAATTCAGGCGGCGGCTTGGTACTTCTCCGGCGGCTCCACGGCCTCTGGCGAAAATGAGTGGGCGGAGGGATCGTAGAAGAGTGAGTCTCGGGACCTCTATAGTCTATGTCGTACACCTCCGAATCATCCGATCCATTCATGTTCCCTGTAGCGACACAATGAAATTAACCATGCCATTCTTGATGAGGACCATCGCTAAATCAACTGCAAAGTCTCCGTTGGATATCATCAACTATAAAGACGGGGATTACGCAAAGTTTAGACAGGTAAGTCAATATTAGCTAATTAACTGGATCCAGATCTGAGAACAATTTGACGGAGGCGAACTTCATCACCAGCCCAGTTTCAATGTAAATTCCTTTCTTTGTAAACCATGTTTTCAGTCCATTGATCACCACGTGCATATCAGGGAGAGAGAGAGAGACCTGTGGAAAAGTGAGGCGAAGAGAGGAGGAGGAGGAGGAAGAAGACGGCTGCGACGGTAGACTTGGCCTCCATGGGCATCTTTTGGCGGCCCTTGATCGATCTTGAGACTCTGCTATACTGCAATGTTCATGCTGGACTGGGTAGATGGCACATAAATATGAACTGGGCGAAGGAGGAAGAAGGGATGGACGCGAAATTTAAGGCGTTGGGGTCACGGAAAAAAGCACAGTTGAGGTTGAACTTCACCTTTCTGAGGCGAGTGAAACCGTCGCCATCATGCACAGCAGGGAGATGCAAGGTGTGTTGATGGGAATTTGCTGGGCTGGAAACATTAATGGGATGCAGCTGCACCATTGTCATGCACCAAGTTTTAGGTTCTTTTAATTTATCCATTTGCTTTCATGCATACACAGGCTCAGGCTTAAGAAAGCTAGAATAAAAAGAGAATAAAGACACTACATGTATCATAATTTTTACATGGCGCTCACTTGCATGCTATAACTTTTTCTTTCTTTCCATCATATGAGCCTCATAACTTTTGCACAACACTCACTTGAGTGCCATAACTTTTTTTTTATCATATATAACATTTCAATAGATCACTTGAGAGTCATAACTTTTTAAAAAATTTCATCACAAGCGTTATGCCTCATTCGATTTTTGGTACTTGGATGAACGTTTTTTTTCAAAAGTTATGGCACTCAAGTAGTTGATCAGAAGTTATGACATTTAAATGAACATTTTTTTTTAGAAGTCGTAACACTCAAGAGGATGAAAAAAAGTTATAGCACTAAAGTTAACGCTACACGAAAATTGTAACACTTGTAGCATCTTTATCCCAACAAAACAAATTTTCATTATGCCTGAACAATTTTATTAATTATGAAAATATTTTTCTAAACAATTGAAGTAATGAATTTTTTTTTTGAGTTAGTGATTTTTCAGCTCACTGTAGCATTTTGAGCGTGCAAATGGAGAGTCCTTTCAACAATTCCAGCCGAAGGACAGAAAGTTGAGTAGGTGGTAGGAAAGCAAGGGGAGGCCGGACCGACACATTCTTATCTTCTTTGCGAACCGTCACCTGCCGACCATGTTATGTTAATGAAGAGACAATAACCTTTTTCTATTTTAATTATGAAAAAAAGAAAGAAAAACCCAAACATGTCGGACGGAGAATTTCCCAACATCTAACAGTGGGTTTGTTTCGTGGAAATGAAAGATTTTTCTTAAAATAATCTCTTGTATCACTTATAAAAATAAATAAATAAAAAATATTTTCATCATTCACAAAAATATTTAGGCATAATTTGTAATCGATAATGAAATTACTAAACATAAAGTATTATGCATGCACTTATTTTTCATTTAGAAATTTAGATAAGGAACTCGCTCGTATGAGTTTGTTGATGCATAAATTTTTGCTTGCAGATCTCTCATGCATTTAGAAATTAGAGGCATTATAGTATAGATAACTAGTTTCCACCTCTTTCTGTAAAAAGAAAAAAGTTGCCAACTCATATAAGTCATTTATGCATTCCATAAAAATGAAGAGTCGGATTGGTTGATAACCGCGTAGTTCGATTCCTAAAAAAAATATCATTGTTGTATGAACTTCGGTTCAGTCTTTTATTTTGTATGTCTTCTCAACATTTAATTTTAAAATTCCTCCAAATTAATGGTCACCCCTAATCACTCAGTTTGCATCACATTTTTACATTATTAACCTAGCAAAATTACCTTCACAAATTGGTCATTACATAGGGAAAGATTGAACTTGCGAATAAGACCTTTAGGGTATACTAAATGAGGTAAGAATGTGTGGTGATATAACGTGGAAGCTAACCAGATCTTGCAATTAAGTCAGTACAAAATCACCAGAGAAATAAATGATAAATAATAAAGAACACAAGAGATTTACGTGATTCGATCCGAATGTTGATACGTTGAGGAAAACTCCTATTGATTTTGAAGTTGACAAAACCTTTCATGTTATTGTAAATCTGATACTTATTTTGAACTATTTTATTCCAGGTATGTATACATATTCTGGAAAATCAGAATGAAGTTTTTCAGATTTTACAAGAAGGCAGACGCAAAATTTATGCAGACATAGATGCAGAATTTATTCAGACGCAGATACAGAATTTATGTAGATGCAGACGTAGAATTTATTCAGACGCACACGCTGAAATTATTTAGATACAGACGTAGAACTCAGAACGAAGAATAATAACTAGTGATCTAGTATGGATTTTATAGAAGGAAAGTTTTGATTGTATCAATCTCAATCAAATTGATTGATAATCAAACACTAAGACAAGTATGCATTACAACGGACAAAGCTCTACTTATGGAAACCAAGATTCTGATTGTATAGGCAATCAGAATTAGTGGGATTCAGAATCTGTCATCCAACGGCTATTCAATCCTTTTTATACAAACCTGTCCAAGGTGAAGATTAGAAGATGATCATTCTGAAAGCTGTCCAACGACTAGTTTGAAAGCAGAGAAGTATTTAAGGAGATCAACAAGCAGCAGAAGGAAGTACAGAATCAAGAATCAACAAGTTCAAAGTCTAAGCATACTCCGATCATTTGTCTTGTCTTTCTGAACCAAAAATTAAGATCTTGAGGAATATTTTGTAAGAGCGTTTGCGTGAGATAGAGAATCCTATCAAACATAAGAGTGATGTTGCTTAAAATTTGTAATTCCTCTTGATTACATAGTGAAATCCAGCCGGTAGGCTATCAACATGGGAGAGTGGACGTAAGCTTGCTATAAGCCGAACCACTATAAACTTGTGTGCAGTTTTTCTATCCTTTATCTCTTAATTTACATTCTACACATCAAGAGCACTGTCTATATAATTTGGCTTGAATCTAAAGTTTATTCAGACTCAACTGTGATCTTTCATTTCAGCATAAATTGATAAAAATTATTTAAGATCACCTATTCACCCTCCTCTAAGTGATCCTTATTAGCTACATCAATTGATATCAGAGCAGGTTGCTCATTTATTGAAATGTTTTACTTCTGAGCTAACGATGTATATGGCTAGCTTGAGTGCTCCAGGGCTCATTGAAGGACAAAGCAACAATAGACCACCATATTTCGATGGCAAGGAATATAGTATCTGGAAGAATAAGATGAAGGCATTTATAAAGTCAATTGATCATATGCAATGGGATGTCATCATCAGAGGAGTCAATCTAAAATCTTCTAATTCAAAAGAAAAGATTGGCGGAAGCAAAGCAGCAGATCTTCCATTACTTCAAATTGAGATATCTAAAAGAGAAGCTTTAGATTCCAAAACAATTTATTCTTTCTACTGTGCTTTATAACCTATTAAATATAAAAAATTGCCTATTGTGAATCAACTAAGGAAATCTGGGATGCTCTCCATACTACTTATGAAGGAACAGATTGAGCCAAGGAAACTCCAATCAATCTTTTGCTTGATCAATATGAATCCTTCAAAATGAAGCCTGGAGAATTAGTAGCTGATATGTATGATAGGTTTGCTGACTTAGTAAACGGTCTTGCATATAAAGGACAACCAGTCGCAGATGCAATAAAAGTCAACAAACTACTGAGAGGACTGACAAAGTAGTGGGATAATATCAAAACATCTCTTTGAGAGACACAAAGAATCAAGCCTCTATCAGTGAATGAATTAATTAGAACTCTTCAATCTTATGAGACTGAACAACGAAATGAGAAGAATGAATCCAGAGGTAATAAGTCAATTACATTAAAAACTAACATTGATTCTGATGTAGATTCTGAAGATGAAGATGTTGACGATGAAGAACTAGCTCTCTTCATAAAGAAGTATAAGAAAATGAAAATTAAAGGAACAAATCTTAAAGGGAAGAAGCCTTTTGAGAAGAAGAAGTCTATCGATGAATCAGAGAGATCAAAGGATGTAATATGCTTTAACTGTAGGAAACGTGGACGTATCAAGCTAAATTGTCCACTTCTGAACAAGAAGACCAAGTTTGAGAAAGTAAAGAAGGCCTTAAAAGCAGAAACCTGGAGTGATATAGAGTGCGAAGATAATGATGAAGATATCTCAAATTTCTGCCTAATGGCTAAGTCAGACTCAGACTCAGATTCAGAATCTGATCCTAAAATGGAAATTGAGGTAAAGCATTCTGATATGCCTATTGAAGTATCAAATTATAATGATGAATTAGGTTTTGAATTTAAGACTGCTCTTGAAAGAATCTCTTCTTTGAAAAATGAAAATTCATCACTGAGACAACATGATGTTTCACAAAAAGAAAAAATCGATTTCCTTCAAAAAGAATTTCATCAAGTCAAGTAAAGTCGAGATTTTCTTTCCCAAAAAAATGCCATTTTGAAAAAGGAAGTTTCAGAAATTACTTCCAAGTTTTCAAAAAGTTTAGAAACCTTGAAGCATATCCTTTCTATCCAAATTCCTTACTATAACAAATCTGGTTTCGGATTTGTGAAGAAAAGTGATAACTTGATTGATTTTCCAAATGTCAAGGAGAGATTAAGACAAAGATCTCATCGACAAGTTTATAAAAACCATTTCAAAAGGAATTTTGTCAAACCTATTGGCCGAAGTGCACTCAGGTGCTCAAAATGTGGAGATCCACAACATTTTGAGAATGAATGTCCTAAGGTCTGAAAACCTGTTCGAAGAGACTTTGCTAAGATAGCCTATACTAATACTCAAGGACCCAAACAAATTTGGGTGCCAAAGAAAACTTGAGATGTTGTGATTTTTGCAGGTTACCACAAAGAGAAAAAGAAAGTGGTACCTGGACAGTGGATGTTCTAGACACATGACAAGAGATCCAAGCATATTCATTGAACTACAAAATCTGAATAGTGGAAAAGTTTCCTTTGGAGGAAATAACAAAGGAAAAATAGTTGGCAAAGGAACCTTTGAAATTGGAGGACTCACAATCAATGATGTTTCATTGGTAAAAGGACTTAACTACAACTTGATACGCATAAGCCAACTATGTAATATAGGTTTCAGAATCAATTTTCAAGAAGATACATGCTCAGGAACAAGCAAAGATCCTTCTCAAACATTCATAGGAAGAAGCCATGACAATATTTATCTTCTAGATGTCAATCCAAACTCCACTCATTATTTGATCTCAATCAAAGAGGATGAAGATCTGTGGCACAAAAGATTGGGGCATATCGTATGAAACAAATCTCAAAGATCTCAAACAAGAAATTGGTTCGAGGTATGCTAGATTTGAAATACAAGAAAACAGAGTTATGCAATGCCTGTACTCTAAGAAAACAAGTAAGAAGCTTTTTAAGTCTATATATCATGTTTCCACTAATCGTGCTTTGCAACATCTTCATATGGATCTCTTTGGACCAACCAGAATACAAAGTTTTGGTAATAAGAAATATTATTTAGTTATTATTGATGACTTCACAAGATTTACTTGGGTGTTCTTCCTTACTCATAAAAATGAGGCATTTTCATATTTTTCAAAATTTGCAAAAAGAGTTCAAAATGAAAAGGGCTATACCATTTCCTACATTAAAACTGATCATAGGGGAGAATTTGAAAATCAAAGTTTTTCAGATTTTTGTGATGAAAATGGCTTTCAACACAATTTTTCTACTACTTATACCCCAGAACAAAATGGTGTTGTGGAAAGAAAAAATCGTTCTTTGCAAGAAATAGCAAGAACTCTGTTGATTGAAAGCAAGATTCCTTTTCATTTCTAGGCAGATGTAGTTTTTACATCATGTTATATCATTAACAGAGCTTTTCTCAAACCCATTCTTGAGAAAACCCCTTATGAGCTTTACAAAGGTAGAAAATTCAATATTTCATATTTTCGTGTGTTTGGTTGTAAATGCTTTATATGCAAAAATCCAAATGACCGCTCTGGCAAGTTTGATGAGAAAGCAGATGAATGATTCTTCCTTGGATATTCTACTACAAGTAAAGCATACAGAGTCTTCAACAAGAATTCTCAGACTGTGGAAGAAATAATGAATGTAAAGTTTGATGAAAATATTCAGACTCATAAAGATGAATCTGAATTATCTTCCAATATTCAAGAATTCTCAGGAGCTCAACAAGAATCTCCAAAGATCGTCGAATTCGTAGAAGAAGAAAAAAAAGATACAATTCAGACTTAATCAGAACCATCAGAGTCTGATGATATTCAAAAGGAAAAATTTGACAGAAACTAAAAACATAAATCCAATCATCCGAAGAACCTCATCATTGGAGAAATAGAAGATGGTATCAAAACTAGATCTAAACACAAGAAAAACATCAACAACTTGGCATTGATATAAAACATAGAGCCAAAAGAAGTTGGTGAAGCTTTGTCAGATGAAAGCTGGATCGAAGCTATACAGGAGGAACTTCAGTAGTTCAGAATCAATAAAGTATGGGAGCTTGTGCCAAGACCCAAAAATTATTCTGTAATTGGAACAAAATGGGCATTCAGAAATAAACCGGATGACAAAGGGAAAGTCACAAGAAACAAAGCAAGACTGCTAACAAAAGGCTATTCTCAAGAAGAAGGCATAGATTATAATAAAACATATGCACCAGTTACAAGGTTAGAAGTCATTAGGCTACTATTAGCTTATGCTTGTTTCCATAACTTTAAATTGTTTCAGATGGACGTGAAAAATGCCTTCCTGAATGGATATATCAAAGAAGAAGTATATGTGGAACAACCACCTGATTTCGAAGAACTAAGGAAGATTGATTATGTCTAGAAACTCAAAAAGGCCTTTTATGGTCTGAAACAAGCATCCCGTGCTTGGTATGAAATGTTAAGTAACTTCCTTCTGCAAGATGACTTCACTAAAGGTAAAGTTGATACAACTTTATTTATTAAGAGAAAAGGTAAGAATTTTTTACTTGTTCAATTTTATGTTGATGATATCATCTTTAGATCCTCTAACGAACTCCTTTGCAAAGAATTTTCTAAGAATATGCAGAATGAGTTCGAGATGAGTATGATGAGCGAATTAACATTCTTTCTTGGCCTATAAGTGAAACAAGCCAAAGATGGTATATTCATTTGCCAATAAAAGTATGCAAAGGAGATTGTCAAGAAGTTTGGATTGCAGAACTGCAAGACAACAGACATTCCCATGTCTCATTCTTCCAAACTGGACAAAGATGAAAATGGTAAAAAGGTTGATCAGAAGATATATAGAAGCATGATAAGTTCATTATTGTATTTTATTGCATCTAGACCTAACATACTTTTTAGTGTCTGCATGTACGCAATATTTTAATTAGACCCAAGGAAATCACATTTTTCTGTAGTAAAGAGGATAATCAAATACATCGGAACTTATCCAATGTTAGGTCTTTAGTATTCCAAATATTCATATTTTACTCTTACTGGTTATTCTGATGCTGATTTAGCTAGATGTGAAGTGGATAGGAAAAGTACTACAGGAACATGTCAACTACTTGGGAATATGTTGGTATCTTAGTACTCAAAGAAGCAAAATACAGTTGCACTTCTATAGCAGAAGTAGAATATGTAGCTTTGGGAAGTTGCTGTGCATAGATTCTGTGGATGAAGCAGCAGTTGCAGGACTTTGCTATTGAAGATTCAAGTGTTGCAATTAAATGTGACAACACTAGTGCTATTAATCTAATCAAGAACCTAATTGTTCATTCACATGCTAAGTATATTGAAATCAAGCATCACTTCATTCCAGATCATGTTCAAAATGGTGATGTGAATATTCAATTCATTGATTCCAAGTAATAATTAGCTGATATATTCACAAAACCTCTTGATAAGTCTTCATTTGAGTATATTAGAAATAAACTGTGCATCACTTATCCATTTTCTTGAAGCATCTATTAGACAAGAATTTTTCAAACTCAAATGTTCTCAGTCTAAATATCCTTTTTAGACTCACAAAGAAAGGTACGTCCATAATTCAAATTCTAGCGGGTATATGTTTTTGGCAGGATATTTTCATATTTGTTGCTTTAGGAAGCAAATCAGGTATGTATTCTAATTTATCTGATTAATTGTGCTCAATTTATTGTTATGATATTATCGTGATTGTTTGTGCTTAAAAAAGTATATTTCCTTCCTACATATTTGGGTTCACTTTTTAAACGGTCCTTCTTTTCAAAAAGGAAAGTTTTGATTGTATCAATCTCAATTAAATTGATTGACAATCAAACACATGGAAATTTCGGACATAGAATCGGCTTAACACCACCACCACGACGACAAGTATGTATTACAACGGACAAAGCTCTACTTATGGAAACCAAAATTCTAATTGTATAGGCTAGAAAAAGGAGAAAGTCGGAGAATCAATCGAAAAGAAATTTGAGATTAAATTTGTAATTCATGATGAATGCTCAATTCTTTGATGTCATCCAATCGGCTACTCAATCATTTTTATACAAATCTGTCCAAGGTGAAGATTGGAAAATAACCCTTTAAAAGCTGTTCAGCGGCTAGTTTGGGCAGGAGGAGTATTTAAGGAGGTTATTTAGGGGGAAGAAAAACTCGGAATGAAGAATAACAGCTAGTGATCTGGTATGAATTTCACAAAAGGAAAATTTTGATTGTATCAATCTCAATCAAATTGATTGACAATCAAACACTACTGACGAGTATGCATTACAACGGACAAAGCTCTAAAACTAAGATTCTAATTGGATGGGTAATTTGTTAGAGAAAGAATCAAATTGATGATATGGGATTGAGAAATCATCAATTCAACGGTTACTCAATCCTTTTTATACAAATCTGTCCAAGGTGAAGATTGGAAGATGACCCTCTAAAAGCTGTCCAACGGCTAGTTTGGAAACAGAGGAGTATTTAAGGAGGTCAACGAGCAGCAGAAGGAAGTACAGAATCAAGAATCAACAAGTCCAAAGTCTGAGCATACTTCGATCATTTGTCTTGTCTTTCTGAGCCAAAAATTAAGATCTTGAGGAATATTTTGTAAGAGTGTTTGCGTGAGATAGAGAGTCTTATCAAACACAAGAGTGCTGTCACACAAAATTTATAATTCCTCTTGATTACATAGTGAAATCCAGCCGGTAGACTGTCAGCATGGGAGAGTGGATATAGGCTTGCTATAAGCCGAACCACTATAAACTTGTGTGCAGTTTTTCTATCCTATATCTCTTAATTTACATTTTATACATCAAGAGCACTGTCTATATAATTGGTCTTGAATCTGAAGTTTATTCAGACTCAACTGTGTGATCTTTCATTTCAGCATAAATTGATAAAAATTGCTTAAGATCACCTATTCACCCCACTCTAGGTGATCCTTGCTAGTTACATCAAATACAAGTTCAACATGGAGAGCCGGCAACAATTAATCCACTAATAATTAGAGAGTGAAGAGTTTTAGTATCTAAGGCTTCTCTTTTAGCCAACTCCTGTGAAGAGATTGTGACCGTTTGATTTGAGTTTTCATTTGTTTCTCTGTCTTGAGAATACATGTGCGCGTGTTGTTGTGGGTGTGACATTCACTCCATTTTGCATCACGTCCCACATCAAATGCTCTGTGAATATGATGAAACCTTTCATTTTGTTCTTCAGGACATCATAATCTTTACCATTGAAGTAGGGAAGTCTAGTGTTGCTTTGTCCTTCGACAATACCTGGTCCTAGAGTTCTAGCCATAATAGATCGTTGTCTCAGAAATAAACACTCCAAAATAACGAGCACCATGCTCTGATACCAATTGATGTTGGCTAACATAACAACTAGAGGGGAGTGAATAGGTGTTTTCAACAAACTTGATAAAAATTGCAAAATTGAAAGTGAGTGTAATATAACTGTGATAGGGTAAAGCAGAATGCTGACATAAGCACAAATCGGTTATATCAAATAGTGTAGTGCAGTGCTTCCATTAGGAAATAATTCAATATGAGCAGAGAGAGATAGACATCAATGCGCACACAGTTTATAGTGGTTCGTCTTGGTGTAAGCCTACATTCACTCTCCTAGATTGATAGCTTAGGCTACGAATGATAACTATTCTGTTTTTTTTATTTTTTTATTTTAATATTCAAGGGAACATGTTTTGAACATAAATCCGTTTGGTAACGCAATTTGATTTTTCTGTTTCTAAAACAAATTTTGATTTCAGAAATAGATTTGAAAAATAAAAGAAGTAAAAATTTTCTACTTTTCAATTTCTAGAATAAAAGTGAGAACGAAAAATTCTTCTCATCGCTCGCCCTTACTACTAGGCTACAAGTTGGTTGCCTACTCGCCACCCACTGTTGCCTACCTATTGTCCGCCACCTCTCGCTAGCCGCCGGCATTTTCGCCTGCCGCTGGTCGCCTCTCGTCGTCGCCCGTTGTTTGTGCCTCCCCCTGCCAGCCGCCATCCACCTCCTGCTACCGCCGCCCTCCTCCTGCTGTCGCCCGCGATCCTCCTCCTAGCCGTCACCCGTCGCTTGCCTCCCAACACTAGTTACATCCTGCAACCGCCCACCCATCACCTGCTCGCTAGTTGCTTGAGAGGGAGAAATTTTGTGCCATTATCAAATAAATTTTTGTTTCGAGAACAGAAATTTTGTATTGGTATCAAACACGTATTTTTGCTCATAAATTCATTCATGAAATAGAAATAGAAAAATCTATTTCTAGTCAGAAATTGATTTCTGAAGCAGAATGGTTGTCGTTCGCGTCCTTACTGTTTGTTTCACTCGTCAATGTTAAGAAATTAAAGTGGTAAGTGTTGCTTATACGCAAGCACTTTTCCTCAAAACTGGTGTTGTTTATACTTAAGCCGATATATCACACTATCATACATTTAAGCACGAACTTTCCCACTGCTAACACTTCTAAAAGATTACAATATTGAATGCTCTTAGAAGGCGAATGTAAAATGCAAAGCTTTATCAAAATTTGGATTTTTGAACTCTAGATCTGTTTTCCTCTTCAGCAACTTGGTCCTCTTTTATACTCCTTAATATCCAAACTTCTTGTTGGACAATCTTCAAGAGGATCAATCTCCAATTTAGTTGTTGGACAATTGTTAAGATTTCTGACCAAAAGAAAATTGTTGAGAAGATTAGGGTAGTCGAATTCAAGTAAATTTGGTCGCTCATACAATCAGATCTTGGTTTTACAAAAGTGGAGTGACTTTATTCTGGAAAGTATCTTGCCTTGGGATGATTGTCAATCAATCAAAGATATCATGTGTTATTGAATATTTTCCATAAAAAGTCTTTAAGATTGATGGTCAATCAATATTTTCTCAAAAATAAGAATCCATACCAAAACACAAGTTGTCAAGGGATCTCAAAATAATAATCTGAAAATCATGATAAGATTGTCATTGCAAGTAGTATAAATGTTTCACTTATGTCCACAGTCACCGGTTCTATTAGCATTCTAGTTATCTAATGATATTATACTCTAGACAAGCTTCTGCTTATATTCAGCCTTCGTAGTACTCTGTTGATATTCAACTTATGCAATTATCTACTTATATCAAACTCTAGATATATTTCCCTTCCCGGTCATGTCTAGGTTCTCTAGTTATACTCAACTGTTTTTCTCATGGCACTTCAAGTACAATAATGGTGAAGATCCTGTAGACTTAGTGTCACGCCCGCACTTCTCGGTGCGCCACATCCCCGCAGAGGTCGATTCGTGTCTGACGTCCCGGGGACGGCGTCGCCCGACCCCAAACCCAACTCAGAGATTCAAAACACATGCGGAAGCAATTAAAACTACCCGTACAATAAATCAACTAACCAAGGATAGCCGTGCAATCAACAATGAAAACAAATACACACTTGCATTGTGAGGGAAACCTTTACAATATTCAATTCAGCATGAACCTCAAAAACAAAAGCGGATCAAGGCCACTACTAAACAAAAAGGGACTAAGTGGCTCGAGGTTAGGTCTAATATGGATGGTGGGCGGCATTTGGTCAAAAGTCTTAGCCCTAACCATACTAAGGTGAATACTAAGCCCTAAGGTGTCGGTCCGGGTGGAATCGGAAGACTCCGAAGGCGAAGAGGCTGTAGGGCATCTCTCTTCGGACTCGATGGAGGTCAGGCTACATTTCGACCTCGGCAGCCTCCTCCTCTAAGTCCATATCCTCCGGCTCGGCCTCGGGAGCAGGGATCCTCCTCAATTGGCTCGGCTCATCATCGTCACGTCCATATCCACGGCTCGAACTCGTCCATTTCGTACTCCTTTGGTACTCCATCGGAACTTATAACCTCCTCGGATGAGGGAACGGGATCCATCACCTCACCATCGGGGTATCGAGGATATCTCGTGCCCATACCGGTGAATGGAACATCAAAAGTCCGGAGAGGACCATGCTCTCGAAGTCGATCTGGAAACACCATGCCACATACTCGTGGAGTGCGATGATACGTCGCCCCCCACCTCTACCCAAACAATAGAAGAATACCTAACATACGATTCCCGTTCCCTCGGGGTATATCGCTCTCGTCCGCTCTACGAGCGGAATCCCAAAACGAAACGGAACCTCGGACATCTTATTTGGGGTGCGAAAAATCGGTTTTCAACAACCGTGAGAATAAATCTCAGCAAGTAATTCCCTAAACCTAAACTAGGATAACATGCACCTCGACAAGTACTAAACAAACAATACACAAAAGCCGGCTCGGGGCCCTCGGGGCCTAAATCCAATCTCCTTTGGACCTGCGGGTTGGGCGTCAAATCAATGAATGTAGCTACATGACATAAATTAATCACACTACGTACGCGCGCATTTCTATGTCTGTCGTGTTATGCATATGCTAGTGCTCGCACTCATGCTCATGCCTCGTCAATGCAATAACGCACACTTGCACACTAACACTCAGCCATTTCTCAATTTCTCCTCCGACCCGGCGTTAATCGCGTCAGGTCCGACCAGCGTAAAGCGCATCGGGTCCATCACCGAGATCGATCTCTAGCCCGCGAGGCTCATGCCACACAGCCAGCGTAAAGCGCATCGGGCGGACATCTTCCGGTAATCCGGGCATCGTCCCGCGTAACACGCCTCAGGACGGGTTCACTACCCGCGTAACACGCATCAGGGTTTATTGTGATCACACACTCACAAACACCAATTCTTATCTGAACCCCGCGTAACACGCATCAGGGCATTTTAGGTGATCACAATGCACATGTCATTCAAGCATACTTGTGAATGCACATGCCGTGCCAATGTTCGTGATGCACATCCATGGCCATGAAATTCACACTTGGGCAATTCACAATATTCAATTTCATAAATTAACATGCCCACTCAAACAATCAAGTTCAAATCAGCCATAGCATCAAATCAGCACACTATCCATGCACAATTTCACATAACCGGGTCAACAAGCATTCGTGCATTCGAGGCCCACCAAATTAATCCATTTCTAGTCCCGCTAGACACGTGACATGGCGTCATCAAATTAATCACTAATAAGGCTCAATTAGCCCGTCAATTGCACAGTGCAATCCTTCCCAGAATTTTCACGACTAAACCTCAAAATAATCACGTCTTTCCCAAATCAAGTCCAGTCGTGGCCAGTCACTATACCACAATTTCTAGGCCAATGATTGTCATCAAGATGCTCAATTATACTCCTCAAATATCATTCTAATTGATCACCACAAAATCAAATACGGGACGCTATAATCCACATATTAAATCCAAATAATCCCGAACTCGGCCCGATTTAGTCCAAATCGACCGGTCCATTCATTGCACCTCTCGGGCCACTAATCCTCCACTAATTAATCATAGTAATCCACCAAATCGACCGCGATCAAAATCCTAATCAATGCCACAATTTAACCCCTAAATTAACCCCTAAACCGGTCTAGAAATGTAAATTATCCTAATTAGGGTTTAGGGTTGTACTCACCGGTGTCCCACGCGTAAAAGCGGGCGGATGGACCGATTCGGGCTCGGGTGAGCGATGAAACGGCGTGAACAATTGTCGCCCGGAGCAAGTCGTCGGAAAATGAGCGATGGACCGTGGGAGATGAGCAAAGAAACCGAAAAATGGATAATGACAGCTAGGGCGGCTTTCGTTTCAAGGTTAGGCAGCGGGCGCTGGCGGGCGGTGGTCATTGGTCGGTTCCCGGGCTGGCCGAGGCGACCGGGCGGTGACCGGCCGAAGCAAGGATGCTACTGCCGCTAAGTATGACGGCCGGGAGAGTGTAAGCTGCCGCGAGAGAGATAAAGAAGAAAGAGAGAGAGAGAGAGAGAGAGAGAGAGGAGAGAGAGAGAGGTGCGGACTCTGCTGCTAGTGGACGGCGGACGGCCGGATTTCATGGTGGCGGCGGCGATGATGCTGCCAGCGCTGACCGCCTCGCTTGACTGCTGAGTCAGCGCGGAAGAAGAATGTGAAGAAGAAGAAAAGAAAAGGGAAGAAGGGGGGAGAGAGAGAGAGTGTCCGACAGAGGGGGGGGCGGCGTGCATGAGGTGACCATGCATGGGGGCATGCGTGAGAAGAAGAGCGAGAGAAGGAGAGAAAAAGAGAGAGAGAGAGAGAAGAAAGAAAAGAGAGGATGGGGCGTGTGCATGGGCGAGACGCGGGCGCCATGCGAGGGAGAGAGAGAGAAGGGAGAGAGAGCGTTCGAAATTTTAAACGTTAAACGCGATCCAATGGACACGGTTCGAATTAGAAATCGACCTATCGATTCCGATTTAATTTCGGAAAAATGCCGAATTAATCCACCGTAAATCCCAACAATATCTAGGGCACACGGTCAAAATAAAATAATCCATATCACACTACGAGGAGGTCTACGGTCCAAATTCGCACCGGTCCAAAAATTCACTTTCTCACTAGTCTTGATAATGTCGATACTGGCCACAATAATTTCGACACCGTCCAATTTATTTCGTCCCAGAACTCTCGGAAATTGACTGCCAAATTTAGGGTATAAATAACGACCGAATTCGATCGAGTGCGATTCTAGCAAAATTTCTAATTTTAAAAATAAGGACCGAGTGATGGGTTCCGGCGAAATTCCATTATAAGCGCACTGACGAATTACACGTTTTATAATTCCCAAAAATGGGCCAAAATCCGGACTGTTACAATTCTTCCCCCCTTACAAAAATTTCGTCCTCGAAATTTACAATCAACAACTATTCAAATAAATGGAATCTTGGTGTCGCATCGGTTCCTCGCTTTCCCATGTGGCGCCTTCCGTCCCGTGATGTTCCCAAATAACTTTAACCAACGGAATCGTCTTGCTTCTCAACACTTGCTCCTTTTCGTCCTCGATTAGCACCGGCTTTTCCCGTCGACACTCTGTCGTTCCGTCTATTACCTCATGATTCAGCACGTGGGTCGGGTCCGGTTCGTACTTCCTCAACATCGACACGTGGAAGGCGTTATGAACTGTGACAAATTTGGCGGCAAGGCCAGGCGATAGGCTAATGTTCCAATCCTTTCCAAAATCTCAAAGCGGTCCTATGTACCTCGGACTCGGTTTTCCTTTCTTGCGAATCGAGACAGTCCCTCATTGGCGAGATCTTGAGAAAGACATGATCGCCAACTTGAAACTCCAATGGCCTACGCCTACGGTCCGCGTAACTTTTCTGACGACTCTGGGTTGTCCTCAACCTTTCCCGGATAATCTTTACCGTTTCTACCGACTGTTGAACCAACTCTGGACCCGTTATACTTCTTTCTCCTACCTCATCCCAACACAGCGATTGTTACGCAAGCCCTACCATATAATGCTTCAAATGGTGCCATTCGATGCTCTGCTGAAAAACTGTTATTGTAGGCAAATTCCACTAAGTGCAACTGTTCTTCCCACTTGCCCTGAAAGTCTAGCACACACGCTCTCAGCATATCTTCCAAAGTCTGAATAGTCCTCTCGGATTGGCCATCCGTCATGTGGATGATAAAGTTTGTCTTGAATCTGACTTAGTTCCCATCGATTGCGAGACTTTTTCAAAAATTTGCGGTACACAGGGTCACGGTCGAAGTGATGGAATCGATGTGGCACTCCATGAAGGCGAACTATCGCCGTACATATAGTTACGCCAACCTTTCTAGATCGAAGTCCTTTCGCCTTTGCCCGGGAAGTCTTGGCCCGGCTTAGTCGATCATCACTATCACCCGAATAAGTCGTGCCCATACGGCTCCTTGGCGGCCCGTTACAAAATCCATGGTGATGTGCTCCCATTTCCATTACGGGATTTCCAGCGGCTGTAACATTCCACCGACTTGCAATCTTTGTGCCTTCACTTGTTGCACGTCAAGCACTTTAATACATGTTTAGCCACGTCCACTTTCATTCCGTTCCACCAATAATCTTCATCGAAGATTCTGGTACATCTTAGTCTTTGCCCCGGGTGAATCTTGTAATTGCTCCTATGAGCTTCCGACAAAATCTCTTCCTTGAGCCCCAAATCATCCAGACACGCTGGCCGTCCTCGAAACCTAAAGGTTCCATCTTTCGACACCGAAACCGGTTTCCTCTTAGAGTTGTCCATACTTAGAATTTTCTGAATCTCGGGGTCCGTAGGCTCGCAACGCCTTAATCTTGGCTTGCACTTCCGGCTCAATCCTTAATGTCGCCATCGGTGGAGGTGTCCTACCTCAAACTTAAATTCCGAGTCTCGCGCTCCTTCTAGTAAGGTCCACTCTTTAACTTGACAAAATGCGCGATGCTCGATTTCTGCTCAAGGCATCCGCTACCCGGTTGGCCTTTAGGGGTGATACAAAGATGTCAACCATGATCATAGTCTTTCAACAATTCCATCCAACGCCTACATCTCATATTCAATTCCTTATGCGAAAGTAAATACTTGAGGCTCTGATGGTCCGTGTAGATCTGGAACCTTTCTCCACATAAGTAATGCCTCCAAATTTTTAAGTGCGAAAATAATCATTTTGCTAGTTCCAAGTCGTGGGTCGGGTAGTTCGTCTCTTGAGGTCTTAAGCGCCCGCGATGCATAAGCAACTACTCTTCCATGTTGCATTAGCACGCATCCCAATCCTCTAAGCGAAGCATCGCTATAAATCTCATACCCGCCCGGTCACGAAGGAATCGTCGATCTTGGGCTTGATTGTCAATCTTTGCTTCAGGTTCACGAAAACTCTCTTCGCACACCGGTCCATTCAAACTTGGTTTCCTTCTTAAGCAACCGTCAATGGGTGGCTATCGGTGAGAATCGTTCCACAAATCTCCTATAATAACTTTGCCGGTCCTAGAAAGCTTCGAACCTCAGTGACTGTCGTCGGTCTCGGCCAGTCCATCACTGCTTCAATCTTTATCGGGTCCACGGAGATTCCTTCTCCGGATATTATATGTCCAAGAAATGCTACTCGGTTCAGCCAAAATTCGCATTTGCTAAACTTAGCATACGGTCGTGCTTCATAACGTCCGTAGAACCTTTTCCAAGTGTACCGTGTTCCTCGGAACTCTTGAATACACTAAAATATCATCAATAAACACGATCACGAACTGATCTAAGAACTCCTTGAATACCGGTTCATTAAATCCATGAAAGCGGCCGGGGGCATTAGTCGGTCAAATGGCATCACCGTAAACTCATAGTGTCCATATCTAGTCACGAATCTTTGTCTTTGGAATATCCTCCTTTTGGATCCTTAGCGGTGATACCCGTCCTCGGGTCAATTTTAGAAAATACAAGGGCTCTCAGATGGCCCGATCAAGCGGTCGTCGATCCTTGGAAGGGATACTTATTCTTGACCGTCACTTGATTCGGTGGCGGTGGTCGATACACAACCTTAGCGACCCATCCTTTTTTCGGCCGAATAATACCGGGCGCTCCCATGGAGGCCTTTTCGGTCGGATAAAACCTTTGTCCAATAGTTCCTGCATACGGACCTTGATTCCTTCAATTCCGACAACGACATCACGTAGGGCGGCGAGATTGGCTCGGTCCGGGGGCCAACTCGATAACAAATTCTACTTCCCTTTCGGCGGCAATCCGGCAATTCACGAGGAAAGACATCGGGAAAGTTGCACACCAGCGGTATATTCTCAAGCGGCACTTCCTGGCGGCGGATCGACCACCACGGCTAAATAGCCTTAGCGGCCCCTCGTCCAACAACTTAGTTGCTTCCACCGAGCGAAACCCAAGGGATCGAGGTTCCTCCTCGACTCCTACAAACTCAAATCTAGGCGCCAAACCCGAAAAAAGCTGGATCGCCTTGGTACTACGTCCATCACAGCATTACGCTTTTAACCTATTTGATCCATGCCCACAATCAAATCAAAATCATACGCCAACCTTGCAAAGCTAGGTCTATCATGCTTTCTACACCACCAATCACTATCTCACAATTCGGGCATCCTAGAGATATGCATATCTTATCCTTCAATGGCGTAGTCACACACAATTGCACTTCTAACACAACAGGCTTTAACCCAATCAATTCAACAAACTGAGCAGATATAAACGAGTGCGATGCTCCCGGATCAAATAATGCATATGCTATATGGTGGCACAGAGAAACCATACCTGTGACCACCCCTGGCGCATTTTCCACCTCCCTTCGCGCCATTGCATACACCCGTCCTTGTGCCGGCGGCCTACCCATAATAGCCGGCGGGGCACTCAGGCGGTTGCCGATTCGGTTGTTATGTCGGGATTCCGTAGGGGCGTTATTTGGGACAATTCACGATCGATGATCCGTACTCCAGCGTTTAGAGCAAGCCCCCGAATACATTGCGGTGATGTTAAAACCTCGATATTCTTCTGATCGGTGGAGAAATGGCACATTTCCGCGTACCGGTTTCTTCGAAGATGGCGATTGTCTGGTAGGCGAACGCGATCAGTGGTTTGCCTGCTCGATCGATCATTTCTGCTTTGTGCCCGTTCATACATGCATTTGTAGTCCTTGATGTTCAGCGATATCATTCAACTCCTCGGGTCGGTTTCGATCCATCCGGAATCTCGCGCCTTGTCTTGGTCTTTCCCGCGCGTGTAGCGCGAACCTTGGCGGTCTTGTAATTACGCTTTCATCTTGATCACATCCGATCCTTGGCGAAATCTCATAAATTCCGTAATTTTCTCTCTAGCACTCTAGGAAGAACTTCCCAAAAAGCTCTCGAGAAAATATAGCCCGTATACGGCGGTTCCCTAAAACAATACCTTCCCTTTAGTGGCCTTCCACCCGATCATTGGCGTTGTCCTGCGGTGGTATCGCCAATGTTACCTTTCGACCTCGGTGCACCCTAGTACTTGAATGCCTTCTCGGCTCCTCAACCCAGCGGGGGGTGCGGTCTCGAGGTCACCCTTGCCATTGAACCTCGGTGGCCGGTTTCAAAATTGCTCTACCAATTTAGACATTGGCCTAATCACATTCATTGGACACGGAATTGGATTCTCCACATTTCACGATTTCCACCATTTCCATTATTTCCATTGTTCCCGTTATTCCGTTTGCCCCATTGGCGGTGAGCCATAGCAGCCTCAGCGGCCCGGCGACGATAGTGGCATCTCTCTCTGAGCCAATCTACCTCGAATTCCGGCTTCCTCGAGGGCTCTTGGGATCCCATCAACCCCTCGGATCCTCGCAACTCTTACTTGCGGTTCCTGGCAGTCGGCTCGGGACCTCGACCTCGACCTCTACCTCTTCTCGGCCTCGACCTCTACCTCGTCCTTGGTTACTCGTCTCTCCAACTTGCGGGTCCATCGTCACGCTATAATTCCATCGGGATTAGAGACTTAACCAAAACTAATGGGTCTAAGGTCTGGGCGGGGGAGCTTAATGCTCTGACAATCAATCACTCGGCATGCGATTGAACATAATAGCACGGGACTCCGGTCACTGAGAACACGTGTACTAACCTCGAGTCCAGCGCACCGCACTTCCACGGGTCAATTCGCAACCAATCAATCAAGACACGTATACCGAGGTACACTTAGCACACGAGGTCCACCTATTGGCTACCCAAGGTCATCGCTCCTTATCACTCCAGGGCTTAGGACCGTTGGACCGAGGTGACCTTGCTCGATACCAAATCAAGCGGGATGTCACGCCCGCACTTCCGATGCGCCCACATCCCGCAGAGGTCGATTCGTGTCGACGCCCCGGGGACGTCGCCGACCCCAAACCCAACTCGGAGATTCAAAACACATGCGGAAGCAATTAAAACTACCCGTACAATAAATCAACTAACCAAGGATAGCCGTGCAATCAACAATGAAAACAAATACACACTTGCATTGCGAGGGAAACCTTTACAATATTCAATTACAAAGATGAACCTCAAAAACAAAAGCGGATCAAGGCCACTACTAACAAAAAGGGACTAAGTGGCTCGAGGTTCGATCTAATATGGATGGTGGGCATTTGGTCAAAAGGTACCGGCCCTAACCATACTAAGGTGAATACTAAGCCCTAAGGTGTCGGTCAGGGTCGGAATCGAAGACTCAAGAAGAAGAGTCGTAGGGCATCTCCTCTTCGGACTACGATGGTCCGACTGTTTCGACCTCGTGGACCTCCTCCTCTAAGTCCATATCCTCCGGCTCGGCCTCGGAGCAGGGATCCTCCTCAATTGGCTCGGCTCATCGCCGTCCCCGTCCATATCCACCGGCTCGAACTCGTCCATTTCGTACTCCTGGTACTCCATCGGAACTTATAACCTCGCCGGATGAGGAACCAGGATCCATCACCTCACCATCGGGCATCGAGGATATCTCGTGCCCATACCGGTGAATGGAACATCAAAAAGTCCGAGAGGACCATGCTCTCGAAGTAAATCACTGGAAACACCATGCCACATACTCGTGGGTGCGATAGTCATTCGCCCCCACCTCTACCCAAACAATAGAAGAATACCTAACATACGATTCCCCGTTCCCTACGGGGTATATCGCTCTCGTCCGCTCTACCAGAAGCGGAATCCCAAAACGAACGGAACCTCCCGGACATCTTAACTTATTTGGGGTTAGAAAAATCGGTTTTCAACAACCGTGAGAATAAATCTCAGCAAGTAATTCCCTAAACCTAAACTAGGATAACATGCACCTCCCGACAAGTACTAAACAAACAATACACAAAAGCCCGGCTCGAGGCCCTCGGGGCCTAAATCCAATCTCCTTTGGACCCTGCGGGTTAGGCGTCAAATCAATGAATGTAGCTACATGACATAAATTAATCACACCACGTACATCGCGCATTTCTATGTCTGTCGTGTTATGCATATGCTAGTGCTCGCACTCATGCTCATGCCTCGTCAATGCAATAACGCACACTTGCACACTAGCACTCAGCCATTTCTCAATTTCTCCTCCGACCGGCGTTAATCGCATCGGGTCCGACCAGCGTAAAAGCATCAGGTCCATCACGAGATCGATCTCTAGCCAGCGAGCTCATGCCACCTGACCAGCGTAAAGCGTATCAGGCGGACATCTTCCGGTAATCCGGGCATCGTCGCGTAACACGCCTCGGGGCGGGTTCACTGCAGCGTAACACGCATCGGGGTTTATTGTGATCACACACTCACAAACACCAATTCTTATCCGAACCCCGCGTAACACGATCGGGGCATTTTAGGTGATCACAATGCACATGTCATTCAAGCATACTTGTGAATGCACATGCCGTGCCAATGTTCGTGATGCACATCCATGGCCATGAAATTCACACTTGGGCAATTCACAATATTCAATTTCATAAATTAACATGCCCACTCAAACAATCAAGTTCAAATCAGCCATAGCATCAAATCAAAGACACTATCCATGCACAATTTCACATAACTTAGGGTCAACAAGCATTCGTGCATTCGAGGCCCACCAAATTAATCCATTTCTAGTCCCGCTAGACACGTGACATGGCGTCATCAAATTAATCACTAATAAGGCTCAATTAGCCCGTCAATTTGCAAAGGTGCAATCCTTCCCAAAATTTTCACGACTAAACCTCAAAATAATCACGTCTTTCCCAAATCAAGTCCAGTCGTGGCAGTCACTATACCACAATTTCTAGGCCAATGATTGTCATCAAGATGCTCAATTATACTCCTCAAATATCATTCTAATTGATCACCACAAAATCAAATACGTGACGACGCTATAATCCACATATTAAATCCAAATAATCCCGAACTCGGCCCGATTTAGTCCAAATCGACCCGGTCCATTCATTGCACCTCTCGGGCCACTAATCCTCCACTAATTAATCATAGTAATCCACCAAATCGACCGCGATCAAAATCCCTAATCAATGCCACTTTATTCTCAAAGTCCATTTGTAAAAAAAATTCACCAAACACTCTATTTTAGCTAAAGTAGCTTTACAAAATATTTTTACCAAACACCATTTGCATTTCCCCAGTGGGCTTTCTCTCAAAGGTATTTATATTCCCCCAAGTAACTTTTTCAAAGTTGAACCAAACAAGCCCTTATTACCTTAGTATTTGCAAGTCTAAATGAACTCCCTATTATTCTAGACTTGCTCACGTAGGTTCTCCTGCTCATTTAAAATCTTTCCATTGATTTTAATACAGATCCTTTTGAAGCGGATATTACCTGAAACACAAACAACTCTTGCATTTATCATGGCTGATATAAATCATGGATAGTTTCGTCAATTTCAAAATATATTAGGAGGTTTTCTCAATAGTTTCTAAGGCAATAGTGGAATCGATAGTTTATTTCAACATAAAATTAGTTAAGTTGATTTCATTGTGAAAACCGTGTTAGTTATCTTAACAAAACATATAGTTAATCATTTTGAATGAAGTGCATGGATTCCAAAATTGATCAATGTAATTATGTAACTAAAGATGGTATAAGATCCTCATTGATATACACCATCTTACAAGGTATAATATGTATGATATACTTAATCTATGTGCTAATTTGATCTCTTTCGATTTTGTTTACATATAATTGATGCCTCCAAACTTCGAAATGAGAAGGTATTGGATTGAGATAGGCTAGTACTACATTTAATATTTAATTTGTCAGTTTCAAGTACATGATATTACTTCTTTTTAATTAAATAACATTCCAGGTATTAAAAAATGTTGTTTAAGGTGAGAAACGAATAATACCACTAATACATATTCACTCATTTAATGGAAACAATAAATACATCGTAGTGATCTCTTCGTACCAAGTGCCAAAAAAAGTCTTTAAAAATGGATATAAATAGCAAATTTTGAATGACACATCTCTTTCTCAAGTCCTTTTCAAAAGATATAAACCTTTTTAAGTAAAAAAATTATTATATTGATTCGGCGTGGGTTAATAACTAGTATATCATCAAATTGACACTATGCTCGTGGGTGGAGGCGGAATGTACATTGACTTGTCAAAGGGATTGGGACCCACAATGATTAAAAGAAGAAGAAGAAAAAGAAAAGAAGTGTTGAAAAGTCAAAGGAAAAGAGGAAAGTGGTCTTCAATTTATTTGAGGCCGTGAGTACGCATAGAAATGGGGAAAAGAAAGGGACTTGCCGAGAAGGAAAAGGAGAGAGAGAAGAAGAGAGAAAGGGAAAAGAGAGAATGCGCACATGCCACGGGATCTCGCCAAATCGATTCAACTACGTATTGCAACTCGCAGTAAGTGTTTACACCTCTCATTTGTTCAATCGAAGTATTTTTCGAAATTATGGTACAATTTTGAAGTTTTGTGAAATCTGATTGAGGTGTTGTGAGGCTGTGAGATTTTATGGATCTCGATTGGACTTACGATTTGCCCGAAACTAATTTTTGAAGTTGAGTGCGTGTCGTGAACAATGCGCGACCAATGGCTTTTAGGCCGATTTTCATATGTTTTTAACTTGATTCTGGGACGGCCAAATTGTGGGTCTTTTAGTGCTTCAAAAGATCTTCCTTTTGGCGATAAGCTCGCTTGGAATTGAGTTTGGTGGAGAGTGTTATGGCGTGTCCGAGTTTCACACTCAAGCTTCGCGCTGCAAACGGTTTTGGATAATCGCTTTGGACAAGCGATTTGTGGGCGCGTTTGAGTCGTTTTGTTAACAGTTAAGCTTAGTTTAGCCGAGTCGTAGTTGAGATAGTGTTTTGCTTGATTTTAACGTTGGTTCTCGCTTATTTGATAGGATTGTAAGTTCGACGGTTCGAGTAATCTTTGTCCTTGGGTCATAAGCATTCCTAGGTGAGTGGTACTATCTTTTGTCTGGATTTATAAACTCATATCTTGAAAGTAATAAGGATTTGAGTATTGTACGAGTTATTAAAGAATGTTTGTTGCATAAAAACCTGGATCGGACAATTACTACCTCTAAATGATTTCAGAAACATATTGTGAAATGTGCCGTGACAGTTTAAATGTATGTATTGCTTTGCGATCGTGATTTATGAAATGGTTATGGAAATGTATTGTGATTTATGAAATGGATCATAAAATGGTTATGGAGATATATTGTGATTTATGAAATGGTTCATAAAATGGTTTTAGAACCATGTTATGATTTATGAAATAGATTATGAAATGGTTTATAGATTTGGTATTATGGATTATTGGAGAATGATTGCTTGATGCTCAATATCGTTTTGAGCCATTAAGGGGCTTAGGGGTATGTATACCGGATAGGATATCCTTCTGGGCCAAGTCACCAGTTTTATAGGTAGGGACCTTGCCATGGGGGAATCTTGGTAACCTTGTCACAAGGCGTTGTGTCGTGGCCATGCTTTAATATTAAGCAATAGATTGGTCAATGGAATAAATCATCGACATGTGATGTGATATGAGATTTATCAATGGAATAGACCATTGATGTGTGATTTGGGGTTAATCAATGGAATGGACCATTGACATGGTTTTTAATAAAGATTGATCAAGGTACTTGACCATTGATGTTTGATTTGAAATAGCAGTTTAAACGAGTATTTCTTACTTGTATAAAGCTTTGTTAAAATGAAACAACTCCTATTGGATTGTTGTATAGATTATATCTTTAGATTGAAGCATGAGCTTTTTGTATTGTTATATATGTGTGTGTGCGTGCGCATAGTGGCTGCTTGATCTTTTTAGAAGAGTTACACACTACTTACTGAGATTTGATTGCTCACCTCTCTTTTTTCCAATCTTTTCAGGTTCCTTCATTAGTAGCGAATAGAGCGAGAGCAATGTCGTGGGGACTTTTGAGAGTTGGATTTCTTGTTGTGGTTTGAGGTTGCATCCTTCGGGTAGAAGGACAGCCGCGTCATCGTCCATCTTGGTAGCTTTCAAGGTGTGACAAGATATAAATAGCAATTTTTGAATTACACATCTCCTTCTCAAGTCCTTTTCAAAAGATTATTATGATATAAATAAACCTTTTTAGGTAAAAAAGCTTAGTCAAAATGGTTATATTGATTCAGCATGGGTTAATAACTAGTAGATCATCAAACGAGCACATTGCCTGCAGGTGGAGGTAGAATGCTGGCTAGTTCTCATGTCTGTCCATTGCCATCCCTTGTCCATAGGGATGTGCAACCAGATCGGTTTATTTAGAAACCGGCCCGGACCACCTGAAAAATAGGTCCGAGAATCGATTCTTGTTTGAATTGGTCTGGAAATCAATTCCATTTTTTGGGAACAAGTTGGAATTGGTCTGATTCCCGGTTCCAAGTGAAGACCCACTCGAACCGGTTTTGGAATCGAAATTTACCTTGTGTTAAAAAAAAACCCTTAGATGATTTTGGATTGATGATTTTGATGGATAGTAATTTTTATTGCTCATCTAAGGGGTAGTTGCTTTTGACGAATAGTAATTTTTATTATTCATCTTTTACTGTGAATTTTTTCATTTCTACTCATATGATTTTGCTAAAAAAAATGAAACCAGAAAAATAAACAAAAGAAAAACATGTTCTTGGGTAAACTCTGAAACCGGACCGAAAAAATAAGGTAGGTTCCAAAAAAGGTTTCAGGACAAACAAGGTAGGTTCCAAGGTTTCAAAAACTAGGAATCGGTTATAACAAGATAGGTTCTAGATTTCAGGTCTGAAACCTATCCATTCTAGAACCGATCACCCCTACTTGTCCATTCCTCTTATCCTGACTATCCAATCACTTTGTTGATGATAAGAAAAATGAAAGGCGAAATCAATATATAAATAAAAGCTGAAATTTTTTGAGGGATTCTAGCTAATCTAAGTAATTTTAACAACCTCTAATTTATTACCAATTCAGCAATGTTTAGCCTTTTTTTTCTTAAATTCAAGTTTGTTGTCACTCAAATAACAATATAGGAGCTTAATGAATACTGATCATTACGTTTATTTCTAATGAATTCTTTTCTTAATCCTAATAATGTATTGAGGAAAAGACACAAAAAACTTCAAACTATATACATTGTGACGCATTTATTCTGAGCTTTTTTTTTACATAAAAAATCACAAATTTTGTCCATTGTGACAAATTTACCCTAAACTTTCTTTTGTGACATAAAAAACCTCAAACTTGTATTTATATGACACATTTACCATCTTTCAAGGTTCTGAAATGATTTTTCAACCAAAATAACGATGTTTTTATGTTACTTTAGCCACGCGAACGCCATGTCAAAACTGCTTGTTTTCTAACATCCATGTAAACAGATTTTTAATGTTCATTGACAGAATTTTGACGGAGGGTAAATGTATTACACAAGTACATGTTTGGAATTTTTGTGTCAAAGAAAAAAGTCTAGAGTAAATATATTACAATGAGCATAGTTTATGATTTTTGGTGGCTTTTACCCTAATGTATTTCATTAACTAATTATTACCATTTGTCATATCTTAATGTATCTTTTTTTTTCAGTCTCTTCTTCCTCTAATGGTGGAATTATCAAAAAAAGTCATGAACTTATTGTAATTGTGCCAATTCAGTCATAAATCTTTTAATTTTGCCAATTTATCAATTCAGTCCATTCGACCAATTTTGGCTAAAACTCACTAGTGTGGAAGTTGATTGTCCAATGTGGCGCCGCCGGTGCTGGGGTGGACAATTATTATAATTTTTTAATATTTTATGAATTTTTATTTATTTTTATATTTTTTCCCTTTTTATTTCTATGTTTTCATTGTGGCTGGCGATGCCCGGCTCCCGTCACTAGGGAGGCTAGGTTGGTAAGGCTCACTTTCGTCGGATTTGGCAAGACCCAATATTGCTAGAGGTCGTGAGGGTCTAACCCTTTGCCATATTCGATGAGGGCAACCCTTGCCATAAGCCGAGAGGTTGGCTCTCATGGCTTTTTACCTCATGGCCTCTAACAAGGGCTCGAGCCTCGCTAGCCTAGCTGCTGGTGAGTCAACCTTGCCCAGCAATGTTGATTCAATGCGTGGCCACAATGAAAAAGTAGAAATAAAAAGGAAAAAAATAAAAAAAAAGTAAAAAATTCATAATTTTTTTTAAAAGGGTTAATACCACAAAAAATCTCAAAATAGTATATCTATGATAAATTTACCTTCTATTAATTTCCGTTAAATTTTACCGTCAAATTACTGATTTGGATGACACGCGGCAGCTGACGAGTGTACCAGTTTGGGATTTTATGCCTCCGTTTATTATAGGCTAAACAGTTTGTGATATTTTGTAGTATTAATCTAGTTTAACTAAGGGTAAATTTGTCACAATTGTACCAATTTGGAATTTTTTTGTTAAAAAAAATTAATTTTTTGGTAAATTTGTCACGAATGTATCAGTTTGGGGTTTTTTTTATGATATTACCCTTCATAAAATTATAAAAATTATCCATGACGGCGTTGGTAGTGCTATGTACGACGGCTGACGTCCATGTCGACGGTTTTAGTTAAAAAAATGGTTGGATTGACTAAATTGACAAATTGTCAAAAGGTTTAGGACTAAATTGGCCAAATTAAAAAGTTTATGACTAAATTTGTACAATTGCAATAGGTTTAGGAATATTTTGGTAATTTTCCCTTCCTCTAAAACTTGGTTTTTAACTTCTCTATCTTCCCTATTTTTTGTCGATGAAAGAGAAAGAGAAAGTTGTGAGAATCGGGTAAGCATGAGCAGCCTGACGTTGATGGTAGCCAAACATTCGGAAGAGGCTATTTTTATTACTTCATCTATATGGCTTTTTATCCATGTGTTCTTACTTTTATATTTGTAAGTAGAAAAATGTGTCAACTCCCTACAATTGTTCTTTTTTACTACTTTTTTTTTGTGTTAGTTTATGAAGTTTCTACTAATACATTTTACATTTCTCTAGGTACTTTACTAAAGTATTTTGGAAAATTTCATTCGACAGCTTATAACAATGTTTAACTAATTTTCGCATGTTAAGAATTGGGAAACAGATCTTTCCTAGACTTGATGGAGATCTTCTTTATCTTCTTCATTCTCTAGATATTGGGTCAAGCTGATTAAAACAAATGTGAACTCAATTGCTTTTGCTAAAGTTTTCTTTTTCTTTTATCTAATAAAAGAAATTTAATATACATATACCATAAATACATATTCATTGTAACATCATATTGACTTCAATTTTAATCATTATCTAATTTAATATACATATACTGTAAATATATACCAAATATGAACTCGCACATAGTACATGTTAATGACTATAAATGAGTCATATCCGTAAATCATATGTATTTGCAACATAAATGTACTATAAAAGAATCATATCCATAAATCATATGTATTTGCAACATAATAAAGGATATATAAATAGGTGCATCATGCTCGTGAGTTTTTGTTTGTACAAGGTGCTTCGAAATTTGGTGACTTTCTTTTCTATTACTTTTGTAAACTTTTTTTTTTTGGTAAGGTATTACTTTTGTAAACTTGTTTTTGAAGTTTTTTTTTTTTTTTTTTGATAACCCAGGGAACCCCCGCACGGCCGACAGCCGAGGAGTAAACCCTGGGGGCGACACGTGCTAGCCACCACACACGTGCCACCGGTTAAGTCACCCTGCGGCGCTCCGGATTCGAACACTCAACCTCTTGCGAGAGGAAGAGTGCGCGCTCCAGCAGCACCACCCAGGCGGTGGTGTTTTTGAGGTTATTTTCATCTTTAAATGTTGGGTTAATACCACCAAAAATCCCAAATTTATACACCTATGACAAATTTACCTAAAACTGATTTTTTGACTACAAAAAACCCCAAATTAGTACACTCGTAATAAATTTACACTTCAATAGTTTCCGTTAAATTTTATTGTCAAATTACTGAGTTGGATGACACGTGATAGTTGATGGGTATACTGGTTTGGGGCTTCACCTTTCGTTTATCACAAATGTACCGATTTGTAATTTTTTGTGATATTAATCCAATTTAACTAAAACTAACGTGGGATAAATTTGTCATGAATGTATCGATTGGGAGTTTTTGGTGGTCAAAAAATTAGTTTGGGGTATATTTGTCACAGGTATATGAGTTTAGGATTTTTGTTGGTAAAAAAAATTAGTTTTTGGTAAATTTGTCACAAATATATCAATTTGAGGTTTTTCATAGTATTAAACCTAAAATTTTTTACCAATCGGTCTTATACCGGAGGTCCTATAGATATTTTAAATTTAATTAATTAGTTGTCGATATAGTTATGTTATATATTTATATGGGTTAATATTACGAAAAACCCTAAAACCAGCACACCTGTGATAAATTTACTCAAAACTAATTTTTTAACCACCAAAAACCTTAAATTGGTATACTTATGATATATTTACCTCACAAAAATCTCAAACTAGTACACATGAGACAAATTTACCCTTCATTAATTTCTGTTAAATTGGATTAATATTACGAAAAATCACAAAATTGTACACCATGCAAACAAATGGTAATTAGTACACCCGTCAACCCTCACGTCTCATCTAACTCAGTAATTTGACAGTAAAATTTAATAGAAATTATTGGAGGGTAAATTTATTACAGATGTACCGGTTTGGATTTTTAGCGGTCAAAAAATTAGTGACGAGTAAATTTATCACAAGTGTATCAATTTAAAATTTTTTGTGGTATTAACTCTATTTATATTAAGCAATTACATCTAAATGAGCATCCAAGTTTAATTACTTAAAATTTTCATATAATACTAAAACATAACACTTTTATATGTTACTAAAATTGTCCTACTTTAATGGCTACGCGCCAATGGGCGAGTTACGGCGCAGTCCCAAAATAAAACACAACCTTTTACACTAGAGGCTATATATTTTGACACGACGTTTTAAACTTTTTCAAAAGGGTTAATACCACCAAAAAATCTAAACTGGTACGTTTATGATAATTTTACCCCGAATTTTTTTTTTACCATAAAAAGCTCCAAACTGGTACACATGTGATAATTTTACTCCAAACTCGTTTTTTTTACCACAAAAAACCCCCCAAACTAATACACCTGTGACAATTTTACTCCAAATTGGTAAACCTGTGATAAATTTACCCTAAACTATTTTTTTGATCACGAAAAACCTCAAACCGGTACATCTGTGACAATTTTACCCCAAACTAATAATTTTTTAATATTATTTTTTATTTTTTTGAATTTTTTATTTTTTTTTTATTTTTTTTTTCTTCATCTTCAACCTCTCGCCGGTCGTCGAACCAACGACCAACCAGAGGTGGAAGCCAACGAGGTCGGCCCCTTGACCCGTTTGGTGAGGCTCAACCAAATTTTAGTTGGGGGGTAAAATTATCAAATGACCGGCCCGAGGGATTTTTTTGAAGATGAAAAAAAAAAAAAAAACAAAAAATTAATAAAAATTCGAAAAATAATATTATTTTTTTTAAAAAGTTTGGGGTAAAATTGTCACATATATATCAATTTGGGGTTTTTTGTGGTATTAATCCTTTTCAAAAAGCACAACCTTTACATCTGGCAAAATTCCAATTAGACCTTTTAAACATTTCAAAATAGCATAATCTTTTACCCTCGAGGCGTTTTTAACACAACTTTTCATACGTTTCTGATAGAGCATAATGTTTTACTTGGGAGACAATTTTGACATCCATCAAATTTTTCGTAAAAAAAATCAGGTCAAGAATCCTATGCAGCTTGTGCGGATGCCAAATTGTCACTGGACATTATTCGATGATAAAATCACCATAGCTAGATCTAGGTTTAAATTTAAGTGACAGAGACAACAAGAAAGCTCTTTCTCACCATCTTATAGTCACTATGATTCTGAACGCCCTTTCTAAGCCATCATTATAATCTTGAAGCTGGTATTGACAATAAGCTACCAATGGTCCCAGGTGAGAATGACACCGAGAGAGCTTTTTCCTCGTTTTTTGTCATCTATAGTGAGAGAGAAAAAATCATCAAAAACTCCAAATCATATTTACTATGACACGTTTATCCTAACTTCTTTTTGTGACATTAAAAACTCCAAATTTATATTCGTGTGATACATTTACCCTCTATCACAGTTCAATCAGATGATTTTTTGACCAAACCGATGTTATTTTTGTTGCATTAAACCACGTAGGTGTCATGTCAACACAATTTGCCTTCTACCGTCCATGAAGGCGGAATTTTAACAGTGGGCATAGTTTGGAAGTTTTTTAAAGGCCTTTTCCCTAAATTCAAACCTAAGTCCAACAACCATCAGAAAATCCATTTATTAAATTCTATAACAATTAAATATCATAAGGTACCATCATGTGTCAACCATGTCACAAATTATCATCCACAGTCAGGGTCACGTAGGATTTGTAAAAGTGATTTTTGTGAAAAACTTAAAGTCTGCCGATTTTTTTGATTTTCATGGAAAATGTTTCAAAAGAGCATGTCAAAAGTCTGTTAAGTGTAAAAAGTGATATTTTTCTTGAAACATTTGAAATGGGTAAAAAAAGATTTTTTTTTATGTATTATAGGAAGGTGCCTGTATCTCGGATTCGACCCATAATGAATTGCGAGTAAAGAAAAGTTGGATGACCTCTTTAATGGGTACTTTTTAATTCCCAATTGTGCGCGATCTCCCCCGTCTTCTTCTCCGAGAAGCAAGGGCAGTGCTACTTTTTTCATTCTTCAATCTTTCAAAGGAAAAAAATCATGAAAAACTTTAAATGACACATTTATCTTGAATTTTTTTTTGTGATATCAAAAATTTCAAATTATGCACACCTAACATATTTATCTTCAATTTTTTTTATGACATAAAAAAACCCTCAACTTGTAATTATTTGACATATTTACCTTCTGTCAATATTCCGTTAAATAATTTTTCAATCAAAATAACGTCGTTTAGTCATCGGGGCGCCATCAACAATGATTAGTTTCTAGTGTTCATTTAGGCAATTTTTTTAATGATTTATATTGACTGAATTTTGACGGAAGGTGAAGTGGCTAGCATGGGTCACCTAGAGGGGGTGAATAGGTGATCTTAAACAACTTTTTGAAATTTATGCGGAAATAAAACAAATAAAAAAAAGAGTCCGAATAAAATTCAGATTCAAGTTAGATCATATGGAGATGTTCTGAAGTGCGAGAATGTAAAGTAAGAGATAAGGAAAAGAGAATCGCACTTTGGGTTTATAGTGGTTCGCTTTTATAGCAAGTCTACGTCCACTCTCCCACGTTTTCTGACTTATTGGCTGGATTTCACTATGTAATCAAGAGGAATTTCTGATTCTCGAGTCTCGAACTATTGTGTATGATAGGACTCTCTATCTCACACAATCACTCTTTTACAAAGTAATCCTCAAGATCTTGATCTTAAGTATGTAACGACAAGAGAAGCGAATGGAGTATACTCGGACTTTGGACAAGTTGATTCTCGAATCTATCTTCTTCTTTGCTCATGTTCTCCTTAAATACTCCTCTACATCCACACTATCAGATTTGGACAACTTGTAGAGGATCATCTTCCAATCTTTACCTTGGACAGATTTGTAAAATAAGTATTGAGTAGCCGTTGGATGACAAATTACGAATCCCGCTGATTCGGTTGCCCATACAATCGGAATCTTGGTTTCCATAAGTAGAGTTTTATTCGTTTGTAAAGCAATTCTTGTCTTAGTATTTGATTGTCAATCAATTTGATTAAGATTGAACTAATCAAAACTTTCCTTCTGTGAAATCCATGCTAGATCACTAGCCGTTATTCTTAGCTCGAGTTTTGCTTCGAAGAATTCTGCGTCTTTCGTCTTACGAAAATTTCATTTGAATGCGTTCTTACGAAAAATTTCAGCTTTCTGCATCGCTTTTGAATTTTCTTGTTTTGAATCTCAGAACTTTAGCTGTTGTGGGTCTTCAAGAACTTATAAAGTCTGAATTATTTCTGCGTCTGAAAATATCTCGAACTTAGGCAGTTCTTCTAACTTGTAAAATCTGAAAAATTTCATTCTAATCTTCCGAACATATATTCACGAAATAAGAAGGTTCAGAATAATTATCAAATTTACAAATATCATAGAAGGTTTTATCAACTTCAAAACTAGTAGAAGTTTTTTTCTCAACAATCTTCCCCTTTTTATGGTGACAAAACTTTCCTGCAGATTAAGTTAAATTGAAATATATTTGAGGGAAGCAATCATATTGATTGCATTAAACACATTGAAATTTGAAAATCAAACTCGTTGAAATCTATGCTCCTTTGCTTCCTTTGTCTATAGCTTTGCATTAAATCTGCATATAAATTCTCCCTTTTTCGTCATCAAAGCAAAAGATAAATATAGAGAATGTAAAGCATTAATATTAAGAGAATAATCAGTCTAAACAAATAATGTTAATGAGTTTACAGACCAAAAATAAAGACTTTGGAGAGAAAAAAATTTTAAACAAGGCTATTTTTGGAAGGAGTTCGGATCGGTTGAAAATTTTCCAAGATAGAGACAGCCTCCTCAATCCTTGAACTGCATTGACTCTTGCCTTCTCCATGTTGGATGAGCATTGAGTAATGGCCTCCTCGATTCTGCTTTATCATCGTTGCTTGAAGTTGATGATTGTGGTTGTTTTCCTCAACAATTTTCTGCAGATTTTTTACTTCTTGTTCCGGTGCAGATTGTTTGTCCTTGATTTCAAGAAGAAGTGAGAGGATGTTCTGACTATTGGAAGACTGTTCTTGGACAGTTTATCGCTCAGGCTGTTTGAACTCCTTGGTTGCTTCTGGTGGAATCTCTCCCTGAACAGGTGCTTGTTCTTGAGACGTGATCTGTGAAAGTTGGTTACGAAACATTTGGAACCGATTCGAGAATCATGTTCGGAACATCGGCATGGCCTGTATGAAGGTGTTCTTCTTCTGCTTCATCACTTTCGTCATGCAGAAGGACTTTTCTTTTTTTGCTATATACCTTCAATGGGATTGGAGATTCTTTCTTCTTGCTACCTGGTCCTGTTCCTCTTCTGTGCTCTATTTTTTATTTTCCAGTAGAAATAGCCTCAGAATGAAGTGCCTCTTTTCCCTTGATCTTTTCCCTGATATTCTCAAATTGTTTCATCTTGGAGAGCATTTTCTCTCCAACAAACATCTGAGGGGACACATTGCTCGTTGTAATTTATCCGGAATTGATATTTTTAGGAACATAAAAATTCGTGAGATTAAAGCACCATATGGTAGTTGTCCCTTGTCCTTTTGTAGTGTCCTGTACATATGGAATATAATGATATGGGGAAGGGAAAAAGGTTGACCTTTCAGTAGAGCCCAAATAAGTTTAAGTTCAGACTTGGACAGGTCAGTTTTGGAGGCTGCTTTTGGCTTCAAACAGTTTATAATGATTTTGTGCAGAATGATGGATCTTCTGGATAAGTCAGAATAAGTGATATGCCTCTTTGTTTCCAGAGCAAAGTTGGGTTTTTCAGAAGCTACTTTGGAAGCCTCTTCATAGTCTACCTCCAATGGAATGAATTTGGAGTGTTTTGCTCCAATTATTCTTGCCAACAAATCAGCCTTTATATCAAATTTCTTGTCACCAACGGTGAACTGGAGCCAGTTGGGTGACAAAATTGAAAGATTTGAATAAAAATAAGCAGTTAATTCAGAATAAACAGTTGCAGACTGAAGGCAAAACTCATATATGCCTTGTTTCTCGAACAGATGTTTGACAGGAATATCAGCCTTCTCTAGACAGGCGAAGTCCACGGTTCTGTGATTCATAACACCTCGAGCGAGTAAAAAGCTTATAACAAGTATTGTGCTCGAGAACTTCTAAACAATCCACATGTCCCCGGCATACGGATGCTATACCCACTTTCATTTCAAAAGCTCAAAAAGCCGACCATCATCTTCGGGGAACAACAAACTTTGATGAAGATTTAGGGCTTTGAGCTTTTTTTTCTTGAGACAAAGTGGATGTTTCTCCAACCTTCTCTTTTCCCTTTTCGGAAAGAGTCACCTTTGGGGTTGTCTTTGGTGAGAAGTGTGATCGGTCCCAAAGCAGAAAACTCGAGTACATTTGAACAAGGTGAGTTTCGGACCAATATCATTTTCTTTAAGGCATTTTAGAAGAGTCTCAGAAGAAGCATTTCCTCTCTTCAACCTTTGATAATTTTGCCAAACAAGTTTGATGTTCTTGAAATGAAAATCTGTTTTACCGGTTGATTTGGGATATGACGATCGAGGAGGAGGTGTCGCTTGAGTTGGTTATTCAAGATGCTCGATTAGGTGTTTGTAATCTCCATAAACTCTGGCGGTGCAGAAGATTTGGACTCTTGATTCAAAATACGCGAAGATCTTCTCTTGAAAGGCATTTTGATTGCTTCTGGGACAAAAAGTTTTGATCTTTTGGAGGAGGAAGACGAGGAGGGTCTCTGAGTATCGGAAAAGTTTGAGTAGAAAGTCGTACTGATGAGGGTTTTGGAAAGAGACGAAAAGGTTTATAAAGGTGAAGGACGGGTTTTAGGAATAAAAGGTTATTTTTAGAAGGTAAAATAAGCCAAAGTAAATAGGAAGGAAATAGATTTTCTGAAGCATAAAAGATCAGTATAAAATCAAAATAATATTCTAAACGCAATTAACCGAATAAATTAGGATACGTACCTGATTTACTTCCAAATATAACAAATGTGAACATATCATGCCAAAAATATTCCCTTAAAATTTAAACTATACGTACCGTTCTTGAGAGTCGAACAATGTTGGGACCGAAACCACTTGAGTCTCGAAGAATATTCCTGTCATCAAACACTTCAAGAAGGATAAGTAATGCACAGTTTGTTTCTAATATATTCAAAAGACGATTTATCAAGAGGTTTTGTGAATATATCAGCTAATTGATTCTTAGAATCAATAAATTGAATATTCACATCACCATTTTGCACATGATTTCTAAGAAAATGATGTTTGATCTCAATATGCTTGGCTCGAGAATGAAGAATGGGATTCTTAGTGAGATTAATGGCACTTTGGTATTGTCACATTTGATTGCAACATTTGAGTCTTCAACAGCAAAATCTCGAATCTTTGTTTTCATCCACAGAATCGTGCACAAAGAACTTCCCAAGGCTACGATTACGCTTTTGCTATTGAAAGTGCTCTTTCGTATTACGCTTCTTTGAATACCGGGATACTAACATATTTCCAAGCGGTTGGCATGTACCGTAGTACTTTTCCTATCCACTTTACATCCAGCTAAGTCAAGATCGAATAACCAAGAAGAGTAAAATCCGAATCTTTGGAATATCAAAGACCTAGCATTGGATAAGTTCCAATGTACTTGATTATTCTTTTCTGCCGAAAGATGCGATTCCTTTGGATTTGATTTGAAATCTCAGATACATACAGACGCTTAAAAAGTATGTCAGGTCTAGATGCAAAATAAGATATAATAGAGAACCTATCATGCTTCTATATACTTTTCGATCAACCTTTTTACCATTTACATCTTTGTCTAGCTTGGATGATTGTGACATTGGAGTGTCTGTCTTCTTGCAATTTTGCGGTCAAATTTCTTGACTATCTCCTTGGCATACTTTTTCTTGGCAAATGAAAGTACCATCTTTCATTTGTTTCACTTGTAAGCCAAGAAAGAATGTTAGTTCTCCCATCATGCTCATCTCGAACTCGTTCTGCATATTTTTAGAGAATTCCTTGCAAAGTAATTCGTTAGAAGATCCAAAGATAATATCATCAACGTAGATTTGAACAAGTAGAAAATCCTTATCCTTTTTCTTAACAAATAGAGTTGTATCTACCTTATCTTTGGTGAAATCATTTTTGTAAGGAAATTACTTAACACGTACCAAGCTCTAGGCGCTGTTTGAGATCGTAAAAGGGCCTTTTTGAGTTTGTAAACATAATCAGTCTTCCTTGGTTCTTCAAAACCAGGTGGTTGTTCCACATATATTTCTTCTTTAATGTATCCATTTAGGAAAGCACTTTTCACGTCCATCTGAAAAAGTTTAAAATTATGGAAACAAGCATAAGCTAATAATAGCGAATGGCTTCTAACCTTACAAGCTGGTGCATATGTTTCATCATAATCAATGCCTTCTTCTTGAGAATAGCCTTTTGCAACCAGTCTTGCCTTGTTTCTTGTAACCTTCCCTTTGTCATCGGTTTGTTTACGAACACCTATTTTGTTCCAATTCTTGGATGGTTTTTGGGTCTTGGCACAAGCTCCCATACTTTATTAATTCTGAATTCTTTGTAGTTCCTCTTACATAGCTTCTATCCAAACTTTCATCGATAAAGCTTCTTCAATATCTTTTGGTTCTATTTCAGATATCAATGCCAAGTTTGCTGATGCTTTCCTTTTGTTTGGATCTGGTCTTGATACCATCTTCTATTTCTCCGATGATGAGGTTTTAAGGATGGCTGGACTTATGTTTCCAGTTCTTGTCAAATCTTTCCTTCCGAATATTTGTAGACTCTAAATTTTCTGGTTGAGTTTGTATTTTGTCTTCTTTTTCTTCTTTTCACGGAATCTTGATCTTTTGAGATTCTTGATGATCTTCCGAAGATACTTGAATGTGGGGAGATGATTCAGATTCATCTTTGTGAGTCTGAATATTTTCTTCAAACCTTACATTCATTGTTTCTTCCATGATCGAGAATTTTTGTTGAATACTTTATATGCTTTGCTTGTAGTAGAATGTCCAAGTAGAAATCTTTTATCCGCTCTATCATCAAACTTCCTGTAGGCGATCATTTGAGTTTTTGAGAATAAAGCATTTACAACCAAATACTCGAAAATATGAAATATTGGGCTTTCTACCTTTGTAAAGCTCATAGGGGGTTTTCTCAAGAATGGATCTGAGAAAAACTCTGTTAATGATATAACATCTTTGTAAAAAAGCTGCATCGCCGCCAGAAATGAAAAGGAATCTTGCTTTCAATCAATAAGGTTCTTGCCATTTCTTGCAAGGAACGATTTTTCCTTTCCACAACACCATTTTGTTCTGGTGTGTATGGAGTAGAAAAATTATGTTGAAAGCCATTTTCCTCACAAAAATCTGAAAAACTTTGATTTTCAAATTCTCCCCATGATCAGTTTTAATGCAGGAAATGGTATAGCCCTTTTCATTTTGAACTCTTTTTGCAAATTTTGTAAAATATGAAAATACTTCATTTTTATGTGCAAGAAAGAACACCCATGTAAATCTTGTGAAGTCATCAATAATAACTAAACAATATTTCTTACCACCAATACTTTGTGTTCTGGTTGGTCCAAACAGATCCATATGAAGAAGCTGCAAAGCACGATCAGTAGAAACATGATGAATAGATTTGAAAGAACTTCTTACTTAGTTTTCCTAGTATGCAGGCATTGCATAAGTCTGCCTTTCTGTATTTCAAATCTGGCAATCTGCAAACCAGTTTTTTGTTTGAGATTTTTGAGATTTGTTTCATACTGATATGTCTCAACCTTCTGTGCCAAAGTTCTTCATCCTCTTTGATTGAGATTAGGCAATGATTAGAGTTTGGATTAACATCCAGAAGATAAATATTACCATGTCTTCTTCCCGTGAATATTTGAGAAGAATCTTTGCTTGTTCCCGAGCATGTATCTTTTTGAAAGTTGATTACGAAACCCGTATCATAAAGTCTGACTTATGCTAATCAAATTGTAGTTGAGTCCTTTTACCAACGAGGCGTCATTGATTCTAAGTCCTCTAATATCAACTGTTCCTTTGCCAATGATTTGTCCTTTGGTATTTTCTCCAAAGAAAACTTTTCCACCCTTCAGACTTTGAAGATCAGCGAATATGCTTGGATCTCCTGTCATATGTCTGGAGCATCCACTATCTAGATACCACTTTCTTTTTCTTTTTGTGGTAACCTGCAAGAAATACAACATCTCAAGTTTTCTTTGGTACCCAAATTTGCTTGGGTCCTTGAGTATTAGTATAGGCTGTCTTAACAAAATCTCTTGAACAGGTCTCCAGACCTTAGGACATTCATTCTCAAAATGTTGTGGATCTCCACATTTTGAGCACCTGAGTGCACTCCGACCAACAGGTTTTACAAAATTCCTTTTGAAATGGTTTTTATAAACTTGTCGAGGAGGTCTTTGTCTTAATCTCTCCTTGACTTTTGGAAAATCAATTAAGCTATCACTTTCCTTTACAAATCCAAGACCAGATTTGTTATAGTAAGGAATTTGAATGGAAAGGATATGCTTCAAGATTTCTAAACCTTTTGAAAAATTGGAAGTAATTTTTGAAACTTCCCTTTTAAAACATTATTTTCTTTGGAAAGAAAATCTCGACTTTCCTTGATTTGATGAAACTCTTTTTGAAGAAAATCGATCCTTTCTTTTTGAAAAACATCCATGTTGCCGTAGTGAAGAATTTTCCTTTTTCAAAGAAGAGATTCTTTTTAAGAGCGATCTTAAATTCAAAGCACAATTCATCAATATAATTTGACACTTGATAGACATTTCAAAAAGGTTTTACCTCGATTTCCACTCTAGGATCGAATCGAGAATCGAGTGCGAATCGACTTTGCCATCGGACAAACATCTTCATCACTATCTTCACATTACGTGTCACTCCAGGTTTTACGCTTTTAAGGCCTTCTTTGCTTTCTCAAATTTGGTCTTCTTTTTGAAGTGGATAGTTTGGCTTGATGTGTCCACGTTTCCTCTGATGAAAGCATATTATATCCTTTGGTTTCTCTGTCTCATCGATAGACCTCTTATTTTCAAAAGGCTTCTTCCCTTTGAGATTTCTTCCTCTAATTTTCATTTTCTTATACTTCTTTATGAAGAGAGCTAGTTCTTCATCATCAACATCTTCATCTTGAATTTGCATCGGAATCAACGTTAGTTGTCAAAGCAATTGACTTATTACCTCGGATTCGTTTTGCTCATTCCGTTTCTCGGTTTCATATGATTGAAGAGTTCCAATCAATTCATTTACTGATAGAGGCTTGATCCTTTGTGTCTCTCAAGTGATGTTTTGATGTTATCCCAGCGATCTGTCGACCCTATCGAAGTTTGTTGACTTTCAATGCATCCGAACTGGTTGTTCTTGATAAGCAAGACCATTTACTATGTCGATAAACTTGTCATAAAAATCAGCAATTAATTCTCAGGTTTCATTTTGAAAGATTCATATTGACCGAGCAAAATATTGATTTGAGTTTCCTTGGCTCGATCCGTTTCCTTCATACGTGACATAAAGAGTATCCCAGATTTCTTTTTTGCAGATTCATAAGCAACAATTTTCTTATACTCAACAGGAGATAATGCACAATAGAGAGAATAAATTGCTTTTGAATCTAAAGTCTCTTTTAGCTATCTCGGGTTGGAGATAGAGGAGGATCTATTTGGTTTGCTTGCATCTACCTTTTTCTTTTGAATCAAGACTTTGGGTTGACTCCTCCGATGATAACATCTCATTGCATGTGATCAATTGATTTGATGAATGTCTTCATCTTGTTTTTCCAGATGCTATATTCTTTGCCATCGAAATATGGTGATCTGTTGTTGCTCATCCTTCAATGAGCCCTGGAGCACTATAGCTAGCCATATAAATCGTTAGCTCGAGTAAAACACTTCAATAAATGAGCAACTCGCTCGATACCAATTGAAGTGGCTAGCAAGGGTCACCTAGAGGGGGGTGAATAGGTGATCCTAAACAACTTTTGAAATTTACACGGAAATAAAACAAATAACAAAAGAGTGCGAATAAAATTCAGATTCAAGTCGAGATCATATGGAGATGTTCTAAAGTGCGAGAATGTGAAGTGAATGTAAAGTAAGAGATAAGGAAAAGAGAATCTGCACACGGGTTTATAGTGGTTGACTTTTTATAGCAAGCCTACGTCCACTCTCCCATGCTTATAGCCCTACTTGGCTGGATTTCACTATGTAATCAAGAGGAATTTCAGATTCTCGAGTCTCAGAACTATTGTGTATGATAGGACTCTCTATCTCACACAATCACTCTTTACAAAGTAATCCTCAAGATCTAGATCTTAAGTACGAATGACAAAGAGAATGAATGGATTATACTCGGACTTTGGACTTGTTGATTCTTGAATCTATCTTCTTCTGCTGCTCATGTTCTCCTTAAATACTCCTCTACATCCACACTATCCGTTGGACAACTTGCAGAGGATCATCTTCCAATCTTTACCTTAGACAGATTTGTAAAATAAGGATTGAGTAGCCGTTGGATGACAAATTCTCGAATCCACCGATTACGGTCGCTCATACAATCAGAATCTTGATTTCCATAAGTAGAGTTTTATCCGTTGTAAAGCAATTCTTGTCTTAGTATTTGATTGTCAATCAATTTGATTAAGATTGAACTAATCAAAACTTTCCTTCTATGAAATCCATGCCGGATCACTAATTTGTTATTCTTCGATTCGAGTTTTGCTTTCAAGAATTTCTGCGTCTTTCGCTATACGAAAATTTCAACCAAGGATATTGCTTACGAAAAATTTCAGCTTCTACATCTGCTTCTGAATTTTCTTGTTTTGAATCTCGGAACTTTAGCTGTTATGGGTCTTCAAGAACTTATAAAGTTTGAATTATTTTTGCGTCGAAAAATATCTCGAACTTAGACAGTTCTTTTAACTTGTAAAATCTGAAAAATTTCATTCTAATCTTCCAGAGCGTATATTCTTGAAATAAGAAGGTTCAGAATAATTATCAGATTTACAAATATCATGGAAGGTTTTGTCAACTTCAAAACTAGTACGAGTTTTCCTCAACAAAAGGTAAATGTGTTGTACAAGTACAAGCTTGAAATTTTTTATGGAAATAATTTATGTTTTGGGTTAATACCACAAAAAATCTCAAATCAGTACACTTGTGACAAATTTACCAAGACTAATTTTTTTATTAGAAAAAACCTCAAACTAGACACATGTAACGAATTTCTCCCAAATTACTTTTTTGATCACAAAAAATTTTATATTGCTACGCTTGTGACAAATTTACGCTCTATTAAATTGGGTTAATACCACGAAAAATCACAAACTGAGGGATAAAACCCTAAATTGATACACCTATCAATCGTCACGTGTCATCTAATCCAGCAATTTGACGGTAAAATTTAACGGGAACTAATAAAACATAAATTTATCACAAATATACCGATTTGAAATTTTTTATAATTAAAAAATTAATTTAAACTAGATTTATTGCTGATATATCAATTTGAAAATTTTTCATGATATTAATCTTTTACGGTATTTTTTTGGGTTGCTTTTGCCCATCTTTAAATTCTGTGAGTACCTAATTTACCGGTGAACGGGCGAACAAACGGAAAGAGTTCAAAATCAGGAAAAGGCCTGGGCCCCACCGCAGTGTAAATCTCACTCCTCCCCCAGTCAAAAGTCAACCTCCTCCCCCCTCCCTTCCTTTCTGGATTCCCCTCCTCCTCCTCCCCCCTCCCGAACCACCAATTCCATTTTCCTCCCCCACCGCTCACTTCTCCTGCCCATCCCACCTCCACCTCCGACGCCGCCGTTGACCGCCGCCGCAGGATGGCCGAGCCACCGCCCCCCCCCCTCCTCCTCCTCCTCCTCCTCCTCGTCGCCGCCCCGGCGCTCGCGGAGATCAAGACCCTGACCATCGCCTCCGACCCCCGCCCCATGATACTCTTCGAGAAGTTCGGCTTCACCGTCAGCGGGCACGTGAACATCACCGCCTCCTCCGTCTCCGTCGCCTCCTCCCTCCCCGTCGCCCCGGAGCCCTCCCGCCTCGGCTTCTTCCTCCTCTCCGACGAGTCCCTCCTCCAGGTCCTCCTCGAGCTCCAGCGCAACCCCCACTTCTGCGTACTCGACTCCCAGTACATCGTCCCGCTCTTCACCTTCCGCGACCTCTCCCCGCCGCCCCGCGCCTCCTACGCCGGCTCCTACCCGGTCTCCTCCCCCAACGAGTACTCCCTCTTCTTCGCCAACTGCGCCCCGGAGAGCCGCGTCTCCATGGACGTCCGCACCGAGCTCTACAACCTCGACCCGGACTCGTCCAAGGATTTCCTCTCCGCAGGTCAGACCCAGCTCCCTTCCCTCTTCTCCCTCTTCTCCCTCGCCTACCTCGCCTTCGTAGGGTTCTGGATCTACACTTGCCGCCGCAACCGGCGATCCGTCCACCGGATCCACCTGCTGATGGGCGGATTGCTCCTCATGAAGGCCTTGAACCTGATCTGCGCCGCCGAGGACAAGCATTACATCAAGGTCACCGGCACGCCCCACGGCTGGGACGTCCTCTTCTACATCTTCCAGTTCATTCGCGTCATCTTGCTGTTCACCGTGATCGTGTTGATCGGGACGGGGTGGTCGTTCCTGAAGCCCTTCTTGCAGGATAGGGAGAAGAAGGTGCTGATGATTGTGATCCCGCTTCAGGTGCTGGCGAATTTGGCCTCCGTTGTGATTGGGGAGACGGGGCCTTTCATTAGGGACTGGGTCACTTGGAATCAGGTGTTCTTGTTGGTGGATATCATCTGCTGCTGTGCGATTATATTCCCCATCGTGTGGTCGATCAGGTCGTTGAGGGAGACCTCGAAGACGGACGGCAAGGCTGCTCGGAACTTGGCGAAGCTGCAGCTGTTTAGGCAGTTCTATATCGTGGTGATCGGGTACTTGTACTTCACCCGGATCGTGGTTTTTGCTCTGAGGACGATTGCGGCGTATAAGTATCAATGGGTGAGTAATGCGGCGGAGGAGACGGCGAGCCTCGCGTTCTACGCTGTGATGTTTTACATGTTTAGGCCGGCGGAGAGGAACGAGTACTTTGCTCTTGATGAAGAGGAGGAGAAGGAAGCTGAAATGGCCCTACGAGAAGAAGAGTTCGAGCTTTGAGTTCTTGAGGTGGCAAGGTTTTTGTTGTTTGTTCTATGGATGATCGTGATGCATCCCAGTGAAGGACCAGATGGCCTTTGGAATATCGATTAGCGGGTGTAATGGAACTGTTGCATCAGGTCTGCTGTTCCAACTCCTGTTTTAACACGCTGCATTTTCTTTTGGTTGAAGTTGAGCTCTCTGATGTTCTAGATTTCTCTCACTAGCGAGCAAATATGATTTGTATCTTATGATTTTACTTTACTTATCGCCCCCCACTCTTTGTGAAATCTTGTTGTAGAATTGGTTCAATCTATCTTCGCCAACATGTCTCTGAGTCTTGATCTTTGATTTAAATCCATATCCTGCCTGTTTGTATCTTTTTGTAACTGTTCCTTGATCAAAATGTGATGATTTTCAGTTTTTTTTCATGCTTATTTTAGACAACCTTAAGAGATACAGGTTGGTGATGCCGGAATTCTTTTCTGCATCTGTGTTCATGCAAACTCGGCTTTCTCCGTGTTGCCTGGTCTATTGAGATGTTTCAGTGAAGGAGCCCTCCATCTCTCATCTTTGTTCAGAAAACAGGGGAACTTTTCATCTAGCTATTAGTCAATGAATCGTCAGACATTTGGCTCTATCTATCAACCATTATCGAGTCGAGTTTTCTACCCTGGATATGATATGCTAGTAGGCTATGGAAAAGTTATACATCAGTGATTGTAGCAGCAAACTCACTAAGAGAGTTCAGTTTATACTTCTCACACACAAGTGCTCCCTGAACTGTGCAATAAGGTCAACCATAATATGATCTCCCACATATGCAGTTCCTTTAAAAATACCCCTTTCCCAGGTGTTTAAATTTTTAATGAATCTCTAGAAAGAAATCAGGTTATGCATCTGAGTTTATTATGTTAGTTTGAATTCCTTGGGAGTGGAGATGTGTGAGAGAGAGATAGGGAGGGAGGAAGGGCGGGAAGGGAAGGAGGGAGGGAGTGCCGTATTAAATGAAATACCAGTTTACTGTGAGTTAAGGGAGGGAGGGAGGGAGGGATGGAGGGAGTGAGTGCTGCATTAAATAAAATACAAGTGTAGTGTGAGTTAAGAGATTTGGGCTCAAATGTTTGCATTTTAAGTTAAGTTGACCCTAAATACATAACATTAGGATCATTTATTCAGATGCTATACTTTCCACGTGCATCTCTCCAGTTGTATATCTTGGGCCAGCCCATTTACCCTTATAGAATTGAAAGGCCTGGGTTTTACTAGATTAAGCATCCGGCAGTTATGTTAAGCATTTAGTGCTTCACACTTATGCTGAGTTTCTAAGAAATGATTTCTTCATGATTTCTGAGCATATTCATATAGGCATGCGCATGCCATGTCAGAAGACTTTCTTATAGTGCGATCCTCAGTAAATGAGCTGCGAAAAATGACTATGAGGTATATGCCTCTGTTCCCAATCATCCCTTGAAATGATGGTGCTGATTTACTATGCATGTGACATGACCGTGAGCATGGAGGATTGGATATGGGTTGTACCTATTGCCTTTTGCATGCTGCATAACAGAGTTTTGTTTTACAAATACCAAGTATTTTTTAATGCCTTCGTGTTTGTACCCCTCAATTGAGATGATTTGGCATAATGATTTCGGTAGATTCAGAATTTGGTTATTCAATGTTGAGTCCAGTGACTTTTTGATAGGCAAAGTTGAAGCCAATAACCTGGTAGAAGATATTCGTTCATCACCTCTAAGTTAAACAGCTTTGCAGACGGTTTGATAGACCCGGATGTTTATATCATGTGGGCCTACTGTATCTAGAGCTCAACATCAGAGGCGGAGATATGATGAATGCGTGCAAGAACTGCACCTTGAGCATCTTCCTAATGATTCTATTGCAGTTACTGCAAAGGGATTGATGGAGGAGGATGATAACTTAGTATAAGGAATTTACCACGGCCACTTGGTTTCCTTGCCAAAACCTGTCTGACTGTCGTCTGCACTTTTTCCTAGCTACCTTCTCAAGTGCGAATGTGTAGAACTGACATTGCGTTCAACTTGGTCCAAGAGTGATCTTTAGTAGAATGCTGCAACACTATTGTTTCTTTTGGTTTGCGTGAAGGCTCTGCTAGGACATGGGGGTGTAGAAATTTTAAAAACTTTTACTCTCCTTTCATATAAACCATATAAGATCAGGCATTGCGAAACGATGTGATGCTCGGTGCACATTCCTTTGGACAAGATTGGACTAGAAAAAGGAACCAAAGAGAAAGCCAACGTAGTGGGTGTTAGAGCAGGAGAACAAGCATTTTGTTGGAACTGGCCAGTGACTGGCTACTGACAAGGTAGGCCGAGAGAGAGATCAGCACAAGGATTATGCATAGTCGATTGAGGCAATTGGCCAAGCAACCCAAGCTGTGGCCTCAACTTGTTCCTCACTTTGGAATTTGCAACTGCTGCTGGTTCTTCAACCAGCGAGCGAATGCGCGAGTCAGTGAAATTGCTCCAGGGAATAAGTCAGTGCTGTGATTTGGCTGTGGCGCGTAGGTTGTTGCCAAATTATGACCTCTTCCGCAGCGTACGCCCAGTCGACTGGGAGTTGGATCAGTGAGAGTGAGCCAGAGAATTAGGGAGGGTTATATGGCGATCAATGGTCTAAATTTACGACGTCATTGACCATAAGTGGTGAGGTAATTTGTGACTTGTGTATCTAGTCAACATCATATTCGTTTTTTGTGTTTGTTCTTCTTATCGTTATTGAATAAAAGGCGTATTTTATTACAAAGAGAACACGGTGATGCGTCTCACACATCGAATGTCATGTTCAAATTTTTGGCTTCTCGTGTGGAACTTGTGTTTCCTGTTGCAGTGATTGGATAATATGTGCTACTAGTGCTCCTATTACTAAATATTGTAGCCCTAGTTTAATTGAGATCCTCTAATTTGAACGGGTAAATTTATTGAGATTTGGACACATTGCTAGGCAAATGAACTGCTCAAGACCAATTGGCCCTTATTTTGTCTCATTTTCCCCTGTTTCGCCTAACCAACCTTGTCCTCCTACATCTGCAAGCAGTTGGAGCATAATCGACCTGCCCGCTCCCAGACGTGACCTCCCCTCACACCATGCCACCATGCCGACGCCACTAGACCTCACCCCTATCGGCGCAACCTCGCATGCACTTGTTGTCGCCTACCCCATGAGCCCTTACCATCTCTCAGTCTCAATCTACATCCGTCCTGTCCTCGTAGTTTATCAAGGCAGGCTCACAATGCAAGATCTGGCAAATGCCGAGCCTAGACCCGGGCCTCGTCAGGCTTGGGCATCGTCGACGGTGGTGGTGACCTCTTCAATTGCAATCCTCAATGGGGCAGGGGAAATGGATGATGAGGTGGCTGGGAAGCGGGGTGGTGACAATGGGGAGGGGCGCTATAACGGCGTTCAAGCTGCGATAGCGACAAAGGCGCAATGAGGGGTTGACGGAGGGGGCTGCCTGGGAGATGGGAGATAGACAAGAGAGGGGGAAAAACTAGGGTTTTTTCTTGGGCAGGGTTCTGATGCCTAAATCGTTTAGAAGAGTGAGGGAATTTTGATCGTAGGGGTAATTTTACAGGATAAATTCACTACCCTAATTTTATAAGATTCCAATCCTAATGGAAAAATCAGTATCCGCAAATGCTTAATACTTTTCTTGTTTAAATTGAGATATGGCTCTTCTGTTATCACAATTTTAGATAAAATGCTATGAGCCTCAACTGGTTCATGTGAGCTCAGTCCATAATGACCCGTCATCAATCCGTGGAATGGAACTTCGTACTGTTTAAGTGCTTCAACATCAATGGCATAAGATGTCATGTTCGAAAAAACCATTGCCAGCAACTTCGGAACCCAATTGCTACGCAGTCCACAGACTCTCAACACATCCTGTGCCAAAGACGTACGCATTGGGCAGAGGTCGCTATCCCCTTACTTTGGATTACTACTCAGTGAATGATAACTTGTAATTACCCGAAGCTGAGTCAAATGTGATTAGAGGCAGTAACAAAACATAAAACCAGAAAGACAAAGTACCTAGAGATCGATGGCATCAACTAACATGATCTTGACTAGAGACTAACTCCTGTATATAGTCTCATCCGTCTCGTCCTCGTGGACAAACGTTGTTATCGTTCCTAGTTCACCAAATATGGAGGCCATAAATGCAGTTGGACTTGTGTGTTTACTTGCCTATGCCTCGAGCCATAGGACTCGGATCACTTCGATTTTGCAATAATTACTTTTTTTCCTTCCTTTATAGACATACTACGAGGGACTGCATTTATGCCCTCCATATTTGGTGAACCAGGAACTATGACAGCATTTAGGGGAAATTGTCGAATTAGTCTTAAATCAACTATGCAGGTGCCAATTCAGTCACAAAATTTTTAATTATGTTAATTTAGTCATAAATCCTTGTGTGAAATTCTAATGAAGTCTTTTCGACTAATTTTTGTGGCAAACTACTAAAGTGGTGTTATACCATGTAGAGCGGTTAGTGATTTGTGTTTGTTCTTCTTATCGTTATTGAATAAAAGGCGTATTTTATTACAAAGAGAACACGGTGATCGTCTCACACATCGAATGTCATGTTCAAATTTTTGGCTTCTCGTGTGGAACTTGTGTTTCCTGTTGCAGTGATTGGATGATATGTGCTACTAGTGCTCCTATTACTAAATATTGTAGCCCTAGTTTAATTGAGATCCTCTAATTTGAACAGGTAAATTTATTGAGATTTGGACACATTGCTAGGCAAATGAACTGCTCAAGACCAATTGGCCCTTATTTTGTCTCATTTTCCCTGTTTCGCCTAACCAACCTTGTCCTCCCACATCTGCAAGCAGTTGGAGCATAATCGACCTGACCCGCTCCCAGACGTGACCTCCCCTCACACCATGCCACCATGCCGACACCACTAGACCTCACCCCTATCGGCGCAACCTCGCATGCACTTGTTGTCGCCTACCCCATGAGCCCTTACCATCTCTCAGTCTCAATCTACATCCGTCCTGTCCTCGTAGTTTATCAAGGCAGGCTCACAATGCAAGATCTGGCAAATGCCGAGCCTAGACCCGGGCCTCGTCAGGCTTGGGCATCGTCGACAGTGGTGGTGACCTCTTCAATTGCAATCCTCAATGGGGCAGGGGAAATGGATGATGAGGTGGCTGGGAAGCTGGGGTGGTGACAATGGGGAGGGGCGCTATAACGGCGTTCAAGCTGCGATAGCGACAAAGGCGCAATGAGGGGTTGACGGAGGGGGCTGCCTGGGAGATGGGAGATAGACAAGAGAGGGGGAAAAACTAGGGTTTTTTCTTGGGCAGGGTTCTGATGCCTAAATCGTTTAGAAGAGTGAGGGAATTTTGATCGTAGGGGTAATTTTACAGGATAAATTCACTACCCTAATTTTATAAGATTCCAATCCTAATGGAAAAATCAGTATCCGCAAATGCTTAATACTTTTCTTGTTTAAATTGAGATATGGCTCTTCTGTTATCACAATTTTAGATAAAATGCTATGAGCCTCAACTGGTTCATGTGAGCTCAGTCCATAATGACCCGTCATCAATCCGTGGAATGGAACTTCGTACTGTTTAAGTGCTTCAACATCAATGGCATAAGATGTCATGTTCGAAAAAACCATTGCCAGCAACTTCGGAACCCAATTGCTACGCAGTCCACAGACTCTCAACACATCCTGTGCCAAAGACGTACGCATTGGGCAGAGGTCGCTATCCCCTTACTTTGGATTACTACTCAGTGAATGATAACTTGTAATTACCCGAAGCTGAGTCAAATGTGATTAGAGGCAGTAACAAAACATAAAACCAGAAAGACAAAGTACCTAGAGATCGATGGCATCAACTAACATGATCTTGACTAGAGACTAACTCCTGTATATAGTCTCATCCGTCTCGTCCTCGTGGACAAACGTTGTTATCGTTCCTAGTTCACCAAATATGGAGGCCATAAATGCAGTTGGACTTGTGTGTTTACTTGCCTATGCCTCGAGCCATAGGACTCGGATCACTTCGATTTTGCAATAATTACTTTTTTTTCCTTCCTTTATAGACATACTACGAGGGACTGCATTTATGCCCTCCATATTTGGTGAACCAGGAACTATGACAGCATTTAGGGGAAATTGTCGAATTAGTCTTAAATCAACTATGCAGGTGCCAATTCAGTCACAAAATTTTTAATTATGTTAATTTAGTCATAAATCCTTGTGTGAAATTCTAATGAAGTCTTTTCGACTAATTTTTGTGGCAAACTACTAAAGTGGTGTTATACCATGTAGAGCGGTTGGTGATGACTAGACGGCCACTTTAACAATTTTTGGCGAAAATTGGCTGAAACGACTATATTGAAATTTCATGTAAAAATTTTTATTTGTTCAACCATGTAGTCTTTTCGTTTTTTGTGTTTGTTCTTCTTATCGTTATTGAATAAAAGGCGTATTTTATTACAAAGAGAACACGGTGATGCGTCTCACACATCGAATGTCATGTTCAAATTTTTGGCTTCTCGTGTGGAACTTGTGTTTCCTGTTGCAGTGATTGGATGACATGTGCTACTAGTGCTCCTATTACTAAATATTGTAGCCCTAGTTTAATTGAGATCCTCTAATTTGAACAGGTAAATTTATTGAGATTTGGACACATTGCTAGGCAAATGAACTGCTCAAGACCAATTGGCCCTTATTTTGTCTCATTTTCCCCTGTTTCGCCTAACCAACCTTGTCCTCCCACATCTGCAAGCAGTTGGAGCATAATCGACCGACCCGCTCCTCGACATGACCTCCCCTCACACCATGCCACCATGCCGACACCACTAGACCTCACCCCTATCGGCGCAACCTCGCATGCACTTGTTGTCGCCTACCCCATGAGCCCTTACCATCTCTCAGTCTCAATCTACATCCGTCCTGTCCTCGTAGTTTATCAAGGCAGGCTCACAATGCAAGATCTGGCAAATGCCGAGCCTAGACCCGGGCCTCGTCAGGCTTGGGCATCGTCGACGGTGGTGGTGACCTCTTCAATTGCAATCCTCAATGGGGCAGGGGAAATGGATGATGAGGTGGCTGGGAAGCGGGGTGGTGACAATGGGGAGGGGCGCTATAACGGCGTTCAAGCTGCGATAGCGACAAAGGCGCAATGAGGGGTTGACGGAGGGGGCTGCCTGGGAGATGGGAGATAGACAAAAGAGGGGGAAAAATTAGGGTTTTTCTTGGGCAGGGTTCTGATGCCTAAATCGTTTAGAAGAGTGAGGGAATTTTGATCGTATGGGTAATTTTACAAGATAAATTCACTACCCTAATTTTATAAGATTCCAATCCTAATGGAAAAATTAGTATCCGCAAATGCTTTACACTTTTCTTGTTTAAATTGAGATATGGCTCTTCTGTTGTCACAATTTTAGATAAAATGCTATGAGCCTCAACTGGTTCATGTGAGCTCATTCGATAATGACCCGTCATCAATCCGTGGAATGGAACTTCGTACTGTTTAAGTGCTTCAACATCAATGGCATAAGATGTCATGTTCGAAAAAAACCATTGCCAGCAACTTCGGAACCCAATTGCTACGCAGTCCACAGACTCTCAACACATCCTGTGCCAAAGACGTACGCATTGGGCAGAGGTCGCTATCCCCTTACTTTGGATTACTACTCAGTGAATGATAACTTGTAATTACCCGGAGCTGAGTCAAATGTGATTAGAGGCAGTAACAAAACATAAAACCAGAAAGACAAAGTACCTAGAGATCGATGGCATCAACTAACATGATCTTGACTAGAGACTAACTCCTGTATATAGTCTCATCCGTCTCGTCCTCGTGGACAAACGTTGTTATCTTTCCTAGTCCACCAAATATGGAGGCCATAAATGCAGTTGGACTTGTGTGTTTACTTGCCTATGCCTCGAGCCATAGGACTCGGATCACTTCGATTTTGCAATAATTTTTTTTTCCTTCCTTTATAGACATACTACGAGGGACTGCATTTATGCCCTCCATATTTGGTGAACCAGGAACTATGACAGCATTTAGGGGGAAATTGTCGAATTAGTCTTAAATCAACTATGCAGGTGCCAATTCAGTCACAAAATTTTTAATTATGTTAATTTAGTCATAAATCCTTGTGTGAAATTCTAATGAAGTCTTTTCGACTAATTTTTGTGGCAAACTACTAAAGTGGTGTTATACCATGTAGAGCGGTTGGTGATGACTAGACGGCCACTTTAACAATTTTTGGTGAAAATTGACTGAAATGACTATATTGGAATTTCATGTAAAAATTTAGGACCATTGGCCAAAGTTAAAAAGTTTAGGACTGAATTGGCATCCGTATATTAAGTTTACAATTGATTGGGTCATTTTCGCACAACATTTGTCTAGGAGGGTGAGACAGATGAATGTAGACATAGGAGTTGTCTCTAGGAAACCACAAATTGTTCAAAGAAATTGTTGTTATGCCAGTTAGCGTAGAAACAATGTCTGCAGCGATGTCCATATTCATAATTCACCAATCAAAATACCGTTTATCTACAAGTTCTTATGGGGATATTCTAAAACAGGTTAAATACACATTATTCTCTGCACTGAACACTAGCGGTGACCATAATAAATATTCTTATTGAAAACTTCATCCAATGGCTCAAATACAAAAACAGAGAAAAAAAAGAAAGTAACAATTTTTATGATTCAAGCTTATCATGATGCAAGAGAGAATTTATACTGCAATATAGCAAGGAAGGAATAAAGAGTGTTCTTTTACATTCTTACTTACATTACACATATAGCAGACCAAGTGACTTCTGAACCAATTTCTTTCTTCTTCTTACTTGGGATCCACAATATCAACACTAGCAGAGCAAGAGAGCAACCTGTGGAAGATCCTGGACACAGTACTCCACGACAGCTCCCTCACCCTCCTCAACATCATGCATCTCTTCTTCCCCCTTGTCCTCCCTCTGGTTGTCTCCTTCTTGCTGTCCCTCCTCTTCCTCTCTCTACCGAAGCACTTGGTCTTGCTCACTTGGTCCTCTTCCTTGGAGAAGGGATAGCTCCTCAGGTATATCTGCCGGCATGAGATGCTGTCGACGACCTTGGCGCGGTAGCGGTGTTGGTCGCCGCCCTGGGCAGTCACTGAGCGAACGAACTCGGCGTCGGACTCGGGCCACTTGTAGAGGTTCACGTACGTGGCTCGAACTGGGACTCGGGGGGTCACGGCACACGGTGTCGTTCAGGCAGTTCGTTATGCAGACCGAGGTCATTGCTTTGGAGATGGGTTTTCGGCTTAGCCCAGCTTTGCTATTTGGGGGATATATAGCGATATAGAGTGGACATGTTGTGAAAGCTTAGATTGGAAGCAAAGATAGTATGAGTGAAAGAGAGAGAGAGAGAGAGAGAGAGAGAGAGAGAGAGAGAGAGAAGGGGAGAGCATATGCAAGGAAATAATAGAGTGCCGCATACGGCCATGCTTATGGTTGATGCCAAGAGGGTCTAACTCTTCATCACATTAGAGAAATGTTTCCTAAATAAACTAATCATCCACATGAATGACTCAAACAACATTAGTCCACAAAAAGAATTGAAATTAGAAATTAGCTCAAACTAAATCATGGGTCATCATGAAAAGGGCTTCAAGTTTTCATGGAAGTTCGTGAGTGGGGATTTGGTTCTTTGGTGGGGTGCTATTGGAGCTTATGATGAGGGTTGCAAAATGCGCTGAATTTTGATGATTTGACATCATTGGTAATGACTGTGTTTCTATAAGCACTGACTAATAATTATGATGGGGGCTCTTGGTGCATTCGACAAATATTGCACAAAGAAAACATTTGTGTATTGTTATCACATGAAGGAGGCCACATGTAAAGACTATGATTGACACAGCCTGTATGCATCTAGAAACTACCATAGACTTTTGTATACTTCATTTGCTATCTAGCAATGCTTAAGATGCTAATTAGGAAACCTCAATAATTTTTTTTAATATAAGACCATCAAATGGTACGTTGGCAGTGTAAACAAGTAACTACACAAAGTAGGATTTAGGTACCGACACGTGTACAATTTTAGTAAATTTCAAATCGGTGTTTAAAGAAGTCAGAAACCAAGCATTAACTTTTTAAAAACTGACAAAACTATGTTACTTGACTTCAAAACTTTATTTTAGTGGACTTTTTAATTAACTTTTTGGGCATTCTTGTCACAAAGATGAAATGTCTGTGTAATAATACGATCAAGATGATCTAATTACAGACTACGCCAATCGAAATACTAGGCCCAGCGAAGGAATTGCAATTGGGCCAGGCCTAGCATATGAATTTGTTTTCTGTCCAGATAATCCCAATTTGAGTTCGTTGTTTCTCATCTTTCCGATGAAACCCATTTTGTTGAGCTTAAGGTCACGTAGGGACATTTCAGATCGAGGACAATCATTTTAGCCCACTATGATAGATTTTGAAAAAAAAGTAAAAAATTGCAAGCTCATTTTACGACAATGAATGCAATAATATCAATCATAGTGTAAAAAAAATATAAAGATTTGTGTTTTTGGATTGGGATCTAGTATTAGTCCACAGGTTCTTAAGATGTGATTAACTTGATCCCGTAGAATAAAATTAGATAATACTATTATTCTAGAAGTCACTGTGCTCTGTACCTATTGTGCTACTGGCTCTACAGAGTTCAAACCCGGCCCTTTACTTTATGATCAAGCAAGGGCAAGAAGTGAATTTCCGCTTTTTGGTCAAAATTTAAAATATTTCTCGGATTTCAAAAATTATAAAAAATTATATATTAATGTTGGATGAAAATTTGGACTTTCCCTGTTTGACTCATCCACGTTCCCCTTCTACCAATCTTTATGGAAGCCCCTTATGGCCTAAGGTTTTCTTAGGGTTAACCTAGAAGGTTTAAATAAACTTATACTACAAATCATATAGTACTTAAATCATGAGATATTTGTGCTTTTCTTTTGGGACACTAAAAAACGAATCACATTTCAGCTTCGCTCGTTTCGTGGAAAACGAATGATCTGGAAAATATTTTCCTAAAAATAATCGTTTGTATCGCTTAAAAAATGAATGAACAAAAATATTTTTATTTCCAATAATAATTTATGTCTAAATATTGTTTGGACGATAATAATATATTTTATCCATTCGTTTTTGTAATCGATATAATTGATCATTTTTAGGAATTTTTTTTTCTAAATCATCTATTATCTGAGAAACAAAATTTTTTCATCCACGAAAAAAGTTTTAATATAAATTGTTGTCGATAATAAAAAAAATTTCATTGACTAATCATATTGAGAGATATAAACGATTATTTTTAGAAAAATATTTTTTAAATTATTTATTTTTGCAAAATAAATGAAGCCTCGAAGTCTTTGTTTACAAAATTTGTTGTAAAATTAGCGACGGAAAAAATTATTCATCATAAAATTAGCCATTTAAAATTCAAATTAGCCAAACTTTATTCGTCACAAAATTGCCGAAATTATTTATCAAAAGTAAATTACAAACTTTATTTCGTCACAAAATTATTAAAAATCGAGGTTAAAATTTGACAAATTTTTGTCATAAAATTTATCGTAAAAAATTGCAAAAATTTCAAATTTCGTTACAAAATTATTACAAAAAAATGAGGTTTTAGCAACGAATTTTCGTCGCAAAATTATTTTCAACCAAAAAAAAAATTCATCGCTAATTTTCGTCATAAAATTTCACAAAATTCATCACAAAAATTAATTATTTAAATTTCAACCAAAAAAATTCATCGCTAATTGTCAATTTTTTTTGGTCCGTAATTTTTTTTTTTTGTCAATAAGAGCAATGAATTTTTATTAATTATTTAGCGACGAATTTTTTATTAATTCTTTAGCGACAAGCTCTGCGATGAATATTGTTTAGGGATGAAATTAGCGACGAAATTTTCTTTTTGCGACAAACTTTTATAATTTGTGATCGTACGTTAAAATCATTTCTTTTATTTTTCGATTTTAAATCTAATTAAAAGCAAAATTAATTTCTAGGTCAATCGGTTCCATGCCAAATGCCAATCAAAGTGCTAGGTCAATCTACTTCTACTAGCAATACGAGTCGAACATTGAAGGAACACGATGCACATAGGGGAAGAGACAGCGAGAGAAAAAGAGTGTTGAACAAGCACAAAAATGGGAAGAATCAGAGTTCGACAAAAAGCATTAAGCTGCCGCACATCAAAACACTGAAAAGACACAGCAAAGAGATTCACAAGAAAAACTTAATCCGAATTTTGTCTTTCAAGTACATCCACAGTGAACTATTATGGCGTTTCGCTTTGAAACCAGTTAGAGGAACTTCCTGTATGGCCTTCCATTATCCTCATCCTGCATATGCTGTTAAACACCAGCCAAGGTAGATATATCAGTAACCCAACTCATTTGCTTTCAAATCAACCACAATCAAGATGCAGTTTCGGCACTAGTTTGAAGAGAACATCCAGAAGAATCCATCATTAATAAAGGGACAGCCAACACACATACACCAATATTGCTTGGTGATTGAAAATCAAGATGTCAATCACATCCACTCTATTTTGTTTCAGCTAGCCAGTCTACAGTCATCTCAGAATAGAGTGGTTAGAGTTCTTTGTGCTCCCCACTAGATAAGATATTTGCCAAAGGTCAAACAACCTGCCCTATATGAACTTGACTCCTATAATCCCAGACCCAATGTGAAAAGATCAAAGGACTACAATTTCTTTCTCAAGGTAGAAAAAGCAGTTAGGTTCAGTACATCACTGTAGTTAAGAACCTGAAGTATGAACTTCCACAAGGATAACATGATGAAGCAAATTCCAGTGAGCCTGTTAATCTTGGCTTTGACTATAGTATTTCCCAGAGTAAAGCCTCAATGCAAGTTAAGGATATAAAGGCTGGTGCACTTAGCCAATTGATTCAGTTATAAAAAGAAATAGCAAATAGGCTGTGGTGTGCAGCATGTATTCTTGGATGTCTAATCTGCTGTAAACCCCTTCTACCAATCTTTCAACATGCTTCACCAAGTGAACTCAATATAATCAACAGACCCATTAATCTCGTTTCTCCAAGGAGACATCCCTCCAGCCCTGCCCTTTACAAACCGTGCTCAACACTGTGTTTCCCACGATTAAAAGTTTATTTTTTTTTTTTTTTTTAAACTAGAGAAAACCAATAAAACTAATGTCATCAATAAAACTAATGTCATCAGCAAAAGCAGCAAAAAAGAAAAAAATTGTCTCAATTTGGACAGGCCACTAAATTCTTATAACCATTAAGCTTTGACTGCCGCCGTATCTTCAACGAGATCCACTAACTCCAAGCTCAATCAATCAATTACTTTTTCATAGGTAACAACCCGTATCTTAAGACTCAACACATTGCAAAAAATGGCCTTATTAGTCTCCCCTGTCTACCCTCTATTCCATCTGCCAATCGTGCGTATTGCTCTCTTCCTGGTATGTCCATTTCCTACAGTACAATAAATATTTCAATGCCATCCACCGCAGGATGAACAAAGAATTGCTAGCCTTGATTAAAGGGTACAGAGAGTTAAGAACCCATTGAATCCATTGTCAAGTGTTCAGCTCTAACTTCTCATTCCAGGGCGCAATCCAAAGCCAACAACAACTAAGCCACTAAGCTAACTCTCCCAGCAAGCGCAGCGATCGATTCAATGGCAATCCAAACAAGGGCAAACAAGCGAATCCGAAAGGCCAGATCAATCAAGAGAGGAGGAGGAGTAACGTACGAATTCGCGGACGATGCCCTTGTAGACGAGGAGGAGGAGGGCGACACCGAAGATGCCGACGAGGGCGAGGTTCCGGCGAGTCCACCGGAAGTTGTGCTCCAGGTTCTCGCGCGCCGTGCTCCAGTCCTCGATGAACCTGTTCTTCAGCGTTTCCATTCCTCCTTGCCCTCGACGGGGGGAGGAGCCGCCGACCCTTCGGGCTCCGCGCCCTCTAGGGCTCCGGAGGCCATGGGCGAGGAGGAGTCGCGGGCGGGAGGAAGCGCAGGGGGGAAGGGGGTACCGAAAACCCTAGCGAGTGCGAGAGGCCTGGGGGTGGGGGAGAGGGAAGAAGCAGAAGCGAGAAGGAGAAGCGAGAAGCGGAAGCAGATCTGATATGATCGAGAAAGAGGGAGAGAGAGAGAGGGAGAACAGTGAGAGAGAGAGAGAGAAATTGGGGGTGATGGCGGGACTTTGGAGCGCTCTTTTTTTAATTAAATATTGGGGGTGATGGCGAGGCTTTGGGGGCTTTGGGTTAAGGGCGCTCTTTTCTTAATTAAATTTGTAACGAACTTTATATTTCGTCGCAAATTTTAGCGACGGATTTAGCGACGACCTTTTAAAAAATAATTAAAAAATTCAATTTTTTACAAAAAATAAAATAAAATAAGAATTAAAAAATAATTAAGAAATTCGATTTTTTAAAAATAAAAATATTTAAAATTTTTTTTATTTTTTTTATCTAAAATAAAGTCATGAGATTGAAATCATTTTCTAATGAAATCCAAACATCAGAAAACGATTTCCATCGTATATCACCAAACGAATGAAAACTAAACGTATTCATGGAAAATGATTTTCCGGAAAACACTTTTCTTTATCATTAAGTTTTTCGCAAAACAAACGTACCCTTAGAGTGATTACCAACTTATCCTCTATCAAGTTTACCATATTGCATTACCAACTCCTAATTGAGTTACTTACCAATGTTTATTTTCATTTTTTTTCTACACCAACTTCTCTAATCTCTAACCAAACAAAGCTTTGTCATTGTTTACGAACTTTTATTTACATTTCTTACCAATAATTTAAATTTACCGAGTATTATATAAAACTATCAGCCTAGCTTTCTTTGCGTGATTTGGATAAATTTTCTCCAATCAAATCAATTAGTTTTGGATTACCAAATCTCATTTGAGTTATTAGCATTTATTTGTTATTTTCTCAAATTTACTAGCTTTTTATTAAGTTGCTACTTTTATTTGCATTAGTTTCCAACTTTTTAAATTTACTGGCTCTTTTAGAAATTACTAACTTTTATTAGAGTGATTACCAACTTTTTTCGATCAAGTTACTAACTAGTTTTATGTTACCTTCTTTTATTTGAGTTACTTACCAATGTTTATTTGGTTTTCTATTTTGAAATGACCGACTTTTCTTATCTCTAACAAAAATACATTTCTAATTTTCTACCAATTTTGAATTTACCTTCTATTACATGAAATTATCAACTTTTTTGTGTGCCTCATTAACTTTTGCCCAATTAAGTTACCAATTAGTTTTGGATTGTCAACTCTAATTTGAATTGCTTACCCATTTGGTTTTTTAACTTACTAATTTTTATATTGAGTCATGCTTCTTTTTGCATGACTTACTAATCCCATTTTACTATTTAATACCAATTAATTTTCTATTACTAACTGTTATTTTACTTAATTACTAACATTTATTTGATTTTTTCGTTGCTAAATCTGTCGTTAATTGGTGACTAATTTTTTTTCCGTGGCTAAATCTAAATCCGTGGCTAAATCCCTTTTTTGTACTGTTTTTCGTTGCAAATTAGCGATAAATTTTTTTTTCCGTTGGTAAATTCGTCGCTAATTTGCGACGAATTTATTTTCTGTCGGTAAATTTTTGTTGCCAAATTAGCGATGAATTTTTTTTCATTCACAAATTTGAGATGGTTTATTTTTAACGGATTTTTTTTTTTGGGGCAATTTGAGATGGATTTTTTTTTCCGTCGCAAATGTGCGTCGGATTTTTATTTCCGGCTCAAATTTGCAACGGATTTTTTTTTTCCGTCGCAATTGTTCCATTGCAAACTTGCGACGGATTTTTTTTCCATCGCAAATTTGTGTCCGATTTTATTTCTGGGGCAATTTGAGACGGATTTTGATTTCCGTTGCAAATTTGCGATGGATTTTTTTTCCGTTGCAAATTTGGGTCCGATTTTATTTCCGGGGCAATTTGCGACGGATTTTGATTTCTGTCGCAAATTTGCGACGGATTTTTTTTGCCATCGCAAATTTACGACGGATTTTTTTTCCGTCGCAATTTTTTTTTTCTGTTGCAAATTTGCGACGGATTTTTGTTCCGTCACAAATTTGAGTCCGATTTTATTTCCGGGGCAATTTGCGATGGATTTTGATTTCCGTCGCAAATTTTTTTTCCGTCGCAATTGCGATGGATTTTTTTTTTCCGTTGCAAATTTGCGACGGATTTTTTTTCCATCGCAAATTTGTGACGGATTTTTTTTTTCGTCGTAAATTTGCAACGGATTTTTTTTCCATCGCAAATTTGGGTCTGATTTTTTTTCCGAGGCAATTTGCGACGGATTTTGATTTCCGTCCCAAATTTGCGACGGATTTTTTTTCCGTCGCAAATTTGCGACGAATTTATTTTCCATCGCAAATTTGCGACGAATTTTTATTTCGTGGTAAATTCCGTTGCAAATTAGCGACGAAAATTTTCGTCTCTAATTTGCGACGGGAAAAAAAATCCGTCGCAAGTTTCGTTGCAAATTAGCGACGAAAAATTTCCCGTCGCAAATTTTCGTGACAAAATTCATGTTTTTTTGTAGTGTTCCATTAATTTTCGACCGTAACATGTCATGTACATGTCTTAACAAGTAAGTTTCTATGAGATTTCTTAGTACGTTTAGAATTCCACTTTATCTAGAGTAGGGCCGGCAATTCGTGTTCTCATCTAGTCTATTATTCATATCATTTCATGCCATTGTGAAAAATGCATAACCATGATTAAAAATAAGAAAAAATGACACAAATAGTCCCTAAATTTTGTCCCAATATGCAATTTGATCCTTAAACTTTTAATTTATTCAATATGATCCTTAAACTTTGACCTACAATATGGTCCCTAAACTTTTAGTACACATTTAATATAGTTTCTGAATTATATGAAAATATTCAATGTAATCCATGAACTTGAATTAATGGAAGGACTACATTGAACATCTTCATATAACTTAGGGACTACATTGAATATATATTATAAGTTAAGAAACCACATTGAAAAAATTAAAAGTCTAGGGACCACATTGAATATAGGACAAAGTTATTAAAAGTTTGGGGATCGCATTGCACATTAAGCCAAAGTTTGGAGATTATTTGTATTATTATCCCTAAATAGAAGTGCTCTTTCTTATAAAAAAAAAATGGATGGATAAGAATGTCAAGATTGCTATAACCTTTCGTACGGCGCTCACTTGAGTACTATAACTTTTTTTTTTGCTCACTTAAGCGCCGTATCGGAGTAAAATCGATCATTTAAATTCCATTTCTGGCAAATCGTCCTACGTGGATTTTTTACTTAAGTTTCCATTTCAACGTGGATATTGCTTTTGAATTTTTTTTATTTTACTTGTCCTTTTTCTTTTCTTTTTTTTTTTCTGTGTGGGCAAGGTTCACCGACGACACTCATTGGTCGCAAAGGCCTCGCCCTTGGTGTTGGGGCTACAAAGGCCCTAGCCTAGATTTGGCGAGGGCCGTCATGCTGTCGCCCTCAACCAGTGAGGTCACGATGGCCTTGCCCAAGGCCTTCGTGGCCATACCAGCCATTGGCGACCCTCACCAGGACAGAAAAAAGTAAAAGAAAAATAAAAATTTTTAAATTTCAAAAAAAATAATCAAATAATATAAATATTAAAAAATTATTCATGTCAGCGCCGACGATGTTATGTGGGATGACTAGCATCCATGTCGGATTTTTCCGGTGAGGCAAATCGCCGATGGCACTTAAGTAATTAATTTTTAAAAAATTTGTAGCACTTAAATAAGCAAATAAAAAAAATTATGCATTCAAGTAAAGGCCGTATGAAAGTTGTGACACGTCTATTTTTTGGGACAACAACGTGTCTATTTCGAGTTAAAAACCGTGCCCGATCATGTCCAGAACGGGGTCCCTCCCAATAAACTCGTGTTGCATTCTCGTGTCGTTTAAAACATTGCTCCCTCCTAATCCGGAGCCCGTATTTCTCACAAAACCAACCTCGCACATTTTTTCGTTAAAGAATGTCACACCTCACATGGAATCACACGATCCCCTCTCTTTCTCTCTCTCCCCACACACATGGGAATGAGGGAACTTTCAGGCAGGCACATACGATAGTCGAGTCCACAGTAGATGTAACTCCCAATTTCATAATTTCGGTCCACAGGAGATATAACACCCTCACCTAACCTCCTGTGTATGTGATGCCGGAGCATTCCTTGAAGATGTCAAGTTGTTGACAAGTTGTCCATATCATCGATTACGACATACCGAAGGCTATTCGGTACCTTGAAAAGATGAAGCCTATTAAGTTAACTTCTTGGAAATGGTAAAATCATGGAGATCTTCAATCGGTTACATTTAATTCTAATATATTTTCTAGGTCTAGTTAATGATGTTCAAGTTTTTAGAATCCTTATTTATTTATGGTTGTTTTCTAGTAAATGTTATTTATCTTTCCTATGAGTCTTTTTTCTTTATAAAGAGTCTTAGTTACTCATACTTGGAGGGTTGTTCCATGCTCATCTATTTAAGCACTCTATAATGAATAACAGAGCAAGACATATTTGATTCAAAACTAATTGAGCTTTTGGCTTAAGAACAAGAAGGATTTCTTGTTTTACTCTTATTCCTTACGTGGATTCCTATGAGTGGCGAGTATTGCTCTTATCTCTTAGGTTAATTCATCACCTACGAATGGCGAAAATTCTCACTTGTGTTGCCTACTACTTCTTTACACTTTCTCCAACGTCAAATTGGTATCAGAGCATGGTTTAATGACTGGTCGTCATCGACGTGGACCAAACATTGAGTCTTCTTTAGCTCGAGAAAGAGACCTACAAGACGTGGAGGTGGATGATTTAAGGAGACAAGTGCAGCAACTATAGGAGCATTTGCAATGCTTCGAACTTTTGGGACGTGATGATTTACGTCATGATTCAAAAGATGCTCTCTCTGATGAAGAGGATGTTAATCCTTTTGTTGGTGCTCGAAGTCATGCTTTGAGTGAGGAGGGACTTCCTTGACGTCAGTATCGAAGGTTCCATGAAAGTCAGCAAGATTCCTATGTGAAGGTTGAAATTCCTGAATTCAAAGGGAAAATGCAATTGAAAGAATTCATGGATTGGCTACATGCGATAGAAAGAATCTTTGACTAAAAGGAAATACCAACCGATTGGAAGGTGAAGCTAGTCACCATCAAGCTAAAAAAACATGCATCTATTTGATGGGAGCACTAGAAGAAACAAAGAGCTCGTGAAGGAAGAAACCGTATTGTAACTTAGGCAAAGATGAAGAAAGAATTGAAGAAGAAGTTCTTACCGACGAACTACCATCAAGATACCTTCCTCCAATTTCACAACCTCAAACAAAAGGAGATGTCCGTGGAAGAATATACAGCAGAGTTTGGTCATCTAATGATGCTTTGTGATATTTCTAAGCCCAAGCAACAAACTGTTGCCCGCTACCTTGGTGGACTTCGCTCAGTGTTGTGACCTCACCTTCCGCGGGTGCACTATCTAGGGGTTCGACTAATGGATTATTAAGTCTAAGCCTAACTTGGGCCCTCCTAAACCCTACCAATTCGCGACTTAGGATTAAAGTTCTTAATGTATAAATGTTTTCATGCTTGGAGTTGCCTCTAATCTATTTGCGGTAGATTGATTAAAAACCTAAATAAAACGTAGGGAGATATGTTTTATTTTTACGAACCAGAGATTTTAAGCTCGAAGACTTGATTACGCTAGATCTAGTCTAACGCATTTTCGGTACCTTTTCTTTTCAAAAAAATGTTTAAGTAGTTAGTCTGGATTCATTTTACTACCTATATACTAACATGTAGAATGACCATGCGTGTGCACAATCTACCAATTTAACACCCAATAAGGAAAGCAGTAATTTGACCAAAAAAAGAAGGAAAGCAGTAAATAAATGCTAAATTAGGAGAATAATTTACCTTAAAGCAACGTAAGCATCTGCATTGTTAGTTAGAAAATCACACAGACAGTCCTAATATGATTTATAATTAACAAACATTTCAATTGGCATATTTTTTGGGTTTTCTCTTTATATCATCGAAACTAGCTTAAGTGCAATGACGTGCAGAATATGACATCCGATTAATTGATCCTAGCATGCAAAAGTATATGACATGCGATAATATGACCTATTTCTAATGACAGGTAAATGGTTTATTTTTGGAATTTTTCCAATGAAATTCATAATAAATAAAATGCCTAAATTAACATGTAATCTACCCTAGAAAAGACAGTTTAACTTATCCTAAAACTTCTTTTTTGGTATTTTTTTAATTAAAAATACTCAAATTAACATGTAATCCATCCCTGAGAAGATGATTTAATCTATCCTAAAGTAACTCATTTTTTGAGATTTTTATGGAAATTAGAAATCTTTAAAATACCCTAAATAATCTATTAGGATTAGAATGACACCTAATTTAAACTAGGAAATAAATTATCTTAAGTCCCAATTTAAACTAAATAATTATCCTAGCTTCTAGATATATTCAAGATTCCCTAAACATGCAAAATCTTAAATCCTAACTAATATAATTTTTTGGATTTTCTTTTTTTAAAAAGGAAAATAAATCACATACAAGATAACAATCATAGATCAACCGTCCAAGCGATTTGCAAGATCTTTCTTATCATGTTCGAATTAGAAAAGGGAATCGAATTAACGTTCATATCTATAGAGTTATGGATATCGACGGGAAGTCGATTATTTGAATTTGAAAAGCAGATAAGATCTATTATCGTATCCAAGTGGTTATGGATAAGATAACGATTTTTCTATACCATTCTGTATTGTATCTTAGGGTTAAGGTCAAATAGTCGTCCAGATACGTTGCCGAATTATGAAAAAAAACTCCTAATTTGGGGTATGTTAGGATATTGCAAATTTCACAAATATTATCCTCAGAAATCTAGCAAACCACCAAAGAATATCCACGAAATATCTAAATTATCCAAAAATTAGGAAATTAAATATTTAAAAGAAATTTTTGGATAATAATCTTATACTACAAAAAAATAAGGATTTAACCACAAAAAATTAGCGACGAAAAATTTTTTTGTTGCTAATTTCCGACGAAATTAACGACGAAAACTAAACTTGTTGCTAATTTGTGACAAAAAAATATTCGTCGCTAATTTGTGACGGAAAAAAAAATTTGTCGCTAATTAGCGATGGAATTTGCGACGGAAAACAAATTCGTCGCTAACTAGTGATGGAATTTGCGACGAAAAGTAAATTCGTTGCTAATTTGCAACGGAATTTTCCATGAAGACTATATTTGTTGCTAATTTGCGATGGAAAAAAAAATTTGTTGCTAATTTGGGATGGAATGTGTGACGAAAATAATTCATCCCTAATTTGCGATGAAATTTGTGACGAAAACTAATTGTCGTAGCACTTTTGTCACAAAATTCATCACTAATTAGTGACAAATCGTATTCGTTGCTAAATTTTTTATTTGCTGAATTTTTTATATAATAGGTTTGTCGCTAATTAGCGACAAAAGCGTATTCGTCACTAATTAGCGACAAACAATATTCGTCACTAAATTAGCGACGTACTTATTTCGTCACTAAATTTGCCGCTAATTGTAATCTACCCACCCTCACCCCCAATTTCTCTCTCTCTCTCTCTCGTTGTTGATTCCTCATGTACCCCCTTGCTGTTCTCCCTCCCTCTCCCTCTTTCGTTTCTCTCGATAAACCTCTTCACACACGCACAAATTAGTCTCGGTAAAGCTTTTCCGCCGGTAAGTGTTGTGGTTAATTTCGTGGCTAATTGGCGACGAAGATGGTTCATCGCAAAACTATTCATTGCTAATTTCGAATTTTTTTTTAATTTTTTTCTCTTTTTATAATTTTTTTCCTATTTCTTCCCCTCGCCGGGTCCGGTCCGAAACTTTCGGGCGAGGTCACCTCATTGGCCATGGGCAAGGCCGCTCGACCTTGCCGTTGCCACAGATATGGGTGATGGCGAGGTCGAGCGGTGGCCATGACAAGGCTGCTCGACCTTGTCCAGGCCTTGCCATGGTTGCCGCTCGCTGTTGCCCAGATCTATGGTGATAATGAGGTCGAGCGACCATGGCGAGGCCGCTTAGGCTCTACCAGATCTGGGCGAGGTTGAGCGGCCTCGCCATGGCCGCTCAACCTTGCCCAGGCCTCGCCATTACCGCCACTCGTAGTTGCCCAAATCTGTGGCGATGGTGAGGTCGAGCAGCCATGGCAAGGCTGCTCGACCTCGCCCAGGCCTTGCCATGGCTGCCGCTTGTCGTCGCCTAGATCTGTGGCGACGGCGAGGTCTAGTGACGGCCATGGCGAGGCCGCTCAGCCTCCCCTAGATCTGGGTGAGCTTGAGCAGCCTCACCATGGCCACTTGACCTTGCAACAACCTAGATCAGGGTGACGACGAGGTCGAGAGGCCATGGCGAGGCCGCTCGACTTGGCCCTCGCTAGCGCTGGCGAGGGCCAGCTTGGCCCATGATCGGCGAGGTCGAACTCGCTTGTCTTGTCGCCGGTCAGGTGAAGAATATAGGGAAAAAATGAAAAAGAAAAAGAAAATTCGAAAGAAAAAATTATTAAGTCATTTTTTTTAGGTACGTGTCCATTTGAAGATCTCACAATTCAAGTAAACATTACAATTCTCATCAAATTGACCATGTTATACTATAAAGATTTTAATCAAATACTTGAGTAAGTCTTCTTGACATGGTAATTTTTTTTCATTTTTTTCAATTTCAAAGTAATTTTTTCGTCAAAAACACAATTTTAATTTTTAGAATTTTATGGTTTTAATTAAGAATATTAAACGATATAATAGTAGATATGATATTTTTAATATTTTATGAGATTTTTTAATTTTTATACATACACAATGCAATAAGATAGGGCTTGGATAAATAATAAGAACTTACCTGGATATTGAGGATTGACCGATGAGTTTCCTACCGAGTTGGAACTATTTTTGGACTTTACTAGTAGTAAATTTGAGTTCATAGATGGAAATAAGTTAAGGTGTCCGTGTAAAAAGTGCAGTAATGGTAAATTGCACGTATGTGATAAAGTGAGAGAACATCTTTATAAATTTGGGTTTACTCTCAACTGCTATAATTAAACTTGCTATGGTGAACAATTTATATTTGATGAAAGATATTGAAGAAGTGATTAATTTTTAGTTAAAAAAGAATGTAGCTATCATAACCAATTGAGCCTATATCAGAGGATGGTGATTGATGCAGGTGGTCAGAATTTTGTTTCAGAATCGAACCATGCAAGTACTAGTTTTACTTCTATACTTGAACAAGTGGGTATTAATCATGCATCACAATTGGAAGAAATAAAAGTAATGGATTTTGATAAGAATGTGTGTAATAGAACTTTTTCATCTAATCAGTTTTGAGAGATGTTAAAAGTAGTAAATGAACCTTTATGGGCAGGTTGTGACAACCACACTAAATTATCGGTGACTACAAGACTGTTAAATTTCAAGGCAGAGCATAATGTGTCTAAGAATTGCTTCAACTCTTTTGTTGAAGTAATGCAGGAAACAATGCCTCGTGATAATATTATGTTAAGTGATTTTTACGATATGAAGAAACTAGATCTTCTAGTTGTAAGAATTGATGTATGTAGTAAGAGTTGTATGTTATATTGGAGAGATGATGAAAATACAGAATCTTACAAATTCTATAGCCAACCTAGGTACGAGATTAACAGGAGGCATGATCGTAATTAGAAGCGTAGACCATGCAAACAAATGTTTTATCTGTCCTTAATTCCCAGATTGCAAAGGCTTTATGCGTCTCAAGCCACTGCTGAATAGATGACTTGGCATGCAAATCATGAAACAGAAGATGGTCTAATTTGTCATTTTTCAGATGCAGAGGTATGGAAACATTTTGATAGAACATATCCTAAGTTTGCAATAGAGCCTCGAAACATCAGGTTAAGTTTATGTGCTGATGGATTTGCCCCATTTGGAAAATTAGAAAAAAGTTATTTATGTTGATTAATTATCTTAATTCTGTACAATCTTTTACCTGGTATATGCATGAAGATACCTTATATGTTTTTTACATTGATCGTGATTGGCCCGCAAAATCCGAAAAAGTTGATAGATGTTTATATGTAATCATTGATTGAATTGTACAATGGCTATGGGATGAAGGTGTTCTTACATACAGCTGATCAAACATTTGTAACGAAAGTTGCTCTTCTTTGGATGATAAATGACTTTTCAGTTTATGGAATGTTATCTAGATGGAATAAAATTGTGATATTAGAATGTTCGATATGTTTAGAGAGATTAAAGTTATTTAGATTAAAACATGGTAAGAAGACTAGCTATTTTGACTGTCATAGACAATTTTTGCCAATAAGTCATACATTCAGAAGGAATATGAAAGAGTTCATTAATAATAGAATTGAAAGAACACATCTACCATTGAGGTTGATAGGTGATCAAATTTGGGAGCAAATGCATGACTTTCCAACCGTTGTCGAAAGCCCTCATGGCACAACTATTGCGTACAGAAGTACACATAAGTGAACTAAACGCAATATATTTTGGGATCTACCATATTAGAAGGCCCATCTTATTTATCATAATCTTGACGTCATGCATATAGAAAAGAATATTTTCGACAATATTATTAATACTGTGATAGATGTCACTAGAAAAATAAAAAACAACTTGATTGCAAAAAAAGATAAGAGAGATATTTATAATCGGCCAACACTTGTAACATTCCGGATTTTGGCCCATTTTTGGGGTTTATAAAACGTGTAATACGTCGGTGCGCTTATAATAGAATTTCGCCCGGGAACTGATCACTCTCGGGTTCTTGTTTTTAAAAATAGAAATTTTACTAGAATCACACTCGATCGAATTTGGCCGTTATTTAGACCCTGAACTTGGCAGTCAATTTTTGGGAGTTTCGGGACAAAATAAATTGAACGGTGTCATATTATTGTGGCCAGCATCGAGATTATCAGGAATGGCGAAAAAGTGAATTTTTGGATCGGGTGCGAATTTGGACTAGTGGACCTCCCTCGTAGTGTGTCTTGGATTATTTTATTTTGGTATTTTTGCCTTAGATTATTATTGGGATTTTTCGTGGACTGTTAGGTCTTTTTCCGGATTTGAATCGGGACCGTTAGGTCGATTTTTAGTTCAAACCGTGTCCGCGTTCTCTCTCTCGGCCGAAAAGTTAAATCGTTTCTCTCTCTTTTCTCTCTTTTTCTCTCTTTTCTCCTCTCTTCTTCTTGGTGGTCCCCTTGGTTTCCCCCTCCCATCGCCCGCGTCGTCTCTCTCTTCTCTCTCTCTTCCTTTTTCCTCTCTCTCTCTCTCTCTCTCTCTCTCTCCTCTCTCTCGGCGCATCGCCTCTCCTCCCCCCCCGTCCCTCCCTCGACTCCGCCACGGTGGGACTCCTCTCTTCTCTCTCTTCTCTCCCTTCTCTTCTCTCTCCTCCCCTTTTTCTCTTTCTTTTCTTTCGTTTTCTTCTTCTTCTTGGTGGTCCCCTGAGCGAACCCGCGCCTTAGCCCATCATTGTCCATTTACGTACCTTTATTCATCCGGCCCGTTGTGAGCCCGTGTAGGGTTTTCTTCGGACCAAAGCCTTATAAGTGATATCCTAATTCCTATTTAGTATAATGGGCATTATTAGACATGCTTAGAGATTTATCTAGTGCAATTTAGTGATTAAATTAGAATTTGATTAGTGTGAGAGTTCGACTAATGCATGAATTATGTGGCGATTGGTAGATCAATTTATGGTGAATATGTGGCTAGTTGTGGTGCGTTGACTGATTTTATTATGGTGGCATGTGTGGATGAAAATTGATGATCGTATGTGGCTATTTGGGATGTCAAAGGCGGGACCGAGTGTGACGGACTTGTGATGTGACTTGGATTGGCTTTGACTGGAATTGGTGTGCTGCTTGAATTGGCAAATTGAGATGTTGTGAGTGTGTCGTGAATTTGGTTGGTTCGACTTGTTAGAATGATGAAATTGTGCTGTGGTGCATGTGCATGTGAAAGAGCCCGGATCGACGGGATCGCCAACCTGAGGCGTAGGTTACGCGGGTGTGGCGAATAAGGCATGACTAGACCTGAGGCGTAGGTTACGCGAGTCATTGGAAAGGAAAAGTGTCCTGAGGCGTGGTTACGCGGGACCGAGCCCGGCTTGATCTAGGGTCGGTCGAGGCCCGATGGGTGCGGGCCGTGAGATGGGGTCCGAGATGCGGGGCGCTGGCGGGCGTAAAAGGACCTGAGAGGTCGTAGAAAGCTGTTCGACCACGCATGCGATTCGAGTGTGACTGAAATTGATTGATTGACTAGTTGATTGACCGATCGAATGTTAGAATTGATTGGGTGCTATTGTGGTTGGCGTGTGAATGACTGTGGTATGTTATCGATGTATTTTTATTATTATCATACATTTGACTGACGTGCAGAGCTAGACGCGCTTGATGGCGAGGTAAGTACTTTGAGGTGAATTCGGTATATTGAGAATTAGGTTGCATGTACTGCTTGTCTGGGTACGCATTGGCCTACGTAGAGTTTAGGGTATTGCTTATTGAGACTCGTTCTCACGGTTATTATATAACCACTTTCAGATTCGCGACCGTGATCGATTCGGAGATGCCGCTAGGGTACCACAGGGATTGGAGGATAGACCAATTTACCCTGTCTTTTGAGCACCTTTTTGTAGGAGAGATAGGCTTGTCAACCACCGCCCCCTTTTGAAAATTGTGGTTTGAAATTGGTAGCCGGATTATCATTTTGTATTAATGAATGCTTTATAATGCTATGTGTTTATTAAATTTCGATGTTCTATCCCTTGGTCATGTTTTTAATGTCTTGGTTGTTTTATGTGCTTCCGCTTGCGTAATTCATTTGGGTCGGCGACGCGTCCTGGGACGTCGCGTTCAAATTATCAACCATGGTCGGGATGTCGCGGTCTCGGAGGGGTCCGGGGCGTGACATCCCCGTTAAATTGGTATCAGAGCAAGGATAGCTCGATACTAATTGGTCGAAGCCTGGAGTGATAAGGAGCGATGACCTTGGGGTAGACAATTAGGGAGACTCGTGTACCATGCGTACCCCAGATTGTTTGATTGTGATTGCTGAGTGGCGTATGCTATGACGTGTGAAATGTAGGTGCGTCAGGACCTGAGGTGAGTGCATGAATCATGTTGATTGAGATTGATTGATATGAGTGATTGCTAGCCTGCTTGATAAATGGTAGTTGCGATTGGTTGCCTAGGGTTTTAAAACTGGAATAGATGGCCTAGGTTTCTAATTCCTTGTAGAATTATAGCAGGTGAGCATTTATGAGATTCGGTAAGATGAGTGGACGAGGCCGAGGTAGAGGTCCAGGTAGGGGTCGAGGTCGAGGTCGAGGTCGAGGTCGAGGTCGAGGTCGAGGAATTAGTAGTTCCACCGGTGAACTTATGGGAGATCCCCCGGCAGATTGTGATATGGAGGGGCGTTGAAGAAGGTATTGATATTGTCAAGACGATGACGGGAGATAGGAGGATATAACTGCTTTCGCGCATCCGCCAAATAGATTGTTGGGAATAACGGGGACCAAGGAAACAATGTGATAGATGGAAACTTGGGTTTGGCGTGAGTGAATGCGACTGCACCAATGTAGGGAGATAGAGCAGTTTTTGAGACTGAAGCCCCCGAAGTTCAATGGGAAAGGCGACTCTGAGGCTGCGCCAAGGTGGGTGGAAGAGCTAGAGAAAGCCTTCGAAGTATTAGGTTGCACTGAGGAAGAGAAAGTGACCCTAGCGGTTTACCAGCTCCAGGAAAACGCAAATGATTGGTGGAGGGCCACCAGAAATCAAGTATTCCCCACCGGTGCGGCGCTGAACTCGACCATCTTCACTGAAGCTTTCAATAACAAATATTTCTCGGAAAGTGCCCGAGAGCAAAAACTTGCACGGACTTTATGGGACTCCGCCAAGGCCATATGTCGGTAGATCAGTATGAAGCCGAGTTCGCAAGATTGTCCAAATTTGCCCCTAGGATGGTGGAGGACCCAATAGACAAGGCGAGGAGGTTCCGGGATGGGCTGAAAGACCTTTGCAGCCAGATGATCTCATTAAACTTGAAGGGCTATCATGAGATCTATGAGAGGGCTCAGGCAATTGAGCGAGACCAAATTGAACGGGCCACCGCTTCTGGATCGTAGTATGCCCCGGCTAAGGACCATCGCCAACTCGGGAAGAGACCTATGGCGGGGAACAGTCGCTTTGCCCCTCCTGCTCGGAGGATTATCGGGAAGCCAAACCACTATCAGAGTGCCCCGTATAGGTTATGCGGAGAAAGGCACGAGAAAGGACCTTGCCCAAGCAGGAGCGGGGCATGTTTTACATGTGGAGGAAGGGGCCACTCAATTGCCCCTTCTAACAACAGTAGTAGGCGTGTCACATGCATTACTTTGCCACTACCGCCCGGAATGGAAATCAAACCCGAGGTCGAGGTCGAGGCCCAAGGACGGGTATATGCTATGGCAAGAAAGGAGGCTGTGCATGGCGTGCCGGTATGGTCTCTCTTGTGATCACTTGTCATATGCCTTGTTTGATCCGGGGCGTCGCATTAGTTATTTGGAGAGTAGTTCGTTGATTTATCTGGGGTTGAACCAAAATCGCTTGATGTTATGCTGTGTGTTACTACCCCGCTGAATGATAAGGTGCTGATTGCATTAGGATGTCCCGATTGTAAGTTAGTGATTGACGATTGGGAAGGGAAGATAGATTTGGCAATGTTACGTATGCATGACTTTGATGTGATTTTCGGTATGGACTAGCTAGTCAAACAGAAAGCTGTTATGGACTATAGTAATAAGGTGATCCAATTTAATCGCATTGGACCCTAAATTTGAGTTTGTGGGAAACCGAGGAGGGACCTCGATCCCTTGGATTTCGTCACTGGAAGTGACTAAGCTACTAGACGAAGGGTGCCAAGGATTTCTGGCAACTGTACTTGACTCGATGGTTGAAGAGCCGAAGTTAGAAGATATTGCTGTGGTGTGCAATTTTCCCGATGTCTTTCCCGAGGAATTGTCGGGACTACCACCTAATAGGGAAGTAGAGTTCGTGATTGAGCTGGCCCAGGGGACCGAACCGATATCAAAGGCGCCCTATAGGATGTCGCTGTCGGAATTGAAGGAGTTGAAAGTTCAAATGCAGGAGTTGCTAGATAAAGGCTTTATTCACCTGAGTGCGTCTCTATGGGGAGCGCCAGTATTATTTGTGAGGAAGAAAGACGGATCTTTGAGGTTGTGCATAGACTATAGACAGTTAAACCAAGTGACTATTAAGAATAAATACTCATTGCCAAGAATAGATGATTTGTTTGACCAGTTGCAAGGAGCATCGATATTTTCGAAGATCGACTTAAGGACGGGATACCATCAATTGAGGATCAAGGAGGATAAATAAAAAACGGCGTTCAGGACGAGATACGGACATTATGAGTTTACAGTAATGCCGTTTGGGTTGACCAACGCTCCTGCAGCCTTTTATGGATCTCATGAACCGAGTATTCAAAGAATTTCTAGATCAGTTTGTGATCGTGTTCATAGATGATATCTTAGTATATTCAAAAAGTTCTATTGAGCACGAGTTACATTTGGAAAAGGTTCTACAAACCTTAAGAGAGCATGCACTTTACGCTAAGTTCAGTAAGTGCGAATTCTGGCTTCAACGAGTGGCATTTTTGGTGTTGACACCTAATTTTTAGCCGACGCGTCATTAAAAATAGAAAATTCAAGATTACGGTTTCCGATCGCGACTGAGTCCATTTCTTGAACAAAAAGTGTCGTTTTTTAATTCTATCTGTTGATCTGCTTTTTATAAGCGATTTTCTATTCATTTATGCAAAACCGAAAAGAAGTCAAATGGTTGACTTTGGCGTTGACTTTTGGTCAACCCTTTGACCAAAAAGTCAACCCGTGTCAAATCAGTTGGGCTTTTTTATAAAAAGATTCTTTCAAGTCCAATTTCACTTTGAAGTGGAAATTTTAGAAAATTCAAAGATTTGATCATAAAATCAAGCTCTTAGTGGAAAGTCATTTAGGGTTTGACTTTTGGTCAAACCTTGACCAAAAATTGAAAAATACCAAAATCCAAAAATTACCTTGTTTTACATTCAATTTACCTTTGGCATTTGAAATTTTACAAAAATCGATTTAGAATCAACTTTTCCCCAAATTGCGAAATTTGATTCAAATCGACCAAAAAATAAAATTACTTCATTTCTAGTCATTTTTAGGATAATTTCCTTCACGACATTTGATCTAGAGGTCATTTTATATCCAATTTTTGAACCAATTTTGTGATTCCAAGCCAAACACAAAACCCCCAATTTTGGCCCTAATCGGTGATTTTGATCGATTCATATGATGATAAGAATTGAGACACAATTGAACGCGATTTCTTATATGAAACCCAAATTCAAAATCAATTTTGGAAGAATCACATGAATTTGGGTCAATTTGATCAATTTAGTGATTCAATGATTAGAAGTCTAAGAGTAATTGGTCTAGATAGTGTAATTCAACTTGACCCACTCTAGACTAATATTCAATTTGATGAATTGGGACTCAATTTGGTTAATTAGACTTCAATTAAAGTTAGTCTATAAGGTGATCAAATTGGTTTAATTCAAATTCTAATTGGACAGCCTAATTTTTGAAAATTTTGATGATCGATAATCGGTGGCCGGACCAACCTCACATCCTCTTGAGTGCAAAAATGACAAAATGCCCCTTAATCAAAAATGACAAAAAATGCCCTTAATTGAAAATGACAAAAATGCCCTTCTTAAGCAAATTAGGGATTAGCAAATCAAGGGTGATCATGTCCATCCATGATGCCATGTCACCAATCCTTAGCTATTAAGGAATATTCTCATTAAGGATGGTTGGATTGATCAAGAAATTAAAAAGTTAGAAGATGTTTTTCCCTCCAAAATGAAGGGGTTCGTTTTTGTGCAATTTCTCCGATGTCTTCTCCCGGGAATTGTCGCCCGGCCATCCTGCCACCTTTAATAGGGAAGTAGAGTTCGGCTGATTGAGACCAGCCGCGGGTGGCGGAGCTCCCTCCGCACCATCTCCCTCTCGGGGGACCGCAAACCGCCCCCGGTGATGTGTTATCAAAAGCGACCTCCTCCGGTGATTATAGGATGTGGTGGCTGGCCTCGCATTGAACATTGGAAGGAGTTGAAAGTTCAAATGTTTATTTGTGTGAAAACGAGTTGATTCTAGATAAAGGCTTTATGAGATTGGCTGAGCTTTCAAGGCCTCCGTCATTCAGATCAGAACACGGAGGGGAGCGCCGCTTGGCGTTGGATATTTGTGAGGAAGAAAGACACGGATCTTTGAGGTTGTGCGAGATAGACTATAACGTTGAAATCTGGTGAAGTTAAACCAAGTGACTATTAAGAATAAATACCCATTTGCTTGTCAAAACAAGAATAGATGATTTGTTTGACTGATGTTGACAAGGAGCATCGATATTTTTTTTCTACAAGATCGAAAAACTTAAGGAAATTGGATACCATCAAATGAGGATCAAGAAGGAGGATAAACAAAAAGCCTAGTACGATTTCGTCATGTGATATAGATGACATGGACACTATCATTAGTTCTTCGATTTTCATAAATTAATGCCGTTTGAGGTTGACCAAGTTCTTCCTGAGATCAGACCTTTTATGGATCTCGATGAACCGGGTATTCAAAGAATTTCTAGAGTTCTGTGTCCAGATCTGATTTTTTGTTCCTTTGATCGTGTTCATTAGATGATATCCTAGTATATTCAAAAAAAGTTGTTTATTGAGTCTCAAGTTACATTTGGAAAAGGTTCTACCAAAATTTTGAAGAGCATGCACTTGAAACGCTCAAAAAGTTTTGCAGATTGAGTCCCTAGCGAAAATTGAATTTTATAAAAATTTAGAGGCTTTTTAGCAAAAACTCAAAACATAAAAGTTGTTGTGGGGGCATTTTTGGGACATGATAAGTTATTTTTCCCGCCTTTGTGAAGGAACTGAGTCAGCCTGTCACTGAGTTTTAATTTGGATTTTCGAGAAAAAGATTGAAAAAATGGTCTTCTTGACTTTTGATCCTCATGTTGGCCAAGGCCGACTTCATTTGGACGTCATTAGGATAGTTAATCACATTCAAAAATTTCGAATTGGGTTTTGAATAAGTGGGTAAAAGCCCACTTCTCATGATATGTATTAATGCAATTTTTTTTTTTTTTTTTTTAGAACGGGAGAGTAGTGGCATGACAACCTAGTGGACTAAGATTTTGGCATGAAAATGGTAAAAAACAAATTGAGGCCACCATAATAGAAATATTAATAAGCTAGTCCCCCGACTTTGATGATTTGGAGTTAGCCGCGATTGCCGACCCCCCGACCTAGGCCTTAAGGTTTGGAGACACTACTTGTGTGGAGAAAATTTCATAAAATTTATTTTAAAAAACGGACCATAAGAGCCTCAAGTACTTATTTTCACGGAAGGAAGGTCGTGACATTTGGGACAATATGAGGCGCAGTGGACTCGGCAAAGAGAAGGCGTTGGATGGAATTATCAAGGATTATGATTGTGACATATTGTATCACCCGGAAAAGCCAATTGGGTAGCGGATGCCTTGAGCAGAAATCGAGCATCACGCAATTGTTAGTTAAAGACTGGATTTTATTGGAAGGAGTGGGATTGAGGAATTTAAGTTCAATGATTAGGATAGCTCTCAATTTGATGGCGACGTTAAGGATTGAGCCGGAAGTGCAAGCCAAGATCAAGGCGTTGCAGTCTACAGACCTTGAGATTCAGAAAATTGTGAGTATGGATGACACTAAGAGGAAGCCGGACTTTCAGGTGTCCGAGGATGGAATTCTCAAGTTTCGAGGACGTTTGTGCGTGCCCGATGATTTGAAACTTAAGGAAGAGATTTTGTCGGAAGCTCATAGGAGCAATTACAGTATCCATCCGGGCAGCACTAAGATGTACTAGAATCTTCGTCAGCACTATTAGTGGAATGGAATGAAAGTGGACGTGGCCAAGCATGTGGCCAAGTGTTTGACGTGTCAACAAGTGAAGGCACAACATTGTAAACCTGGTGGAATATTGCAGCCGTTGAAAATCCTAGAATGGAAGTGGGAGCACATCACAATGGACTTCGTAACGGGACTGCCAAAGAGCCAGAGAGGACACGACTCTATTTGGGTAATAGTAGATAGATTGACCAAGTCAGCACACTTTCTAGCGGTGCGAAAGGACTTCGAGTTAGAAAGGTTGGCAGAATTATATTTGCGTCAGATAATTCGCCTTTATGAAGTACCGGTATCGATCACTTCGGACCGTGATCCTCGGTTTACTGTGAACTTTTGGAAAAGTCTGCAATCAACCATGGGAACTAAGTTGCAATTCAGTACAGCCTATCATCCGCAGACGGATGGCTAGTCTGAAAGGACTATTCGGACTTTGGAGGATATGCTGAGAGCGTGTGTGCTAGATTTTCAGGGCAAGTGAGAAGAACAGTTACATTTGGTGGAATTTGCCTACAATAACAGTTTTCAGCTGAGTATCAGAATGGTACCATTTGAAGTATTATATGGTAGGGCTTGCAGAACACCGTTGTGTTAGGACGAGGTAGGAGAAAGGAGTATCTCGGGTCCAAAGTTGGTTCAACAGTCAGTCGAGACGGTCAAGGTTATTCGGGACAGGCTTAAAACCGTTCAAAGCCGCCAAAAGGATTATGCGGACCGGAGGCGTAGGCCATTGGAATTCCAAGTGGGGGACCACGTCTTTCTCAAGGTGTCACCAATGAGAGGATTGTCGTGGTTTGGCAAGAAAGGAAAATTGAGCCCGAGGTATGTGGGTCCATTTGAGGTCTTAGAGAGAATTGGCACTCTGACCTATCGTCTCGCGCTACCGCCAAATTTATCTCACGTCTATAATGTGTTCCATGTGTCTATGCTAAGGAAGTATGAGCCAGACCCGACACACGTGCTAAATTATGAAGAAGTGGATGTAGATGACAGAATGTCGTACTTGGAAAAGCCAGTTAGAGTCGAGGACAGAATGGAACGGGTACTGCGAAACAAGACAATTTCGATGGTAAAGGTGATTTGGGAACATCATGGAACTGAAAGAGCGACATGGGAAAGTGAAGAGTTGATGCGACACCAATACCCCCATTTGTTTAGATAGTTGGGTTGGATTGTAAATTTCGAGGACGAAATTTTTGTAAGGGGGGAAGAATTGTAACATTCCGGATTTTGGCCCATTTTTGAGGTTTATAAAACGTGTAATTCGTCGGTGTGCTTATAATAGAATTTCGCCCAGGAACTGATCACTCTCGGGTTCTTGTTTTTAAAAATAGAAATTTTACTAGAATCGCACTCGATCGAATTTGGCCGTTATTTAGAGCCTGAACTTGGCAGTCAATTTTTGGGAGTTTCGGGACAAAATAAATTGAACGGTGTCGATATTATTGTGGCCAGTGTCGAGATTATCAGGAATGGTGAAAAAGTGAATTTTTGGATCGGGTGCGAATTTGGACTAGTGGACCTCCCTCGTAGTGTGTCTTGGATTATTTTATTTTGGTATTTTTGCCTTAGATTATTATTGGGATTTTTCGTGGACTGTTAGGTCTTTTTCCGGATTCAAATCGGGACCGTTAGGTCGATTTTTAGTTCAAACCGTGTCCGTTGGATCGCGTTCGAAAAGTTAAATCAGTTCTCTCTCTCTTTTCTCTCTCTCTTTCTCTCTCCTCTCTCCTCTGCCGGTTTGCCCCCCTCCGCGCACGTCTCTCTCTCTTCTCTCTCTCTCTTCCCCTCTCTCTCTTCCTTTTTTCTCTCTCTCTCTCTCTCTCTCTCTCTCTCTCTCTTTTTCCCCCTCTCAACGTGGGTCAGCCCCCGCATCCCTTCCCTCGACTCATGAGCTCCTCTCTTCTCTCTCTTCTCTCCCTTCTCTTCTCTCTCCTCCTCTTTTTCTCTTTCTTTTCTTTCGTTTTCTTCTTCTTCTTGGTGGTCCCCTTGGCCGTGGCTTGGTTCAGCGTCCGTCCACCCGACCCGACCGATCGCCGACCCGCCCGCGCCATTCCGCCTCCGCCGCCGCCCCCCTCAGCCCGGCCATGGCTGCGCCGTCGGTGTCGATCCCCTCTGTCTCTCTCTCTCTCTCCTCCTCGGTCTCTCTCCTGTTTCAGCCCCGATGAGCCCAGCCGCCGCGCCCGACGAGCCCGTCATCCTCGTCACCGCTACCCGCCTCGCCAGCCTCCGCCAAGCCGTCGGTCGGTGGCGTCCGCCCCTCTCCCCAACCTGCGGCGCCCTTTGCTCCCCTCGCGCCCACCAAGCGCCGCCCTTGAGCAGGCTGACCAGCTGCTGAAGCTGCGCCCACGCTTTGGCTGCCCGCATCGTGCCATCCCGTCCCCCATGACTCACGCCCTCTTGGTTCGCCCGACTTGTAAGTAGCCCCGTCGATTCCACCACCTTCCCCTCAGCCTCTCTGTCTCTCTCCCTCTCTCTCTCCCCCTCTCTCTCTCTCATTCTTTGTCTCTCTCTCTCTCCCCTTTAGGGGTGAGTCTCACTTTCATTACATCGCCACATCGCGCCTGGCAAGTAAATCATAGCCTCATTTGCTGCCCGCCCAGCCGGTCGTCGCCTCAAATAGCCAAGCCAGCCCAGGCCGGCCGACCCACTTCGATGCCGCACCTGGGCCTTGAGCAGACCCAGCCTAGCTAGTCATTGTCCATTCATGCATTGTTCATCGAATACGTCTTGTTCATCTGGAAAATATTGTTCATCCCACCATTCTTTGTTCATCGAACAACATTCCTTCATCGCCCATTCATTGTTCATCCGCCCGTTGTGAGCCCGTGTGGGTTTTTCTCCGGACCAAAGCCTTGTAAGTGATATCCTAATCCCTATTTAGTATAATGGGTATTATTAGACATACTTAGGGATTTATCTAGTGCAATTTAGTGATTAAATTAGAATTTGATTAGTCGTGAGAGTTCGACTAATGCATGAATTATGTGGCGATTGGTAGATCAATTTATGGTGAATATGTGGCTAGTTGTGGTGCGTTGAGTGATTTTATTATGGTGGCGTGTTTGGATGAAAATTGATGATCGTATGTAGCTATTTGGGATGTCGAAGGCGGGACCGGGTGTGACGGACTTGTGATGTGACGTGGATTGGCTTTGACTGGAATTGGTGTGCTGCTTGAATTGGCAAATTGAGATGTTGCGAGTGTGTCGTGAATTTGGTTGATTCAACTTGTTAGAATGATGAAATTGTGCTGTGGTGCATGTGCATGTGAAAGAGCTCGGATCGATCGGAGGGCTGCTAACCTGAGGCGTAGGTTACGAGGGTGTAGCGAATAAGGCATGACTAGACCTGAGGCGTAGGTTACGCGAGTCATTGGAAAGGAAAAGTGTCCTGAGGCGTGGTTACGCGGGACCGAGCCCGGCTTGATCTGAGGGCTGAGCCTGAGGCACAGTGGCGCGGGCTGTGAGATGGGGTCTGAGGCGCAGTGGCGCGGGCCATGTGAAAGGACCTGAGAGGTCATAGAAAGCTGTTCGACCACGCATGCGATTCGAGTGTGACTGAAATTGATTGATTAACTAGTTGATTGACCGATCGAATGTTAGAATTGATTGGGTGCTATTGTGGTTGGCATGTGAATGACTGTGGTATGTTATCGATTTATTTTTATTATTATCATACATTTGACTGACGTGCAGAGCTAGCACGCGCTTGATGGTGAGGTAAGTACTTTGAGGTGAATTCAGTATATTGAGAATTTGGTTGCATGTACTGCTTGTCTGGGTACGCATTGGCCTACGTAGGGTTTAGGGTATTGCTTATTGAGACTCGTTCTCACGGTTATTATATAACCACTTTCAGATCCGCGACCGTAATCGATCCGGAGATGCCGCCAGGGTACCACAGGGATTGGAGGATAGACCAGTTTACCCTGTCTTTTGAGCACCTTTTTGTAGAGGAGATAGGCTTGTCAACCACCGCCCCCTTTTGAAAATTGTGGTTTGAAATTGATAGCCGGGTTATCATTTTGTATTAATGAATGCTTTATAATGCTATGTGTTTATTAAATTTCGATGTTCTATCCCTTGGTCATGTTTTTAATGTCTTGGTTGTTTTATGTGCTTCCGCTTGCGTAATTCATTTGGGTCGGCGGCGCGTCCTGGGACGTCGCGTTCAAATTATCGACCATGGTTGGGATGTCGCGGGCTCGGAGGGGTCTGGGGCGTAACAACACTAGATATGGATACAAGCAACAGGGGATCAAAATCAAAAACAGTTTATACATTGGTCAAAGAGTAGAGACGGGTTGTTTGTCAATGGTTGAAATCTGTACGGTTTCTTGATAGATATGCTTCGAACCTCAGAAGATTTGTTGATTTAAATGAATGCAAGTTGACCGGTTTGAAGAGTCACGATTGTCACATATTTATGGAAAGACTAATTCTAATAGCTTTCAAAGAACTTCTACCAAACTTGGTATGGAGTGCCATTAACAGAGTTAAGTAATTTTCTTCATGATATTTGCTCAACAGTATTAAAAACATTATACATGGAGAAACTAGAGAGAGATATTCCAATTATTCTTTGCAACTTAGAAAGGATATTTCTTCCATCATTTTTTTATTCAATGGAGCATCTCTTAGTTCACTTACCATATGAGGTCAAAGTTACAGGTTCTGTCTAATTTCGATGAATGTATCCATTTGAGAGTTACAATTTTTTTTAATAAATTCTAAATTACTTTATTATATATTATGTTCTAATAAACTTCTTTCTATTGTAATTGGGTTTTTATATCATTTGAAGAAAAAAGTGAAGAATAAGGCATGTGTTGAACCTTCAATTTATCATGCATATATTGTGGAAGAAGTAACAACATTTGCATCATACTATTTTAAGTTGTACATTCAGTGCAAGAGGCAGAGAGTAGGAAGAAATGATGAGGGTCCTATTGATCTCAATTGCAAATCATTCTCTATTTTCAATTATGTTGGTCGATCAAGCGGCACATGTAAATTTTGTTACTTAATAGGCGAAGAATGGCAGGTAGCCCATATATATATTTTACTGAACTGTCTAGAAGTAGAGCCATATTTCGAGTAAGTGTACATTTGCAAATATATGCATTGTGTGTCAAACATTTGCTAATATATAAATGGTATTTGTTAATAGGATTTTTCAAACTTCAATGTATGAACTACTACCAAATGAGTTTGACCGTTTGTGCGATAAAAAATTTGCAACGTGGTTCAAAACATATGTAAGTTGCCTATGGACCAAAATCAAGTTATGAATATTTTATACATAATTTATTAAAATATATATTATTGACTTTACGTGTATGTGACCTTAGGTTCATAGTAATCATAATCAAGTTAAAGAGCAAGGATTGTTATATCATTTGTCATGGGGTCCAAAGTCAAGAGTACGAAGCTGACAAGCATATTTCATAAACGGGTATAATTTTCACACTCAAGAATATGAAATGAGAAAAGGCACATGAATAGTGGTGTGTGTATTCGGTCATTCAATGGTGGCAATTCAAAAGATGATTTTTATGGCTTGTTGGATGAAATCATAGAGATAGAATACCATGGACCATTAATGTGGGTTGTGTTTTTTAAGTGAATGTTGTTTAACCCCGTCAAAGGAATGAAGGTGCATATGAAGAAAAGGTGTATGAAATGTGAACCATTTATTTTGGCACAATAAGCAATTTAAGTATATTATGAATCATATCCTAGTTTGAAACGTGACAAAGCTGATTGGTGGGACGTATGTAAAATCAAAACACGAAGAAAAATTGAGGAATACTAGAAGGATAGATGGGGATCCGCCTGAAATTCGCGAAACAAATCTAGAAGGGTTGCAGAATCTGATTTTGAGATGGAGGATGAAGATGAAAATGAAGATTAAGACAAAGATGAAGGTGAAGATGAAGATCAAGATAAAAACGAAGGTGAAGATGAAGATGAAGACGAAGACGAAGGTGAAAATGAAGATTATGATTTTTGAGACTTTTTATCAATTATGTGTAATTATTATTATTATTGCGACATGTGTTACTGTTGTTGTCATAATTATTGTTGTTACTATTATTATTATCATTATTATTGTTATTATTATTATTTATTTGATGAATTGTTAATATGAAAGGTCATTGATAATACCGTCACTAATTGGCAACAAACATAATTTCATCGCAAAATTAGCGACGAAATTGGCGACAATTTTTATTTGCTTAATTTTTAATATAATAGGTCGTCGCTAATTTGCGTCGTCGCTAATTTTGTTGCAAAATTACACTAAAAAAAACAAGGATTTAGCCACGGAATATTAGCGAAGAATGCCAATTCGTCGTTAATTTGTGAGGGAAATAGCAACGAACGCAAATCCGTCGCTAATTTCTGACGGAAATAGCGACGAAAATAACTTTCGCTGCACAAACGCGACTATTTTTATAGTTTGTTGCTAATTTTGTCGCTAATTTGTGATAGAAATAGCGATGAAAGTAACTTTCGCGGCACGTTCCCGACTATTTTATTTCATCGCTAATTCAAGATGAAAATAACTTTGATGGGACATTCCCGACTGTTTTTATAGTTCATCGCTAATTAGCAACGAAAATAAACTTTCACTGCACATTCGCAACTATTTTATAGTTCATTGCTAATTAGCAACGAAATTAACTTTCGCGACTATTTTTAAAATCTGTCGCTAACTCCGTCGCTAATTCGCAACTATTTTATAGTTCTTCGCTAATTTTGTCGCTAATGAGCGATAGATTTAGCAATGAAATTAACTTTTGTGGCACTATCGCGACTATTTTTAAAATCTATCTCTATAGCGACGGATTTAGCGACGAAATTAACTTTCACGACTATTTGTAAAATCCGTCGTTAATTAGCGACGAAATTAACTTTCGCAGCACTTTCGCTATTTTTTTAAAAATCCATTCCTAATTAGCGATGAACTTCAATCTGTCGCTAATTAATGATGGATTTAGCGACAAAATTAACTTTCGTGACTATTTTAAAAATCCGTCGCTAATTAGCAATGGAATTAGCGACAAAAATAACTTTCGGGGCACGTTCCCAACTATTTTATTTTCGTCGCTAATTTCGTTGCTAATTAGCGATGGAATTAGCGATGAAAATAATTTTGGCCGGACATTCCCGACTATTTTTATAGTTCATCGCTAATTCTGTCGCTAATTAGCGACGAATTTATCAACGAAAATAAACTTTCGCCGCCCATTCACAACTATTTTTATAGTTTGTTGCTAATTTCATATCTAATTAGCGACGGGATTAGCGACGAAATTAACTTTTGCGGCACTCTTGCGGCTATTTTTAAAATCCATCGCTAATTAGCGACGGATTTAGCGACAAAATTAACTTTCACGACATTTTCGCGACTATTTTTAAAATCCATCGCTAATTAGCAACGAAATAAAATTCATCGCTAATTTGCGAAACGGCGTTGTCTTGATTTGAGGCACAATTAGGGCTTTCTCTCGACTCTCTCTTTCTCTCTCTCTCGATTCTTCAAACACAGCAAAAAAATTAGGGCTTTCTCTCTCTCTCTCTCTCTCTCTCTCTCTCTCTCTCTCTCTCTCTCTCTCTCTCTCTCTCTCTCTCTCTCTCTCTCTCTCTCTCTCTCGATTCTCGACGGCTTCCTCGAACGAGTGTTTCTTCGGATTTGGTGTTCTTCATTGTGATTTTTTCTTGGAGAGGAGAACCCCTTCAGCGGACGCTGGGAAGATCGTGTTGACCATCGTCCGAGAGGAACCTCAAGCACTCGGACCGTCGCCCGAGAGGAGCCTCAAGTGCGAGGATCATCGTCCGAGAGTTTTGGATCTGAGGAGGATCATCGTCCCAGTAGAGGTATGTTCGTGTGAATTTTTTGCACTTTTTGTCTTAAGTGAGCGCTGTTTCAAATTGTTCGGTTTTGGATTCTGTGGGGCGTTTGTTTGTTGTTGCTTCTTTTATATTGGATTTCTATTGCTTCTTTTTGTTTGGATTGGGTCTGCTGTTGTTCGATTTCAGATTCTGTCTGCTGTTCTGTTCGGTTTCGGATTGGGTCTGCTGTTCTGTTCGGTTTTGTATTGGGTCTGCTGCTATTCGGTTTCGAATTCTATCTACTGTTCTATTCGGTTACGGATTGGGTATGCTGTTTTGTTCGATTTCGGATAGGGTCTGCCGTTTGTTTGCTGCTGCTTCTTTTATATTAGAATAGGTCTACTACTTCTTTCTATTTTTATATTGGATTCGACTTATCTCGGGTTGAATGGATTGGGTCTGATTGGATTTTATATTAGATTGAGTCTGTTTTTATATTAGATTGTTTTATTTCGAATTGAGTCTATTTTAAGCCAAGTACCTAATTGATGCACTTAGATTGGCAAAGTCGGAATGGGCTGAAATTTGGTCAGCTGTGTAGAAATGGGCCACTGATCAATACTCACTGCTAAGTTGTGACGGAGGTCATTTTTTTGCGTTTTGAAGTTGTTTAGATAGGTTTTCGAGCATAAGCACATTGTGTTTCACAGATTTTTAGTCCGGTTTAAATATTATGTGAAAGATATATGATACACATTGTGCTTCACATGGAACTACTTTCTAATGTTCATTAATAGATTTTATAACAGAGGCTTCTAGTTCTTGATTGTCAAATATACTCCCTTTTTATTTATATCTAGGTTTGAAAATAGTCTAGTTTGATCATATCATGTAATATGCTTCCCATCATTCATTCTCCTGTTTTCTTCTTAGATAATAATCACCAGAAAGTGTTTCACTTCACTAGCTTTTTGAATGTTTTTGTAGACAGAGGTAACAATTGTTATTTATGGCAAAAGAGAGCTAAAGAAGTTCGTAGACATTTCCGGACAGCTTTCTATTTATCAGAGGCGATAGCAAGTTTGTTTTATTTTCTCAAGTTTATCTCTTGCTCTCTGAAACAAAATGGTAAGCTTTATGATGTATGTCATTATGTGTCCCTAATATATGTTCATATTTTTTAAGATATTTATCTAACCTTCTTACTTGTCAGTATAAATGTGGAGGTCACATGCATGGTGTAGTTTCACAAAGAAGAGTGGCCCCTTCCACTTCCTTGTCCCCGTCCCTTTCCTCTTCCCCTGCTCTTTCATGTTTCCGTCAACCACTACATGCTAATGGACAACATGGACACATTGGCCATTCCTTCGACCTCAAGAACATATTAGGGGACAACTTGGACACATGCGAACTAAATCTACTTTAGTTCTATGTCCTTCAGTTCCAACTCCTTCGATTTCACCTTCTTCTTTAGTGCAACGCTCAAATGATGAGGGAAACACGGCGGAAGAAGATAGTCGATTCATGATATGCCCATAAGGAGATTCGTAAGTACTTCATTTTTTTAAGTATATGAATATTTAGGATTTTAGATATGGATGTCAACTAAATTGTCCATTTTGCAAATTATCCGTATGCTTTATTGTTTCATTGTCCATATCATTCTTTCTAACCTGTTTGCAGATTCACGGATACTACGTATGTTGTGAGGCAACTTAATAAAATAGTCAATAACTCTTGAAGGGGGTAGTATATTAGTTACAATAGCGCTCCAAAATAAGTAAAGGATTGTGGTGGAATGAGTTCAAGGTAAGTTTTGTTCTTTTAGGTGTTTCTAGTGGGCTGTGTTAAGGATCGGATCGTACCCTCATATTGGTACTTTTAAGTTTGAAATTATTTTTCTATTGATACAGCGAAAGTTCAGGTGGGATGAAATGAAAGAGGATGAAGCTAAACGAATTTTTAAGAAGAAAGTCGATGATCACATACAAAATGTGATGAATAAAGCAAAGATAAGTCAAGTTAAGCTAGATTTTATTACGGGTGACAATTGGACGGAAATTAAGAGAACTTGGGAAACTGAAAAAAATAAGCAAATGAGTGAACAAAATAAGAAGAATTGAGCTTCTAGTTTTAGTAAAGGGTTTGCCACATATACTGGGGGCTCTATCAATATTGAGGAGCATAGAAAAAGAATGGTAAGTCTCTTCAACATATTGTAAGTTAATTTAATTCAATTAAGCATTTATGTTTATATTTTGTAGGCAGATGAATTGGGACGAAACTAACTTATACAGCTACATTTGAATGCATATTTCAAAAAAAAGATAGGACATGGACTGACGATCGAGCAAAAACTATTAAAGTACGTAAGGTTATACTTGAAGGTATGTAAGTTTATGGAAACTGGAATGAAAATCATGAATGCTTTTAATTTGTATGGTAGTTATATATATGAAGTTATTTTATTTTCATTTATATTGTTAATGCAGGAAAAATATGATGAACTTTTAATAAGTACTGCTAGTGATAGTGGTGGTGATGGTGTTGCTGTGTCTGAGTCATCAGTTGACAGTATGGCATTATGGGTGGAGGCATCGAGTGGGGTGAAAAGAGGAAAAATATTTGGGATGGGATCCTTGTCAAGGGTAAATACAACGCAGGCTACTGCAACTTCATCCTCCAATGTGACTGTTTCAAGGAGGACACAACTTAAGGAGCAAATGACCCAAGAATTGAGCCAACTAAAACATTTATTTGTAGAGAAGGATGAAGAAATAAGAGTGGTCAAATAACAAATGCAATTGATGTTGCGACACCTCAACTTCGATCACGATGAGTTCCTCCTGTACCTCCGACTAATCCAATAGGTGATGGGCACAATGATGAGCGACATGATGATGATGACAATGCTGATGATGATGATGATTTTGTCAGTCCTTGCTAGTTAAAATTTCCATTTTCATATCATCATAATATTTTTATGCACTAAATTTTGAGTACTATGTATTTCATCATCATATCATTATGTATTTAAGCACTAAATTTTGATGTTATTAAGTGCTTAATCAATGTTAAATATAAATTCTAGAAAATAATTTTACTGTTAATTATATTTAAAATCGAAATCATCCCTAAACAACATTCGTCGTTGACTTTGTCGCTAAAGAATTAAGAAAAATTCGTCGTCGCTAAATTCGTTTCGGAACAATGTTCATGGCAAAAGTAAAAAAATTTCGTGGCAAATTAGCGACAAATTTTGCCACAAATAAGTTCATCGCAAAATACTGACCAAAAAATAATTCGTGGCGAATTAGCAACGAATTTTGCCACGACGAAAAATTAGCAACAAATTTTGCCACGAATAATTGTGACAAATCTTGCCACGAATACGATTTGTTGCTAATTACCGACGAATTTTGCCACGAATATATTTCGTCGCAATTTAGCAACAAAAATTGAAATTTTTTGTCGCTAAATATTGCGATGCCAAATTGGCGATGAAATATTTTTCATTGCAAATTCGTTTAGCGACAAATTTTTCCATCTTTTTCGTGGCAAAATTTGACGCTGAAATCTACTTTTTTTGTAGTGATACCTAATTTTGCGGATGACTTCCAAATTTGAATTCGTAGTGGATCGGGACGGTGGTCGACGGCAAGCGGTCGGTGGACGTGACGGTAAGCGGTCGGTGGACGTGACGGTGGTGGGACGATGAATGACCCAGCTGGACGTCTTGGTGCAACAGGGATGACTTGACGTCGTCCTGGAATCACGCCTTGGCCACGTAGTTATAGTGGAGAAAAGGCTCGCTGGATGGTGCTTCGTTGGACCGCCGTTGCAAGCGGAGTGATAGAGCAAAGCACGCTGGACTTTGGTGAGGTGCAGTGGCACAAGGAGCTGCTACAACGTTTTCAAGGAAAATCCACCGAGTGATCCCCAAAAGGATTCCTTTGAGAATCTCCCAAAATCTGATGATGGTGAACTTTCTTCCGAAGTAATCCAGCGAGGTCTTCTCTGTGGGCCCTTGACTTAGTGATTGGCGAAGAACTATGGGGCGGTGCAAGCATAGATTGTCGTCGAAGATCGTGCCTTGCCTCGACAGTCGTGGGGTCTCGGGACAGTAAGGGCAGAGATGACTCGTCGTGGTGGCTTGGTGCAACAGCGGCAGAACAGGAATAGAAACAATTCGTCCACAAGAAGAAAGAATTGAGAAGGCTCGAGCTCTATACCCACTACGTCATCGGAAGGACCGCAGTGAGGCTGGTCATGGTTGGTGCGGTAGACGTTGGGAAGCAGCGGTGGGATGGCGGCGTCACGGGACAACAGCAGCAGTGGTCCCGTGATGGGGTCGCGAGGCGGCACGACTGCGAGGCGGGCGCTTGTGCGACTGACTCTCTCTCTCTTACTCTTGCTCTCCCTCACGTGTGTTTCTCGTGCTTTCAGGAATTGTGTTCTGAGAATTACGAGAGCTCCCCTCAGATTATGAGGCATAACCACATATTTATACCGCATACCTAGGTTAATTGGCCAGGCTTTCCTAATCCTAGTGGGCTTTGGTTTAGGCTTTATCATCTAATTTTAACTTCCAATAGGCTAAATTAATTTGGGTTTTTTTCTCTAATTGAGCACAATAGGTTGACTTAAGCTAAAATTAAAACAACCAAGGCCTTTTAGACTTGTGAATTTCAGCCCCCATCTTCCGAGTGGGCAGAGCTTCGTTTGGCGCTCAAGCTCAATTTCTGCGATGGATTTTTAGCTTTCCTTACCACCGCCGGTTCGACATAGAATGCAATTAACCTATATAATCCTAAACTATATGCTATGCATTTTCAATATTTTTGTTTAGGAGTTAAAATTTAATTCCTTATTTTCTATGTAATTAATCATTAAATGTTAGTCAAAATTTAAGTGTCAACACTCAGAAATTGGTAATTTTGTCCAACTTCAACCTTACTGGACTTCTAATGATGTTTGTCAACTTGCTTTAAAGGTGGAACGACAACTTGAAGAAACTCGTGGTACTAGCTCTCGATATCGGGACAAGGAGGGCTATTCCAAAGGTGGGAGTATTTCCACTAAAAATAAAATAGCTGCTTCAAAGTCCATTCCTAAGAATGAATGAGCATCTAGTTCAAAGCACCCTAATTCTGTTAGGTGTTTTAAATGCCAAGGGTTTGGACATATTACCTCTGATTGTCCAAATCGTAAGATTGTCTCTTTAGTAGAAGAAGAGTGTGAAGAAGACAATCATGAAGACTTCCCTAGTTCCAATGAAGGGTCAAACGAGGGAAATGAAATTATATATGGAGATCAAGGAGAGTCTCTAATTCTTCGTTGGATCTTGAATACTATTCCTAGTGAAGGTATGTGGATTTGCAACAACATTTTTCACACTAGATGTACTTCTCATGGAAAGGTTTGTGATGTTATTATTGATGAAGGAAGCTACGAGAATGTCGTGGCTACAACAATGGTGGATAAATTGTACCTCAAGATGGAGAAACACCCACAACCTTACAAGCTATCTTGGCTCCGCAAAGGGAATGAGGTAAGGGTTGATAAATGATGCCTTATTCAATTCTTCATTGGGAAAAAAAATATATAATGATGAAGTATGGTGTGATATTGTTCCCATGAATGCTGGCCATTTGCTTCTTGGGAGACCTTGGCAATTTTATAGAAAGACTAAGCATGATGGGTTAAAAGTTACTTATACTTTTAAAAAGGATGGAGTTAAAATCACTTTGGGTCCTTTCAAAATAGAGAGCACTCCTAAACTATCAAATGGGGAGGGAAATAATTTACTCTCTAAATCTGAAGTTGATAAGGCTTTGGAAGATTCCTTTGTGGCATACGCTCTTGTGGTGTTAGAAGAGAATGAAGAACCGTATGTTGTTCCTTCTCAAGTAGCACCTCTTCTCCAAGAATTTAAGGATGTTGTTCCGAAAGAAATTCCACCTGGTCTTCTGCCTATAAGAGACATTTAGCATTGCATTGATTTTGTTTCGGGAGCCGTTATTCCAAATAAAGCTGCCTATCGAATGAGTCTTAAAGAGCATGAAGAGCTTCAACGACAAGTATATGAAATCTTGGCTAAAGGAATGGTGAGAGAAAGAATGAGTCCATTTGCTGTCCCTACTCTTCTCGTGCCAAAGAAGGATGGGTCTTAGTGTATGTGTATCGATAGTAGAGCGGTGAGCAAGATTACCATCAAATACCACTTTTCCATTCCTCAACTCAATGTTCTTCTCGACCAACTTCTTAGCGCTACAATCTTTTCTAAGGTTGATCTTCGAAGTGGATATCATCAAATTCGAATGAGAACCGAAGATGAGTGGAAAATTGCCTTCAAAACAAGAGATGGCCTCTATGAATGGATGGTCATGCCTTTTGGTCTCTCTAACACTCCCAGTACATTTATGCACCTCATGAATCATGTCTTGAAACCATTTATTGGTAGCTTTGTTGTTGTTTATTTTGATGACATTTTCGTTTATAGCTCTACTCAGGAACAACATTCGGAGCATCTTTGCCAAGTTTTCAAGGTTCTTCGGGAGCAAAAGTTATATGCCAACTTCAAGAAGTATCTTTCTAGGCTATATTGTCTCTGAAGATGGCATCAAGATGGATCCTAGCAAGGTGGAGGCAATCATAAGCTGGCCCGTTCCGACATCTATACATGACATTCGGAGTTTTCATGGTTTGTCCTCATTTTATCGTCGCTTTATCAAGCATTTTAGTACTATTATTTCTCCTATCACAGAATGCTTAAAGAAGGGAAATTTCAAGTGGACCAAAGAGGCACAACAAAGCTTCGCACTCCTTAAAAGGAAGATAATCGAGGCTACTATTCTTGCACTTCCATATTTTAATAAAGTCTTTGAAGTTGATTGTGATGTTTCCAATGTAGGAATTGGTGCAGTTCTTAGCCAAGAAAGAAAGCCGATTGCATTCTGTAGCGAGAAGTTGAATAATTCCCATTCCCGCAAGAATTACTCTACTTATGACAAGGAATTCTATGCTATTGTTAGAGCTTTAGATCATTGGCAACACTATCTATTGTTTAAAGGGTTTATTCTCTATTCGAATCATGAAGCTTTGAAGTATGTAAATACTCAACACAAGCTCAACAATCAGCATGCCAAGTGGGTAGAGTTTCTTCAAGCATTTCACTTTTCTTACTAAACATAAAGCTAGAACTCTCAATCGAGTGGCGGATGCATTAAGCCGTAGACATTCCTTGTTATCCACAATGTAAGTGAAGCTCTTAGGCCTTGACATGATCAAGGAGCATTATAAAGAAGATCCAGACTTTGGGAAAATTTGGAAAGATTGGTCGAGGGTCCAATTCAGCAAATTTTTTTGCAAGATGGATTTCTTTTTGGAAATAATTGCTTGTGCATATCGAGAAGTTCTCTAAGGGAAGCCATTATCAATGAAGCCCATGGTGGAGGTTTAGCCAGTCATTTCGGAAGAGACAAGACACTCTCTCTTGTCAAAGAAAAATTTTATTGACCTCGATTGGAGAAAGATGTTATGAGACATGTGGAGCGGTGTCAAACTTGTCACATTGCCAAAAGCCATTCTCAAAACACTGGCTTGTATACTCCGTTACCGGTACCAATAGCCCCTTGGGAAGATGTGAGCCTAGATTTTGTGGTTGGTTTACCTCGGACACAAAGGGGTAAAGACTCAACTCATGTGGCAAATCTTTTCTTTCAAAGATCGTGAAACTACATGGTATTCTGAAGATGATGACATCTGATCGGGGCTCAAAATTTATTAGTCATTTTTGGCGAACACTTTGGAAGAAGCTAGGCACTACACTTCAATTTATCTCTTCTCTTCATCCCCAAACCGATGGGCAAACTGAAGTTGTTAATCGGAGTTTGGGAAATCTTTTAAGGAGCTTAATTGGAAGTAACCTACATCAATGGGACCTTACTTTGGCTCAAGTTGAATTTGCTTACAATCGGTCTTCAAGCCAAACAATCAGGAAGAGTCCTTCCGACCTTGTGTATGGCAAAAATTCTATCAGTCTGATGGACTTAGCTCCACTTCCCACCTCTCAACATTTAGCGGGGATGCTAAGGGACATGCCAACTATCTAAAGAAGCTTCATGAGCAAATTTGGGAAAGGATAATAAAGCACAATGTGAAGAATCAAGCAAGAACAAACAAGCATCGAAAACCTGCAGTTTTTAAGGAAGGAGATTTGGTTTGGCTACATCTTAGGAAGGAAAGATTTCCTTGAGGTCGTCACAAGAAGCTCAAGCCTAGGGCTAATGGACTTTTCAATGTGGTGCAAAGGATTGGTGACAACACTTACAAGATTGAGCTTCCTAGTGAGTATGCTGTTTCTGTAATGTTCAATGTTGCGGATCTTTCTCCCTACCATGATAATGAAGACTAAGAAAACTTAGGGACGAGTTTATGTGCAGCAGAAGCGTCTAATGCCGGAGCATTCCTTGAAGATGTCGAGTTATCGACGAGTTGTCGATATCACCGATTATGACGTACCAAAGGCTATTCGGTACCTTGAAAAGATGAAGGCTATTAATTCAACATCTTGGAAATGGTAAAATCATACAGATCTTCAATCGGTTACATTTAATTCTGATATATTTTCTAGGTCTAGTTAACGACGTTCAAGTTTCTCGAATCCTTATTTATTTATGGTTGCTTTCTAGTAAATGTTGTTTATCTTTCCTATGAGTATTTTTGTCTTTGTTGAGAGTCTTAGTACTTGCTCACACTTGGAGGGTGTCGCACGGCGCTTTCTTAGAACTTTCGGGGTTTGCACGCTAAGGAGGTATTTCCGTGCAAGGGTCTCTCCTAGACCATAGCTCACGTGATAGCAGATGATAATTTCCTATTTAGTCTAAGTTCTCGATTTTGGAGTTGCCACTAGTCATTGTTGGTAGGTTGACTAGAAACCTAATCGGGGTATGGGAGAAATACCACGATTCTACAACCAGATATTCTAAATATAAGGACTTAGTTACGCTAATGATCCCAAATCAAGATCTCTATCGCCCTTTCGGTACTTAAGAACGATATGATGCCTAACGAGTCACACAAGTTTCCAAGGGCGATCCACTAATCCTATCCATTTAATTGTGGATAATTCAATCAAGAATTAAATGTGCAATCAATGTTAATCAAA